>CM076854.1:89802548-91002548 GCA_039519185.1 Astragalus membranaceus | reverse complement strand
TTGATGGTGATTGTTGTAACTCTAGAGAAAAATTGGTGTTCATCGTTGTTATTACTAAATGCATGCTAGGTGTTCGATTAATTGTGGCTTGGTGTTGTGACTGATGATTTATGGTGATTGACATTGGTGGTTAATGATTGGTGATTTAAATTGGTGAATTAACGAAAATATTGACCCCTAGGGCGCCATGGGCGCCATTGTCCTAGATGCTGTTTTCTGGGCCCTAGTGCTGGGCGCCATCTCTGGATGTTGTAGTGCTGTTTCTGGCGCCCTGTGCATGGGCGCCGTGTCTGGCTCTGTTGCCTTGGTGTTCTGTTGCTGTTTCTGGCGCCCTGTGCATGGGCGTCGTGTCTGGTGTGTGTCCCCGTGTGAAAGGATGTTGTTGCTGCTGTGTTCTGAGTCATGGGCGCCATGGGCGCCAGAGTTGCTGTTGTTGTGTTCCCTGTGTGTGTTGCAGTTTTTGGCGCCCTGCTGCTGGGCGCCGTGTCTGAGTGTGTTCCTGATTGTGTTCTGTTGTGTTCCCTGCTGTCTGGGCGCCAAGGGCGCCATCTCCTGTAGTGTTGCCTGCTGGGCGCCTCCCTAGGCGCCAGTTCCTGCGTTGTGTTGCCTATGGGCGCCATATCCTGTGCCTTATTGCGTTTTTGTGTTGCCTGGGCGCCAAGGGCGCCAGTTTCTGTTGCTGGCCAGTTCCACCGTGTTGCCTGCTAGGCGCCCTGTGTCTGGGCGCCGTGTTCAGCATGTGTCTCAGTTTTGCTCCTATTTTGTTTTTGCAATATCTTTTGACTCGGGAGTCCGATTGAGACATTTCAAAATGTTTTGGAAAGCTTATTCAGAGGCCTAGCTGAATATTCTAATTTGAGGTAAAGTAGTCTATTTTTCTGGAAATTGTTAAACGTTGGCTCAGTAGTTAAATGTTGTTGTTTTAGGAAAAGGAAAAATTGTCCCAATCAAATATTTTGGAAAATTGTCTTTGTCCCAGTATTTTGGAAAATTGTCGTTGTCCCAATATTTCGGAAAATTGTCGTTGTCCCAATATTTTGGAAAAGTGTTGTCATCTTGGTGTCTTGGTGCTGTTTGAGCTAGGTGTGAAGGCTCAAACCTTGGTGTTGTCGGAGCTAGGTGTGAAGGCTCCAAATCTTGGTGTTCCGTTGTTTCGGGTAGTTTGGTGTTTCAGTGTCGTTGGGCTAGGTGTGAAAGCTCAACTTTGGTGATATTCGGTGATTAATTTTTGGTGTGTCACATTGTGACTATTTTGGATGATTGTCTGTGTGCATTCATGGTGTCGCATACAGCATGTGCATTTATTTTGGTGAAGGCCTTTGGCCTTGGAGCTGGGTGTGAAAGCTCAATTTTTCTAAAACTAGTGAGCCGGGTGTGAAAGCTCAATTTTTCTAAATTGGTGAGCCGGGTGTGAAAGCTCTCAATTTTGGTGACGCCTCTATTTACAGGCAAAACTTTTGGTGATTTGGTACCACATGCATATGCCCGTTGGTGTGGGTTGCATTCATGCATCGTCATGACATCGGTGACTGATTATGGTGTTTACAATTTGACTTGTGTTTATGATTATATGTGTGTAGTGAAGTGGTAGATGTAGTTGTCATATTCTAGTATATTGCCTATCATTTTACACTATTATATTGAAGATATCTCACCCCTTCTGTTTGAATGTTACCCCTATGCGGTAACGTGCAGGTGATTGCGAGTGAAGGCCTAGTTACCTTCGCTAGTCTGAGTCGGTGTCCTTTGCTTTGATATGTAACACTCAAGGGGGGAAAGCGAACCTAGACTTTGGCTGTTGCATTTTTATTTATTTGGAGTCCATTCAGGACGTTATGTTTTATTGTTTTGAAAACTTATTTCTATTCCGCTGCGTGGTGATGTATTTTTGGCGACGTGGTTAACTAAATTGGTGTTATGGGCTTCGTCCCTTTTTGACAAAGTGTTATATATCGTATGTGACACTTTGAACTATCGTTGAATGTGTGACATCTCTTTTCGAAGTATGAAATAAGTTTTTTGAAACTCTGATTTTATTAAATAATTACCGGGTAGAAAAGGGGTGTTACAAGCGGGACTGAAGAAGCGTGGATCTTAGAGGTACTCCCTGAAATCATAGTTCCACTACTATCTCTACAAGTAATACCACTGTTTCCACAACCTATGCTTACATTAAAGTGAGCATCAGAGTTTGATCTTGATGAAATTGTCTCTGGGTGGTCTCCAAAGTTCTGTAACACCACCCACCACCTGCATGGGGGACGGGGGGGTGTTCGGGTTAGGATATGGCTTGCTAGCCACACATTTCATTGTATAGAGAGAATATTGAGATATGGGTCTCCTTACGGTTGGGATTAATGTCTACCAAAACTTTGATATTTCTGGCTTTCCATATAAACCAAAAGGTAATAAGAGCAATAGAGAGAGCTGGGAATTTGTCAACTCCCGGTTCATTGTCATACTCCAAGAACACATCCAGCCACTAGTTAATATTAGAGGTATTATAGAGATTAGGAACATGGCATTTCTGTAAGCCAAACCACGGTGGGGTAGTCCAGTTACACAGAAGGAACATGTGCTCTAAATTTCATCTTCAACTTTACAAATAGAACATGTCTTGTCATTTGAGATTCTCTTAGAGGCTAGATTAACCTTAGTAGCCACCGAATTATGTTTAACCATCCAAGCAAATTGTTAAATTTTCTCCAGAACATTGGCATTTCAAATACTCTTCCAAGACTCTTTGGAGTGGATGTAAGATGATGAAGGGCTCTGCTGGTTCACAACATGCATACTTTCTATTAGGCTCTTATATCCATACTTGACTGAGTAGACACCATCCTTAGTAAGAGGCCAAAACAAGGAGTCCTTAGAGTTAGACCAACCAATGGGAGTTTTTAATGCCTCAATTGCAGAGATAGGCTCAAGAGCAGACCTTGGTATAGGTACATTCCAGTTGTGATTAGTAGGATTGATTAACTCCTTGAATCTCTGAATAGAAATCCCCTCCTGCAAAACTGCTTTGTTATCTGAAGCAAGCCAATTATCCTCTTCAATGTTCACCTATGTGCCACTTCTAATATTCCATCTTCCTTTACTCTTTAGGAGATCCCTGCCATGCAGTAAACTTCTCCACTTCCATGAGATACCGGCCTTAGGATTTTGTAAGCATCTCCAGGCTTGCTTAGAGAGAAAAGATGAATTCTGAGTAGTGAAGTCCTTGAACCCCATCCCACCATTATTCTTACTGCTACACATAAATTTCCAATTTTTCCAATGAATCCCTCTATTCCTAACTTTTGAGCTCCACCAAAATTTTACCACCGTAGAGCGCAGAGATTGGCAGAAATTTTTGGGGAGCCTAAAAATTGCCATGACATAAGAGGGGATAACTTGGATTACTGATTTAATCAGAACTTCCTTGTCTGCCTGTGATAGGAACTGTTCTTTCCACCCCTCAAACTTAGATAAAACCCTTTCCTTGATTCATTGCTGATCTTGGCCCTTGGAGTTGCCCCACTCAGTCGGGATCCCTAGGTATTTACCAGGGGAATCCCAAATGGGAATGTGAAGAATATCAGATGGAGCTCTCTGCAGATTAGGAGAACACCCATTGCCACAAATGAGCCCTGACGTTTGGAGATTTATCTTCTGGCCTAAAGCTGAAGTAAAACAGTTTAGCATATTGACCAGTTGGTAGACTTCCTCCTGATTAGCTTTTCCAAATTTATAAGCATCATCTGCAAAAAATAAATGGGTTAGAGAAGGGACGCCAGGAGCCAAGGATAGATCATGATAGATCCCCAGATTATGAGCATGAGAGATCTGTCTTGACAGGACATCAAAAGCCAATATGAATAGGTAGGGAGAGAGAGGGTCACCGTGCCTCAAACCCCTACCAGGGACAACAACATGACTCCTAGACCCATTGACTTGGTAGAAATACCTAACAGGGGTAACTAGAGACAATACAAGTGAGACTCTTAAGACTGAACCCATAAGAAATTAGAACCTCCCTAAGGAAGGTCCAATCCACACGGCATACGCTTTGTCCATGTCTAGTTTGATAGCAAAACCCTAACTAGTAGAGCTATTTTTCTTCTTCTTCAAAAAATGAAAAGCTTCATGGGCCACCACAAGCTTATCTCAGATAAGTCTCCCCCCCCCCCCCCACAAAGGCTCTTTGTTGAGATGAGATAAGATCAGTCAGGAAGCATTTGAGCCTACTAACGATTACTTTAGAGACAATTTTATAGATCAAGTTACAACAACTTATAGGTCTTACTTGAGATATAGATTCAGGATTGGGGATTTTGGGGGTCAGAGCCACCAGAGTGTCATTTATAGAATTACCTAACACTCCATGGATGAAAAAATTAGATACAACATTCACTACATCAACTTTTATAATCTCTCAGTTCTTTTGATAAAACTTACCATTTAACCCATCTGATCCAGGAGCTTTAAGGGCTCCCATAGAGAAAACAGTTTTCTCCACCTCACTAGCAGACACTTTGGCAATTAGAGCATCACTCATTCTCTGGTTAACACAGTTAGGGACCACTAGAGTGCTATCAAGAGGAACAACAAAATTGGAGGAAGAGTAGATGTCCTTAAAATAATTTTCAATTGCCCCCAAGATGTTACTGTGACCCTCTATCCAATTTCCATCATTATCCATAAATCAATGAAGCTTGTTTCTATTCCTTCTCTACACACATGTAGCATGGAAATTTTTTGAGTTTTTATCTCCCCAAGTAAACCACTTTAATCTAGATCTTTGACCCCAGTAAATTTCCTCTTGCTTCCACAGTCAATCAATCTCTGATATGATCCTTTTCACCTCATCAAGATGAGAAGATGAATATGCATCATTCAGTAGAATTTGGAGCTTATTCTTCAGTTTGGATATCTCCACAGAAGCATTCTTGAAGGTCTTTGAATGCCAAGAAGACAAAGCACATTTACAGTTCTTAGCTTTACGAGAGAACACATTCCAATTTCCATCAGGTGAGCCAGAATCCACCCACCCATTATTGACCACATATCTACATTCTTAATGCTCCTCCTAGTAAGATTCGTATTTGAAGAACTTTAGAGGCCTAGTAGGAGGGTGAGGGTGAAGAACTAAAGGAGAGTGGTTTGAGTTAATAATCAGAAGAGTAACACACACTGCATGCGGGTACAGTTCTCTCCAACCTATGTTGACAATGATTCTGTCAATCTTCTGTTTAGTAATAATACCATCCCTTGGATTACTAATCCAAGTGAATCTACTCCCCTTCATATCCATATCCATTAAACCTGTAGAGTTCAGAAAATCTCTGAAAAGAGCCAGTCTAATAGATGCAATAGGTCTTACACCATCCTTTTCTAAAATAGAATTCATCTCATTAAAGTCCCCCAAGCTGCACCATGGACCTCCATTTCTAGGCATAAGGTTCTGAAGCTTCCCCAATAGGTGCCTTCTTTGACTAAATAGAGGATTCCCATAAACAAAGGTCATGTCAAACAAGTTTCCTGGTCTTCTTCTCTTTCACACTAGTATGAATAAGTTATCACATGAACTAATTATTTGAATCTCATAAGCATTGTTCCAGAAGAGTCCTAAACCTCCATAGGTTCCAAGGGCAGGAACACAACATATTTTGGTATTTTAGTTTTCTTCTAACTCTTTCCACTCTTTCCTTCTGGGCTTTGGTCTTCATAAGGAACAAAATGACCGGCTTTTGACTTTTACAAGGTCTTGTAGCTCTCTACTAGTTGTGGCAGCCGCCAAGACACGACAATTCCAGCTAACAGCAATCATTTGTCTTTTGGGGGCTTGCTTAAGATTGCCTCCTCAGCCTTTATGTTGTAAAAACCAATATTAAAAGAACCAAAGTAGTTTGAATCAGCACATAGAATGTCTCTGTCACTCTTTGACTCCTTCATATCTGTAGCCTTCAATTTTTTCCACCAGTTAACTCATAACCCTTATCATGGCTAGAGCTCTCATCCATATGTCTCCTTTTTTTTAAGGTCATTCCAGACACCATGCTAAGGGCCAAGGAATATCATTCAGATGGACCTTGCTATCAAGCTTTTCCAGCTCTTCTTCTTTGGGAAATGCCACCATGTAAGAAGACTCTTTTACATTTTCCTTTTTTTGCTCTCTCCATTGACCATGATTCTGAGCTAATATGGTGTCCTTATCTGTTGCCACCTCATAAACAGATAACTCAGCACCTCCATATCTGATCTTTGGGTTAGAAGGACTAGGATAGTCCTTTAACACAATAGACACCTTTCAACCTATATATCCTCCTAATGAAGACCCAACAATTCCATATTTTCTAGTCCTAGCCCACCTCATAAACAGATAACTCAGCACCTCCATATTTGATCTTTGGGTTAGAAAGACTAGGATAGTCCTTTAACACAATAGGCACCTTTAAACCTATATTCCTAATTAGGACCCAACAATTCCATATTTTCTAGTCCTAGCCCAGGTTGGGGAAGGCCAGATAGAAAATCTATTTTAGTGAGCATAGATTGATCATAATTTGTATTTATCAGCAATGCGGGAACATTCTGGCTAACATTCACATTTTTTTCACTACAGGCACATTCGAGCTTTCATGGGTTTTAGAGAACAGAGGGACAGCAGCTTCATGTTTTTTTCCCCAAGGAATGGGGTGATAGAAGGGTCTCTGGACAAGTTTCTTACTCCCTTGTTCTTCAGTTCTCTTAGGCCCTGTAAGAGCAAAATTTTTTGCCTGTTCACGGTAATGTTTCTTTAGATTCTCTTCATAATCAGATGCCTCTTGAGATCTCCCAACAGGAGGTGGAGAAGATTTTTTTTCTTGGTCTTTTCCCAAGAAATGTAGAGATCTAAGAGCTCCCACACTAAATTTAGGACCATATTTTGGTTTAGAAGCATCATAAGGATCCATAGCCATAGAATTCTGACAACTTTTATGTTAGTGGGCAATGATGTCGCAGTTGAAACACAGTGACTACGGTCTTTCATACCTGTAAATTACCCACGGATTAGGAAGATCCTTCCTTGGAACCCAGCAACCAGCAGGGAAGGATTTATCCAGAGAAACCCTAACCCTACCTCTGATAAAGGATCGGATTATCATATACCCTCCACAATAGGGTTTTCAACCTCCATTACTTTGCCAATCTTATTTAAAAGTCCCGTAGCATTAGCAACATTTAGGAAGATCCCAACTTTTAGCTTACTCAATATCTTTACCATTGACAAATATTCAATCAATCTGTCGAGCGAGATAAAAGTTGAGAGAAGTGTGTGTGTTGGTGCATAATGGGCTTGGCCCATGATTAGAATACAAAAGGGATTTGTCAATTCCCTAATACAAAAGGGATTAGCCTTTTTTTTTTTACCCCCATCAACTCCCATCTACCCCCATCAAATTGCTAAAACCCGAAAATACCCCTGCCCAACTTACAATTCGCTCGGATTTACCTTCATCTAAGGTAAATCCGCTTTGTTATTTTTAAAGTCGGATTTACCTCAGATGGGGGTAAATCCGATTTCAAAAATAACAAAGCGGATTTACCTTAGCTGAAGGTAAATCCGCTTTGTTATTTTGGAAATCGGATTTACCTGGTGGGCACATAAATCCGATTTCCCTAAAAAAAGAGAAAATCGGATTTATCCCACCTAAGGTAAATCCGATTTCCCTAAAAAAAGAAAATCGGATTTATCCCACCTAAGGTAAATCCGATTTTGTTATTAAAAAAAATTGTTTTTTATTTAATTTTTTAAAAAAGGTTATAAAATGCTACTAAAAATCCGTTAAACAGCCAAAACTAATCCAAAAATTATAAAAACACCACTAAAAATCTAATAAAACCAAAATAAGGTTATGCAAATTTTTTCAGATTTTTTGGAGATTATGAAAAATTAAAAAAATTAATATAAAATAGTAAACGATGGAATTTGGGATTTTGAGGTCCCCAGTCCTGAAAGAAGTCCCTTCTTGAGGAGTATTGATCCTTGATATTTTTCCGATTTAAAGAATGTGGTTTCATTACAATTTGAGTAGGTTGCCCGAAAACTGATTTTTTAGCCTAAATTATTCTCCCGACGTACAATATCGTCACGTGTTAACGAACCACACACTAAACAGAACCAAAAGACGGTCGAAATTTGTATCTAAAATTTTAACTGAGTTATTTATTAATTAGGTTAACAAAGCGGATTTACCCCCACATAAGGTAAATCCGCTTTGGTTATTTTTAAAAGCGGATTTACCTTATATGGGGGTAGATCCGCTTTTAAAAATAACAAATCGGATTTACCCCCAATTAAGGTAAATCCGATTTGTTATTTTTCAAAGCGGATCTACCCCATCTTAAATAAATCCGATTTTATTTTTTTAAATTTTTTAGTGGAAATCGGATTTACCTAAATCCGATTTAAATTTTTTAAATTTTTTAGTGGAAATCGGATTTACCTAAATCTGATTTCCAAAAAAAAAAATTGAAATCAGGATACGTTCGGGATTTTTAATTTTTGTGAAGGGCAATTGCGTCTTTTTGCAGGGTCGATGGGGGTAGATAGGGAGGTGGTGGGGGTACAAAAAAAAAACCCAAAGGGATTCTGTCGAGCGAGATAAAAGTTGAGAGAAGTGTGAGTGTTAGGTGCATAATGGGCTTGGCCCATGATTAAAATACAAAAGGGATTTGTCAATTCGTTTTTGCTGAGATTTAATTAATTATTAGGCCATTACTTTCCCCACACCCCCTCCTACTCTTTCACACCCCCTAACTTCTAAAAACCCTAAAATACCCTCAACTTAAAAAAAAAAAAGACACACACTCACACCCTCACACCCCTCACTCCTCTCACTTTCCCTTTCACTCTCCCTCTCATTCGAACCCTATCTTTCACTCTCCCTCTCACCCAATCTCATTCGAACCCTATCTTTCGCCTCCTCTCACTCTCTCTAATCGTTCCATTTTCATTCAGGTAACCCTCTCTCCCTTCTGTACATTTGAGTTTTTTTTTATGTGCATCTGCTGTGTTCGCATGACCTCATGCGAACACGTGAAAACGAAGGTGTTCGAATGAGGTCATGCGAACACCGTTCGAATGAGGCCATGCGAACACCTGTTCGAATGGGGTTGTTCGAACAGGTGCGAATGATTCTATTCAAATAGGTGCGAATGATGCTGTTCGAACAGGTGTGACAGTATTGTTTCTGTTATTTTGCTGGTTATGTTGCTTAATTGGTTTAATGGTTGTTGTTTCAGATATGGTGAGGCATCGTGGCGGTAGTTCGCAACAGCCGGAGCGTAGGCCACCCCCGACGGCTTCCGAACGCAAACGGAGGCAAGATGGAGCTGAACCTTCCCGGAGGGGTAGGCGTAGGGACAGATTAGACGTCCCTCCTCCCCCACCGGAGGTTGATGATATTGGCCGGGATATTGAGCGTGATGCTCAATTTCCGGCATATGAGCTGGCCGGCCCTTCTGGTCATGCACATGAGGAGGTTGGTGCTCAACATGAGGAGGATGTTGAGCCTCAGGAGCCTGCTGCTGCTCCTAGGGCTACATTCCCATTCCCTGGTGGACCTTGTAACGCCCCAAAAAAATTCAATTATTTATTTAATTGAGTTATTTAAGGCTTGCAACATTTTATTATGTTTGAATTGATGATTTTAAATTGCCTAAATGTGTTATTTATATGTTAGTGTATTTGATTGCTAGTTAGTAGTGGTATTATGTTAAATAGAGAAAAGGGGTTGCATTTAGAAAAATTGGGGGATTGGCTAGTAGTGGGTTTGAGGAGGCCCATAGGGAAATAAAGAAAAGAAAGAAGGAAGAAGAGGGCCGAGAGAGTGAAGGAAAAAGAAAGAAATAAAAGAAAGAAAAAGAAAGAAATAAAGAAGGAAACAAAGGAAGAATAGAAAGAAGAGAACAGCGAGAGAGAGAGAAAAGAAGAGACCCGAGAGGAAGAGAAAGAAAGGAGGCGAAGGGGAGAAGAGGAAGAAGGGGGTAGACCACCATCACCATTGCATGTATGTAAGTGATTTAGTAACCATTCTTCCCCATTTTTTTAAGACCTATCTATTGAGACTAATTTTATACCCTATTGCTTCATCTTTCACAAATCACCATTGTTGACCATTGGAGCTCAAAATAGAGAAGATGAAGTCTTGCTCATAGTGGAAGCTAGTTTAAGGTTAGGGGGCTCTCTTTCGTTTGTAATAACCTATAAGATTATTATCCTATATGAGTTAGGTTTAGAATGTTTAAATGATTGATTGGTGTGTTGTTTTGTGTTTGATGATGTGTTGAAAAATCAAATTAGTAATTCTATGTTGTTGTAGATGATTCTATGTCAATTGGTGTTAATATGAATATGAGTCTAAGTATGCATATGAGGTGTTTGTTAAATTGCTTAAATGAATTGGTGTGGAAATTGGTGTTTGAGGAGTTGTGGCACTATGTTGCTATTTGGTGTGTGGCGTGTTGCCTGCGTGTGCGTTGCGGCACTATGTTGCTTGTTGTTGCTTGGTGTTGTGTTTTGTGAGTGATGGTTGAGAGTAAGGTGCGGCACGATGTTGCCTTGTGCTCACCTAGGAGCGCGCCTTGGGAGTGTGTTGCGGATTGATTATGATGAGTTTTACTCGCTTGGGGGTTTTTGCGCATTTCTGGATACAGTTTCGGTTCCTCTAAAACTGGCACTGTTTGGTCGATCCAAAAATTATGTGGCTGAGTGTTTTTGAAAGTAGACTTAATACCGATCGTTTTGGCACTGGTTTCGTTTAAATCGGAGTTGTGTAGCTCGAGTTATGAGTCTCCAAAGTCGGGTCAAATTCTGGAACCAATCTGTGTATAGGTTTGGTCTTGGCAAGTTTTGTGCCCTCATTCGAACTCCGTTTTTAATGATTCTTGCTTAGTTGGAAAGTAGACTCAATTCCCTTCAAAATGAGCACTGGTTTCATCAAATCTAATTAAGAAATGAGAAAGAAAATTGATGTGTAAGATGGGCAAACAGTTTTGTCAATTTCTGGTACCTTAGGGTAGTATTCTGTAAAACTGTACCACCTGGGTGCGTATTTTGAAAAATGAAAATTATGGGCAGAAACTACACTCAGAGGGCTTTCCAATGAGTGGTCTTTTGTTGAAATCCGACGTCGTTTGCCCTTTCAATTAATTCTCCGAAGTAGGTGCACTGCTGTAGGAAATTCTGCACTAGTGCTGTGCCGCGCCATGGCTGCCTTGTGCTTGGCGTGTGCATGCGTGTGGTGACTCGGGTGGGCGCCAATTGTGGCTGCCCATGCGTGCTGGTGTGTTGCTGTTCGGGGCGCCATTTGGCTGCCCCAGGACGCCTAGTGGTGCCTTGTGTCTAAGTGATGTCTAAGTTAGTGTGGCTGAATTATGGTGCTGTTTTAGTCCTTGGGTGCCGTTTTAATCCTTATGGCGCTGTTTAGTCCTTTCGTGACAATTTAAACCCGTAGTTACTTGGGAGTGGTGTAATTGGTGTGTTAGCCTTAGAGCTATAAATGGAGTTGTATTAATGGTGACACATATGCATAAAATGGTGGGATAAGATTATTGGTGAGTTAATAAGATTATTGGTGAGCATGCTATTGCATATTAAGGTGAATTTAATGATTGACGATTATAGGCATTGGCCTTATGGTGAGTTTAATGATTGACAAATTTGGTGGATGAGGATTGATGCATTATTCATGGTGTCGCATGCTTCATATGCATTGTTTATTGACGATTATAGGCTTCGGCCTTGTGGTTGTTTATTGACGATTATAGGCTTCGGCCTTGTGGTTGTTTATTGACGATTATAGGCTTCGGCCTTGTGGTTGTTTATTGACGATTATAGGTGTTGGCCTTATATTGACGATTATGCCCGAATGGCTAACTAATGACGGTGATGGTACCACATGCATTATGCCCTTGGTGTTGGGTTGCATCTCATGCATTATTCCATGATTATTGACGATGATGCCTTAGTGCCTATGTTTATTGACGATGATGTCTCTTGGTGATTATTATTGACGATGTTGCCTTGGTGATTATAATATATATGTTGTAAGATGATGATGTATGCTTATGAAGTTGTGTATTGGTGTTTCTAGTTGCCTCCTCTAGTATGATGCTCATCTTATTTGTTATTATTTATGTAAAGAGACTCACCCTACTGCTTTTATGTTGCTTCTCATGTCGGCAACGTGCAGGTGATAGCGAGTGAAGGTGATCTAGTACCTTTTTCTAGTTGGTCGAGTCAGCTCTGATACGTAGCACCGGGGGGCGTTTTAGCTTACTGTTTTATTTAAATTGATGTTATTAAACTATTTACTTGGTGATGTAACCTAATATGTTGAGACTGGTGTTTTCCGCTGCGATGCCTTTATACTGATGCTGACGTAAGCTAAACAGGATATTATTGTTGACTATGGTGCTATGTATTACGCACTTTATGACTTTATGAATAAATCATTTTGGTGCTATATGTCGTTGTTTTAAAATGTGGCACCCTCTTGCGGTTGCACTGAAAAGGTTTTTGGAAACTCTGATTTCTTTTAAATAAATTAAATAGTAGTTATTTGAAGGGGGTGTTACAGACCTGTTGATGGTTCTGTCTTGCCCACATACGGGTCTCATATTTTGACTGAGTTCTATGCTGGCCGGGTAAGTTATTGTTATATAATGGCGTGTTGTCAATTTTGTTTCTTATTTTGTTGAACATATTGGCTTATTGTGCCTGTGTCATTTGTCAATGCAGTTTCGGCCGGACATAACTACGATTCCACATGGACCGGTTAACCTTGTGGTCCATGCTAGGATCAGGGAGACTCTTATCCTATCGGGGTTGTTCCCTCTCATAGGACTTGGTTTTCCCCTCACTCACAAGGGGCTGCTGAATGGATTCATAGAGCGTTGGCAGCTGATCAGTGCATTTTGATGCACATTCTTCCATGTTTATACTTAAGCATTTCTATGTTTTGCTTTGTTTATTTTTATGTTTTATAATGTTTTTCTAATTTAGTTTATTTTTGGCTTAATTTGATTTCCGTATTTCATTTTCAGCTTTAGCAGCTTTCACGGAAAAATTCATAACTGGAGCTACGAGTATCGGATCGACGCGTTCTAATATGCGTTGAAAAGCCAAGAGAAAGAGCTGCAACTTTCATGTTGAAGTCAAAAGCTAATTCGGAGCGCAAGAGTCCCAAATAATTCGCTGAAGTTCCAGACTTAATGAATATTTAGTTTTGGGCCGGACTTTTTATGTTTTTCGACCCGTTGGGTTAGAACCCGATTCTTTTACTCTGCTTATACCTAGCAGCCGCGGTACTGTTCATTGACATTCTTTTTTTTACTATTCACGAAAAGACACACTGAAATCGTATTTGTTTGGAACGATGGTGATGGAGAACTAATTATCCAGAGTTGATCTGCTGTAATGAAGTTTCCAATGCTTTGAGGTTTTTATTTTATCAATTCAATTTCAATTCTCTTTCAATTCTATTCTATGGAAATTCATATGCTTAATCTGTATTTCATGGAAAGGTTTTGATGAAATTCGCATGATTGTGTTCCTGAATTTAATCGCTGTTTACGTAGCTTTTTCGTTAAACCGCGTTTGTAATCGTATTTGCTTAATTTACGATTGTTTAATCCGTTTGCTTAATTCGGAATATAGGAATACCAGTCTGTTCATTGTCTTTTGCGCTTGTCAATTGGTATTGAACCGAATAGAGATTGAAGCCGCTTAGGGAATTGATAAGGTAGAAACCAGTGATTAGCCGGAAACCGAAAACAGTAGATTGACCACTTTTATAATCACGTATTTTAATCGTTATTTAATTGTTTATTCAATTGTTTCTGAAGCAAAACTTAAACCCCCCTTTGTTCTAGTCAGTTGGTTAATTCATACAAGAATCCTTGAGAGACGATACTCGAGTTGTCGTTACCGTAAACTACATTTTAAAAAAATCACTCGTTTTGACCCGTGCACGACAGCGGATCAAATTGGCGCCGTTGCCGGGGATTCTTGTTGTTATTAACTGATTTTAGAGTCATAGGTCTAGTGCTCTGGCTTTTAGACCCTAGTTTCCTCACTGTTTTGGCAATTTCGCAGCTCAGTGTCAAAAATCCGGTTTTCAGGAAAATTGTGTCCGTTTCAAAATCTTTTTCTTGCAACCTGAGCGGAAAAATCGTGCGATCATTAGTCCCGTACTCATGGAATGAGTTACGGGACTACAGCCTCAAATTGCCAAATTCCTCCTCCTTCTATTTTTTATGAATTTTTTACTGTTTTCATAGTTTCGAAAAATTCCAAAAAAATTCTCAAAATTATTATTTCACTTAATTAGATTAAATTTGGTGTTTTTGTATTTTTCTGAATTTATTTTAATCATATCTCTTCTTTGATTTTGTTTCTGCCTACTAGGGACATTGTTGGCATTTTCGCATTTGTTGCTGCATTGCTGCATTAATCCTGGCTACTAGGTCTGTTTGTTCTGACTTGTTTGCTTTTGATCCTGAAGTTGAGAGAACCTTACACACACGCCGCAGAGCAAATCAGACTAGCACTAGTTCACCACCCGTTATCGATTTTGATTCTGACTATTTGCATAATTTGTTTGATTCTGATTCTGAACTTGCTTTTGATAACATGGCTGAACAAAGAACACTAAGGCAGCTTGCTGCCCCTGATGTGAACTATAATGGTTTATGTATTGATTACCCTCAAGCTGATACACAATTTGAATTGAAATCTGGTTTAATACACTTGTTGCCAAAGTTTAATGGTCTTGCAGGTGAGGATCCGCATAAGCATTTGAAAGAATTTCAGGTTGTGTGCTCTACACCATTGAGGCCTGAAGGAATCACTGAAGATCACATCAAACTCAGAGCCTTTCCATTCTCATTGCAAGGTGCAGCAAAGGATTGGATATATTACCTTGAACCAAATTCTATCACAAGTTGGAATGCTCTGAAAAGAGTGTTCTTAGAAAAATATTTTCCTGCCTCCAGAGCTGCATCAATCAGAAAGCAGATATGTGGAATTAGACAGGATGGTGAGTCATTAGCTGAGTACTGGGAGAGATTCAAGCAGTTAGTGTCCAGTTGTCCCCAACACCAGATCACCGAGCAGTTACTTATCCAGTACTTCTATGAAGGTTTGTTACCAATGGATAGAAACATTCTTGATGCTGCTAGCGGTGGGGCACTTGTTGATAAAACCCTAGCTGCTGCTAAAGCCTTGATTGAAAACATGTCTCTCAACTCCCAACAGTTCACCACTAGAAACAGTAATGTCCAAACCAAAGGTGTGAACGAGATCCAGGCTTCCAACAAGGCTTTAGAAACAAGAATTGACGAGCTTACTTCTTTAGTGAAACGGTTGGCAGCAGGTAAGACTCAAGCAGCAAACTTGTGTGGTATTTGTACTTCTCCTGAACACCCGACCGATACATGTCCTATTTTGCAAGATGAGTCAATCACCGAGTTGCCTCAAGCTTATGCAGCAAATCTTTACAACCAAGGAAACAATCAGAAAGGGTACAACATTCCTGACCTTTCCACTAACAAATACCATCCCAATTGGAGGAACCATCCAAACCTTCGATATGGGAACCAACAGTCCAGCCAACAACAAAACCCTCCCCCTGTGACCACCCCTGTACCTCCCGGACCTTCACTAGAGGATCTTGTCAAGCAAATGGCTGTCAACAATCTCCAGTTCCAACAAAGAACTGATTCTAGCATTCAGACCCTGCAGACACAGATTGGACAGCTTGCTACTTCAATGAATACCATACCGCAAGCCCAAGGATCAAACCAACTTCCTGCCCAAACAGTTGTGAATCCAAGAGGCCCTAATGTGAGTGCAATTTCCTTGAGATCCGGGAAAGTAGTGGAACCAGCCAAAGAAAAAAAATTTCCTGAGGTAACACCTTCTTTACCTGGACCCTCTCATGTTGTGGTAGAAGCTGAAAAAGATAAACTGAAAGAGTATGTACCACCAGTCCCTTTCCCACATAGAGTACTGAAAAATAAAGGGATTGATGAGGGGGACAAAGAGAGAGAGATCTTGGATGTATTCAGAAAGGTCGCGGTAAACATTCCGCTTCTTGATGTCATTAAGCAGGTTCCGAAGTACGCAAAGTTCCTAAAAGATTTGTGTACACACAAAAGGAGGTTGAAGGGAACTGAGAGAATCAACTTGGGAAGAAATGTTTCTGCTTTCATTCAGCCTAAGCCTCCATCTGAAAAAGCCACAGGAGAGCAAAATGTTTCAGCTCTCACTCAGGTCATGCCACAAAAGTGCAAGGATCCAGGAACTTTTGCTATTCCTTGCACCATCGGGAATAGTAAATTCGAGAATTGCATGCTTGATTTAGGAGCGGGCATTAATGTTATGCCTACTTCTGTTTATAATAACCTTAATCTTGGTCCTTTGCAGCATACAGGTCTGATCATTCGGCTGGCGAACAGGAGCAATGCCCGCCCCACCGGAATACTGGAAGATGTCCTTGTTCAAGTTAATGACTTAATTTTTCCTGCAGATTTTTACATCCTGGATATGGAAGGCGAAACTAAGTCAAGCAGGGCTCCTATCATTTTAGGCAGACCGTTCATGAAAACGGCGAAAACCAAAATTGATGTTGATGATGGAACCATGTCCAAGGAGTTTGGTGACATTGTCGCGAAATTTAACATTTTCGATGCTATGAAACATTCCTTGGAAGAGCATTCTGTTTTTCATATTGAATTGATCGCTGAGTTGGTTGATGACACTTGCTCTGAATTGTTTTCACTAGATTTTCCATCTTTATCTGATTTTGATGAGGTTTACTCATGTGATGTTTGTACTGATACTAATCTTTGTGTTGTTTGTGCTGAGATTGATGCTGCCTTGCAGGGTAACATTTCCTCTACAGGTGAAGTTGTCGATGAACCTGTTTATGCAGTTGAAGCTCTCGACACCCCGGCCGTTCCAAGCACTCCGTCCATTGAGCAACCACCTTCCTTGGAGCTGAAACAACTCCCTGCAAATCTGAAATATGCTTATTTAGAGAGTGATGAAAAACTTCCAGTTATAATTTCTTCTAACCTTGATTTCGATCAAGAAAGTAAGCTTTTGCAGGTTTTGAGGAAGCATAAGAAGGCGATTGGGTGGACGTTGGCTGATATTCCAGGTATTAGTCCTTCACTGTGTATGCACAGGATTTTGCTTGAGGATGGTGCTAAAACAGTAAGACAACCCCAAAGGAGGCTTAATCCGTTGATCCTCGATGTTGTGAAGAAAGAGGTAACCAAACTCTTGCAAGCAGGTATCATTTACCCTATCTCTGACAGTAAATGGGTAAGCCCAGTGCAGGTTGTACCAAAGAAATCTGGACTCACAGTGATAAAAAATGAAAAGAATGAACTTGTTCCAACTAGAGTTCAGAATAGCTGGAGGGTTTGTATTGATTACAGGAGATTGAACCAGGCTACTAGAAAGGATCACTTTCCTCTACCGTTCATTGACCAAATGCTTGAACGGCTTGCTGGTAAATCACATTACTGTTTTCTTGATGGTTTTTCAGGTTATTTTCAAATTCATATTGCACCTGAAGATCAAGAAAAGACTACTTTTACATGCCCATTCGGTACATTTGCTTACAGAAGAATGTCTTTTGGTCTTTGCAATGCTCCTGGCACCTTCCAGCGATGCATGATTAGCATTTTTGCTGATTTTATTGAACACTGCATGGAAGTGTTTATGGATGATTTCACTGTTTATGGTTCTTCATTTGATGCATGTTTGAGCAGCCTAAATATGGTTTTAGAGAGATGCATCGAAACTGACCTTGTTTTAAATTATGAAAAATGCCATTTTATGGTTGAACAGGGAATTGTTTTAGGTCACATAATTTCTGAAAAGGGAATTTCTGTAGACCATGCTAAGATTGATGTGATTTCCACACTGCCTTACCCATCTTGCATTCGCGAGATTCGTTCTTTTCTTGGTCATGCAGGTTTTTACAGGCGTTTCATTAAGGATTTCAGCAAGATAGCTCTCCCACTCTCCAACTTGTTAAAGAATGACGTCACTTTCAACTTCGATGACAAATGCAAAACAGCATTTGACTTCTTGAAGAAAGCATTGACCTCCGCTCCTATCATCCAGCCCCCTGACTGGACCTTCCCGTTTGAGATTATGTGTGATGCTTCTAACTATGCTGTTGGGGCGGTCCTTGCACAAAGAGTTGACAAGGCCGCCCATGTTATTTATTATGCTTCTAGGACTTTAGATTCTGCACAGTGTAATTACACCACCACTGAAAAGGAACTTCTAGCTATTGTTTTTGCGCTCGATAAATTCAGATCATATTTGCTAGGTTCCAAGGTTGTTGTTTTTACTGACCATGCAGCTTTAAAGTACTTGTTGAAGAAGCCAGAAGCAAAACCGAGATTGATTCGGTGGATGTTGTTGCTCCAAGAGTTTAATGTGGACATTAAAGACAAAAGTGGAGCTGAGAACTTGGTGGCTGATCACTTGAGCAGGATAGAGAGGGATGAAGATCCTTTTCCCATTCAGGATGACTTTCCTGATGAGCAGCTTCTACTTATGCATGGAGTTAACCCTTGGTTTGCTGATATTGTTAATTATCTTGTTGCTGGTGTTTTTCCTACAGGTGCATCCAGGACACAAATTCACAAACTCAAAAGTGACGCCAAATATTATGTGTGGGATGATCCATATCTTTGGAGGTTTGGTAGTGATCAGGTTATTAGGAGATGTGTCCCCGACTATGAGATCGAATCTATTTTGCATTTTTCTCATGCATCTCAAGCAGGGGGACACTTTGGTCCTCAAAGGACTGCAAGAAAAGTCCTAGACTCAGGTTTTTATTGGCCCACTATTTTTAAAGATGCTTATGAGACCTACCGCACTTGTAAGGAGTGCCAGATAGCAGGTACAGCCATCACTCGTAAGAGTGAAATGCCTCAGCAACCTATGCTTTTCTGTGAGGTATTTGATGTATGGGGAATCGACTTCATGGGTCCCTTTCCTATATCATTTGGTTTTCTCTACATTCTACTTGCTGTTGATTATGTTTCAAAGTGGGTAGAAGCTATCCCCACTAGGACTAATGATTCTAGAGTTGTTGCAGATTTTGTCAGGTCTAATATTTTTTGCAGGTTTGGAATACCGCGAGCTATCATAAGTGACCAAGGCACTCATTTCTGTAACCGCACCATGGAAGCTTTGCTCCGCAAGTATGGAGTTGTGCACAAAGTCTCTACCGCATATCACCCACAAACCAATGGGCAAGCTGAGATCTCAAACAGAGAGATCAAATAGGTTTTAGAGAAAATGGTGCAGCCAAACAGGAAGGACTGGAGCCGCCGTCTAGAAGACGCACTTTGGGCTCAAAGGACAGCTTTCAAGACACCCATAGGGATGTCTCCTTATCGACTTGTTTTCGGTAAGGCATGTCATCTTCCTGTAGAGATAGAACACCGTGCTTATTGGGCGGTGAAAAGTTGTAATTTGGAGATGCAACAAGCAGGTATTGAAAGAAAACTCCAATTACAACAGCTTGAAGAGCTTAGGCTAGAGGCTTATGAAAGCTCTAGGATTTATAAAGAGAAAACTAAGCACTTCCATGATAAGATGATTTCTAGGAAGGAATTCTCTGTGGGCCAACAGGTTTTACTGTTTAATTCCCGCCTTAAGCTTATGCCTGGGAAACTTCGATCCAAATGGATTGGCCCTTTTGTTGTTACTAATGTTTTCCCTTATGGTGCAGTAGAGATTAAAAGTGCAGGTACTGACAAAGTTTTCAAGGTCAATGGGCAGCGCCTAAAGCCATTCCATGGAAGTTCAACGCCTGAAGATGCAAACATAGAGGAGCTTTCTTTGGAAGCGCCCAACTACACTGCAACTTGATCAGGGAACTCTTCTTTCCTTCTCTCTACTTTAATAGTTATGTCCTTTCATTGAGGACAATGCTTGTTTTAAGTGTGGGGGAGGGAGTCATTTGTTTCTTTGCTTTTATTCGTTGTTTTTGTTTGTTTTTAGTTAAAAAAAAAGAAAAAAAAGAAAAAAAAATGCATCTTTTTAAAAGTTTTGGGCTATAGATCAATCTGAGTTTTGGGTTGTGGAGACTTGGGAAAAATTCACAAGATCGGTATCGTCTTAACACCGTGAGTCTCTCCTGCATATGGAAATCAATTTGAATCCTTATTATGACATAGCCTTGAAATCTCACCCTCTGACATCTCTTGAGTAGTTTATCTGTGCAGTCAGCACCATCTCACACATGCTCTATGTAAGGAAGCCGATGAAAATAAGTGAGTGATCCAAGTTCCAAAAAAAAAAATAAAAAAAAAATAGGGAATGCTCCTTCTAAGTTTGGTGACCCTCACCCGGTCACTTAACCCAACGGTCGTAGAACCTACAAAAAAAAAGAAAAGAAAAACCCATTGTTAGTTGGTTCAGAGGCTTCTGGTGCTGAACTTGGTAGGGTGGATTACGGTCCAATCCCCCGCAACTACAATTGGGTAAACAGGGGGTTATGCCATTTAATTCCAGAACCCCATGCAAAAAGGATCAGAGTCACTAACCGGCGATAGCCTTACTATGGGTGTGTGGAGATAACGGGCTTAATGTGATTGCGCCAGAATGAAAAAGAGAAAAAAAGGAGGATTGGTAAGTTAGGCTTAGGCATAATAGCATGATTCGGATTGGGTTGTGTATTCAGGAGGCTTACGATTGCACAATTGTGGATTAGTGTTCCTACAATGCCCTTAGTGTGCCAGATTAGTACCTATCAACACAATCTTAACCGAAGAAAAGTTTATGGCCTGGGATGAGTAACTGATGATGCTTGTGTGTTTGCTGAGTTTTTATTTTTATTTTTATTTTGCTCGGAGTGCAAAAGTTCAAGTGTGGGGGAATTTGATCAGTGCATTTTGATGCACATTCTTCCATGTCTATACTTAAGCATTTCTATGTTTTGCTTTGTTTATTTTTATGTTTTATAATGTTTTTCTAATTTAGTTTATTTTTGGCTTAATTTGATTTCCGTATTTCATTTTCAGCTTTAGCAGCTTTCACGGAAAAATTCATAACTGGAGCTACGAGTATCGGATCGACGCGTTCTAATATGCGTTGAAAAGCCAAGAGAAAGAGCTGCAACTTTCATGTTGAAGTCAAAAGCTAATTCGGAGCGCAAGAGTCCCAAATAATTCGCTGAAGTTCCAGACTTAATGAATATTTAGTTTTGGGCCGGACTTTTTATGTTTTTCGACCCGTTGGGTTAGAACCCGATTCTTTTACTCTGCTTATACCTAGCAGCCGCGGTACTGTTCATTGACATTCTTTTTTTTACTATTCACGAAAAGACACACTGAAATCGTATTTGTTTGGAACGATGGTGATGGAGAACTAATTATCCAGAGTTGATCTGCTGTAATGAAGTTTCCAATGCTTTGAGGTTTTTATTTTATCAATTCAATTTCAATTCTCTTTCAATTCTATTCTATGGAAATTCATATGCTTAATCTGTATTTCATGGAAAGGTTTTGATGAAATTCGCATGATTGTGTTCCTGAATTTAA
This sequence comes from Astragalus membranaceus, assembly GCA_039519185.1. Classification (NCBI taxonomy): domain Eukaryota; kingdom Viridiplantae; phylum Streptophyta; class Magnoliopsida; order Fabales; family Fabaceae; genus Astragalus; species Astragalus membranaceus. The sequence continues at coordinate 90,980,942 of CM076854.1, read as the reverse complement.
TCGCTGTTTACGTAGCTTTTTCGTTAAACCGCGTTTGTAATCGTATTTGCTTAATTTACGATTGTTTAATCCGTTTGCTTAATTCGGAATATAGGAATACCAGTCTGTTCATTGTCTTTTGCGCTTGTCAATTGGTATTGAACCGAATAGAGATTGAAGCCGCTTAGGGAATTGATAAGGTAGAAACCAGTGATTAGCCGGAAACCGAAAACAGTAGATTGACCACTTTTATAATCACGTATTTTAATCGTTATTTAATTGTTTATTCAATTGTTTCTGAAGCAAAACTTAAACCCCCCTTTGTTCTAGTCAGTTGGTTAATTCATACAAGAATCCTTGAGAGACGATACTCGAGTTGTCGTTACCGTAAACTACATTTTAAAAAATCACTCGTTTTGACCCGTGCACGACAGCGGATCAGCAGCCGGATACATCATCATTCCACCTTCCTGTGGGTGAGATGTCTATCACCCTTGATGATGTATCCCAGCTGCTACACATCCCCATCACGGGCCAGTTCTATGACATGCCTGACTGGACTTCGTGGCAGGGAGAGCAGCTGCTGATTGACTATTTGGGGGCCACCCCCCAAGATGCCGCTGAACAAACTTCTGCGCGAGGGTTGTCAGTTGGTCTTGTATGGCTGAGGGATCATGTCTACCACCCAGCCATAGTGCTGTAGTGCTGTTGGTTTTGCACCGTAGTGCTGTTGCAAATACTTGCTTTTTATTTTTGGACAAGGAATTTGGCCTATTCCACCGTGGCCTTTTTTTATTTTGCTTTCTTCGTTTCCTTTTAAGTAAGGGGTTTCTTTTTTTACCCCATCATATCACCATATACCCCCATCATAATTGATAAACCGAAAATACCCCTGCCAAACTAAAACTCGCTCGGATTTACCCCCACTCAAGGTAAATCTGCTTTGTTATTTTCCAAAGCGGATTTATCTACCCAATAGGTAAATCCGACTTTTAAATAACAAATCGGATTTACCTTATGTGGGGGTACATCCGCTTTTAAAATTAACAAAAGCGGATTTACCTAATGTGGGGGTAAATCCGATTTTCTTTTTTTTTAGGGAAATCAGATTTATATTTTTTAGTTAAATCCGCTTTGTTATTTTCCAAAGCGGATTTATCTACACAATAGGTAAAACCGACTTTTAAATAACAAAGCGGATTTACCTTATGTGGGGGTACATTCGCTTTTAAAATTAACAAAAGCGAATTTACCTAATGTGGGGATAAATCCGATTTTGTAATTAAAATTAAAATTAACCTTTTTTAGAAATATAAAATAGATATGAATATCGGTCGTCTTTTGGTTCTGTTTAGTGTATTGTTCGTTAACATGTGACGATGTTGTACGTCGGGTGAATAATTTAGGCTAAAAAATCGGTTTTCGAGCAACCTACTCAGATTGTAATGAAACCACGACCATTAAATCCAAAAAAAAATGAGGGCAGCTGCACCAAGTGCTACAGCATTGTCATGTTGCACCTTGTGGTGGGCACTTTGGAGGAACTAGAACAACTGCAAAGGTGCTACAAGCAGGGTATTACTGGCCTACATTGTTCAAGGATGCTCAGGAGATGGTTAAAAGATGTGATAGATGTCTAAGAACAAGAAACATTTCTAACAAACATGAGATGCCTTTAACCAACATCTTAGAGATTGAACTCTTTGATGTTTGGGGAATGGATTTCATGAGACCTTTCCCTCCTTCTCATGGCAATCTATATATCCTTGTAGTTGTGGACTATGTATCACAGTGGGTGGAAGCTGTTGTTTTACCTAACAATGATGCCAAGTCAGTGAGCAAATTTCTTCAAAGGAACATTTTCACCAGATTTGGAACTCCAAGAGCTATCATCAGTGATGAGGGTTCTCATTTTTGCAACAAGCTAATTAAGACTCTCTTAGCTAAGTATGGAGTCAAGCATAAAATTTCCACAGCTTACCACCCTCAAACAAGTGGTCAAGCAGAGTTGTCTAATAGAGAAATCAAGAGAATGCTTGAGAAGATGGTTGGTCCTACAAGGAATGAGTGGTCACTACAGTTGGATGATGCTTTATGGGCTTATAGGAAAGCCTTCAAAACACCATTGGGAATGTCACCCTACAGACTTGTGTACGGCAAAGCTTGCCACCTCCTTATTGAATTGCAACACAAAGCACATTGGGCCATCAAAAAGCTCAATTTTGACCATGACAGGGCAGGGAAAACTAGGCTATTACAACTGAATGAGCTGGAAGAGATTAGGCACTTTGCCTATGAAAATTCAGCTATCTACAAGGAGAAAACTAAGGCATGGCATGACAAAAAGATTCAAAGAAGAGAGCTGGTTGAAGGAGGAATGGTCCTATTGTTCAATTGAAGGCTCAAATTTTTTTCTCGGAAGTTGAAATCCAGGTGCTCAGACCCTTTCAAATTGCTAAAGATATACCCTCATGGAGCTATGGATCTGTTTGATGAAGCAACCAACACCACCTTCAAGGTGAATGGACAAAGGGTGAAGCAATACTATGGTGAACATGTGGTCAGGGACAAGACCACTATTTAACTTCAAGACCTCTAACAAAAGAGGACGTCTGGCTGAAGACTTTTAAAGCAAGCGCTCCCGATAGGCAACCCATGGATTTGATCTAACAATTTTGTGTTTTTAATTTTTCTTTTGTACAGGAGTGAATTTTGTGGAGTGAGAAAGATATCATGTAGATGTTGTTGTGGTAGCAGTTGACACTATAGTGTTCGTGGTGTCACTGATGCTATAGCGTCTGTTGCGTGGCTCTGTTGAAAAGTCAAAATTCTCAAAAAGTGCAAGGTGTGACGTGGCACTCAGCCGTCTTATCTCAACTGCTTTGCGCACGTTTTCTGTGAAGTCAAACACTCTCTCTCTCTCCATCACTCAAGCCACAACGGTCACTTCCATTAACTCTCTCATCTTAACTCCCCATAACTCTCTTTTCCATCATTAAACCCGCCCAAACACTCCACCATTTCTCTCGTCAGTTACAAATCCCTTTGCTTTTTCATCTTAATCCCAAAATCCCTAAAAATTCATCTTCTTCAATCTCATCTCAAAACCCGTAACCATGACCAAAACCCAGGTCGCATCCAAACCAGCTGGAAAACTCTCGAACACAGAGCCAAGATCTTCAAAGACCGTCTCCATTGTTGATGATTCCAAGAAATTCTGGAACATGGAGTTTATTGCTGAAAGAGGGTTCAAAGTGGACAAAACTTCTAAGGCGTTCACGTCAACCGTTACAGCGATGGGATGGGAGCAGTTCGTTGCGCATCACAAGCAGTTTGTGGTTTCGTTGGTGAGAGAATTTTATGCAGGCATTCCAAAGACTAAGGAGGGAAAAACCCAAACCAACTCAGTGGTTAGGGGTGAAACCTTGAAGTTCGATGCCAAAACCATTAAAGACTTGTTCCACTTGGGCTACCATGGAAGGGCGCTGGAGAACAAGGTAAAGACTTGGGGGGAAGCTGAAATGGAAGGAGTCAGAGAAAGAGTTTGTGTAGAAGGCTCTAAGTGGGAGAAATTTGGGGCTGAGTACAAGTTGAAAAAGACCTATCTGCATGATGAAGCAAACATGTGGTTTAACTTCATCAGACACTCCCTTCTACCAACATCACACACCACACATGTGGAAAAGGAGAGGTTGACCATGTTGGATGCAATCATGGAAGGAGAACCAATTGATGTTGGGAGGATCATATTGATAACTCTATTTTATATAGAGTTATTCATACATTTAAACTTAGATAATTACTTGATTTCAAGTATAATATGTGTTAAATATAGTAGTATGAATAAAATAACAACATTTATGGTTTTAAGATGAATGGCATTCGCAACTTAGCATTTTGTATATACATTGGTATGATTGATGTGTTTGTTCAGTGCATCTGCAGTTGATGCTTCTGCACCGGGAAAAACACAGTGTATCTGCACTAGAAACATTTCCACAGTGCATCTGCACCTTTCTGCACCAACACGAATAACCCCACAATGGAAGCACCTCAATTCATACCAATGCATAAACACCTCTATGATATCATGCTTAGTCACAAGTCACATGGAGGCAAATGCCCACTTGCGAAAGGAGGCACCTACAATAGATGACCATCATGAAGAGTCATTCATAAAGGACACATGGCCCTCCACGATTGGACCTCTCTTTGAGGTAGAGGGTTGGACTCAATTCCCAGCAAACATGTTCTGAAAATTAACCATGGTTAACCCCTGTAGGTTAAACCTGGTCTCCAAGGAAACCCTCACTTAAAGGAAAGCTCCAAGGCTATATAAACGCTTCACTTCTCATCATTTAAAAAAGAAGAAGTTCTATAGGATTCGTACATCTACTTTTCTTGCTTTTCATTTTATAGTTCTTAGTAATAGTTAGAAGTAAGGAAGGAATTGACAACTACCTCTTTCACTTCTTCATCAAGTTAGTTACGTAGAAGGAATCAGTGCATCTGCACTGCTAGGAAAACTTATGCAAGAGTACTTCAATCAGTGTAATCTCTATCCTATTGATATCTCTTATACTTTCCATTATATCAACATGTTTTATTTCATCTATTTTTGCCTTGCAATGCATATTATGAGCTAAACCTCTTTGGTGGAGATGTTCTAACTTTATAATGAGCTTTTGACTAAGTTATTGTGTTTTCAAAGTGGTGTGTGCATTTTTGGTTCTTGTGTTATACTACATCCATCTTATTTTAAAGTTGATCACTTAAAATGAGTAGAGTTATATTCACAGACATGGTTTATAACTAGAAATCAAGAACTAATAAGGGTGAGTATTTTAATGAAGGCTTTGTTAACTTGTTTAATAAAGAAAACTTTGTTAAAACCATGTTAAGTCCTAGACATAGGATAACATAGTCCTTAGGGTAATGCAATGAATACTTAAAAGGCATGAGTGTACTTATTTAGCAACTTAGACAAGAATTGTAAGAAGGCAAGAAAGGAATTGACAACTTCTCTCTTTACTTCAAGACAAGGTTTTAAGAGCTTGTAACGAAACTCTGAAGAAAGTAGCTGAAAGGCACATACTGGTGCAACTGCACTCAAGTGCATCTGCACCACAGAAAACACAATACTCTTGAAAGTGATTTATTTAGTGAAGACATCTCAACTATCATTGCCAACTGATTTCCTTCATATTTTCTTACATATTTACATTCTGTTTTCGTAAACATCAATACCCAAAATTGTGAGTAGTATAGCTGCACTAATTTATATGCTTTCTAAACATTCAAAAGTTTAACCAATCCCTGTGGGTTCGACCTTTCTCATCACTATATTACTTGTTTGTGACTGTGTATACTTGCACATATTTTCACACACCAAGTTTTTGGCGCCGTTGTCGGGGATTGCCATTAATTTTTGTTGCTTAGATTTATAAGTTAGTGTTTTATTACTCTGGTATTTTGTTTTCTGTGAAGATGCACTAGCATATGCACAGGGTCAGAACACCAGAATTTGAATTAGATCCAGATATAGAGAGAAGGTTTAGAAAGTTGCTGAGACTCCAGAAGCAAAGATTACAAAGCTGCAGAACCACAATGTCTCAACAAAGTGAAGAAGAGAGATCTAGACCAGGTTCAAGTGGAGGATCAGTCAGAGGTGGTTCAAGCTCACATCATGAACCTGAGGATGATCAAAAAAATCAATTCATCAACATGGGCCCAATTGGTATGATTAATGATAGAAATAGACCCATGAGGGATTATGCTATGTTTAATCATCAAAATATGCAAACAAGTATAACAAGACCTCATATTGATGATGTGCATTTTGAGTTTAAACCCATGATGTTCCAAATGCTACAAACAATTGGTCAATTTGGTGCATTGTCACTACAAGAAAAGAAGCCATTAGCGACGGAAATTAGCGAGGGACTAATGGTCCCTCGCAAAAATTGGGTTTAGCGACGGAATTTGCGAGGGAATAGGGGCTGTCGTATTTTTGAGAATTAGCGATGGAAATTTAGACATTAGCGTGGTGGTGGTGGTGATGGGCTGTCGTATTTTTGAGAATTAGCGATGGAAATTTTTGAGAATTAGCGATGCAAATTCCTCTACTCTCCACCACCACACAACCACCACCACCACCACCACCATCATCACCACCTCCTCTCACACTCTCCTCTCTCTTCCACCACCACCACCACCACCACATACCTCCTACCACTCTCACTCACTCTCTCTTACTCTTCACCACCACCACCCCACCACCACCACTCTCACTCCTCTCTCTCTCTCTCTCTCTCTCTCTCTCTCTCTCTCTCTCTCTCTCTCTCTTTCTCCCTTACTCTTCTCCTTCTCTCTCTACTCTAAACCACCCATCACCACCACCACCACGCCACCACCACCACCACACCACCACCACGCCACCACCACCACGCCACCACCACCGTCGCCACCACCACCACACATCACCACAAAATTAATAATATAATATATATTCATTAATTAATAATAAATATATAAAAAAACAAGTCATTCAGCACTGGACACGTGCCATTTTTTTTTTGAAAAACTGCAGTCATTAGCGAGGGAATTAGCGAGGGAAGTATCCCTCGCTAATTCCTACGCATTTACCAACCCTTGCAACTGAGTCCCATCACCTGAAAAGTTGCAGTCATTAGCGAGGGAATTAGCGAGGGAAAATTCCCTCGCTAATCCCACTAGCGAGGAGGGGTTTAGCGACGGAACTGGTCCCTCGATAATTCCCTCGCAAATGACCATTAGCGACGGATTTTGGTCATTTTGCGAGGGAAATGTCCGTCGCTAATGACCAGTTTTTTTGTAGTGTGTGTGATTTAGGTGCAAGCATAAACTTGATGCCTAAATCTATCTTTACAAAGCTAGGGATTGGAATTGCTAAGCCTACCACTGTAACACTATCACTGGCAGACAGATCAATAGCTTACCCAGAGGGAATTATTGAAGATATTTTGGTAAAGGTTGACAAATTTATATTCCCTGCAGATTTTGTTATTCTTGATTTTGTTGCAGATGAAGAAGTGCCAGTTATTCTTGGAAGACCATTCTTAGCAACTGGGAAAGCACTGATTGATGTGCAAAAAGGGGAACTAACCATGAGAGTAAATGATCAAGAGGTGAAATTCAATGTGATGAATGCCCTAAAGTATCCTGCAGAGGAGATTGAAGAGTGTTCAGCTATCAATTCTCTTGACCATTTAGTGCAGAAGCAGTTCCATAAGCAGTATGATCACCTTGCCAGTGCACTTGCACCTGATGCAGATGCACTACCTGAAGAAGAAATTCGGGAAAAGGACATTCTGCCAAGAGAAGAACAAACGCAAAAGGTATGGTCTAGAACTTTTGAATCTCTTGATTTAGAAGACCCTAACCTTAAAAAGAATTTACCCTCAATTGAACAACCTCCAAAATTAGAATTGAAAGAGCTGACCAAACATTTGAAATATGATTTCTTAGGGGAAGATGATACACTTCCAGTGATCATTGCCTCTGACTTATCAATAGAGCAGGAGCATGATCTAATTTGTACCTTAAGAAAGCATAAAAAAGCAATAGGCTGGAAAATGGCAGACATAAAAGGAATTAACCCTTCAATATGCATGCATAGGATAACTTTAGAAGATAATTCTAAAAATTACATAGAAGGGCAGAGAAGGCTAAATCCAATAATGAAAGAGGTTGTAAAGAAAGAAATCAGAGCCCTTTTCTTAAGGATAAAAACTCATCAGTCAGCTCGGCCCCTTTCCTATTCAGCTTTTCCGCCTATTAAGAGAATAGGTCCCGTTCAAGCGGCCCGCGCCTTTATTCATCTATACCAGCTGCCACGCACGACCCAATAGGAACGAGCCCCTATCTGACGCGCTGCTAGCTTCCTCTATTTTGTTTATCCATACATGATTGGAGATGGCTATGGGGCCTACCTATGAATGATTTACACGCTTCTTCGTTCCTTAGCAGAGCTACTGATTTTAGATGCGGAACCAGAGCAGAGCTAATGGCTCACTTCACTACCTTAAGCCCAAGCTGGGACATTCTCTTAAGCTTAAAAAGAGTCTTTCTTTCCTGGGATAAGTTGAACTGTTTACTTATATATGAACTACTACGAATTCTTTTCACTCTTTATGACACTAGTTCAGTGGAATCTATCTTGCCGCCGCAGGGGAAGAGAAGCAGATGGGAAATAATAAGCGTGACTGAAAGGAGAGGAAGAATAAGAAGAAAGAGAATTCAGTACTTATTGGTCCTGAATATCTTAATAGGACAAACCATCCCGTAGATCTCTTTGTTTACTTCAGAACAAGACAATTAGAGTTAGTCTCAGTCAACAAGAATGTTTAGTATTGATTGATATTAGGGGATGTTTCAGAAGATCCCCTAATATCAATTTGAGACGAAGAGAAAGAAAGTATCTACTCTTTAACTCCCGATCTGCTTTTCTAATTCTAATAAGGCATTGATGCTCCTGTCGGGCGATTCATTTTGTCCGTGCCCTAAGCCCATCCATTGGATTGGAACAAGCGAGGAACGAGTGACCACAAGCTTCGCCTAAGCGCTCGACATGCAGTTAGCTTCAAACACGTTCATCATGTGGCCGAGCGAAGCGCACCTGCGTTACCAATACGATTTCTTTATGCCCATCAAAGGACCTCGAGATGCTAATCCACGAAAAACGATACGAGAAATTCGAAAGAACTCATATACGGATCGAGACATGCTGCTCAAGTCAGTCCTCCTTTCCTAATCATTAAGTAAAGGATACTGTATGACAGACACTCTTGCTCCCTGTTGTAGTTGATCTAATCGATCCAGAACCTGCGGTAGTGCATGGGTTAGCCCTGTACAATGTGTTCCAAAGAAGGGGGGTGTAACAGTTATAGCCAATGAAAAAAATGAGTTAATACCAACAAGAACTGTAACAGGTTGGAGGATATGTATGGATTATAGAAAACTCAATAAGGCCACAAAGAAAGACCATTTTCCTTTACCCTTCATTGACCAAATGTTAGATAGGTTAGTAAGTAAGGAGTTTTATTGTTTCTTAGATGGTTATTCAGGATACAATCAAATTGTAATTGAACCTAAGGATCAACAAAAAACTACCTTCACTTTTCCTTATGGCACCTTTGCATTTAGAAGGATGCCTTTTGGACTTTGTAATGCACCTGCAACATTCCAAAGATGCATGATGTCCATATTTTCTGGCTTCATTGAGCAATCAATGGAAGTTTTCATAGATGATTTTTCAGTTTTTTGGGAAACATTTCCATTGTGTTTGTCAAATTTAGAAAAAATTCTCCAAAGATGTGAGGAAACAAATCTAGTGCTCAATTGGGAGAAGTGTCATTTTATGGTACAAGAAGGTATTGTACTTGGGCATAAAGTTTCAAAGAAAGGTCTTGAAGTAGATAAGGCTAAGATAGAGGTCATTGAGAAGTTATCACCTCCAACAACTGTCAAAGGAATTAGAAGCTTCTTAGGTCATGCAGGCTTCTACAGAAGATTTATCAAAGATTTCTCTAAAATATCCAAGCCATTGGGTAATCTTTTGCAACAAGATACACAATTTAATTTTGATGAATCGTTTATGGAAGCATTTCAAAAGCTCAAGAAGGCACTGGTAACTGCACCAGTGATTGTTACACTAGATTGGAGCCGGGCTTTTGAATTGATGTGTGATGCTAGTGACTTTGCTGTGGGAGCTGTCCTAGGGCAAATGCATGATAAAATCTTTCATTCTATTTATTATGCTAGCAAGACTTTAATTGAAGCTCAAATGAATTATACTGTAACAGAAAAAGAATTATTAGCGGTGGCTTTTGCATTTGACAAATTTAGATCTTACTTGGTTGACACCAAAGTTATTGTTTATACTGATCATTCTGCCATAAAGTATTTTAATATCAAAGAAAGATGCAAAACCAAGGTTAATAAGATGGGTTCTCCTCCTTCAAGAATTTGATCTTGAAATTAGAGATAAAAAGGGGGTGGAGAACCAAGTTGCTGACCATTTATCTAGACTTGAAGGTGAAAGTACAGGCACACAAGAAGGCGAGATCAAGGAAAACTGCCCAGATGAAAAACTGTTGGCAATTACCTTGACTGCACCTAGTGCAACCGCACCATGGTATGCTGACATAATAAATTTCCTTGTAAGCAAAGTTGTACCAGTGGACATGAATTATCAGCAACGAAGGAGGTTTTTCCAAATAGTCAAACAATACTATTGGGATGATCCCTTTCTCTACAAGATGTGTCCAGATCAGCTAATGAGAAAATGCATCCCAGAAGAAGAACAGCAAGCAGTGCTTCTGCACTGTCATGCTGCACCATATGGAGGCCACTTTGGAAGCCATAGAAAAGCAGCCAAGGTACTACAGTCAGGTTATTATTGGCCTACTTTGTTTAAAGATGTTTATTTAATGGTCAAAACCTATGATAAATGTCAAAGAGCTGGTAATATTTCTGAAAGACATGAAATGCCTAGAACCAATATTTTAGAAATTGAACTTTTTGATGTATGGGGGATGGATTTCATGGGTCCTTTTCCACCTTCTTTTGGCAATAAATATATCTTGGTAGCTGTTGATTATGTGTCCAAATGGGTAGAGGCAGTAGCATTACCTAATAATGATGCCAATTCCGTTAGTAAATTTCTTCAAAGAAACATTTTTACAAGATTTGGCACCCCAAGAGCAATCATCAATAATGAAGGCTCTCATTTTTCTAATAAACTCATTGAAAACCTTCTTGCAAAATATGGGATTAAACATAAAATTGCTACAGCATATCACCCACAAACAAGTGGACAAGCTGAATTGTCTAATAGGGAGATAAAAAGAATGCTTGAGAAAATGGTTGGGCCAACAAGAGAAGACCGGTCCTTACACTTAGATGAAGCATTATGGGCATACAGAACTGCTTTTAAAACTCCATTAGGTATGTCCCCCTATAGGATAGTTTATGGCAAAGCAGGAGCACAAAGGTTTTTGGAATTAAATGAATTAGGAGAATTTAGGAAATTCTCTTATGAGAATGCAGAAATTTACAAAGCAAAAACCAAAGCCTGGCATGACAAAAAAATCCAAAAGAGAGAACTTAGAGAAGGAGGAATGGTCTTGTTATATAATTCTAGGTTGAAATTTTTTCCTGGAAGACTTAAATCTAGGTGGTCAGGACCATTTCAATTAGTTAAAATTTACCCCCATGGTGCAGTTGACCTTTATGATGCAGCCACAAATACCACTTTCAAGATAAATGGTGAGCATGTGGTGAAGGATAAATTCACCACCCATCTTCAAAATCTCTAAGATAAGGAGATAGTCAGGCTGAAAGACTCTTAAAACAAGCGCTTATGGGAGGCAACCCACAATTTTTGGTAATTAGTAAGTTATTTTGTTCAATTTGATGTTATTCAAGTGTTTTGTAGGAATACAGTTTTTTGTGCATCTGCACCTCAGAATCTCTCAGCGCTACTGCACCAACCAAATTCAAAAAAATTCCACTTGGGTAAAAAACTTTCAAAAATGCCACCACAGCAATGTGTAAATCACGATTAGTGGCTAAGATGTTGAGTTGTCCCACCTATAGACTCCCATGTGTCTTACTGCATGCAATTCCACATACCCCTAACGGCTACTCCACCCATCAAATCAACCAACCACTAACTCATTCACCTCTTTAAACCGACCCAACTCCCCATGGCTACCGTTTTTTCACCCACAGTTACCATCTCTCTCACAAAACTGTAAACCTCACCAATTACTTTCTCTCTCTCACAATTTCCCAAATTTCTGTAACACCCATCTTCAACTTCTCGCAAATTTTTTCCAAATTTCCCTGCAAACTCGTTCAAAATAGTTCGCAAACAAAGGGCCATAAAAACCTCAGGAAAGAACACCACAAGTACAGGATCAACATCGAAGCAGATCCAAAAGAAGAAAATTGGTGCATCTGCATCTATTCCAGAACCCATGGATGTTGATCATGCGCCTTTTTGGGAAATGAAATTTCTTCCTGAAAGAGGCTACAGTTTGATGAAAGCACATCCAAGCTTCTTGTCAACAATTTCAAGTCTTCATTGGGAACTATTTGTGCAACACAGAGCCTTCTACTTGGAACAAGTGGTAAGAGAATTCTATTCTGGAATTCAGGACAACAAGAAAGGTAAAATTCTGGACCATTCTATAATTAGAGGTAGAAAGGTTTATTTTGATGCTGATAGGATTAATAACCATTACAACCTAGTCTACTCTGGTTCTGATTTTGAGGAAAAAGTAGAAAATTATGGAAGAAAAGAAATGGAAAGAGTAAGGTCTAGAATTGCTGTGAAAAACTCAAAATGGTACTTGTTTATTGATTGCTCAAAATGGTACTTGTTTATTGATTGCTCAATAAGGTTACCAACACTGAATTCAAGCTTAAGAATAGATTCATTATTCCTGAGTTAGGCAATTGGTACTTGTTTATTGATTGCTCAATCTTCCCTACATCACACACATACACACTCTCGAAGGATAGATTGATCCTCTTGGATGCAATCTTAACCAATGACAATGTGGACATAGGAAGAATCATTAACAAGGAAATTTTAGCTTGTGCAACTAAAACAGAAGGATTTCTATTTTTTCCATGCTTGATCACTGAGCTATGCATGAAACAAGGGGTAGAAATTAGTACTGATGAGCATCAACAGAGGAAGTACCCTCCAGGCCCATTATCTGCTGAAATGAAAGAAAGAACAAAAATAAAGGCTGAACCAACTAACCTGGTGCAGGAGCACTTAGTGCAGAAGCACCAGGCAGTTTGGAAATTCCAACAAGAGCAGCATGAATGGCTTCAACTTAGGTTGATGGAGATGTCACAGATACCAACTCAATTAGAAACCCCAGAGTTTCCAGCATTGGTTTTTCAGAATGAGGAAGAGAAAGAAGAAAAAGAGGAGGAAGAGAAGGAGGAAAGTGAAAAAGAGATCAAGAAGAAAAAGGTCCTAAAAAGGAAGAGGGAGACAAAAAGGAAACAAAAAGGGAAGAAGAAAAAGAATGAGGAAGAAGAGGAGGAGTTATTGAGTGAAGAGTTATCTGAAACTGAAGAGGATAAAACATTAACCCAAATGGTGAAGCAAATGGAGAGGAATGAAGATGAGGATGATGATGATACTACCACTGATAGTAATGGCATGAATGGGGATGAAGAAGATCAAAATTTGAGCATGGAGGAGATAGTAAGAAAGAAATATGAGGCTAGATTCCAAACAGAACCAGTACTCACCCAAATTACACCACCAACTCATCCACAAGCAGAAAAATCAACATCCACAGGAAAGACACCTACACCACCACCCTCTAAATCACCATCACCCACTGCACAGTCATCACCACTACCACCCACCACCCAAGAAAATCAACCTGAAAAAGAACCAACCAAACAACCATCACCCATCCCTTCGCAAGAGAAAAGTCCACCACAAATCACTGAGCAAATCCATCAAATCCCTAACATTGTTTTTGAGAAACAATCTTTGCAGGTAATTCAGGAAGATACCCTTGAAGAAGAAGGAAAAACAAGTTCTGAAGAAGGAGAAGAAGATCCGGATCAAATAGCAACAGATGCTTCTACACCTAGTGAAGATGCTCCTCAAGATACTCCAGTTTTGACAATAATACCAAAGAACAAAGAGGACACTGTCAAACTAGTACTGGAAGAGTTGGCACAGAAGAAAAGAGAAGAACTGGGCAAGACCCAGAAAATTTTCAAGAAAGCTGTTGAAACCAGTGTGAAGGACATTCAAGAACTGGAAGGTGCAGAATAACGCAAGAAACAAGGAGAAGATTCTGAAAAGGAGGAAGCAACTAAGGAGGACCCACCAAAGGAGAAAGAACAAACCAAAGAAGCTGAGGTTGCAGTTGGAGAGCAACCACTAGAACAACAAACAAGATACAAATGCTGCTGAACACGTCAGTGCAGATGCACCTGGTGCATCTGCACCTGCAAAATCACCAACAAAAGAGCCTGGTGCATCTGCACCACCTGCAGCTGCACTCAAACCAAAAGTCAAGAAGCAGAAGGTAAAACATGCAGCTGTAAGGTCAAGCACAAGACTGAGAGGTGGCCCAAAGTAAGAGTAAACTTTAAATGTTGTTTGTTTCTATCTATTATACTTAAGTACTTTGTTTAATTACTGCAAGTTTTATCCCACATGTACTAACCCCACTCCCCATTTTTGGACACACTTCCTTTTTGAAACAAATATTTTGAACTCAACTTAAAGCAGTGTGGACACTGCTCACTTTTAAGTTGGGGGGGAGAACTCAACTTATGCATGTGCTATGTTTAATTAATGTGTGTTTGTTTTAGTAATGTGTGTTTGTTTTCAGTATTTTAGTATGTGCTAAATGTTTGTTTTAAGTACAAGTTATTTGTCTATATGTTATGTGAGTAGTTTTTTGAATTTTTTTTTCATTTGATGTACTTAACAAAGCTTCTCTTGAAGTAAGTTGAACTGTTTGCAAAATGAGAAAAAATTTCAAAAACACTAAAGTTCATGAGTCAATCTGTGAATTAAGTATATCAAACTTCTTTTAAAGCAAAAATTTCATTGACTTTGAAGCATGATCAGCTCGAATTATTTTTCATAAAACTTAGGCAAATGCTAATTTATGAACTGATTTTTAATGAGGAAAGAAAGAAAGAGAAAAAAGCCTTGTTTTTTTTCCAAAAAACCACTGCTATTATTACTTCAACACAAGCAAAGCTGAGTTGTGAAAAGAACCTTACTATTTGAAAAAAATTATCTGATTCAAGAGGAATTTTTAGAAAGCAAAGGTCAAAAACAAAGTTTTACTAAAAATATAGAAGAGCATAAGAATTAAGTTTGGGGGAGTTTTTATGAATACTAAGGCAAGGTATGAAAAACTTAGAGTAGTCAAATGCAATAGGTTACCAAAAAGTCACTACAAAACGTGTCTAAATAGTTGTAAAAAACTATACTTGCCTGAGTCATTAAGCTAAACCTGTTCCAATAGTGCATTTGGTTTGAAAAAGAAAAAGAAAAATTCAAAAAAGAAAAAGAGAAGAAAGAAAAAGAAGAAAAGAAAAGCAAACCAAAGAAAAAAGTATGCATAAGGAGGTCAGTGAGGAGGGCAGTATATGCTACAAATCAGGAAATATAGTATCAAGTGCAGCTGCACCAAAACAAAAAGTCAGTGCTTTTGCACTTCACAAAAAAATCCAGTGCTTCTGCACCTAGGTGCATCTGCACCTAGGTGCATCTGCACCAAAAGAACCACCAAAAATAGGAATTAGTGCATTGAATCAATGGTTTTGAAATACTTAATCAAAGCCCTTTGTTGTGCTTAGAGCCCCACAAATCTTGAGGATATTGTTAGTCTAGTTTGTATTTTGAAACACCGTTGTTTTGACCAAACGTTACCTAAATTTTTCAAAGGCTAGGAGAAACTTTTTTAGTTTTGGAACTGATTGACTCTCAGTGGGCACACACGCACACAAATGAGTTTTAATAGCTCTGGACGTTGTGGGAATCAAAAGCACAAAGAAAAAATTTTCAGAGAAAAGAGGTTTGTAACATCCTCAAAATAATTAGTAGAATTATTTGGGTGTTAAACCAATTAAACCAATTTAGTACTTAACTGGTAAATTTATCGAGTGCTAAAATTATTTATTTGTTGTCATCGGATCGTTAACCGGATAATACGGACCAAGGAAGTTTTGGAATCGAAATAGGAGATTTCGATCAATATGGTAATTTGACCGCGTTACAACTTATATATTAAATAAATATATATGTGTATTTCGCGTCGCGACGGTCGCAGTTCGCGTCGCGACGGTCGCAGTTCGCGTCGCGACGCTTTGCAGATTTTCAACAGTTTTTCACTGATTTTGTTTTCGCGATAACTTTTGATTCGGGAACCCGATTGAGGTGTTCTAAAATGCGTTTGAAAGCTTATTCCGAGGCCTAACTAAATGTACAATTTATAAAGGTAAAAACAATTGTTTTCGAAGTTCAAATAGTTTCGAAAAGCCGAATAATAGTACGCATGTGCGAATATGTTTATTAATAATAAAGTGGACTATGAGTCCTGCGTAATAGGGTATAACTGACGCGGGACGATTATTATTTATTGTCTAAACCGGTCTACGATTCACGATATATATATTATATCGACTATGGGAAACGGCCCGATGCGGGTATTATGTTCGACTAACAGGTCATCGAGTGTAGATATATTTAATATATATTTACGTGGTATGGGTGACGACCCATGTTGACATACTAGGAGGGGCAGTCATGATCCCCTACCCTAGGCTCTGAGGCCAATAGCGGAACTGTTATTGGATAGGGGTTCGCCGGGATTAGTCTTGGGGCAGTCGGCGGTGTGTCAAAGAGTATTGAGTAACGTTCACCGGGATTAGTCTTGGGGCAGTCGGTGGTACGTTACTGTTGTTGTGTAGTGTGGTTCACCGGGATTAGTCTTGGGGCAGTCGGTGATGCACTGAGTTATAGCAGATCCGCCGGGATTAGTCTCGGGGCAGTCGGTGGAATGCTATGTGTAATATAATGCGGTTCATCGGGATTAGTCTCGGGGCAGTCGATGACGCATTGAATTATAAATGAATTTCATAAAAAGGACCGAGAGCGTTAGTAGGGGTCTCGGTAGAACTCACTGAGATTGTATCTCATTGTTTAAATGTTGTTGTTTTACAGAGAAACAGGGGAAAGAGGAGATCCAGGAAGCATGAGTAGGCTGTACTTGGAGGGTCGCTGAAGACTTAGTTTTCATTGTTATTGTCCTTCCCTAGAGAATTTTTGTATTTTCGATTGTATAACTTATATCAGTAAAAGTTGTAAAATCGTTTCCGCTATTTCTTGGTATTTGGATATTGGACTCTAAGTTATGAGTTGTTTTTATTTATGTTCAATATCTAAAACAGGAAATATATATCTGATGTTTTAGGAATGGTACACTTGGGTATTTTTACTCGATAAAAATACCGGGGTGTCACAGTTGGTATCAGAGCAGTTCAACCTAGTCGGACTTAGTTTAGGGTTGAGTCGATTCCTTGTTAGTCCTTTTTGTAATTACACTTGTGATGCTAAGAGACATTGAGCCTGATCAACTTAATACTTAGTGCATCATAAGCGGAATTATGACTGGATGATTAAGATGCAATCCTCGACCAAAATCGGAACTCCAACAGATTCATCCTCAGGAAAGGTGGCGTGACGGTGGAAGAATGCACTGCTAAGTTTGAGAAGTTATCTCAGCTTTACCAAGTGGTAAAGTAAACTCCGGACGACGAATGAAGAAGGCAGATGTATAAGAAGGGCCTTAGTGCTTTTATGACTTGGGGGTCTCAGTTCTTATACTATTACCAATTATGTTGCCTTAGTGCAATCAGCCTATGTCGCCGAGGATGATCTCATAGGGAGTATGGGAAAATAAGGAGGGTAGTTGAATTATCAACTCCGAATGCAGAGTCCTAAGATAATTTCATCGAAGGAAAAGCAGATGCAATTCTTTGATTCTTCAAAGGTCAGAAGATGTTCTCACTGTGGAGAGCCTCACAGTGGTGATTGCAAGCGAAGATCTAATCGATACTATTATTGTAATGTAGAGGGTCACTATGGTAAGGAGTGCCCCGTAAGGAAAAGTTCCAAGGAGTCACAAGCAGCTCTAAGGCAAGGACGAGTCAACATTCTGGATGTTTAGACAGTTTCAACTGCAGACAATCTACTGAGGGGTAAGGGATCAGTTTTTAATAACTCGATCAGTATATTATATGATTCGGGTGCAACCTATTGCTGTATATCCCGATCGCGTGTGAATCAGTTGGGATTAGCCCTATCATCGCTATCCGAACTGATAACTATCTTGACTGCGGCTCAGGGTCGTGTCCAGACCCAATCTTTGAGTCGGAATTGCCTACGTGTTATAGGAGACAGAAATTTCGTTGAAGGATTATTTGTTTGCCTGTAAGAAATGTGGACACCATTTTGGGTATGAATTGGATGACTGCAAATCATGTTGCAATCGACTGTGTTAATCAACTACCAGTTTCTCTTCAGAATCAGTTGAATTGTCTAAGACAAATTCTGAAGCGGTTGCCTAGTTCACCTTAGACGGTCAATCTTCATTCCAAGGTGCGGGAGCACATGTTAGTATGTTATCTGCATCCACCGAAACTAGTTTAGATTTGGCGAACATTCAGGTCGTGAATGACTTTCTGGATGTTTTCACGATGAAGTTTCTTCTGAACCTCCAGAGCGAGAGGTAGAGTTTACTGTAGAATTGGTTCCTGGCACGGGATCAATATCTATTGTTTCTTATTGAAGGTTTCTTGAGAATTCAAGGAAATGGAGTCTCAGCTTGAAGAGTCGATGTTAAAGAAATTCTGTCGACCGAGTGCTTCTCTAAGGAGTGCTCTGGTGTGGTTAGTCGAAAGGAAAAATGGTAGCATGAGATCGTGCATTGATTATCGACAACTCAACAAAGTGACGATCAAGAATAAATATCCCTTACCAAGGATAGACGAATTGCTTGAACAATTTGAGGCGCTGCTGTGTTTTATAAAAATCGACCTGAGGTCAGGATGTCATCAAATAAAAGTTAGAGCCTTAGATATTCCGAAGACAGCTTTCCGTACTAGGTATGGACATTACGAGTTAGTAGTGATGCCTTTCGGTCTACCTAATGCTCCGGCAGTATTCGTGGATTTCTGGAACCGAGTTTTTCATTCGTATTATGATCAGTTTGAAGTCGTTTTCATCGATGATATCTTGATGTGCTCGAAGACCATTGAGGAGCATGTCCAACATCTCCTCATTGTTCTGAGTGTACTCCGAGAAAAGGAGTTGTACTTGAAACCTTCGAAGTGTGATTTTTGGGTGTCAGAGGTAAAGTCCTTGGGACATGTGATTCCCCAAGTCGGGAGTTTTTGTAGGTCCCAGTGAGAAGGAAGCGGTGTTGAATGGGAGTGACCGACGTCAGTCGCAGAGATCAAAAGTTTCTGGATCTAGCCGGTTACTATAAGAGATTTGTTCAAGGGTTCTCACAGTTAGTTGTCCACTTACTCGGTTAACTCGTAAGGGTCATCCGTTTACGTGGGATGCTGATTGTGAAGAATGTTTTCAAGAATTGAAGGTTTGGTTGACTTCTGCTCCATTCCTGATTCTTCCGGATCCGTCTTTGAAATTCCAAATTTACGGCGATGTTTCTGGGAAGGGTTTAGGAGGTGTTCTTGTGCAGAATCAACAAGAGGTAGCTTATGCGTCCAGACAATTGAAGACTCATGAGGAGATTTATCCGACTCATGAATTGGAGTTAATAGCTATTGTGTATGCACTGAAGATTTGGAGACGTTACCTGTATGGGTCTCGTTTCGAGGTCTCTAGTGGTCACAAGAGTTTAAGGTATCTGTTTGATCAGAAAGAACTGAATAGCAGGCAGAGAAGTGTGTAGAATTTCTGAAGCATTATGACTTCGGGTTGAAGTATCATCCAGGAAATTCCAATGTTGAAGCTGATGCATGAGATGGTATCATCGGAGTCTTTTAGAGACTCAAATCTGAATTCAAGATCGAGAGGAACCTGTTAGTGTTGAGCCACATGAGGATCTCTAGTTCCCTAAGGGATTCTATACACTTAGCATAGGAAGTTGATGTGAAGCTACAATCTCAAAAGGTATTTCCAGATTTTACTATGGATAGTGATGGAGTCAGTTGTTTCAACGGTAGAATCTGTGCGGCCGATGATGAGAACAATAAAAGGCAAGTGTTAGAGGAAGCACGCCGAAGTTTATATTCTGTTCTAGGGTGTACAGAATATAAAACAGATGTATTAGTGGCGAGGTATTAGTTTGTTAACCTCTCCTTGCGAAGGTTAACAAGGAGATAGTATTATGTGATTCCGTTTGACAAGTCGAACGTGAATACGAATATGTAAGTGGGGTAACTGCTGACTGTTTTCACGTTGCGAATAACCATCAAAGGATTAATTGATGGATCTGCTTGCAAGTGACTGAAATTTCCGAAGTGAAGCTTGGCGCGCGGTGTAATAGTTTTGAAAAATCGTTTTTGTGAAAACCCGCATGCTAAAGTTAATTTTGGGAACGAATTAAGAGGCTAATAGGATATGATTGGGGAGGAAAATCCTAGGAGGATTACTTAGGTTGAGGGGAATCTCTCAACGCTATTGACTAATTCGGAAAGGAGCTCTGAGTTCTGTTTGATAGTTGTTGGGAGAACAACTGAGGTGAATTGCATTACGTTCAAATTTATTTGGTGTCCCCATGGTTTATTTCTACGTTTAAGATAAACGTTTCTGATAGATCCTCATTCCATCTTCTTTCGAAAAGTGTTATCTCGAAATCTTGGGGGCGAGTCAAGAAGTTTCACAAGTGACTTTTCCGTCACATTGTCGGCGTGTACGAGAACTGTTATGAATATTAAAAGAATTGTTGAGAAAGTGTTTACACCTTTCGAGGAAATCGTATTTGTTTTTACCTTTACCGAAGAGTACTGTTATGCGGACCTCATTTTTCAACGAGTATTTCTATCAAGCGTCTTGTATTAAACCCTTGAGTTAGATTAATCAAAGTTGGGGAGTAAACGAGGATAATTGGAATGAAGCTTCGGAAGTGTTTTCGAACGCGGTGCCGAACCTATGTGGGCGAAAGAGGAATTTCTTGTGTTGATTCGTAACAAGGGAGTTCGGACTGTAATCTTAGAAGTGTTCTAGGGTAATGGTCGAACATGCTTGAAGATGGATGTGCCGGATTGAGGAGATTTTTCTACACTCATTCCGTTGATTCGAGATTGTGTTCCAGCAGATTTAGACCTTTCTGAGAATGTCGATTCTCGGTTAGTTGGATGAAAGACTTAGCGAAATTTTGAGGACAAAATTCTTTCAAGTTGGGGAGAATGTAACATCCTCAAAATAATTAGTAGAATTATTTGGGTGTTAAACCAATTAAACCAATTTAGTACTTAACTGGTAAATTTATCGAGTGCTAAAATTATTTATTTGTTGTCATCGGATCGTTAACCGGATAATACGGACCAAGGAAGTTTTGGAATCGAAATAGGAGATTTCGATCAATATGGTAATTTGACCGCGTTACAACTTATATATTAAATAAATATATATGTGTATACGTGTGTGCATGTGAGAGGAGAAGAAAAGAAATTAAATGAAAGAAAGGGAGAAAAGAGAGAAAGAATGCGAGAGAGTTACAGAGGAGAAAAAGAGAGGAAAGGAGAGAAAAGAAGAGAGAGTGGCGTGAGGGAGAAGAGAAGAGGGAGAGAGAAGACTTCACCGAAACGACTTCCGTCCAACACGAAAAATGTTCAGCGCTACTTCCTCTTCGATTTGGTACCAATTTCGTGATGATCAGCTCACTCTCTCTCACTTGGCCATTTTAGTATTTTGGAGGTTTTGAGGGAAAACCGATTTGGGTTGGTTTTGAAGGTTTGAGTTCGATTAGGAACGAACCCAAGGTGGATTGCTCGAGTATTAAAGTTCGATTGAAAGATTGGAAGCGAGTTGGGTGATTTGGGGATCGAAAATCAAATTGGGGTTTTTGGTGAATAGTGGTTTGAGGTTGAAGAAGATGATGAATAGTGTCCATGGAGGGTTGCGAGGAATTCGGCATTCCGGTCAAAAGCGGTTTCGTGATCGAGTGGGAAGCTTTGGAAGCGGATTGGGTGTCGCCGGAGCGGGGAGCGTTCGTGTGGCTACTCGGTGATTTCGGCTCGATCGTGGTTCACGCTTCAAGGGTGAGTTCTACTCACGCTTAGGATTTTATGTTTCGAATTAATTAATTAACTGTTTTACCGCTTTCGCTGGACTGGAATATTATTTGGTAATCGAGTTTGAGAGATTTTGGGTTGAAAACCGATAATTGGAAAATATGTCGCGTTTTGATACAATTCGTTTAAAATGAGTTTTTGATTGATTGTGTGACTTTGATTGAGACTGTTTTTATAGTTGTCAAAACTGTTTTCAACCGGAACAAGAATGGGAATTGAACGGAATAGCGAATTTCGCAAGAAAACGGAAAACCTGCACTTTTCTGCAGAGGGTCGCGTCGCGACCCGTCCCCTTCGCGTCGCGACCTGGCCCAGTTTTGTCACGTAAAATGTTTCTGTCGTTTTTCGCGTCGCGACGGTCGCAGTTCGCGTCGCGACGCTTTGCAGATTTTCAACAGTTTTTCACTGATTTTGTTTTCGCAATAACTTTTGATTCGGGAACCCGATTGAGGTGTTCTAAAATGCGTTTGAAAGCTTATTCCGAGGCCTAACTAAATGTACAATTTATAAAGGTAAAAACAATTGTTTTCGAAGTTCAAATAGTTTCGAAAACCCGAATAATAGTACGCGTGTGCGAATATGTTTATTAATAATAAAGTGGACTATGAGTCCTACGTAATACGGTATAACTGACGCGGGACGATTATTATTTATTGTCTAAACCGGTCTACGATTCACGATATATATATTATATCGACTATGGGAAACGGCCCGATGCGGGTATTATGTTCGACTAACAGGTCATCGAGTGTAGATATATTTAATATATATTTACGTGGTATGGGTGACGACCCATGTTGACATACTAGGAGGGGCAGTCATGATCCCCTACCCTAGGCTCTGAGGCCAATAGCGGAACTGTTATTGGATAGGGGTTCGCCGGGATTAGTCTTGGGGCAGTCGGCGGTGTGTCAAAGAGTATTGAGTAACGTTCACCGGGATTAGTCTTGGGGCAGTCGGTGGTACGTTACTGTTGTTGTGTAGTGTGGTTCACCGGGATTAGTCTTGGGGCAGTCGGTGATGCACTGAGTTATAGCAGATCCGCCGGGATTAGTCTCGGGGCAGTCGGTGGAATGCTATGTGTAATATAATGCGGTTCATCGGGATTAGTCTCGGGGCAGTCGATGACGCATTGAATTATAAATGAATTTCATAAAAAGGACCGAGAGCGTTAGTAGGGGTCTCGGTAGAACTCACTGAGATTGTATCTCATTGTTTAAATGTTGTTGTTTTACAGAGAAACAGGGGAAAGAGGAGATCCAGGAAGCATGAGTAGGCTGTACTTGGAGGGTCGCTGAAGACTTAGTTTTCATTGTTATTGTCCTTCCCTAGAGAATTTTTGTATTTTCGATTGTATAACTTATATCAGTAAAAGTTGTAAAATCGTTTCCGCTATTTCTTGGTATTTGGATATTGGACTCTAAGTTATGAGTTGTTTTTATTTATGTTCAATATCTAAAACGGGAAATATATCTCTGATGTTTTAGGAATGGTACACTTGGGTATTTTTACTCGATAAAAATACCGGGGTGTCACAAGGTTCATAAGAAATGCATTATTTTGAAAAGATCATTCCTTGAAAAAGAAGTAAGCTGATCTGTTCTTCTTAGTTATAAAAATCTTATTTGTGTTTTCTTTTGTCATTGCTTGAGGCCAAGCAAGAATTTAAGTTTGGGGGTGTGATAACTCTATTTTATATAGAGTTATTCATACATTTAAACTTAGATAATTACTTGATTTCAAGTATAATATGTGTTAAATATAGTAGTATGAATAAAATAACAACATTTTTGGTTTTAAGATGAATGGCATTCACAACTTCGCATTTTGTATATACGTTGGTATGTTTGATGTGTTTGTTCAGTGCATCTGCAGTTGATGCTTCTGCACCGAGAAAAACACAGCACATCTGCACTAGAAGCATTTCCATAGTGCATCTGCACCTTAGTGCTTCTGCACCTTTCTGCACCAAGACCCCCACATTGGAAGCACCTCAATTCATACCAATGCATAAACATCTCTATGATATCATGCTTAGTCACAAGTCACATGGAGGCACATGCCCACTTGCGAAAGGAGGCGCCTACAATAGATGACCATCATGAAGAGTCATTCATAAAGGACACATGGCCCTCCACGATTGGACCTCTATTTGAGTTGGAGTGTTGGACTCAATTCCCAGTAAACATGTTCTGAAAAGTAACCATGGTTAACCCCTCTAGGTTAAACCTGATCTCCAAGGAAACCCTCACTTAAAGGAATGCTCCAAGGCTATATAAACGCTTCACTTCTCATCATTTAAAAAAGAAGAAGTTCTATAGGATCCGTACATCTACTTTTCTTGCTTTTAATTTTATAGTTCTTAGTAATAGTTAGAAGTAAGGAAGGAATTGACAACTACCTCTTTCACTTCTTCATCAAGTTAGTTACGTAGAAGGAATCAGTGCATCTGCACTGCTAGGCAAACTTATGCAAGAGTACTTCAATCAGTGTAATCTCTATCCTATTGATATCTCTTGTACTTTCCATTATATCAACATGTTTTATTTCATCTATTTTTGCCTTGCAATGCATATTATGAGCTAAACCTCTTTGGTTGAGATGTTCTAACTTTATAATGAGCTTTTGACTAAGTTATTGTGTTTTCAAAGTGGTGTGTTCATTTTTGGTTCTTGTGTTATACTACATCCATCTTATTTTAAAGTTGATCACTTAAAATGAGTAGAGTTATATTCACAGACATGGTTTATAACTAGAAATCAAGAACTAATAAGGGTGAGTATTTTAATGAAGGCTTTGTTAACTTGTTTAATAAAGAAAACTTTGTTAAAACCATGTTAAGTCCTAGACATAGGATAACATAGTCCTTAGGGTAATGCAGTGAATACTTAAAAGGTAGGAGTGTACTTATTTAGCAACTTAGACAAGAATTGTAAGAAGGAAAGAAAGGAATTGCAACTTCTCTCTTTACTTCAAGACAAGGTTTTAAGAGCTTGTAACGAAACTTTGAAGAAAGTAGCTGAAAGGCACATACTGGTGCAACTACACTCAAGTGCATCTGCACCACAGAAAACACAATACTCTTGAAAGTGATTTATTTAGTGAAGACATCTCAACTATCATTCCTAACTGTTTTCCTTCTTATTTTCTTACATATTTACATTCTGTTTTCGTAAACATCAATACCTAAAATTGTGAGTAGTATAGATGCACTAATTTATATGCTTTCTAAACATACAAAAGTTTAACCAATCCCTGTGGGTTCGACCTTTCTCATCACTATATTACTTGTCTGTGACTGTGTATACTTGCACATATTTTCACACACCACATATCAAAGGAGATTGAGAAGTGTAGAATCAAAAGTGGGGGAAATGATTGCTTTGCATTGTATGTATAGTTTGACTAGTTTTTAATTAGTTTTTCATACATTTTTCTCAATTATAGTGTTTTAGAATCATAATAGTTTGATTTTTGTTTGTTAGTTTTTAATTGAGTTCGTTTGTGTTTTTGAGATACTTGGTACCTTTAATTCGTGTGTTTTTGTTGTCCTTCGCCTAGCTAAGACAGGAGCTTACCAAGCGGTTCAACAAATACAAAAAAGGCAAAATTTCACTTATGGTCGCCTGGTGATGGGTTCTGCTTGTAACACCCCAAAATTTAATTAATTATTTAATTGAATTGTTTGGGAATTTAATTGGTAGAAAAATAATAAAATAATAATAATGCTAGTATATGTGGGCCTATTATTAGTGTTAGGATTAGTAAAGGAGAGGTGTTAGGGAAAAAGCCTATGATGTAATTTGCATAAGCTATAGAAAAGCCCATAAAATTAAATAAGTATAAATAAGAAGTATTTAGGGTTTGGCTCATTTAGAAAGAACAAAAAAAATAGAATTAGAGAGAAGAGAAGAAGGAGAGAGCGACGCCAATAGGAGAGAGGAGGCTAGGGTTTCGTGGTCTTCAAAGGCTAGGGTTTCGTGATCTTCAAAGGCTAGGGTTCGTGATCTTCTAAGGCTAAGGTAAGTGTGGGATTCAAGATTTATAATGGGATATATGAATTACTTTATGTGGGGGTTAGGGTTTGATGATTGTCATAGGTGTGATCATATATGTTGTGAATGCCTCGTTGAATAATTATGATTGTGTGACTGATATTCCTATGCCCTAGAATTATTCCTGTATTTTGCCATGATCATGAGAATTCGAATGGATATGCTGAAAGTGGTGCCCTAGGCGCCCAATGTTGTTTTTGATGTTGTTGGAAGTGGCGCCCTAGGCGCCCAATGCTGTTTTTGATGTTGTAGGAAGTGGCGCCCTAGGCGCCCAGTATTGTTTTTGTGTTGCTGAGAACGGCGCCCTAGGCGCCCACTGTTGTTCCCTGTTGCTGAAGCTGGCGCCCTAGGCGCCCAGTGCCTGTTGATGTTGTTGAAGTTGGCGCCCTAGGCGCCCAGTGCCAGTTGATGTTGCTGAAGTTGGCGCCCTAGGAGCCCAGTGCCTGCTGATGTTGCTGAAGTTGGCGCCCTAGGAGCCCAGTGCCTGCTGATGTTGCTGAAGTTGGCGCCCTAGGCGCCCAGTGCCTGCTGGTGTTGCTGAAGTTGGCGCCCTAGGCGCCCAGTGCCTGTTGATGTTGCTGAAGTTGGCGCCCTAGGCGCCCAGTGCCTGTTGATGTTGCTAAAGTTGGCGCCCTAGGCGCCCAATGCCTATTGATGTTGCTGAAGTTGGCGCCCTAGGCGCCCAGTCCCTGTTGTTGTTGCTGAACTGGCGCCCTAGGCGCCCTGTGCTTGGTGTTTTGCTGCTTATGGATGATGGCGCCCTATCCCTAGGCGCCATGCTCTATTTTATTGCTGCTGGTGTTGGCGCCCTGTCCCTAGGCGCCACACCCTATTTTCTGTGCTGTTGGTGTTGGCGCCCTGTCCCCAGGCGCCACGCCCTATTTCTGTGTGGTTGATGATGGCGCCCTGTCCCTAGGCGCCATGCTCTATTTCAATGTTGCTGGTGTTGGCGCCCTGTCCCTTGGCGCCACACCCTATTTTCCGTGCTGTTGGTGTTGGCGCCCTATCCCCAGGCGCCACACCCTATTTTCTGTGCTGTTGGTGTTGGCGCCCTGTCCCCAGGCGCCACGCCCTATTTCTGTGTGGTTGATGATGGCGCCCTGTCCCTAGGCGCCATGCTCTATTTCAATGTTGCTGGTGTTGGCGCCCTGTCCCTTGGCGCCACACCCTATTTTCCGTGCTGTTGGTGTTGGCGCCCTATCCCTAGGCGCCACACCCTATTTCTGTGTGGTTGATGATGGCGCCCTGTCCCTAGGCGCCATGCTCTATTTCATTGTTGCTGGTGTTGGCGCCCTGTCCCTAGGCGCCACACCCTATTTTCTGTGCTGTTGGTGTTGGCGCCCTGTCCCTAGGCGCCAAACCCTATTTCTGTGTGGTTGATGATGGCGCCCTGTCCCTAGGCGCCATGCTCTATTTCATTGTTGCTGTTGTTGGCGCCCTGTCCCTAGGCGCCACACCCTGCTTCTGCGTTGCTGGTGTTGGCGCCTTGTCCCTAGGCGCCACACCCTAGTGTTGCTGCTGCTGTTGCTGTGCTGTGTTGCTGCTGTGTTGCTGCTGCTGTTGCTGTGCTGTGTTGCTGTGCTGTGTTGCTGCTGTGTTGCTGTGCTGTGTTGCTGCTGCTGTAGCTGTGCTCTGTTGCTGTTGCTGTTGCTGTGCTGCTGTTGCCGTGTTGCTATTGTTGTGTTGCTGTTGCTGGGCTGCTGTTGCTGTGCTGTTGTTGCTGTGTTGCTGTTGCCGTGCTACTGTTGCTGTGCTGTTGTTGCTGTGTTGCTGTTGCCGTTGATGCTATTGTGCTACTGCCGTTGTTGCCATTGTTGCTGTTGTTGCAATGTTGTTGTTGCTGTTGCCGTTGTTTGCTATTGTTGAAAGTTGCTAAAATATTGCGATGTTGCCAAAATGTTGAAAATTGCTAAGTTGTAAATTGTTGACGACGAAGGTTGTACGAAGACGAATTTGCCTCTATTCATTGGCAGGTGATGTATTGTAGGCCTACGGCCAATGTTGTTTTCCGATGTTGTTGCGTTGCTATGTAACCGTTGTTATTTGTTTGTACATTTACATAGCGTCGCATACATAGCATATTTTTACGATGGAGCTATGCTCAAACCACGACGACGATGTTGCGATGTTGATGCCCCTATTTACGGGTTTGAATTATGGTACCACATGCATTATAGGGCGGTGGCGCTGAGTCGAGTCACATTCTGCATTCACGTTGCATATTTATGCGATTGAAATGATTTTGACTATCGTGACGTAATGATATTGACTGTGTGATGTGATGATATTGACCGTTGTGATATGATGATCTGATGTGATGACCTTATATATATTGTCTTTCATATGATTCATTATATAGTTCGATATCTCACCCCTTCTGCTTGAATGTTACCCCTATGTTGGTAACGTGCAAGTAACCTCGAATGAACGCCGTTGTACCTTCATTTGATCGAGTCGGTGTCGTCGCTCTGATACGTAGCACTCAGCGGGGGAATGAACGTTTATTTATGTTATTTAAGCTGTTTACTGTTGGATTTTGAGTTATGAATTTTGTATAATTGCCACGACTGTTTAGTTGAACCATTTGAATTTCCGCTGCATAGTTGAAAGAAGTTTGACTTGTTGTGAGATGTCGTTTTACCGGTTCATCCGAAAGCGCTATGTATCTGTTTTCAAAAAGCGAATTAAACCGTCTATTGTTTCCACGAAGCCAATGTGGCACTCCATTGTTTGTCGAAAAAGATTTTTGTGAACTCTGATATTTTTGCATTATTTCACCTGGTAGAAATGGGGCGTTACACTGCTCGCCAGGCGATGGTGTTAAAAATTCCTTGTTTTTGTTCTTGTCGCCTGGCGATGGATCCTGCTCATCGCCAGGCGATGGGTCACTTACCCAGCTCATATTTAAGTCCGTAACTCAAATTTTAGGTCATTCTGATCATTGGGAACAATTTGGTTTTGTGCTCTGAAGTCTGTGACGGCAAGGATTCGTACTCCGCTGACCTCCTTTGATAATTCAAGCTTGGGAACAAGTCGTTGGAGCATCAATGTTGTTAGCTTCTCCCTCTAGTTTGATCTTTTCTCTTGTTATTTCTATTTCTATGTCTAGCTAAATTTCCTATTGTTGGGGATGAGTAACAATTCATGAATCTCTTATATTGGTGAATCAAACCTCTATTAGTTGAATGAATGTTATGATTTATGTTTCAATCTCTGTCCTTAACGCTTTCTAGGATTTGATCACTCTTAGGATGATTTATGATATGTGATTATGAATGGAAGTTTGAATTACATATGCTTGAGAATTGAAATCTGTTTATCTCTAGTCTAGGAATAGTCATTGGTATTCAGAATCATAGGATAATTGTTGTTATTACTGCTTATTTCTCTTTAAGGTCACCTAAGGAATTAGGGATTTTCATTAGGAATAAAGGTTGTCTTACCTAAGAAATTAGGATTAGAATAATTATAACAACTTGGTCATATATAGATCATAAAATAAGTTCAATAACACGTTTGATTCGTTAGATATAAGAGTTAAGTAAATTGAAGCTCGTCCCCAACGCTTTTTAATTCATACAAATTCACACTTGTGTTCTTATTATCCTTAAATTAAAATCACAAAAATATATTTATTGCTTTTCACTTTAATTTCTTGTCAAACAAATCCAAATTAGTCCCTTTTCAATTTAGAAGTTCACTTGTTAAGCTGATAATTAACCGCAGTCCCTGAGTTCGATACTTGGTCTTTCCGTACTATTAATTGCAACGCTTTTTAATTCATACAAATATACACTTGTGTTGATTGATTTTTAATTTGTCATTTTATTTTGGCTTAATTACAGTTTTTGTCCCCCTATTTTCACCTACTCACGATTTTAGTCCCCTAAGAATTTTTTTCACGAATTTAGTCCCACTATTTTCACCAACTCACGATTTTAGTCCCCCAAGAATTTTTTTGACGAATTTAGTCCCCCAATTTTCTCATTTTGTAAAATTAAAGTCCCCCTATTTTCCCAATTTGTAAAATCAAAGTCCCTCTCATAAAAATTATTATTATTATTATTACAAAAATTGTTTTTAATTATTATATTTAATAAATAAAAATTCTATCTTTCTTCTTCATTCGATACTTCATTTCCTTTCGTGAACCCTAATCCCAAATCCAGTAAACCTAGCATCGTTCCTTCAAAAGCAAACCAGTTGGAATTTGTGAACAGTAGGTATAATCACGAACAGATAGATTAGTTTCTTAAGCACGTTGTCCTGGATTTGGTCCTATCATGTGTATGAAAATGTCTTTTTGAGAAATTCAAAACTCACACTACAAGAAAATTGACGATTTCCGACGGCAATTTTCGTCGCAAATGCAGCGATTTTCGTCAGAAATTGACGTTTCCGACGAACTTTCCGACGGACAAAAAGTCGTCGCAAAATCACTCGTCGCAAATCGTTTCCGACGGATTTTTTCGTCGCAAATGACTCCGTCGCAAAGTTGTCGCAAATTTTCATCGCAAATTCGTCGCAAATTCGTCACAAATGTTCGTCGCAAATTCGTCGTAAAAAACCATTTCCGACGAAACTTTCCGTCGGAAATTTTAAAAAAAAAATAAATAAAAAAATCTTGTTCTTAAGCAGCTCACGCACCCAACATAATTGTTTTTGTTTGTTCTTGAAAACCTGGTTCCAAGATTACAAGGAACAAAGACACCTCAGAATAATTCAGCAAACAACAATCATCAGGTTTTTGCTCCTAAAATTGTAGAGACTAGAGACTAAATTAAAGGAAAATGTGTTGCATAAAATTCATACAAAAGAATATTACTAAGTGATCAGTGTATGACAAAAGAGTAGGTATATCATATTCATCTTCTTTGCTTTCCTTTTCTTTTGAAGGGATGCGAGCTAGTTTTGGAGACTGCGCAGAATCACCACCACCTTTATCACTTGTTTCTGTTATCTCCATTGAGGATTCATGAGCAACTACAAGTGCACCAAAATCCAGGCCAGCTTTCATAAGTTCTTAGAAATCAGATCCAAATTTGAAGAAGTGTTTCTAAAATAACCAAACATAAAACATAATAAAGTAACCAGAAGTACCTTCTGCCTTTTTAGCTACAATAGTGGAATACTTATCAGTCGTAGAAACAATGTTTTCTTTACTTGAAAAGAGCTTTGCAAGCCGCAGTTCTGTAATTTTCATTTGCTCCTGAGCTGCAATCTCAAATTCAATAATTGGTCTGTTTGTATAATGTCTCTGCACAGTGTAAAACATATTAATTTAAGTTTAATTAAACAATGATATACCAACATTTTCCTCTCTATCACTTAAATTCTTTCCACAGAAGCCAGTGATAACATAAAAAAACATCTCCAAACCCAAAGAAGCCAGTGAGCTACAAGGGGCATTTTTTGAAATATAAACTTCTAGAAACTAGTTGAATACTATGAATTAATTGGTTAAATCATGAATTAGTCTGTAAAGAAAAGTGCATGTGTGATTTGTCCACCAAATCAGTGTCAAATCACCAAGAAAAATTACACAAGCTACTACTGATTCATATCTGAAAAGGACATTTTAAGTATCAATGTAGCAAAAATTTACCAGCACTTGTAACAAGATGGTCTCCTGTTTTATAGGGAGGACCAGGTTCAACGCCTTGGAAAAGATATGGGTGATTACAACATTTACCTAGTTGCATTGCTATATTTAGGAGACGCTTCCGTTCTCCACCAGCATTCACAACCTCGAGATCCTTTTGCAGTAATGCCTTATAATACTGTTTCTGCATTTGGGACATGCATGCCTACTTTGAGAATGGTTTCCTTCTTTGGTGGCAACCCTTTTTCAACATCTGACTTCAACCTTCGAAGAAGAAATGGACGGAGGACCTTATTTATACAAGAAAATGAAAGTTTCATTAAGTATCATATTATCATCTATTCATAACGGACAATTAACAATCAACTAAGGTTTGAGGCTTACCTTGTGTAGTTGTTGAACAACCTCCTGTTGGTCATTTTCACCAGAGATTTGAAACCATTCATCAAAATTTTCAGCCGAACTAAAAATTTCAGGCAAAAGAAAGTTGAGAAGAGCCCAAAGTTCATGACGATTGTTCTGCAACATTATAGATAAGAAACATTAACTAACATTATTACTATGGAAACAACCAAAGGGAATTGAGTTTCAAATTTGAAAATAAGCCAGACCCCAAAGCATATAGTTCAAAAATTTGATCTGTGGGGATGCATAATATGACTACACGGAAATTACTTGTTGAACAAGTGATGTTCAACAAGTTTTGTCAAAACCAGACTAAAATGGCTAGTTCATACTAAATTCAATTAGATGGAAGAATTGACACATTAACATTTCCATGTTACGAAGAGACCGATAATTTGAATAAATGAAGATTATAAATTAAAGTCTTTTAAGATTACAACATTAACAATATCATGCATGATAAACGATATGTTATACCTGTAATGGTGTGCCAGTTATGAGGAGTCGATAGTTTGTTTTGTATAGCCTTATTGTTTTCGACAGGAGTGAGTTCTCATTCTTGATTCGATGGGCTTCATCAATAATTATGTAACGCCAACTAAATCGACGAAACACAGTCTTTTCCTTGATTACCATTTCGAAAGTTGTCACAACCACATCAAACTTTCCAGCAACCAATAGGTCTTCTCTTATATGCCTCTGCAGTTATTTAAAACAATTAGATAAATGTGTCAAAACCACGCATAATAGTAACCCATGACAAATAATTCAGCTCAGGAAAGCTAGTCCCTACCCTTTCATCAGGGTTACCAAGAAACTTTACTGCGCGTAAAACTGGACAAAAGCGTCGAATCTCATTCATCCAATTTCCAAGAGTAGATTTTGGAGCAACCACCATATGAGGGCCCTTTATACCTCTGAACTCATGTAAATATCCAAACAAAGATATTGTTTGTAAGGTTTTATCGAGCCCCTGCAATCAACAGCAAATTTATTCATCATAACTTCTATAAATCAACTCATACTTCATCAAATTATACATCACAAGTAAACTATGTTCATGTGCAGTTATTTAAAGAGACTTATCTCTGAGCACCATCTACTACCTACCATTTCATCTTTTATTCCATTTTCAGACAATCCTATGAGCCAGTTTAGCCCAGCAAGTTGGTAGTCCCTCATCTTTCCTTGGATACCTGATGAACAAATGAACAATTTCATATCCATGTGAACCAAAATTTAAAAAATACCATACATGAATAGAAAGAACCCAAGTATTAGATGAACATCTCAAAATATAAAAATCAAGGCAAATCCACCAAATCTCAACAGGGTAGTTGTAGACAACAAATAAGAAACCAACTGAAAGGAACACATGAAGTCAGTCATTAATCCCAAAAAGCAGCATGTAGCAACCAACCCCAAAAACACTAGTGAGATAGGGCATAGAGAGATGCCACTATATTGAATTTTTTTATAAAATCAAATGATTCATAATTAACAATAAAGAGCGTAAATCTTAACCAAAATATACAAGAAAATAATAAAAGTCAACAAAACAAACATCTTTAAGTCAAAACGGCTTCATGTTACTAAAATTTAAAATTCACACATACTACTACTACCATTGTAGATCTTTTTCGCATCCACTTTTTGACACACTAAACCACCCCAAACCACTACTGTGAGCCTAAAATTGTAAACACTAAGAAAGGAGGGGGGGAGAGTCAGAGATAATACACTTACGATATCAGCATCAATGTTTGCATTTTGTTCATCCAATATCTCCTGAATCTTCTGCTTCTTCAACATTTCCATTTCCCTTAATCTGGCCTTCTCACGCTTGCTAATCTCAGGGTTAACATTACTTTCATCCTACGATGAAAATTTTCAAGAAATATATAAATATACCAAAATAATATAAACTAAGTTTATATGAAGATTAAATACCATTACCGACCAAAAAACAAAGAAAAACGAACATACAACTTGACAATCTAGTTCACAAACAAACAAAAAAAGACAATACATCGTAAAAATTAGGGGTTAGGGTTTCAAGTTAATCAAAATTTAGGGGTTTTGTGTAGAATAGAAGTATAATAGAAGAAGAAAATGTACCTGCAAGTGGAGAAGCTGCAGAAGCCACGGAGATACGGCGGCGAAATGGTGGACGGCTGGACGCGCGCGCAAGGAGATGGAGAGTGGAAGGAACGGGAAGAGGGAGAACGAGAGACTGTCTTCAAGCTGTGGAGCATGTTTAGCGATGGAAGAGGGCGGAGGAGGGCGGTGGAGGGGGGAGAAGGGCGGAGGAGAATGAGGGAGAGAACGATGGATTGGGTTTCGCGAAGGAGAGTGACTGATGTTTGCTGAAAATGAGGGTCTCGAGGGAAGGGGTTATGTTTTAATTGGGTATTTGCGTTTCCGACGGATTTTAAGCATTTTCCGACGAAAATTGCCGTCGGAAATTACCGACGAAAACATTTTCGTCGGAAACGTAAGCGGGAATTTTAGCGCCTTTTTTTCCTGAACATTTGCGACGACATTTTAGTCGGAAATCCGTCGGAAATTGCGATGGACTAGAGTTCGTCGGAAAAAATGGCAGGAAATAGCACTTATTCTTGTAGTGTCACTTCGATAGTAAAGTATATCTAATGAAGAAAATTTGAATTCCAAATTCACAAGAATATTGTTCTTCATTAACTTTTTTTTTGACAGAACGTTATCAACTTTTATAAACACAAAACAAATTTTAGAAACTGTAATGAAATATTCCTAGAGGCAATACTAATGTTTATATGGTTTGCTTTTGAATGAACGATGTTGAGTTTGCTTGGTTTGGGTTTGCGAAGGGAGAGAGGAAGTATCGAATGAAGAAGATGAAATTTTTATTTATTAAATATAATAATTAAAAAACAATTTTTGTAATAATAGTAATAATAATAATAATTTTTATGTTTAAATTCCAACAAGGCAAGCCAGTGTGTCAGCACGTAGGATAAGTGACTGACAACTCAACGCCAATTTTGACCAAATTGGGGGGACTTTGATTTTACAAATTAGGAAAATAGGGGGACTAAAATCGCGAAAAAAATTATTGGGGGACTAAAATCGTGAGTTAGTGAAAATAGGGGGACTAAATTCGTGAAAAAAATTCTTGGGGGACTAAAATCGTGAGTTGGTGAAATAGGGGGACCAAAACTATAATTGAGCCTTTTATTTTTATTTTTATCTCTTAATCACTTACTTTTGCTCTAACTTTTTTTATGCGAGGCACTGCCTCAGCTAACCTTCTCTTTGATCTATAAATTGAAAAGACTGCAAAGGCTAACCGAAAGGCTACAAGAGAAAGGAAAATCCAAGAAAAAGAAGCAGTAAGCGAGGTAGAGATTGTATCTGAGATTCCTGTGATTGAAGATATGGCTGACCCACTAGTGAGACGTACTTTTGGAGACTATGGGAATCGTGACACAAACAGGCAGAGGTTACTGATTGCTCATCAACAAGTAACCGTAAATAGGTTTGAGATCAATCTAGGAATGTTCCGTGAATTAAGGGAGATGCACTTTGGTGGAAGACCATGTGAAGATGCAAACAAGCATCTCACCAATTTTGCACAACTATGTGAAACAGTGAAAGTGGGTGGTAATACTGATGAAGCTAAGAAGCTGAGGCTTTTTCCCTTCTCTCTAAAGGATGAAGCCAAAGAGTGGCTTGATTCGCAACCCGAAGGTAGCATCACTACATGGAATGATCTTGAAGACAAATTTCTTGAACAATTTTTCCCTCCTTCCATGTTCATTAAAAAGAGGGGAGAAATCAATAGTTTTGAGCAAAAAGAGGGTGAGTCGCTCTATGAGACTTACAAAAGATTCAATATCACATTGAAGGCTTGCCCGAATCATGGTTTTTATGACCATCACCAAATGCAAATCTTTTGTACTGGGTTGAGACCGAATGCTGATGCTTGATGCCTCAGTAGGTGGTTCTTTGAATTTCAAAACTGCGGTAATGGCAAGACAAATAATTGAAGCTATGGTTTCAACTGATTACTTGGCGGCTCATGATAGAGGAGGTACATCTAAAAGAGGTCTCTTTGATTTAGATGCTCAGACTGCCGGGTTGGCTCAACAGAAGATAATCACTCAACAGTTGGAAGAACTGAAAAAAGGAATGGAAGATCTAAAGTGGAATTCATTGCAACACCATTCTGCTCAAGTAAATGCTGTGACAAGTTTGAAGTGTGACTACTGTGAAGGTCCACATTCTAACCAGGATTGTGGACTTCCCTTATCAATCCAAGAGAAGATATTTTTCGTCAAAAATAATCCTTTTTCCAACACTTACAATCCGGGGTGGGGGAATCATCCGAATTTCTCTTGGAAGGATCAAGGGCAAAGCCAAAATGCTCCTCAAAAGAAAGCAGATTGGGAGATAGCAGTTGAGGGACTAGCTGCACAAATTTCTTCATTCATGGAGGAAACAAGAGCAGGTTTCAAAAGTTAAGAAGCTAGTTCTAAAAATGAAGAGGCATCCATCATAAATCTAGAGACTCAAGTTGGCTAACTGGTCAAGCAAGTTGCACAAAGACCTTCAAGCTCTCTTCCAAGTGACACTATTCCTAATCCAAGGAATGGTGAAACAGTGAATGCCATAACCACACGGAGTGGCAAAACAATTGAGGTTGTAACAAAGGAGAGTTCAGAAGAAGTGGTTGAGTCTGGTGACAAACCTCATGTGGGTGTTGGCAAGAATTCTAATGTAAAAGAGAAGCCAAAATTGCCAAAACCAATTATTAAGCTACCTTTCCCCCAAAGACTGAAGAAGGAGCAAAATGTTAAGCAGTTTGCAGGTGTTGATGAACTTTCTAAGGTTCAAGAGGATACTGCTGTGCAAGAGGAGTCTAAGCTTCCAAAGCCAGTCATCAAGCTACCTTACCCTCAAAGATTGAAGAAAGAGCAAGATGAAAATCAGTTTGGTAAATTTTTAGATGTTTTCAAAAAATTACAAATTAACATTCCTTTTGCCAAAGAAGAGGAGGATCGTAGATGAGGAGACAGTCAGGCTTACTGAGGAGTGCAGTGCAATCTTGCAAAGGAAGCTCCCAAAAAAACTTAAAGATCCCAGAAGTTTGTCTATTCCTTGCACTATTGGGGATAGAACTTTTGGGAAAGCACTGTGTGATTTGGGAGCAAGTATCAGCCTAATTCCCCTCTCCATTTTCAAAAAGTTGGGGATTGGTCAGATAAAAAACACTATGATGACTCTGCATCTAGCTGACCGTTCGGTGAAACATCCATACGGGGTAGTCGAAGATGTCCATGTGAAAGTTGACAAATTCATCTTTCCAGTGGATTTTTTGGTTCTTGACATGGAAGAAGACAATGGCATCCTGTTGATTTTAGGAAGACCTTTCCTAGCTACTAGAAGAGCTGTAATTGATGTGGCGGATGGAACTTTGACATTGAAAGTCCAAGATTAGGTCATGACTTTCAATGTGCTCAAGGCCATGGACCTTAAAAAGGGAAATGAAAAGTGTTATCGTATTGGGGTGCTTGATCCCATAGTTGAAAAAAAATTCATGATCAAGCCCTCCACTTACCTCTTGGAATTCAATTATTGTACCAAAATATTTTGAAGAAGGGGGTGACACTAAGGAAAATAAACTTGTGGCTATGTCAGTGGATCCTCCGTTCTATTTCCCTCATGAAACTCCTAGAAAGAGGAAACTTAAGCTTAAAAGAAAAGGTACCCAAGGAGCACTGAAGGAGGCACCTGAGAAGCTGAGTCCTCCACCTGAGCCAAATTGAAGAATCAACTCAACGTCAAGCTTAGGACAATAAACAAGCGCTTCATGGGAGGCAACCCATGCGAGGGAGTGTTCTGTCTCTTCTCTTTTTCATTTTATTTTACTTAATTTTGTTTTTTGTATCGTCCTTTCTATTTAAGTCTCGTACTGTGTTTTGTTGAATTGTTGTTAGACTTGCCCGTGATGTGTGAGCAGTAACACCCCATAACTCTAGTTAACTAGGTTGATTAATGACTTTGAGGGTTGTTGGGTGATTGAGTTTGAACACTTGTTTGCATTTAAATTCCTTACATATCACCATTTAATAAGTTAAGTTAGCATGTGCATGATGAACACCTAACAAGAAAACATTGGGCATTCATTTCATTACTTTGACTCTCTCACATCCTGTGGGCTTTTGAGCCTAAACACTTAATTCCTTGATTTGTGAGTGTCCGTGCATGTGTATTTCTTCAGAACTTGAACTTAGTTCTTGATTGCTTTTGCATCACATATACACACACATACATGATTGACGACTGCTGTTTTCTTGGTAGCTAGGGCCTTAAAATGTCTACCCTTAAATCTTGACCTTTGAGCAGCCCATTTGAGCCTTAAATCCTTTTTTCAGGTTACAAACCTCATTATAAGTCATTAACTGAAAAACCAAGTGTCCCACTTGTTTGGAATTGAGGAATGTGTTGTCATTATGCATCCTTAGATATGAGTTAAGTTTGGGGTTGCTTAAGGACAAGCAATTGTTCTAAGTTTGGGGTGGGTATACCAAAATAGGTTGTAAAAAAAAGAAGAAGAAGAAAAGACAAGTACCAAAAATGTCAAGAAAAAAAATAAAAAGAAAAAAAAAGAAACAAATGAAAAAGAAAAAAAAAAGAAAAAGAACACAACAAATATTTAGAAAAGATGACAAGGGCAATTGATAACGAGGACAATTTTTCCTTGTGGAGAATTATTTTGAAGAAGTCTGGAGCGTAAGGATACGATCTAGAGTGAAGAATGCATTTCTCAATTCCAATCAAGAAAGCCTAGATTCCAAAAGTTATCCACCCTGACCCATGCCCCACCTAATAAAGTCCTCATGATATATATGTGTGATATTTGTGTGTGATTGTTTTTCTTAGAACTTTGTCCAAGCCTATGGTAGGATATACATGTATTGTGATTTGAGCGCATTACCCTATATACACTTAAAAGTGAATTTTGGTGAGCGTGTGAGGAGAGGGTTCATGTTGATGACTGGCTGCCCATGTTACTTTTGGTTGCTTTAGCTTGGTTTGCTTGCTAGCAAAAGTTTTTGGCAGTTTGGTTTCTTGATTGCACAGTGTTATGGAATGCTTGAATGATGGTGATTTTTGGAAAGTTATTTGTCGGGCTTGTGTTTTGATTCTAACCCAATGCCCAATGTGATTTGTTGCTTGAGGACAAGCAATAACTTAAGTTTGGGGTTGTGATTGCTCTGCATTGTATGTATAGTTGACTAGTTTTTAATTAGTTTTTCATAAGTGTTTCTCAACTATAGTGAGTTTTAGAATCATAATAGTTTGATTTTTGTTTGTTAGTTTTTAATTGAGTTCGTTTGTATTTTTGAGATACTTGGTACCTTTAATTCGTGTGTTTTTGTTGTCCTTCACCTAGCTATGACAGGAGCTTACCAAGCGGTTCAACAAATACAAAAAAGGCAAAATTTTACTTCTGGTCGCCTGGCGAAGGGACTAGCTTGTACGGCGATGGTGGCTGAGTTCTGTGGCGCTGATTTGCTTCGGGTAGCCTGGCGATGGATGTGCTCGCCAAGCGATGGTTTTCCTGGGCGCTATTTTTCTACGGGTCGCCTGGCGATGGGTTCTGCTTGCTAGGCGATGGTGTTAAAAAATCCTTGTTTTTGTTCATGTTGCCTGGCGATGGATCCTGCTCGCCAGACGATGGGTCACTTACCCAGCTCATATTTAAGTCCGTAACTCGAATTTTAGGTCATTCTGATCAATGGGAACAGTTAGGTTTTGCGCTCTGAAGTCCGTGACAGCAAGGATTCGCACTCAGCTGACCTCCGTTGATGATTCAAGCTTGGGAACAAGTCATTGGAGCATCAATGTTGTCAGCTTCTCCCTCTAGTTTGATCTTTTCTCTTGTTATTTCTATTTCTATGTCTAGCTAAATTTCCTATTGTTGGGGATGAGTAACAATTCATGAATCTCTTATATTGTTGAATCAAACCTCTATTATTTGAATGAATGTTATGATTTATGTTTCAATCTCTGTCCTTAACGCTTTCTAGGATTTGCTCACTCTTAGGATGATTTATGATATGTGATTATGAATGGAAATTTGAATTACATATGCTTGAGAATTGAAATCTGTTTATCTCTAGTCTAGGAATAGTCATTGGTATTCAGAATCATAGGATAATTGTTGTTATTACTGCTTAGTTCTCTTTAAGGTCACCTAAGGAATTAGGGATTTTCAGTAGGAATAAAGGTTCTCTTACCTAAGGAATTAGGATTAGAATAATTATAACAATTTGATCATATATAGATCATAAAATAAGTTCAATAAGACGTTTGATTCGTTAGATATAAGAGTTAAGTAAATTGAAGCTCGTTCCCAACGCTTTTTAAATCATACAAATTCACACTCGTGTTCTTGTTATCCTTAAATTAAAATCACAAGAATATATTTATTGCTTTTCACTTTAATTTCTTGTCAAACAAATCCAAATTAGTCCCTTTTCAATTTAGAAGTTCACTTGCTAAACTGATAATTAACCGCAGTCCCTGAGTTCGATACTCGGTCTTTCTGTACTATGACTTGCAACGATCCGGCACACTTGCCGGGATCCCATCAGGAAACATCTACTTCCCATGTCTAATCACAGAGCTGTGCATCAATGCTGAGGTGGAGGTAGAAGCAAAAGAGTTAAGAAAATCACCTGCTGGGGCATTCCCTTCAACTTTCAAACCCAGGCAGAAGCCTGATGCTTTAGCGTCAGATGATGCTGTGACGCTACAGCGCCTGAAGCTATAGCAGCAGTCTCTCTGTCACTTTGTGAAAGAAAAATTTGAATGGGAGAAGGCCATGTTCGCTGAGCTGACAAAGGGGAAATCCACTGTGCAACCACCTGAGTTCCCAGAATGGTTAATTGAAGTAGAGCCAAAAGAAAAGGTGGAAGAGGAAGAGCCCAAGCAAGTGAAAAAGAAAAGAGCTAGAAGCCCAGTGAAGAAACAGAAGCAGAGCCCTGCTAAAAAGAAGAAGAAGGTGAGTTGTGAAGAGGAAGATATTTTAGCCTCTGAGGAGTTGGAGGTGATTAGTGAAAACGATGAAGAGGAAACAAGAACAATAATGAAGTAGATAGTGAGTGAGGAGGAGGATGAAGAAGAATCAACTGAGGAGGAGTCTGAGAGTGAAGAGGAGGAAGAAATACAGTGTGATCCCACCCCTAGCCCAAAGAAAGCCCACAAATCCCCAGTCAAATTCCCAACACCACCATCAAACCCCACCATTATCCCTGAAGCACCTCAGTCATCAGTACAACCAACCATCCCACCCACAATGCCTGAAAAAGAACCCACCCCAATACCAAACAGCCCACGAAAAAGCCCATCACCCATCCAAGAAAAACCACAAAATGACCTAGAGCCATAGATGCCTGAAACCCAACAACAATCACCACCACCAAACCTGGAACAAACTTTTGAAGAGCCAGAGCAACCACAAGAACAACCCCAACAAGAAGAAGACAGTATCCAATCTGATGATGTAGCGGCTGATGCTACAGCATCTGCAGATCAAACTGGTGTGACAGCATCTGATGTCACACCCTCAAAGGAGCCAATATTTAAGCATAGAGCCCACGGAAATCCAAAGGCAAAGCTGCAAGATTTCACTGATGAAGATGCTGAGACAGATGCTGGCAAGGAAGAGGCATCTGCTGGCCAGTCTGCAGGTGTTATAGCACCAAGTGCTATCGCACCTAAAATGAAAGAAAAGACAGTAGCGGCTCAAAGGAAGCTTCTCTCATACATAGTGGCCAGCAGAAATCCCAGTGTTAAGCTTGCTGGCATTGAAGAAGAGGTCCAGCTAAAGAAGTGTTGGATGACACTGTAGCGGCCGAAGCTACATAGCCTGAAGACCAGCCTGCTGGAACTACTGCAATGGTCGAGGAGCTGCCTCAAGAGCCTGATGCAGCGAAAGAAGCAGCAAAGAACCTTGCAGAGATGGCTGCCAATGTGGAGACTGAAGTGGTAGCAACAAAGAAATCTCCAAAGAAGAAGCCCAAAGCATCCAGCAGCAAACCTACCAGAGCAAGCAACAGGCTCAAGTCCGGGTTAGCAAAGAAGTAGCCTAACTCTTCTAAAAAAATTGCCTGTTTTCCTGCTTTGAATAAACCTATTAGATGCTATAGCGTCTGTTTCTACATCTAACAGTATGTTTAGGATTTTACTTCTGTTGTTTTCAATTTTGTTGAGTTTTAGCCATAGGCCTCTCGCTTGTAGTATGCATGAGCAGTGGGGACACTGCTGAGTCTTAAGTTGGGGGGAGGACCTTATATGTGTTATTTTGTTATCTGTTGTTGAATGAAATGCATGATCAGTTGATTTTTCTAGTCTTGCAATATTAGAAATTGTTCTTTTTGGGCTAATTTTAATGATGATTAAGTGCATAAGTATAGTGTAGCCTTGCTTGATTAATGACTAGTCTTATTGCTGCTTCTATACAAAACTCTAAACTTAGGGAGAAACTTAGTTAGTTAAGGACTATCTGATGCTGAAGTTGTCCTGGTTAACCAAGGTTGAGTCAAGTTTCTACTAAAAATTGAGAGCAGCTTTTGAAGCTAAGTTTGGGGGTGCATCAGTTATATTAAGGCTAGGTATGAAGATTATAGGATGGTCAGTGCAATAGGATCTCAAAGTGTACAAATGGTCATGCATATTGTAATTAGCTGCAACTGCCTGAAATAAAAGCTGAACTGTTCCAATATATATATATATATATATATATATATATATATATATATAAATGCAAATAAAAGAGTTCAGCAATGAGGGCATTGTAGTTAAATCTGTTCATCAAATGGCCTATGCTGCAGCATCTAACGCTATAGCACCGAGAAATCACGATATCAATAGTTAGTGTGTTGGCCAAAGATCTGAAATACCTAATCAATCCCTTTGTTGTGCTTTGAAGCCCCTCAATTCTTATGTGAAGTTGTTAGTCTACTCTCTATTTTGAAACATTCTTTGATTTGGCCAAAATAAAGGCATTCTTTCCAAATCTAAGGGAAATTCTGAACCTAGCTAGGAATTAAACTAAGTTTGAGATCACACGCTCACAATTGAGCAGTAATAATTCTAGATGTTGTGAAAATCAATGGTGTGTGCGTGTGTGAGTGTGAATCTGAAAGGTTAGCCCCTTAAGAGTAATTTTGAAAAGTTGTTTGAACTAGAGAAGAAACTGATTGTGTGTTGAATTCTGTAAATACGTGTCTTATGCTTTCTTGTCTTAGTCAAGTGTCATTACTTGAGGACAGGCAATGGTTTAAGTTTGGGGCTGTGATAACTCGTATTTATATGAGTTATTTATGCTCTTAGTACTTAGAATCACGCAAGTTCTCAAGTAATATTTCAGCTTTATTTAGTAAATATCAGTATTAAGAGAAAAGAAGGGTTAGAAGCAAATTTGTTATCATTTGGCACAATTGGTGCCTCTATGAATGTTTTAATGTTTTGTTAGTGTTACAGCGTTTAGCGCTATAGCGCTATAGCGTTTATCATTATGTCAAGTCAGCGTATCTTCCCTCTGCCCCTAGGACCTGATGCGGGCGCCCTCTAGTGGCTAGCGTGGACACTTGTCCACTTGTTATTGAAGGATCACTTTTGGTAGGTGAGATATGTCAAGTCCACCTTTTTGGAAAGCTACTTTTTGGGGAATAAAGAAATATATCGATCATCTTCTCCACACACACTCATTCATTCGAAGACTTGGAGAGTTTTTAGAGAGAAAAACTCGACACCATTTCCCTCCATTAATCCTCCACTTCAAGCTTTTATTTTTCAAGTGAAGATCATCATTTCTTACGCTGTGAAGCTGTGCTATAGCGTCATCAGCCGTTTATGAATAGGAAGTCACGTTTTGTATCTTTTGCAACCATGACTCTTCTTGTTATTTTCGGTAATATGAACATTCTAGTTTGTATTGTGTTGATGTTGCTCACCATGAGCTAAACACTTAGTAGTTGGATTGCTTGGAACTTTGTAATGAATTTTTAGTGTTGTTAATATATTATTGTGATGTTTGCGTTTCAATCTTTGTGCTTTAATGCGTTTCATAAGGTGAACACTGTGGGTTCTTCATTATACAGGGGTGGACTTATTTAGAACTTAGAAATAAGAGTCTTGTAACAAAACTCTGGCATCAGTGACTGAAAGGAACAACATCATATGTTACAG
Organism: Astragalus membranaceus; assembly: GCA_039519185.1. Lineage (NCBI taxonomy): Eukaryota > Viridiplantae > Streptophyta > Magnoliopsida > Fabales > Fabaceae > Astragalus > Astragalus membranaceus. The sequence continues at coordinate 90,936,785 of CM076854.1, read as the reverse complement.
CACTTAGCGCTATAGCATCCAATGTTATAGCGCTTTACTTTAAAGGATTTACTTAGCAAAGACTCATTTTACCAAATACTTGAACTTCTTTACTGTTTTCACACAACTTCCTTACTTATTTTGCTTACTTCACTAGAGTGTTAACTAATTAAACTTTAAAATTAACATCAATTCCTGTGGGTACGATCTCTACTTTATCATTATATTACTTATTGCGATTGTGTACACTTGCACAAACTACTTTTCGCACAACAAGAGTCAAAAATCTCAATGCATCATAAAATTTTTCATGTGATCCTACTATAGACGAGTGAGGATCGTCTCTATTTGGAGAGGAAATGGCAATCTCCAGTACATTTAACATTCACATGACATGTGGCGCTAAATGTTTCAATGGTTCAGATTTATCCTTTTAGAATTAAAAATTATTTTTTCCGAAAAAGGAGATATGGAACCCCATCTCTTTTGAACTCCACTGAAGGCCGCCTCACCAAGCCTGTCCGCCCCCGTCGTCGTGTTGCCGCTCCGTGAGGTCCCCATCACCGTCTTTTCCATGGCAGTGTCTTCATCTTTTTCATCTTTCCCCTGTTTAATGGTTATGCAGATAGTATATGGATTGTGATCCGGGCCCCAATGTGGGCGATCAACCTGATTTGGTTTACCCGGTACGTTACTGGCTCGTTGAGGTCGCTTGCTACTTAAATGAAGGTGATGGTGAAGTCGGGCTGAATAGTTGTTGGTCGCGTTCAGAGCTCCGGGGGGTGTACCTGCGATGACACTCTGACGCCCAAGTCAGTGGGGTAATATTCGAGCAGAGTAACATTATGTGTCAAAAGCGTACCTGTCAGGTGAGGTCAGACCTCTATATATAGTGTCAGAGGCTCCGCGGGCGACCGTCAGATCGCGTACGGCTTGATCTGAGCCGTTGATCCTGCGGATCTAGGTCAAGCCTCTCTGCTTCGCTAATTGGGCCGCTAGCGGCCAATGTTGGGCTCCGGCCTAGTCCGGAACAGATTGTAATAAATTATATTTTAAGACTAGTTGCAAATGATTGCAATGATATTCAAATCCTTGACCTCATCAGTATCAAGTATTCCAATGATGTCATCGTCCTTCAATATAAGAATAAGATGTTTTGAACTATTGAGCTTCACACATCCATCTCCCCCTTTGATTTGCGCTGAAAACAGAGGTTGGTATTTCTAAGTTTGCAAGAATTTCGCAAATGACGAACGTGTCGGAAGGCGTAGAGACAGACGACGTCGACGAGGGATTTAGGGACATGGTGGTGAGGCGGTGGATGGCTCGGGTAGAATTTGGAGAAGAAGAGGACATTTTTCCCCGCACCAAAGAAGCTAAAATCATGTGTTTTGCTTTTAATTTTTAACGTAGACCGTTGGATTTGTTCTGTGCCACATGTCACGTGTATGTTTAAAGTACCGGAGATTTCCCTTTCCTCTCCAAATGGAGAGGATCTGGACTCCTATAGACCACCCACACCAAATTGTTTCCTCTCTCCTCACTCTTCTTCCTCTTCCCCTCTGAAACCTCCTTCACCTCCACCTCCAACTCCAACTCCACCTCTCCATTGCCACCTCTAAATGCATATCTCCTCCATGTTTTAAGGTAGATTTGAAACACATATACTTGAGTTACGAGTGTCATTAGTTGAAACGGTGTGGTGAAGAAGACAATAAATGTGGCTTATATTGGGAACGAAAAACTATAATGAAGAAGTGACGACGGTGGCAGTAGCGACACTATCACAGAGGCAGAACAAATTGACCCGGGCCCCAATGTGGGAGATCAACCTGATTTGGTTTGCCTGGTCACGTTATTGGCTCATTGAGGTCGCTTGCTACTTGAACGAAGGTGATGGTGAAGTCGGGCTGAATAGTTGTTGGTCGCGCTCAGAGCTCCGGCAGGGTGTACCTGCGATGACACTCCGACGCCCAAGTCAGTGGAGTAATATTCGAGCAGAGTAACATTACGTGTTAAAAGCGTACCTGTCAGGTGAGGTCAGACCTCTATATATAGCGTAAGAGGCACTGCGGGCGACCGTCGGATCGCGTATGACTTGATCTGAACCGTTGATCCTGCAGATCTAGGTCAAGCCTCTCTACTTCACTAATTGGGCCGCTTGCGGCCGGCCCTGTGACAATGTTGGGCTCCGGCCCAGTCCGGAACAGTTTTCCCCCAGGCCGAAGCCGTCCATGCGGACGGGTTCAGGCCTGAGAACGATTGCTCCCAAAGGAGCGACTTTGCCTTCGTATGATCGCCTGCGCTGAGGCGACTTGCATTCATGCCCGAGCAACGGGTTCTTCTTTGTCTTTTAGTGACGTGGCGTTCTAAGTTTGATGGATGTGACGTTTCGCCTTTCGAGGTGACAGTCGTGACCTTTTGCGTTTCCCAATGGGGGCACGCAATGATGGTGGTTCAATTTTCGAGGGGTGTCATTAATGCTGGAAGCGAAGGGTCATGTCGCTTCAATTCCTGGCCTGCTTCCCCTATATATGAGACACCCTTCCTTCATTTCTCATTTCGCTTTCTCGTGTTTCTGCTCTGAGAACGACTTGCATTCTCCGATGAGCGACCAGGTTTCCGGTGATATTCTGGCGAGGTGTTCTCCGGTCGGTGACTTCTTGCTCCGGCGCGATTTAACTCCAGACCGCCTTCTTCTAGTAATTGCTAGCACGACCAATTTGTCTCCAACTGCAGGTACTTGTCATCTCATTAACTTCTGGCCTTGATTTTTTATTTTTCCTTTTCACTCCTACGTCAGCGAGGAGGGGGCGTCAGACCCGGGGTCGACCTTGTCGCCCCCTTCTGTAGGTTGTCTATAGGTGGTTTGACTTTCTTGCCACCCTTCTTGCAGGATCTGGATCTGGCGCAGACAAAGCAAACCGCCCGCATTCCCAGCAGTCCTCCTGTTCGGCTGGCCGAAATTTGTACTCGTCCTGCTTCGTGCGGAGCCATGAACGAACCTCAATCTGAAGCTCTCCCGCCTACTTCTTCTACCAATTTTTCTGGTGAGAGCACGTCTTCCGACCGGACCATTTCTATGGGTAATCTCGCGCATACCCATTCTCGAGGATCAGAGGACACTGTCGAACCATCAGAAGCCGCCAATACCTCTGCTCACGTTGCTACTACCTCAGCTCGTTCGGAGAGGGACTTACGGCAAGTTGACAGAGTAGAAGATCCTGACTGGGAAGGCGTAATTGGCGAAGACCGCTCTTGGATTTCTTCGACCGTGCTCAACAACGTACATTCGATCCTTCGCCCTGGGGATGAGATACTTCAATATTTCGCGAATATGATAGGCGATCCCGGTCAATTATGGGCGGTGGAAGGTCCTTCTTCGGACGAGCATGTGGCCACAGTCCCTTCCTCTCTCAAATTCACCAAGTACGCAAACGTTCTTCACGACATGCGGGTTCGCCCCCCGTTTACTTCTTTCTAGCGTTCCCTCCTTCGTTATCTTGGAGTTACACCGTCCCAACTGCACCCAAACTCGTGGGCCTTCATCAAGGTATACGAGCAAATGATGAGAGTCATGGGGCGCGACTGCTCTCGGTCTCTTTTCTTCAAGATTTTCGAGATGAGCCGACGGCCGGAACCAGGGAGCAATAGAAACCGGTGGGAGCATTTGAGTATCAAGGGCCAGTCGGACTTCAAACTTTTTAAACCTTACTCCGATTCACTGAAGCCCTGGAAGCTCTCCTTTATGTGGGTTGTACCCGTTTGCGAGGACTCTTGCAAGATGGTTGGGTCTCTGGATGCTCGGGGACGGGTGAGCAGCTACAAGTTTCCCATCGCGTGGACGTATGCACACTACCGTCGTCCCCCAGGAACTTACAGAACACGCTGCAAACATAGCGAGGGCGATCTGGAAACCTTGAGACTGCTCGAGAACATGGCTTCCTGCATGGACGAGGAATTGATCAAGTGCGATCGGTTGATACGGACACGAGACGATTCTAGTTTCCGTGTCGCTCTCGGTGCGACCGCTACTTCTTCTATTCTTTCTCTTTTTTTTATATATACTGACCGTTCTTTCTTCTTTTTCAGGTGAAATGGCGGGCATGGGATACGAGGAGCTCATGAGGAAGGCCAGGAAAGGCAGAAAATCTCAACCCTCTCCCTCTACCTAGGTCGAACCACCCCCTCCGATTGGTGAAGCTGCCAATGACGCTAATAAAGCGGGGACCGGTACCGATGCCAACCCCTACTTTGGGAAGAGGAGGGATCGCTCTCTTCCCGCTGTTGATCTCACTGGGGATGACCCTCCATCGAAGAGGAGTAAGGCTGCAAAAGAGGCTCAGGGGAGACTGGTTTCTAGCCTTGACTTGGATGAGGTCTCTGAGGCGGACTTCGACCGCTTCCGTTAGGACCCTCTTCTCTTTGTGGCAGATGTGGCCAGGGCTGGTTCTCGCCTGATCGCTAAGCTGAAGCAAGGGGAGGCGGATCAGACTGCAGGTAATAGACTCCTCGCCCAAAACTTGTGGTTGGAAAGTGATAATTTAGACAAAACTGATAAGCTAAACCGTGCTTATGGATTTATCTCAGAGTTGCGGGAGGAGCTGGAGGCCACCAAGAGGAAGCTTCAAGAGTCTGAGGCCGCTCTCAAACCTACTGCCGATGCCCTTGATGAAACAAAGAAGACCCTCTACACTGTGACCAAAGAGAGGGATGATGCGCTGACTGCCAAAACTGAGGCCGAGAGTAGGGCGCAGCTGGAAGTGTCAAAAGTGAACGAGCTGCCCGGTCGGGTTGAGTGGTTGGTTGAAGAGGTTGCTAAGCTTAAGGAGAATGTCGGCACCCTGGAAATGGAGCGGGACGACGCTCAGGAGGAATGTGATCGGGTGGTTGAGTCAACCCTCGCTATTTGCCAGGAGCGTTTTGAAGAGGCTCTGGCCCAGGTACAATGTGTCTATCCTGCTTTGGAGATCGACCCCAACATCATCAACCCCTCCCACTCCCTTCAGAATGGTCGCATTGTTTACCCTGCTGAGAAGGACGAGCAGGGGAACATCGTGAGAAAGGAAGTTATTGTCTATGAGCATCCTTTTTAACTACTTTTTCTTTGTACTTTTCTCTAGGGGTGGCCCGTTGGTCGCCCCTTTTTGATGTAATATGTACTTTGTTGGGGCTCGCCCCTTTTTATCTATGCACTTTATTCTGATCGTCCTTCTTATTTCATGCTCTAGTTGTTGACTTCACCTCTCAATTGATAATCGATGATTGTTCTTTCTTTCTTTTTATCTCGAGTATTCGTCCTCGGACAGTTTACTAAACTTCTGTCCAGATTGAACTCGTCCTCAGAGGTGCGACCATATCTTGGGGTCGCATCACGTGTAACTTAGATCGACTAAGCACGTCCTGACTTATTCAGCCATTTATCAAACTCGGTTTGAACTTAAATCGCCTGGTCAGTCTTTACTTATTATAAACAAAATGTAAATGAACGAATGATCATAAGAAAATATTCCATCTTTATTGATGGCCGGGCGGGCCTCAAAAAATCCCAGTGGGATAAAAGAGTGTCCCGCCCGGTTAACTTGATTAATCGTGTTACAAGAGCTCTTGTCAATGATACAGTTTGATCAAACAAAATAACGCCTAAGGTTTACAGCATTCCAAGTCCTTGGCACTAGTCCTCTGCTCATGGTCTGGAGCTGGTGAGCACCCTTACCCGTCTTCGAGACGACTCGATAGGGTCCTTCCCAGTTCAGGGCGAGCTTTCCCTGAGCTGCGTTCTTTTGTCCTAAGGACGCCTTTCTTAGCACGAGTTGGCCAACTGGGAAATCTCTTAGAACGAGCTTGGCGTTGTATCTAGTTGCCATCCCATGTTTCACAAGTGCTTCCCTCAGTGAAGCTTTGGTGCGCAGATCTTCAATTAGGTCGAGCTCTTCTCTGAGTGCTTCGTCGTTCTTCTTAGGTGGTTTTGGGTTAGCCGTCCTCCAACTAAGCTCTCAGATTTCCACTGGAATGAGTGCATCAACCCCGTAGACCATCTTGAATGGGGCCTCGCCCGTCGTTGAATGGGGGGTCGTTCTATACGCCCACAGGACGAAGGGGAGTTCTTCTGCCCATATTCCTTTGGCTTCATCTAACCTTCTCTTCAACCCGCGTAAGATTACTCGGTTGGCGGCCTCTGCTTGGCCGTTCGTCTGCGGGTGTTCAACGGAGGTGAAGCGCTGCTTCACTCTTAGTTCCACCATGGACTCTTGGAAACTTTTATCTGTGAATTGAGTGCCATTGTCTGAGACCAATACCTCTGGGATCCCAAACCGGACCAGTATATTTTTCTTAAAGAATTTCAAACAGTTCCTGGACGTTATGGTCGCAAAAGGCTCGGCTTCAATCCACTTGGTAAAGTAATCTACTGCGACAATTAGGTACTTCAGCTGTCTTGGGGCGACCGTGAATGGACCCAAGAGATCGATCCCCCACCAGGAGAACGGCCATGGTGCGGTTATGCTATTTAACTCAACTGGGGGAGCGATATGCACGTCAGCGTGCCTCTGTCACCTGTCGCATTTTTTAACTAGGTTGCTTGCATTCTCGTCCATCGTGGGCCAATAGTATCATGCCCTTAGTGCCTTCTTTGCTAGAGCTCGTGCTCCCATGTGGTTTCCACATATTCCTTCATGGATCTCCCTCAAAACATAATCGGCCTCATTTGGTGTTAGGAACTTCAGCAGAGGCATAGAGAATCCTCTTCGAAATAATCTTCCTTCGATGATAGAGTAAGACGATGCTTGTCTACGCGTCAAGGCCGCCTATTTTGGATCGTTTGGCTCTTCCCCGTCCCTGATATACTTTAGAATGGGATCGATCCATGTCTCGTCAATGTTGATCATGCAAACATCTGAGTTTGGAAATGTTTCCAGGCTGACGCTGGGTTGGGGAAGGATCTTCTGAATTACACTTCTGTGATTTTCTGGTGTTTTCGTTTTGGTTTCGAGAGCACGTCGGCCCTTGCATTCTCTGATCTGGGATTGTGTTGTACTTCTGCGTGGTTGAACTGCTCGAGCAGTTCTCTTACTTTAGCAAGGTATCTTCTTAACACTTCATCCTTTGCATCAAACGCCTCCTTAATCTGTGATACTACCAGCAGAGAGTCTGAGTGGAGTTCGACCCTTTGCACTTTGAATTCTCGGGCGAGCATGAGTCTAGCAATGCATGCGTCATATTCCGCTTGGTTGTTTGAGGTGGAAAACGAAAATGTCAAAGAGACCTTCACTGTCATTCCTTCTGGGCTTTCTAGGATCACCCCTGCCCCGCTCCCTTTGCTATTGGAGGAGCCATCCACATACAGTGTCCAGGTCGGTTCAGGCCCTTCTTCCTAGATCGGGGTCATCTCAACTATGAAATCTGCCAGGATTTGTGCTTTTGTGGCCGTTCTGGTTTCATACTTGATGCCGAACTCAGAGAGTTCCACCGCCCATTTAATCATTCTTCCGGCTAGGTCAGGTCGATGTAAGATCTGTCGGATGGACTGGTATGTTCTGAGGACGATCTGGTGGGCCACGAAATACAATATCAGCCTTTGGGCTGCCACAATCAGTGCCAGGGCTAGCTTCTCAATTCTTTGGTACCTGAGCTCTGGTCCCTGGAGCGCTTTACTCACAATATATACGGGATTCTGTTTTGTCTCGTCCTCCCGCACTAGTGATAACTCTATTTTATATAGGTTATTTATGCTCTTAATACTTAAATCAAGCTCACTTCTCAAGTAATTTTAGTACTTAAACATGTGAATATATGATTAATAGTGTAAATACAGGTTATAAGTCAATTCCCTAAACTTTGGGCATAATCAATGCCTTTGTGAATATATTTAATGTTCTGCCTTAGTGCTGCAGCGGTATGCCATCAGTGAAACGCGACAGCGTTCTGAGGCGGCTGGCCATTGGGATATTTGTGTAACCACTTGCTGAAACGGTGAGTCATCACCCTTATCTCTTATCCTCAACATGACATTGAAGCCCAAGTGGAGTCAACAAGACACTTGGCGTCTCCCAATTGATTCCCACTTGATAGTTGGTAATGATTTTAATCATTACCACTTTTGTAAAGTAGCTTTAGGATTATTAGGATAATATCTAGTTTTATGATTATAAGGTTTTTAATAATTAATTATTAGTTAGATTAGAATAGAGAGAATCAGTAGTAAGTAACCTACGAGAGAGTTGTAACTTAAAAAAGAGAGCTAACTTGACAATTTGGTTTTCCTCCATTGTTATTCCACTCTTGAGCTTTTATTTTTAGAGTAGTTTTTGTAGTTCACCTGTGGTTTTGCTCACGACATAGCACCATCCTTCGTATGTGACTTGGGATCATTGGAGTGTATCTTTTGCAACCATTCTTCTCTTGTCTTCCTACAGTAATATAAACTTTCTAGTTGTATTATGTTGATGAAGCTCGTGATGAGCTAAACTTGTTGTAGTTGGATTGTTCTTAGTGTGTAATGAACCTTGAGTAGCTTTTATATAATATTATGATGTTTGCGTTTCATTCCTTGTGGCATAATGCTTTCAACTTTGTTTTGGGAATGATCAACTAAAATAAGGGGGGCTTTGTGGGTACAGACATGGTTCACAAAGAGAACTCAAGGAATGATATGAATGAAAAACCCTTTAAAGAAATTTAAAGGAAGCACAACTTAACCCTAGACATAGGGGAGCAATAGTTCATAAGGTGCATGCTATAAGATCTTAATATACAGGGGTAAAACTTATTTAGAGCCTAGACATAGGAGTCTTGTAACATAGCCCTGACGATAGTGACTGAAAGGCACGCCACCATGCCGCTACAGCGTCTGTTGACCTTGTAGTGCTACAACGCTTAACGCTACAACATCTAATATTATAGAACACTACTCTTGGGAATTTGCATAACTGCTGAGCTATCCAACTCACTTTTAAATACTTTCAATTCACTACTATTTTATCTCAAATCATTATGTTTACAACTCTACACTTTTATTTGTCACCATACTTGTTTTACTAAGTTGCTAATCACTTAAACTTCTTAGATTAATTCCAATCCCTGTGGGAACGAACTTTACATATCATTATATTACTTGTTGCGATTGTGTATACTTGCACATCTACTTTTCGCACAAGTTTTTGGCGCCGTTGCCGGGGAATTGCATTTAATTTTTATTGTTTAAGTTGTTAGTAAGCTTAGTGCCTATTTTACACTGGTGTGCTGTTTCTTGTTGCTGCAGCGGTAAGCGCTACAGCGTATGCCCAGGTCTCAACCACCAGAATTTGAGCCATAGTCAGAACCAGAGAGAAGGTTCAGGAAACTAAGACATCTTCAAAGACTCAGAGATAAATTCAGGGAGCTCAGACCCACCATGTCTGAGCATAGTCAGAGAACCAATTCTGGTAGAGCTACCACTCCACATGGAAGATCTAATTCTGGTAGAGGAGAAACTGAACCAGGTGGAAGGGGTAGAGGTAGAACTCATCAACCACCCACTCCCACCTTACATGACCAAGAGGACTGGTACATAAATCAATTCATAAATGAAGGACCTGCTCAAATGGTAAATGACAGAGATAGACCAATGAGGGACTATGTTGTGTCTGATCCACAAACAATGGAGACAAGCATAACAAGACCCATTCTCCATACAGCTCATTTTGAATTCAAACCTATGATGTTCCAAATGTTACAAACAGTGGGACAGTTTGGTGGTGCTCCTCAAAAGGACCCATATTTACAATTGAAGCAATTTTTGGAAGTCTGCGGTAACTTCATCATTCCAGGGGTAAGTGATGGTGCATTCAGATTAAAACTTTTTCCTTATTCCTTGAAGAATAGAGCAAAGGCCTGGTTAACTTCTCTAGAGCCTAACTCTATTCATACTTGGAATGAAATGGCTGAGAAATTCTTAGCAAAATATTTTCCTCCAAGTAAGAATGCTAGAATGAGGAATGAGGTTACTGCATTCAGACAAAAAGATGCTGAAACACTGTTTGAAGCATGGGAGGAATGGAAGGAGCTGTTAAGAAAGTGCCCTCATCATGGTATACCTGTGATTATCCAAATGGAGACCTTCTACAATGGACTAGACCCAACAACCAGACAAATGTTAGATGCTTCTTCAGGGGGTGTGTTACTGAAGACCTCCTACAATGATGCATGTGAGCTAATAGATGATATTGCAACAAACAGTTATCAATGGCCTACAGAAAGGTTAGCTCCACAGAAGAAGGTAGCTGGAGTGCATGAGATCAGTGAAGTTTCTGCTCTTTCTGCACATGTTGCCTCTTTGACCAACATGATAAAAGCTATGAGCACTTCAAACGCTACAGCGGTTGCCACTACAGCGCCAACAGAAAAAGCTTTGGCTGTTATTGAGCAAGCCTCTCCAGGGTCAGTAAGCTGTGTATATTGTGGAGGAGAGCATTTGTATGAAGAATGTCCTGGTAATCCTGCCTCTGTGAACTTTGTGAGTTTCAACAAAAATAATAATCCTTATTCAAATACATATAATCCTGGTTGGAAGAACCACCCTAACTTCAGATGGGGAGCCAACAACGCTACAGTACCCAATTATAGTGCTCCAGCAAATCCACCAGGATTCCCTACTCAGAACTACCAAAGGCAGAATGCCCCTGTTCTTGATAATTCCATGGAAGGTTTATTGAAAAGCTTCATGAGTGATTGTAAAACCACTATGAAAACTCATGAAGCTTCCATTAAGAATCTGGAAGTTCATATGGGGCAGATAGCTAATGTCCTTACCCAAAGAGCTAGTGGATCTTACCATCCACTACTGAAGCTTCAACTTCTGGCACAAATGGGAAGGAGCAAATCAAAGCTATATCGTTAAGAAGTGGGAAAGATTTGGCAGGATCATCAACTGTTGTTTCAGGTGATGTGATAACTCTATTTTATATATAATTATTCATAGAATTAAACTTGGATTATTGCTTATCTTCAAGAACATTAATATATAAATATAGCTTATTTGTTAAGAAACCACATTTTAAAGATTCAAATGAATAAGGACAATGAATTAGGCAAAATGCATATACCTTGTTAGGTTTGATGTTTCTGTTCAGTGCAGCTACTTCAGGTGTGCCCACACTGCCTACACTAGGAGTGCCCACACTGCTTACCCCTGCTAAACCAGCACTTTGGACCAAAACATCCAAGGACCATTCCAATGCTTCAACACTTGATATGTGACGTCATGCCTAGTCATATGGAGCAGATCCACTTGCAGAATTCGGCGCCTACTATCAAAGACTAGTTGAGAAGCTCACTCACTCAAGGCCATGTGGCACTCATTCATTGGACCACCCCATGTGAGCTTCATGCAAAGCGACCAATTTCAACAACTTGCTTGATGGGAGGTCTGCAACTAACCATGGTTAATTATCTCAGTTACAATTTCGCGCCAAAGGAAACCCTCCAAGGGAGGCAAGCTCTCATGCCTATAAATAGAAGCCATATCTTCACTTAGAAATCATCCTTCATCCATTTCTTAAAGGATCACTTAAGTTTAGTTTTATTTTCAGTTTAGTTTAGTTTTATTTACGTTTCTGAAGAGAAGGAAGGTAAGGAGGTGCTTGACAACCACTCCCTTCACTTCTACTTGGAGGAAACTTGTGTAAGGATATCATCTTGTACTTCAACTTGGAAATCTCATGCAAAAGTTCTTCTACTTGAGTAATCTCTATCTCTTTTAGTTCTTTTGCAATATTACTCATCTTGTTATGTTCCTTACAGATTCTTTCTATTTTATAAAGAGTAATATGAGCTAATTTCCTTAAGTTGAGATGTTGTAAGCTTTGTAATGAACTTCTAAGTAAGTATATGTGGTTCAAGTAGTGTATGCATTTTAACTCTTGTGCAATACTTCTTTCAAAACTTATTCTGAATTTGATCACCTTAGAATAGGTAAACTTGTAACAGCAGACATGGGTTACATTTAAGACATCAAGAGTTGATAAGAATAAGTGTTTGTAACATCATCTTTGTTAAACTAGCTTTAATAAAGAATTGCTTGTTTAAACCATGTTAAGTCCTAGACATAGGATAACATAGTTCTTAGGGTGATACAGTGGGCGCTTAAGAGACAAGAGTGAACCTATTTAGCATGTCTAGACATAGGAAGCTTGTAATGAAACTATGAAGAAAGTGACTGAAAAGCACACACTCATGCAGCTGCACTCAGTGTACCTACACTTCCTACACCACTAAAACTCTTAGAAGTAAGTTACTTGGTGAAAACATCTCAACTACTTTATCTAACTGATTTCCTTCACATATTTACTGTGTATATTGTTTAAATACAATTCATAAACTCCAACCAATTGTGAATAGTGTAGACACACTAAGTATACACTCTAAGCAACATAGAGTTTTCATAATCCCTGTGGGTTCGACCTTTTCTTATCATTATATTACTTGTGTGACTATGTATACTTGCATACTATTTTCCACACCAAGTTTTTGGCGCCGTTGCCGGGGTTTATTGTAAAATTTTAGTTGTTTAAAAGTGTTAATTTAGTGTTTTTATTTTTAGTACTGCTGGTATTCTGTTTTCTGTGCAGAGCATCTAGTGCAGATACACTTAGTGCAGAAGCACTAGTTTATGCCCAGAAATAGACCACCAGAATTTGATTGTGATCCAGAAATTGAAAGAAGATTTAGGTGATTGCTAAGACAACAAAGACAAAGACAACAAGGCTGCAGAAGTATGTCTCACCACAGTGAAGATGCATCTGTGAGAGGGGGACCAAATTCACAGCAACAACCTGAAGGTGAAGCAGATCACAGACAACAATTCATTCAAATGGGACCAATAGGTATGATTAATGATAGGGATAGACCTATGAGAGACTATGCTCAAATTAATCATCAACATATGCAAACTAGTATAGCTAGACCTCATATTGACGTTGTTCACTTTGAATTTAAACCCATGATGTTCCAAATGTTACAAACAATTGGTCAATTTGGTGGATCTCCTCATGAAGATCCCCGTGAGCATTTAAAGCAATTCATAGAAGTTTGTAGTAACTTTATCATTCCTGGTATTAGTGAGATGCATTTAGGCTTAAGTTATTTCCATACTCTCTGAAAGATAGGGCTAAATCATGGTTAAATTTTTTAGAGCCCAATTCTATTCAAACATGGACTGAATTAGCTAAAAAATTCTTAAGCAAATATTTTTCTCCAATTAAAAATGCTAGGATGAGACATGATATTACATCTTTTAGGCAAAAAGAATTTGAATCATTGTTTGAAGCATGGGAAAGATGGAAAGAGATGTTAAGAAAGTGTCCACATCATGGTTTACCTGTCATTATACAAATGGAAACATTTTACAATGGTCTAGAACCACAAACCAGAGTGATGCTTGATGCATCAGCTGGTGGTGTTCTATTGAATATGTCTTATAATGAAGCATGTAATCTAATTGATAGGATAGCTACAAATAGTTCTAGTTGGCCCACTGAGAGGGCAAGTGCCCAAAAGAAAACTTCTGGGGTACATGAGATTAGTGACATATCAGCCCTATCTGCTCAAGTAGCCTCTTTAACTAATATGATCAAACAGTTCACTAGTGCACCTACATCTAGCGTAGCCACTCCTAAGGAAAACACTGCAGCAGCCATAGAACAAGCCCCTCCAGGAACTACAAGTTGTATTTATTGTGGGGGAGGCCATGTGTATGAAGAGTGTCCTAGCAACCCAATCTCTGTCAATTATGTTGGTTACAATAGGAATAACAACCCTTACTCTAATACCTACAATCCAGGATGGAAAAACCACCCAAATTTTAGATGGAACAATGCCAGTGCTCCTGCACCAAGTGCACCTGCACCAGCTACTCCTCCTGATTTTCAATCTCAGAATCAACAAAAACCAAATCCACCTGCCACTGATAATTCTCTAGAAGGTTTGCTAAAATCATTCATTAGTGAAACTAGAACTTCTAGGCAAGCCCAAGATGCATCAATTAAGAATCTAGAGAACCAAGTAGGACAATTAGCAACTGCATTGTATCAAAGACCTGCAGGTGCATTTCCCTAAAATACAGAAGCATCAACTTCACAAAGGCAAGGTAAGGAACGGGTAAAGGCCATTTCTTTAAGAAGTGGTAAAGATTTAAAAGGAACAGATGAGATTGAAGGTAAAAATAAGGGAGAAAAAATAAAAAAAAATGAAAAAAATTCTCAAGATGCAGAAACACCTGATGCATCTGCATCTCATACAACTCCAACTCCAAGGTTAGTTCCTGGATATCCTCCTCCTCCCTTTCCTCAAAGATTGAAAAAAGTACATGAGGAGAAGCAGTTCAGTAAGTTCTTAGATGTTTTAAAACAATTGCATATCAATGTTCCTTTAATAGAAGCACTACAACAAATGCCTAATTATGCTAAATTTATGAAAGATGTGCTTTCTAAGAGAAGGAGATTGGGAGAATTTGAAACTATTGTAATGTCAAAAGAATGCAGTTTAATCTTGCAAAACAAGATTCCAAGAAAATTAAAAGATCCAGGTAGCTTTACAATTCCTTTTTCTATAGGTAAGTTCTACACTGGTAGAGCATTGTGTGACTTAGGTGCAAGTATCAACTTGATGACTAAGTCCATCTTTACCAAATTAGGAATTGGAAATGCTAAGCCTACTACCTTAACACTCTCTCTAGCTGATAGATCAATAGCATATCCAGAAGGAATCATTGAGGATATCTTGGTACAGGTTGACAAATTTGTGTTTCCTGCAGATTTTGTTATCCTTGATTTTATTGCAGATGAGGAAGTTCCTGTTATACTTGGAGGGTCATTCTTAGCAACAGGAAAGACATTGATAGATGTGCAAAGAGGAGAATTGACCATGAGAGTAAATGATCAATAGGTGAAATTTAATGTATTGAATGCTTTGAAGTATCCTACAGAGGAGAGTGAAGAATGTTCAGCAATTTCTCTTGACCATTTGGTGGAGAATCAATTCCACAAGCAATATGATCACCTTGCCATAGTCAGAGAACCAATTCTGGTAGAGCTACCACTCCACATGGAAGATCTAATTCTGGTAGAGGAGAAACTGAACCAGGTGGAAGGGGTAGAGGTAGAACTCATCAACCACCCACTCCCACCTTACATGACCAAGAGGACTGGTACATAAATCAATTCATAAATGAAGGACCTGCTCAAATGGTAAATGACAGAGATAGACCAATGAGGGACTATGTTGTGTCTGATCCACAAACAATGGAGACAAGCATAACAAGACCCATTCTCCATACAGCTCATTTTGAATTCAAACCTATGATGTTCCAAATGTTACAAACAGTGGGACAGTTTGGTGGTGCTCCTCAAAAGGACCCATATTTACAATTGAAGCAATTTTTGGAAGTCTGCGGTAACTTCATCATTCCAGGGGTAAGTGATGGTGCATTCAGATTAAAACTTTTTCCTTATTCCTTGAAGAATAGAGCAAAGGCCTGGTTAACTTCTCTAGAGCCTAACTCTATTCATACTTGGAATGAAATGGCTGAGAAATTCTTAGCAAAATATTTTCCTCCAAGTAAGAATGCTAGAATGAGGAATGAGGTTACTGCATTCAGACAAAAAGATGCTGAAACACTGTTTGAAGCATGGGAGGAATGGAAGGAGCTGTTAAGAAAGTGCCCTCATCATGGTATACCTGTGATTATCCAAATGGAGACCTTCTACAATGGACTAGACCCAACAACCAGACAAATGTTAGATGCTTCTTCAGGGGGTGTGTTACTGAAGACCTCCTACAATGATGCATGTGAGCTAATAGATGATATTGCAACAAACAGTTATCAATGGCCTACAGAAAGGTTAGCTCCACAGAAGAAGGTAGCTGGAGTGCATGAGATCAGTGAAGTTTCTGCTCTTTCTGCACATGTTGCCTCTTTGACCAACATGATAAAAGCTATGAGCACTTCAAACGCTACAGCGGTTGCCACTACAGCGCCAACAGAAAAAGCTTTGGCTGTTATTGAGCAAGCCTCTCCAGGGTCAGTAAGCTGTGTATATTGTGGAGGAGAGCATTTGTATGAAGAATGTCCTGGTAATCCTGCCTCTGTGAACTTTGTGAGTTTCAACAAAAATAATAATCCTTATTCAAATACATATAATCCTGGTTGGAAGAACCACCCTAACTTCAGATGGGGAGCCAACAACGCTACAGTACCCAATTATAGTGCTCCAGCAAATCCACCAGGATTCCCTACTCAGAACTACCAAAGGCAGAATGCCCCTGTTCTTGATAATTCCATGGAAGGTTTATTGAAAAGCTTCATGAGTGATTGTAAAACCACTATGAAAACTCATGAAGCTTCCATTAAGAATCTGGAAGTTCATATGGGGCAGATAGCTAATGTCCTTACCCAAAGAGCTAGTGGATCTTACCATCCACTACTGAAGCTTCAACTTCTGGCACAAATGGGAAGGAGCAAATCAAAGCTATATCGTTAAGAAGTGGGAAAGATTTGGCAGGATCATCAACTGTTGTTTCAGGTGATGTGATAACTCTATTTTATATATAATTATTCATAGAATTAAACTTGGATTATTGCTTATCTTCAAGAACATTAATATATAAATATAGCTTATTTGTTAAGAAACCACATTTTAAAGATTCAAATGAATAAGGACAATGAATTAGGCAAAATGCATATACCTTGTTAGGTTTGATGTTTCTGTTCAGTGCAGCTACTTCAGGTGTGCCCACACTGCCTACACTAGGAGTGCCCACACTGCTTACCCCTGCTAAACCAGCACTTTGGACCAAAACATCCAAGGACCATTCCAATGCTTCAACACTTGATATGTGACGTCATGCCTAGTCATATGGAGCAGATCCACTTGCAGAATTCGGCGCCTACTATCAAAGACTAGTTGAGAAGCTCACTCACTCAAGGCCATGTGGCACTCATTCATTGGACCACCCCATGTGAGCTTCATGCAAAGCGACCAATTTCAACAACTTGCTTGATGGGAGGTCTGCAACTAACCATGGTTAATTATCTCAGTTACAATTTCGCGCCAAAGGAAACCCTCCAAGGGAGGCAAGCTCTCATGCCTATAAATAGAAGCCATATCTTCACTTAGAAATCATCCTTCATCCATTTCTTAAAGGATCACTTAAGTTTAGTTTTATTTTCAGTTTAGTTTAGTTTTATTTACGTTTCTGAAGAGAAGGAAGGTAAGGAGGTGCTTGACAACCACTCCCTTCACTTCTACTTGGAGGAAACTTGTGTAAGGATATCATCTTGTACTTCAACTTGGAAATCTCATGCAAAAGTTCTTCTACTTGAGTAATCTCTATCTCTTTTAGTTCTTTTGCAATATTACTCATCTTGTTATGTTCCTTACAGATTCTTTCTATTTTATAAAGAGTAATATGAGCTAATTTCCTTAAGTTGAGATGTTGTAAGCTTTGTAATGAACTTCTAAGTAAGTATATGTGGTTCAAGTAGTGTATGCATTTTAACTCTTGTGCAATACTTCTTTCAAAACTTATTCTGAATTTGATCACCTTAGAATAGGTAAACTTGTAACAGCAGACATGGGTTACATTTAAGACATCAAGAGTTGATAAGAATAAGTGTTTGTAACATCATCTTTGTTAAACTAGCTTTAATAAAGAATTGCTTGTTTAAACCATGTTAAGTCCTAGACATAGGATAACATAGTTCTTAGGGTGATACAGTGGGCGCTTAAGAGACAAGAGTGAACCTATTTAGCATGTCTAGACATAGGAAGCTTGTAATGAAACTATGAAGAAAGTGACTGAAAAGCACACACTCATGCAGCTGCACTCAGTGTACCTACACTTCCTACACCACTAAAACTCTTAGAAGTAAGTTACTTGGTGAAAACATCTCAACTACTTTATCTAACTGATTTCCTTCACATATTTACTGTGTATATTGTTTAAATACAATTCATAAACTCCAACCAATTGTGAATAGTGTAGACACACTAAGTATACACTCTAAGCAACATAGAGTTTTCATAATCCCTGTGGGTTCGACCTTTTCTTATCATTATATTACTTGTGTGACTATGTATACTTGCATACTATTTTCCACACCAAGTTTTTGGCGCCGTTGCCGGGGTTTATTGTAAAATTTTAGTTGTTTAAAAGTGTTAATTTAGTGTTTTTATTTTTAGTACTGCTGGTATTCTGTTTTCTGTGCAGAGCATCTAGTGCAGATACACTTAGTGCAGAAGCACTAGTTTATGCCCAGAAATAGACCACCAGAATTTGATTGTGATCCAGAAATTGAAAGAAGATTTAGGTGATTGCTAAGACAACAAAGACAAAGACAACAAGGCTGCAGAAGTATGTCTCACCACAGTGAAGATGCATCTGTGAGAGGGGGACCAAATTCACAGCAACAACCTGAAGGTGAAGCAGATCACAGACAACAATTCATTCAAATGGGACCAATAGGTATGATTAATGATAGGGATAGACCTATGAGAGACTATGCTCAAATTAATCATCAACATATGCAAACTAGTATAGCTAGACCTCATATTGACGTTGTTCACTTTGAATTTAAACCCATGATGTTCCAAATGTTACAAACAATTGGTCAATTTGGTGGATCTCCTCATGAAGATCCCCGTGAGCATTTAAAGCAATTCATAGAAGTTTGTAGTAACTTTATCATTCCTGGTATTAGTGAGATGCATTTAGGCTTAAGTTATTTCCATACTCTCTGAAAGATAGGGCTAAATCATGGTTAAATTTTTTAGAGCCCAATTCTATTCAAACATGGACTGAATTAGCTAAAAAATTCTTAAGCAAATATTTTTCTCCAATTAAAAATGCTAGGATGAGACATGATATTACATCTTTTAGGCAAAAAGAATTTGAATCATTGTTTGAAGCATGGGAAAGATGGAAAGAGATGTTAAGAAAGTGTCCACATCATGGTTTACCTGTCATTATACAAATGGAAACATTTTACAATGGTCTAGAACCACAAACCAGAGTGATGCTTGATGCATCAGCTGGTGGTGTTCTATTGAATATGTCTTATAATGAAGCATGTAATCTAATTGATAGGATAGCTACAAATAGTTCTAGTTGGCCCACTGAGAGGGCAAGTGCCCAAAAGAAAACTTCTGGGGTACATGAGATTAGTGACATATCAGCCCTATCTGCTCAAGTAGCCTCTTTAACTAATATGATCAAACAGTTCACTAGTGCACCTACATCTAGCGTAGCCACTCCTAAGGAAAACACTGCAGCAGCCATAGAACAAGCCCCTCCAGGAACTACAAGTTGTATTTATTGTGGGGGAGGCCATGTGTATGAAGAGTGTCCTAGCAACCCAATCTCTGTCAATTATGTTGGTTACAATAGGAATAACAACCCTTACTCTAATACCTACAATCCAGGATGGAAAAACCACCCAAATTTTAGATGGAACAATGCCAGTGCTCCTGCACCAAGTGCACCTGCACCAGCTACTCCTCCTGATTTTCAATCTCAGAATCAACAAAAACCAAATCCACCTGCCACTGATAATTCTCTAGAAGGTTTGCTAAAATCATTCGTTAGTGAAACTAGAACTTCTAGGCAAGCCCAAGATGCATCAATTAAGAATCTAGAGAACCAAGTAGGACAATTAGCAACTGCATTGTATCAAAGACCTGCAGGTGCATTTCCCTAAAATACAGAAGCATCAACTTCACAAAGGCAAGGTAAGGAACGGGTAAAGGCCATTTCTTTAAGAAGTGGTAAAGATTTAAAAGGAACAGATGAGATTGAAGGTAAAAATAAGGGAGAAAAAATAAAAAAAATGAAAAAAATTCTCAAGATGCAGAAACACTTGATGCATCTGCATCTCATACAACTCCAACTCCAAGGTTAGTTCCTGGATATCCTCCTCCTCCCTTTCCTCAAAGATTGAAAAAAGTACATGAGGAGTAGCAGTTCAGTAAGTTCTTAGATGTTTTAAAACAATTGCATATCAATGTTCCTTTAATAGAAGCACTACAACAAATGCCTAATTATGCTAAATTTATGAAAGATGTGCTTTCTAAGAGAAGGAGATTGGGAGAATTTGAAACTATTGTAATGTCAAAAGAATGCAGTTTAATCTTGCAAAACAAGATTCCAAGAAAATTAAAAGATCCAGGTAGCTTTACAATTCCTTTTTCTATAGGTAAGTTCTACACTGGTAGAGCATTGTGTGACTTAGGTGCAAGTATCAACTTGATGACTAAGTCCATCTTTACCAAATTAGGAATTGGAAATGCTAAGCCTACTACCTTAACACTCTCTCTAGCTGATAGATCAATAGCATATCCAGAAGGAATCATTGAGGATATCTTGGTACAGGTTGACAAATTTGTGTTTCCTGCAGATTTTGTTATCCTTGATTTTATTGCAGATGAGGAAGTTCCTGTTATACTTGGAGGGTCATTCTTAGCAACAGGAAAGACATTGATAGATGTGCAAAGAGGAGAATTGACCATGAGAGTAAATGATCAATAGGTGAAATTTAATGTATTGAATGCTTTGAAGTATCCTACAGAGGAGAGTGAAGAATGTTCAGCAATTTCTCTTGACCATTTGGTGGAGAATCAATTCCACAAGCAATATGATCACCTTGCCATAGTACTAGCACCAGATGCAACTACACTGCCTGCAGGGGACATCATTGAGAATGGAATGCTAACAGGGAAAGAAACAACACCTAAGATATGGGCTAGAACTTATGAATCTCTTAATCTAGAAGATCCCAATCTTAGAAAGAATTTACCTTCTATAGAGCAACCTCCTAAGCTTGGATTAAAAGAACTGCCTAAACACTTAAAGTATGCTTTCTTAGGTGAAGATAATACACTTCCTGTAATTATTGCATCTGAATTATCTATAGAACAGGAAATTGATCTTATTAACACCTTAAAAAAGCATAAGAAGGCCATAGGCTGGCAAATGGCAGATATTAAAGGGATTAGCCCCTCTATATGCTTGCATAGGATAATTTTAGAAGAAAACTCTAAAAACAGCATAGAAGGGCAAAGAAGATTGAATCCCATAATGAAAGAGGTTGTTAAGAAAGAAATAATAAAATGGCTAGATGCTGGTATTATCTACCCTATTTCAGATAGTTCATGGGTTAGTCCTGTGCAAAGTGTTCCAAAGAAGGGGGGTGTAACAGTTATAGCCAATGAGAACAATGAATTAATCCCAACAAGAACTGTCACAGGATGGAGAATCTGTATGGATTACAGAAAACTCAATAAGGCCACAAAGAAAGACCATTTCCCTCTACCATTCATAGATCAAATGCTAGATAGGCTAGCAGACAAGGAGTTCTATTGTTTTTTAGATGGTTATTCAGGATACAACCTAATAGCCATTGAACCAGAAGATCAACAAAAAACTACCTTCACTTGTCCTTATGGCACTTTTGCTTTTAGGAGAATGCCTTTTGGACTTTGTAATGCACCTGCCACCTTTAAGAGATGCATGATGTCCATTTTTTCACACTTCATTGAACAATCAATGGAAGTCTTCATGGATGACTTCTCATTTTTTGGAGAAACCTTTCCATTGTGTCTATCCAACTTAGAGAAAATTCTCCAAAGGTGTGAAGACACCAATTTAGTGCTCAACTGGGAGAAATGTCATTTCATGGTGAAGGAAGGCATTGTGCTTGGTCATAAAATATCTAAAAAAGGTTTAGAAGTGGATAGAGCCAAAATAGAGGTCATTGAGAAACTACCACCTCCATCAACAATCAAAGGGATTAGAAGTTTTTTAGGTCATGCAGGTTTTTATAGGAGATTCATCAAAGACTTTTCAAAGATTTCAAAACCATTGTGTATGATTTTGCAACATGATGTGCCTTTTAATTTTGATGAAACTTGTATAGAAGATTTTCAAAACTGAAAAAAGCATTAGTAACAGCACCAGTTGTAGTCACTCCAGATTGGAGTAAGCCTTTTGAACTCATGTGTGATGTTAGTGACTTTGCAGTAGGAGCAGTCCTAGGGCAAAGATATAAGAAAGTGTTTCATTCTATCTATTATGCTAGCAAAACACTAATTGAGGCTCAAATGAACTACACTGTAATAGAGAAGGAACTATTAGCAGTGGTTTTTGCTTTTGAAAAATTTAGATCCTACTTGGTTGGCACCAAAGTAATTGTATACACTGACCATTCTGCCATCAAGTATCTAATTTCTAAAAAAGATGCAAAACCAAGGCTAATTAGATGGGTTCTCCTCCTTCAAGAATTTGATCTTGAAATTAGAGATAAGAAGGGGTGGAGAACCAAGTGGCTGATCATCTCTCTAGACTAGAAAGTGATAATGCAGGTACAATTGAAGAAATCAAGGAAAGTTTCCCTGATGAGAAATTGCTAGCAATTACCATGAATGTAGCCAGTGTTTCTACACTCAGTGTGGCCACACCTCATACACCTACACTATGGTATGCAGACATAGTAAACTACCTTGTAAGCAAAATTGTACCAAGTGACATGAGCTATCAACAGAAAAGGAGATTCTTCCATATAGTAAAGCAATACTATTGGGATGATCCCTACCTTTATAAGATGTGTCCAGATCAAATCATGAGAAAATGCATCTCTGAAGAAGAACAGCAAGCAATGCTCATGCATTGCCATGCCGCACCATATGGAGGTCACTTTGGAAGCCAAAGGACAGCAGCTAAGGTACTCCAATCAGGTTATTTCTGGCCTACTCTATTTAAAGATGCTTATTATATGGTCAAAACCTGTGATAAATGTCAAAGAAGTGATAACATATCTGATAAACATGAAATGCCTAGAACTAATATTCTAGAAATAGAATTATTTGATGTTTGGGGTATAGATTTCATGGGACCTTTTCCACCTTCTTTGGGCAATGAGTACATCTTAGTAGCAGTAGACTATGTGTCCAAATGGGTTGAGGTTGCAGCACTCCCAAATAATGATGCCAAATCTGTAAGCAAATTTTTACAAAGAAACATATTTTCAAGATTTGGCACCCCAAGAGCTATCATCAATGATGAAGGCTCTCATTTTTGCAATAAACTCATTGAAAATCTTCTTGCAAAATATGGGATAAAACACAAGATTGCTACTGCCTATCACCCACAAACAAGTGGACAAGCTGAACTTTCAAATAGGGAAATAAAAAGAATGCTTGAGAAAATGGTTGGACCAAATAGGAAAGATTGGTCACTACACTTAGATGAAGCATTATGGGCATACAGAATAGCATATAAAACTCCATTAGGTATGTCCCCCTATAAGTTAGTCTATGGCAAAGCATGTCATCTCCCTGTTGAACTTGAGAAGAAGTCATATTGGGCTATCAAAAAGCTAAATTTTGATCTCAGAAAGGCAGGTGAGCAAAGGTTTTTAGAGCTTAATGAATTAGAAGAACTTAGGCAATTCTCTTATGAGAATGAAGAGATCTATAAAGCAAAAACCAAAGCATGGCATGAAAAGAAAATCCAAAGGAGAGAACTTAGAGAAGGAGGAATGGTTCTGTTGTACAATTCTAGGTTGAAACTCTTCCCTGGAAAACTAAGATCAAGATGGCCAGGACCATTAAAACTAGTTAAAATCTACCCCCATGGTGCAGTTGATCTATATGATACAACCACATGAGGTCACCACTCATTTTGAAAAACCTTAATGCAAGGTACAAGTCAGGCTGTAAGACTCTTAAAACAAGAGCTTGAGGGAGGCAACCCATCACTATATATAGCTAATATTATTATTTTGTGCAATTTGATGTTTTGTGTATTTTGTAGAAAAACAGGACAACAGAGTAGCCAGTGTTGCTACACTTGGTGTTTCTACACCTGATGCAGCCACACTGCCTACACTAAAGTTAGTATTGTGACTGAAAGTCTTGGATGAAAAATGTTCACTTGCCAACTCATCACATTAGTGGAAATTCTGATTAAGGGCTAGGGTGCAGCGTGTTAAGCCTAAACACTACACGTGTCGCCTTGCAGTCACTCTTCCCCACCTAAGGGCTAGTTTCAACTAACCTTCCCACTAACTCACTCAAACCGCTCACATTCTCATAAAGCCACTGAGCCTACTAACCTTGTTGTTGAGAAAGTTCAAATGCAGGTAATCACTGAATAGCCTGAGAAAGAGAGAGGCAAAGAAGGTTCTGAGCAGGAGAAGCAAGAAGAAGCTGTCAAGGAAGCTGCTGATGTGCCTACACCTAGTGCAGGAGCATCAAAGAAATCCAAAGTTATGGCAACTAGCCCTGCAGCAACAATTACTGCAGTTTTGGAAGCCTTGGCAGAAAAGAAAGAGATGCTGGGATACACTAGGAGGACAATGAAGCCTGCTCCAACAAAGAAGATGTGGACAATGAGCTCACTCTATGGTGTACAGGGTACAGGGGTACAAGCTGGTGAGAAGGAGGTAACTAAGGAAGCAACACCCAAAGAAGGAGAGAAAGAAGCTGAGAAGGTAGCAGAGCAACAGCAAGAGGGAATTGAGCAGCAATCTGAGCAAACTCTAGTGCAGAGTGGTGTGCCTGCACTTGAAGTGTCTACACTGGCTACACCAGATGTTCCTACACAAGCTACACCTGAAGAGGCAGAAATGCCTGAGGCTAGTGTAGATGATCCTGGTATGCCTACCTCTGATGTGGCTGCTACCAAAACAAAGCCAAGGAAGATGAGAGCCAAACATAGCCCTGCTGTGAGAGCCAGTCCCAGATTCCAGAAGAAAGAGTAAAAGGATACTTTTAATGTTGTTTCCTATATTATATTTTGCTTTAGTACTTTACTCTATGTGTTAAATATTATATGTTAACTTACTGCTATGTGCTAAATACTTTGATTATATCTCCCATGTTTTGGTTCCCCTGTTTACTCAACTTAGAGCAGTGAGGACATTGCTCATACTTACGTTGGGGGGCGGGGAGAGTGGAGAATACTATGTGTTTTGTGTATGCACTATATTTTGCAACATGTTTTGTGCTTAAGTAATGATATATGACTGAATATATGTATGTATGATGTGTTTAAGTAAGTTATGTATATGTGTTTAAATAAGTTCTTATAATATGTTAAAAAGCATGTGAGTATGTAGTGTTAGTATGTTTTAAGTTTTAGATGTACTTAACAAAGCATGTGATAACATGATTAATTGTGTTAACATGATGAATTAAGTGCATCAATTTCTGTTAGACTTAAATAAATATGAAACATGGTCAATACATATTCTTCTCAAAAATTGAAGAAGTGCATCAATGAGTCAAATTTTTAAATGATGAAAAAGCCTTGTTTTTCTAGAAATGATCAGTTTTATAAATACTTTGACACAACAAAATTGAGTTTTGAAAAGAACCATGCTAGATGAAAAGCTATCCAAAGCCAAGGAATTTTTGGAAATTTGAGGTCAAAATTTGATTTTTACTAAAAATATAGAAGAGCATAAGGAATTAAGTTTGGGGGAAAAATCCATGAATACAAAGGCCAAAGTGTGAAAGCTTGGAGAGTTCACGCCACAAGTGTCAAAACCACTCAAAAATGTCAAAAACATTCCAAAAAGCTACACTTGCCTGAGTCATATAACTGAACCTGTCCCTTAAGTGCAATTGGTTTGAAAATAATGAACAAAGTTCAAAACGAAAAAGAAAAAGAAAAGAAAAACAAACCAAGAAAAAAGAAGAAAAATGCATGTGGAGGTCAGTGAGGAGGGCAGTGTACGCTACCAAAAATACTCAAAGAGTTCCAAGTGTGGCTACACAAAGTGTACTCAAAGAGTTCCAAGTGTGGCTACACAAAGTGTACCAACACCACCTACATCAAAAGGCACCTACACTCAAAATAAGGTGTACCTACAATCCAGAAAAATGATGTCTTTGCACTCACTGCATTGCATCAACAAAAAGCAAACACCACAAATAGAAATAAGGCATTGGCTCAACAAGTTTGAAACACCAAAGCCCTTTGTTGTGCTTAAGAGTCCCCTAATTCTTGAAGAAATTGTTAGTCTAGTCCATATTTTGAAAAATCTCTAAGGGTGACCAAAAGAGTTCCATCTTTTTCAAAAAGCTAAGGAGAAACTCTTTGTTTAGTTATGGAACTAATTGAAACTCAATGGGCCACACACTCACACAAATGAGTTTTTATAACTCTCAATGTTTTAAGAAGGCAAGGGCATAGAAAAGAGGTCGTGAAAGAAAAAAGCTCATTAAGATACACTTCAAACACTCCTTGAAAAACATGAGTTGAGATGTCTTCATAATTATAGAAGTCTTGTATTTGCTCCTTGTCGTTGCTTGAGGACAAGCAACAATTTAAGTTTGGGGGTGTGATAACTCTATTTTATAGAGTTATTCATACAATTAAACTTGGATTATTGCTTATCTTCAAGAACATTAATATATAAATATAGCTTATTTATTAAGAAACAACATTTTATAGATTCAAATGAATAAGGACAATGAATTAGGCAAAATGCATATATCTTGTTAGGTTTGATGTTTCTGTTCAGTGCAGCTACTTCAGGTGTGCCCACACTGCCTACACTAGGAGTGCCCACACTGCTTACACCTGCTAAACCAGCACTTTGGATCAAAACATCTAAGGACCATTCCAAAGCTTCAACACTTGATATGTGACGTCATGCCTAGTCATATGGAGCAGATCCACTTGCAGAATTCGGCGCCTACTATCAAAGACTAGTTGAGAAGCTCACTCACTCAAGGCCATGTGGCACTCATTCATTGGACCACCCCATGTGAGCTTCATGCAAAGCGACCAATTTGAACAACTTGCTTGATGGGAGGTCTGCAACTAACCATGGTTAATTATCTCAGTTACAATTTCGCGCCAAAGGAAACCCTCCAAGGGAGGCAAGCTCTCATGCCTATAAATAGAAGTCATATCTTCACTTAGAAATCATCCTTCATCCATTTCTTAAAGAATCACTTAAGTTTAGTTTTATTTTCAGTTTAGTTTAGTTTTATTTACGTTTCTGAAGAGAAGGAAGGTAAGGAGGTGCTTGACAACCACTCCCTTCACTTCTACTTGGAGGAAACTTGTGTAAGGATATCATCTTGTACTTCAACTTGGAAATCTCATGCAAAAGTTCTTCTACTTGAGTAATCTCTATCTCTTTTAGTTCTTTTGCAATATTACTCATCTTGTTATGTTCCTTCCAGATTCTTTCTATTTTATAATGAGTAATATGAGCTAATTTCCTTAAGTTGAGATGTTGTAAGCTTTGTAATGAACTTCTAAGTAAGTATATGTGGTTCAAGTAGTGTATGCATTTTAACTCTTGTGCAATACTTCTTTCAAAACTTATTCTGAATTTGATCACCTTAGAATAGGTAAACTTGTAACAGCAGACATGGGTTACATTTAAGACATCAAGAGTTGATAAGAATAAGTGTTTGTAACATCATCTTTGTTAAACTAGCTTTAATAAAGAATTGCTTGTTAAAACCATGTTAAGTCCTAGACATAGGATAACATAGTTCTTAGGGTGATACAGTGGGCGCTTAAGAGACAAGAGTGAACCTATTTAGCATGCCTAGACATAGGAAGCTTGTAATGAAACTCTGAAGAAAGTGACTGAAAAGCACACACTCATGCAGCTGCACTCAGTGTACCTACACTTCCTACACCACTAAAACTCTTAGAAGTAAGTTACTTGGTGAAAACATCTCAACTACTTTATCTAACTGATTTCCTTCACATATTTACTGTTTATGTTGTTTAAATACAATTTATAAACTCCAACCAATTGTGAATAGTGTAGACACGCTAAGTATACACTCTAAGCAACATAGAGTTTTCATAATCCCTGTGGGTTCGACCTTTTCTTATCATTATATTACTTGTGTGACTATGTATACTTGCATACTATTTTCCACACCATGATGAGAAAAAGAAAAAATCGGAAAAAACAAAAAAATCTGAAACAGACGCTACAGTGCCTATTGTTGACGCTGCAGCGCCTGTTGCTGTTCAACAAACACTGCAACCACCACCCAAAAATGTTCCTACATATCCTGATCCTCCTTATCCTCAAAGTTTGAGAAAGGCTCAGGAAGATAAACAGTTTAACAAATTCCTAGAAGTTCCTAAGCAATTGCATATTAATGTTCCCTTGGTCGAAGCCCTCCAACAAATGCCCAATTATGCAAAGTTCATGAAGAATGTGCTCACCAAGAGGAGAAGACTTGGGGAATTTGACACAATAGCAATGACTCGGGAATGTAGTATGACGATGCAGAACAAGCTCCCACCCAAATCAAAGGATCCTGGCAGTTTTACTATACCATGCTCAATTGGAAATTTTTACTCTGGACGTGCTCTATGTGATTTGGGAGCCAGCATAAATCTTATGCCCAAGTCCATATACACACAGCTAGGAGTAGGGAGTGCCAGGCCTACCTCATTTACACTGCAGCTAGCTGACAGAACCCTTGCTTATCCAGAAGGAATCTTTGAAGATGTTCTAATAAAGGTAGACAAATTTGTATTTCCTGTTGATTTTGTAATTTTGGATTTTGATGCAGATAAAGAAGTACCTATCATACTAGGAAGGCCATTTTTGGCTACAGGAAGAACTCTAATAGATGTGCATAGAGGAGAATTGATCATGAGGGTCCATGACCAAGAAGTCAAGTTCAACATCCACAATGCTATGAAATTTCCAGATCCCAACATTGAAGAGTGCTCCTTTGTGTCTGCTCTTGACCAAGTGGTTCAGAATCATTTCCAGAAAAGCACAGATCATCTGAGGCAATTACTGGACAGAACTGAAGATGCAGGATCTGATACAGAAGCTGCAGAAGAGGAGGAACTGAAAGTTAAAGAAATCTGGGCCAGGAAGTATGAATCTCTAGAGCAAGAGAATTCTGATATGAGGAAGAATCTGCCCTCCACTGAACAGCCACCAACTCTGGAACTGAAGGAGTTGCCTTCACACCTCAAATATGCCTATTTGGGGGACAATAGCACTTTCCTGTTATAATTGCTTCTGATCTTTCTGAACAGCAGGAGCAGGATCTGATTCAAGTGCTGCAGCGACATAAAAAGGCTATTGGGTGGCAGATGTACAGGATAGTGTTAGAAGAAGATTCTAAAAATTGCATTGAAGGGCAGAGGAGGCTGAACCCTATTATGAAGGAAGTGGTGAAGAAAGAAATCATCAAATGGTTGGATGCAGGTATTGTGTACCCCATATCAGATAGTGCATGGGTTAGTCCCGTGCAGTGTGTGCCAAAGAAGGGAGGGGTAACAGTAATTACTAATGAGATGAATGAGCTGCTTCCAACCAGAACTGTGACAGGATGGAGGATCTGCATGGATTACAGGAGGTTGAATAAAGCCACAAGGAAGGATCTTTTCCCCTTGCCTTTCATTGACCAGATGCTGGACAGGCTAGCAGGTAAAGAATTTTATTGCTTTCTTGATGGTTATTCTGGTTATAACAAGATTGCAATAATGCCTGAGGATCAGCAGAAAACTACATTCACTTGTCCATATGGCACCTTTGACTTTAGAAGGATGCCATTTGGCCTGTGTAATGCACCTGCCACTTTTCAACGGTGTATGATGGAAATTTTCTCTGACTACATTGAAATATCCATCGAAGTCTTCATGGATGACTTCTGTGTTTGGAGAAACATTCCATCTATGCCTGTCCAACTTGGAAGAAATCCTGATTAGGTGTGAAGAAACTAACCTTGTGCTGAATTGGGAGAAATGCCATTTTATGGTACAAGAATGTATAGTTTTGGGTCACGGAATATCCAAGAAAGGATTGGAAGTGGACAAGGCCAAGATAGAGGTCATTGAGAAGCTACCTCCTCCAACCAACATCAAAGGTATGAGAAGCTTTTTGGGGCATGCTGGATTCTATAGGAGGTTTTATAAAGGCTTTTTCAAAAATCTCCAAACCTCTGTGCAAATTGTTACAGCATGATAACCCCTTCATATTTGATGAGCAATGCATGCAAGCCTTCCATAAATTGAAGAAAGCTTTAATAACAGCACCAGTTATTATAGCTCCTGACTGGAGTAAGCCATTTGAGCTCATGTGTAATGCTAGCGACTTTTCCATTGGAGCTGTGCTAGGGCAAAAGTATGATAAAATTTTTCACTCAATATATTATGCTAGCAAAACACTTGTAGAGGCTCAACTGAATTACACAGTCACTGAGAAAGAATTATTAGCTGTAGTCTTTGCTTTTGATAAATTTAGATCATACTTGGTTGGTACCAAAGTAATTGTTTTCACAGACCATTCTGCCATCAAGTACTTGATCACTAAAAAAGATGCAAAGCCTAGGCTAATTAGGTGGGTTCTCCTACTCCAAGAGTTTGATTTAGAAATAAGAGATAAAAAAGGAATGGAGAACCAAGTTGCTGATCATCTGTCTAGATTGGAAAGAGACATTGCAGGTACAGCAGGTGGAGAGATCAGGGAGCATTTTCCAGATGAAAAGTTATTGTCAATAACTGCTGCAGCATCAAACGCTACAGCGGTTGGCGCTAATACACTGGACGCTACAGCGCCTGAACCTGCAGCACCTTGGTATGCTGACATAGTAAATTTTCTGGTTAGCAAGGTGGTGCCTGCTGAGATGACTTATCAGCAAAAGAGAAAGTTCTTCCACACAACAAGACAATACTATTGGGATGAACCTTTTCTGTACAAGAAGTGTCAAGACCAGTTAATGAGGAGATGCCTAGCAGAGGAAGAACAGGACCAAGTGCTAAAGCCCTGCCATGCTTCACCATGTGGTGGGCATTTTGGTGGTATCAGAACTGCTGCTAAGGTATTACTGATAACTCTATTTTATATAGAGTTATTTATACAATCAAGCTTGAGTTATTGCTTATTTTCAAGAACATTTATATATATTTATAGCTTATTTATCAAGGAACAACATTCTAAGTATTCAAATGGATAAAGGGCAGTGATCTAGGAAAAATACACAAATCTTGTTAGGTTTGATATTTTTGTTCAGTGCAGCTACTGCAGGAGTGGAAACACTGCCAACACCAGGAGTGGAAACACTACCAAACACCTGCTAAAATTCTGCAGTTAATACCAAAACATCCAAAGACCATTTCAATGCTTCCACACTTGATTAGTGACGTCATGCCTAGTCACCTGGAGCTGAGCCACTTGCTGAAGTCGGCGATACACATAAAAATCAAGTTGCAAGACTAAAGCTTATCTAAAAGACATGTGGCACTTCTCCAATGGACCTCATCTTTTGTTATGCATGCAAGCGACCAAACCTGTGCAGCTTGCTTGATTGGTTGTCAACAAACTAACCATGTTCAGTTCCCTCAGCTTATCTTTCGCGCCAAAGGAAACCTCTTGCAAGAGGAAAGCTTTCAAGCCTATAAATAGATATCAAATCTTCACTAGAAAATAATCGATCATTCTGTCTTCTATCATCTTTCACATCTTTAAATCCTTTATCTTTTAGTTTAGTTTAGGTTTAGTTTATTTTCATTTTAAGTTTCTAAGGAGAGGAAGGTGAGGAAGTGCTTGACAACCATTCCCTTCACTTCTACTTTGAAGAAATTCGTGTAAGAAATCTTTATTGTACTTCAACTTGGGAACTTAATGCAAAAGATCTTCTATTCAAGTAATCTCTACTCTTTTAAGTTCTTTTGCCTTATTATTCATTTACTTATGTTCTTTGCTTATTCTTTGCTTTATAACATGAGTAACATGAGCTAAATTCCCTTAAGTTGAGATGTTCTAACCTTGTAATGAACTTCTAACTATGTTATTATGGTTTATGTAGTGTAAACACTTTAAACTCTTGCATAACACTTCTTTCAACTTATTCTGGAATTGATCACTTTAGAATAGGTAAAACTTGTAGCAGCAGACATGGGCTACATTTATGAACTCAAGAGTTAATAGGAACAAGTATTTAATAAAGGAAACTTTGTTAAATATATGCTAAAACCTAGACATAGGATAGCATAGTTCTTAGGATAATAAAAATTACAAGAGTGAACCTATTTAGCAACTTGGATCATTGTTAGGAGGCAAGGAAGGAATTGACAAACCTTTCTTTACTGTAGAAAACAAAGATCATAAGAGCTTGTAATGAAACTCTGAAGAGAAGTGCTGAAAGGCACAAACTGATGCACCTACATCCAGTGTTCCCACACTACATACTCCATTAAAACACTTAGAAGTAAAGTACTTGGTGAAAACATCTCAACTACTTTTCCCAACTAATTTCTCACACATTTTATTGCTTATTATTTTACTTACTTTGAAAACTCCAAACCAAAAATACTGAATAGTGTAGACACACTAAGTGTACACTTTGAACTACAACAATTTACAATACATAATCCCTGTGGGTTCGACCTTTCTTATCACTTTATTACTTGTGTGACTATGTATACTTGCATACTCTGAAGCCCCGATACGAGATACGATACGGGATACGACACGATACGGATACGTGGATACGGGAAAAATTTGAAAATTAAGATACGATACGGCTGGGATACTTCAAATAAAAATTAAATTAAAATTAAAAATAATAAAACACAACTAAAGATAGTCACTTTACTAACCGACAATTTCTCAAAATATTCAATAGATATGATCACTCTTACAAAAAAGATATTTGTGATCAAAATTAGTGTGCGCATAGTTACATTTTTCCCCCACCTATTCAAAATATATTCTTTCTCCAAAGATCATGTCACAAAAAATATACAATTTAGTGCCCAAGTTAGAGTATAGCAAAAAAAACATTATAAGTCACTACTAAACACCAATTGTGTCAATATCCTCCCCTCCATTAAATAGTTACATTAAATATATTTTTTTATATTGAAGTATCGAAGACCAATAGTGCCCAAGTTAAAATAGTTACATTAAATATATTTTTTTATATTGAAGTATCCGGAACGTATCCGGAACGTATCCGAAACGTATCCGGGATTTTTTTGTTTAAAAAATAAATATTAATTCACCGATACTTTATGGGTACATATCCAGATGTATCGAGACGTATCGGAGCCGTATCGGTGTCCGATACGTGTCCGACACCGATACTTAGGCTATTTTGGAGTATCGGGGCTTCAGAGCTTGCATATAATAAACCACACCAAGTTTTTGGCGCCGTTGCCGGGGATTATATTCAAATTTTGTTGTTTAGATTGTTAATTTAGTGTTTTATTAGTACTACTGGTATTCTGTTTTCTGTGCAGAAACACTAAGTGCAGAAACACTCAATGTGGAAACACTAGTTTATGCCCAGAGATAGACCACCAGAATTTGATTGTGATCCAGAAATTAAGAGAAGATTTAGGAGATTGCTAAGACAACAAAGACAAAGACAACAAGACTGCAGAACAATGTCTCACCACAGTGAAGATGCCTCAGTAAGAGGAGGACCTAATTCACATCAACAAACTGAAGATGGACCAGATCACAGACAACAATTCATTCAAATGGGACCAATAGGTATGATTAATGATAGAGATAGACCTATGAGAGATTATGCTCAATATGACCAGCAGCACATACAAACTAGTATTGCTAGACCTCAAATTGATGCTGTTCATTTTGAATTTAAACCTATGATGTTTCAAATGTTGCAAACAATTGGTCAATTTGGTGGATCTCCACATGAAGATCCCCATGAACATTTAAAGCAATTCATAGAAGTTTGTAGTAACTTTATCATTCCTGGCATTAGTGAGGATGCATTTAGGCTTAAGTTATTTCCATACTCTTTGAAAGATAGGGCAAAATCATGGCTAAATTCTATGGAGCCCAATTCTATTCATACATGGAATGAATTAGCTGAAAAATTCTTAAGCAAATATTTTCCTCCTATTAAAAATGCTAGGATGAGACATGATATTACATCTTTTAAGCAAAAAGAATTTGAATCATTGTTTGAAGCATGGGAAAGATGGAAAGAACTTTTAAGAAAATGTCCACATCATGGTTTACCTGTCATTATACAAATGGAAACTTTTTACAATGGTCTAGAACCACAAACCAGAGTGATGCTTGATGCATCAGCTGGTGGTGTTCTTTTGAATATGTCTTATAATGAAGCATGTGATCTTATTGACAAAATTGCTACAAATGGTTCAAGTTGGCCTACTGAGAGGATAAGTGCTCAAAAGAGAACCTCTGGAGTACATGAGATTACTGATATATCAGCCCTATCTGCTCAAGTAGCCACTTTAACCAATCTGATCAAACAGTGCACTAGTGCACCTACATCTAGTGTAGCAACACCTAAAGAAAACACTTCAGCAGCTATAGAACAAGCCCTTCCAGGAACTACAAGTTGTGTATATTGTGGAGGAGGTCATCTATATGAGGAATGTCCTAGCAACCCTGTCTCTGTCAATTATGTAGGTTAAAACAAAAATAACAACCCTTACTCTCATACCTACAATCCAGGATGGAAGAACCACCCAAATTTTAGGTGGAACAATTCTAATGCACCTGCACCAAGTGCACCTGCACCAAGTACTCCCCCTGGATTCCTACCTCAAAGCCAACAAAGATCAAACCCACCTGCCAGTGCCAACTCTCTAGAAGAATTGCTTAGATCATTCATTAGTGAAACTAGAACTGCTAGGCAAGCTCATGATATATCAATTAAGAACCTAGAGAACCAAGTAGGGCAATTAGCAACTGCTTTGCAGCAAAGACCAGTAGGTACTTTGCCATCAAACACAGAAGCTTCACCCTCACAAAGACAAGGTAAGGAACAAGTCAAAGCCATATCTTTGAGAAGTGGAAAGGATCTAACAGAACCATATGAGCTTGAAGGTACAAAGAAGGGAGAAAAAAATAAAAGTGAAAAAAATTCTCAAGATGCAGAAACACCAGGTGTTCCTACATCTCCTACTCCAAGGTTAGTACCAGAATACCCTCCTCCTCATTTTCCTCAAAGATTGAAAAAAATACATGAGGAGAAACAATTCAGTAAATTTTTAGATGTTTTAAAACAATTGCATATCAATGTTCCCTTGATAGAGGCACTTCAACAAATGCCAAACTATGCCAAATTCATGAAAGATGTGCTTTCTAAAAGAAGAAGATTAGGGGAATTTGAAACTGTTGTTATGTCAAAAGAATGTAGTCTGATTTTACAAAACAAAATTCCAAGGAAGCTAAAGGATCCAGGTAGCTTTACAATTCCTTTTTCAATAGGTAAGTACTATACAGGAAGAGCATTATGTGATTTAGGTGCAAGCATCAATTTGATGCCCAAATCTATCTTCACAAAGCTAGGGATTGGAAATGCAAAACCTACCACATTGACACTATCTTTGGCAGATAGATCAATTGCATATCCAGAAGGAATTATTGAGGATATATTGGTGCAAGTTGACAAATTTGTGTTTCCTGCAGATTTTGTTATACTTGATTTTATTGCAGATGAAGAAGTGCCAGTCATACTTGGAAGACCATTCTTGGCAACAGGGAAAACACTGATAGATGTGCAAAGAGGAGAGCTAACCATGAGAGTGAATGATCAAGAAGTAAAATTTAATGTCTTGAATGCTTTAAAGTATCCTGCAGAGGAGAGTGAAGAGTGTTCATCAATCTCACTTGATCATTTGGTAGAAAAGCAGTTCCACAAGCAGTATGATCACCTTGCCAATGCACTAGCACCAGATGTTTCTGCATTGCCTGCTGAGGAATTTATTGAAAAAAGCATATTGCCTAAGGAACAAGCTACACCTAAGGTATGGGCTAGAACTTATGAATCTCTTAATTTAGAAAATCCCAACCTTAAAGAAAATGTACCTTCTATTGAACAACCTCCTAAGCTAGAATTAAAAGAACTACCTAAGCATTTAAAATATGTTTTTCTAGGTGAGGATAATACCCTTCCTGTAATCATAGCTTCTGATCTATCCTTAGAACAAGAGCTTGATTTAATTAACACCTTGAGAAAACATAGAAAAGCTATAGGTTGGCAAATGTCTGACATTAAAGGGAATAGCCCCTCAACATGCATGCATAGGATAATTTTAGAAGAAAATTCTAAAAATAGCATAGAAGGGCAAAGAAGATTAAATCCAGTAATGAAAGAGGTTGTTAAGAAGGAAATAATTAAATGGCTAGATGCTGGTATTATCTACCCTATTTCAGATAGTGCATGGGTTAGTCCTGTGCAATGTGTTCCTAAAAAGGGTGGAGTCACAGTTGTAGCCAATAAAAATAATGAATTAATCCCAACTAGAACTGTAACAGGGTGGAGAATCTGTATGGATTACAGAAAACTCAATAAGGCCACTAAGAAAGATCATTTCCCCTGACCCTTTATAGATCAAATGTTAGATAGGTTAGCAGGAAAAGAATTCTATTGTTTCTTAGATGGTTATTCAGGATACAATCAAATAGCAATTGAACCTAAGGATCAACAGAAAACCACCTTTACTTGTCCTTATGGCACTTTTGCCTTTAGAAGGATGCCTTTTGGACTTTGTAATGCTCCTGCTACCTTTCAAAGATGCATGATGTCAATCTTTTCAGACTTCATTGAGCAATCAATGGAAGTCTTCATGGATGACTTTTCTGTTTTTGGAGAAACATTCTCATTGTGTCTTTCAAACATAGAAGAAATTCTTTAAAGGTGTGAAGATACTAACTTAGTGCTTAATTGGGAAAAATGTCATTTCATGGTAAAAGAAGGCATTGTGCTTGGTCATAAAATATCTAAAAAAGGTCTTGAAGTGGATAGGGCAAAGATAGAGGTAATTGAGAAACTACCACCTCCATCAACAATCAAAGGGATTAGAAGTTTTTTAGGTCATGCAGGATTCTATAGGAGATTTATCAAAGACTTTTCAAAAATTTCAAAACCATTGTGTATGCTTTTGCAACATGATGTACCTTTTAATTTTGATGAATCTTGTATAGAAGCTTTTCAAAAACTAAAAAAGGCCTTAGTTACAGCACCAGTTGTAGTCACTCCAGATTGGAGTAAGCCTTTTGAACTCATGTGTGATGCTAGTGACTTTGCAGTAGGAGCAGTCCTAGGGCAAAGATATGACAAAGTGTTTCATACCATATACTATGCTAGCAAAACACTAATTGAGGCTCAAATGAACTACACTGTGACAGAGAAGGAACTATTAGCAGTGGTTTTTGCTTTTGAAAAATTTAGATCATACTTGGTAGGCACCAAAGTAATTGTATACACTGATCATTCAGCCATCAAGTATCTAATTTCTAAAAAAGATGCAAAACCTAGGCTAATAAGATGGGTTCTATTACTTCAAGAATTTGATCTTGAAATAAGAGATAAGAAAGGAGTAGAGAACCAAGTGGCTGATCACCTCTCTAGACTTGAAAGTAATAATGCTGATACAATTGAAGAAATCAAGGAAAGTTTCCTTGATGAGAAATTACTAGCAATTACCATGAATACAGCCAGTGTTTCTGCACTCAGTGTGGCCACACCTCGTGTTTCAACACCATGGTATGCAGACATAGTAAACTTCCTTGTAAGCAAAATTGTACCATGTGACATGAACTATCAACAGAAAAGAAGGTTCTTCCACATAGTAAAACAATACTATTGGGATGACCCCTACCTATTCAAGATATGTCCTGATCAAATCATGAGAAAATGCATTCCTGAAGAAGAACAGCAAGCAGTGCTCCTGCATTGTCATGCTGCACCATATGGAGGTCACTTTGGAAACCAAAGAACAGCAGCTAAGGTACTTCAATCAGGTTATTTCTGGCCTACTCTATTTAAAGATGCTTATTATATGGTCAAAACCTGTGATAAATGTCAAAGAAGTGGTAATATATCTAATAGACATGAAATGCCTAGAACCAATATTTTAGAAATAGAACTTTTTGATGTTTGGGGCATGGATTTCATGGGTCCTTTTCCACCTTCTTTTGGCAATGAATACATCTTAGTGGCTGTAGACTATGTGTCTAAATGGATTGAGGCTGTAGCACTGCCAAATAATGATGCTAAATCTGTTAGCAAATTCCTCCAAAGAAATATTTTTTCAAGATTTGGCACTCCAAGAGCAATCATCAATGATGAAGGCTCACATTTTTGCAACAAACTTATTGAAAATCTTCTTGCAAAATATGGAGTGAAACATAAGATTGCTACTGCCTATCACCCACAAACCAGTGGACAAGCTGAACTTTCAAATAGGGAAATAAAAAGAATGCTTGAGAAAATGGTTGGACCAAACAGAAAAGATTGGTCCTTACACTTAGATGAAGCATTATGGGCATATAGGACTGCATTTAAAACTCCATTAGGAATGTCCCCCTATAAGTTAGTTTATGGCAAGCCATGTCATCTCCCTGTTGAATTACAAAACAAGTCATATTGGGCTATCAAAAAGTTGAATTTTGATCTCAAAAAGGCAGGAGAGAAAAGGTTTCTTGAGCTAAATGAATTAGAAGAATTTAGGCATTTCTCCTATGAGAATGCAGAAATTTATAAAGCTAAAACCAAAGTATGGCATGACAAGAAAATCCAAAGGAGAGAACTTAAAGAAGGAGGAATGGTTCTGTTGTACAATTCTAGGTTGAAACTCTTCCCTGGAAAACTGAGATCAAGATGGTCAGGACCATTCAAATTAGTTAAAATCTACCCCCATGGTGCAGTTGATCTATATGATGCAACCTCTGATACCACTTTCAAAGTAAATGAACAAAGAGTGAAAATGTACTCTGGAGAGCATGTAGAGAGAGACAAGATTACCACCCACTTTACAAAACCTTAGACCAAGGTACAAGTCAGGCTGTAAGACTCTTAAAACAAGCGCTTGAGGGAGGCAACCCATCACTATATAGTTAAAATTATTATTTTGTGCAATTTCATGTTTTGTTATTTTGCAGGAAAAACAGGACAACGGAGTAGCCAGTGTCTCTACACTTGATGTTCCCGCACTTGATGCAGCCACACTGCCTACTCTGGTGTTAGAATAATTTAGAAGAAAACTGTCACCTGACAAATCATCAACTTAGTGGATTCATCTCTGATCAAGGGTTAGAAAGTAGCATGTTAAGTCTAAGTTTCCACGTGTTGGCTTGCATGTTAGGCCACACAACTTAACGACTATAAACCTAAACTACCAAATCCCACTAACCCTTTCACATACCCTAAAAATTTCAATTTCTTTCGTCCCTCTCACAAAACCGATTAAAAATCCTCTCCACTCTCAACTCACAAACAGTTATTTTTGTCTCAAACGCTCAAAATCATCAATGGCTAAGAAGCAAGCTGCCTCTAAAAACACTGGGAAAGGATCCGGTGTGGAAACTCAGGCGAAAAAGGGGAAATCAGGAGTACTAGCATCAATGGAAGCAATCCCTGAATGTGAGCACTTTTGGAACATGAAGTTTCTGCCTGAGCGTGGTTTCAACTTCGCAAAAGCTCATCATTCATTCCTCTCCACTATCAACAACATGCATTGGGAAAGATTTGTTCAAACTCGAGCCTACTACTTGGAGCAATTGGTGCGAGAATTCTACTCAGGAATTCAGAATAACAGAGGAGGTACCATATTTTTCTCCAAGGTTAGAGGTAAGAAAGTTTTCTTTGATCCTGCTAGAATCAATAAGCACTATGATCTCACATACACTGGTAATGCATTTGAAGTAAAACTAGAGACTTATGGAAAGAAGCAAATGACTAAAATCAAAGAAAGAGTAGCAATAGAAGGATCTCAGTGGGAGAAATTCACAAATACTGAATTCAAACTTAAAACTGGTGAATTGATCCCTGAGCTTGGTAGTTGGCATTTATTCATTGATACATCAATTCTCCCTACTTCACACACTTCTACATTATCTAAAGATAGGTTGATTCTTATTGATTCAATCCTATGTGAGGATAATGTAGACATAGGGAAATTGATAGCTAGAGAAATTATAGAATGTCAAGCCAAGGAATTTGGATTCTTGTATTTCCCATGCTTAATCACTGAATTGTGTCAAAAGCAAGGAGTTGTTACTTCTGATCTAGAAAAAGTCTACAGAAAAACCCCTCCTAGTGGTCTGTCTGCTGAAGTTAAGGATAGAGTGAGGTCAGTGAAAATTAAAAGTACTGTAGAGCAGGAAGTGTCTGAACACTTGGTGCAGAAACTCCAAGCTGTCTGGAAATTTCAAAGAAAACAGCATGAATGGTTGAAATTAAAGTTGGATGATCCTGAAGCAGAAATAGAATCCCCAATTTTCCCTAATTGGGTGATTGATGAAAATGAAGAAGTGGAAAAAGAAACTGATAAGAAAGAGAGGAAAGTAAAAAGAAAGAGAGATGCTGAGAAAGAAAAGAAGGGAAAGAAACCAAGAGTGGAGGAAGAAATTGAAGAAGTAAGTGATGAAGATACTGAAGAAGATGAAGAGGCAAGACAGGCTGTGAAGGATATTGAAAAGGATGTAGAGGAGGATGAATCTGAGTCACTAGAAGTTAGTGACAGTGATGATGATGACAGTGATAATGATGGCAGTGATGATATGGAAGCTAGTGCCAGAAGAAAGTATGAACTAAGAAAGAAATCTACACATGAAGCACAACCACCATCACAACAGCAATCAAACACCCCCTCACCACCATCACAAACCAACATTCCATCCCCCACCACCCACCATTCCCCCAGTCAAATTTCAACACCAAAATCACCCACACCTCCACCAGAAAATGCTCCCCAATATGAAAATCCAAAACAAGATGCAGAAACAGATACAACCATCCCATCCCACACTCCAAAAGAAACAACTCCCACCCCAAGCACAAAACCTATTGAGCCAACTAACATTGTTTCTGAGAATGTTCAAATTCAGGTACTCATTGAAGAGCCTGAAAAAGAAAAAACAGATTCAGATTTGAAGATGCAGGCAGATACTGTCAAGGAGTCTGTTAGTGTTCCCACACTAACTGCATAAGCTTCAAAATCAACAGTCATGGCAACAAGTCCTGCAGCAACAATCTCTGCAATTCTGAAGGTCTTAGCAGAGAAGAAGCAGATGATGGGATACACAAGGAGAACAATGAAGCCTGCTCCAACAAAGAAGAAATGGACAATGAGCTCACTCTATGGTGCACAGGGTACAGGGATACAAGCTGGTGAGAAGAAAGTATCTGAGGAAGCTACACCCAAAGAAGGAGAGAAAGAAGCTGAGAAGGTAGCAGAGCAACATCAAGAGGGAATTAAGCAGCAATCTGAGAAAACTCCAGTGCAGAGTGGTGTACCTGCACCTGAAGTTCAAACACAGGCTACACCAGATGTTCCTGCAGAAGCTACACCTGAAGAGGCAGAAATTCCTGAGGCTGCTGTAGATGATCCTGGTGTGCCTACCTCTGATGTGGCCACTGCTAAGAAGCCAAAGAAGACTAAACCCAAGCAAAGCCCTGCTCTGAGAGCCAGCCCCAGATTCCAGAAGAAAGAGTAAACAGATACATTTTAATGTTGTTTCCCGTAATTATAATATGCTTTAGTAGTATACTTTATGTGCTAAATACTATGTGTTAACTTACTACTATGTGTTAAAAACTTTTGTTTGTTTCTCCCAACATTAGTACTCCCCTGTTTCCTAAACTTAGAGTAGTGAGGACACTGCTCATATTTAAGTTGGGGGGGGAGAGTGGAGAATAGTATGTATTTTGTGTATGCACTATATTTGCAGCATGTTTTGAACCTAGTACTAATATATATGTATGATTATAGAAATATGTTTGAATAAGTATTTATAGCATGTGAGTATGTAGTGTCAGTATGTTTTAAGTTTTAGATGTACTTAACAAAGCATGATAACTTGTGTTAACATGGTGAATTAACTGCATCAACTTGTTTTTAGATTTAAATGATTATGAAACATGATCAATTCATATTTTTCTCAACAAAATTGAAGAAGTGTGTCAATGAGTCAATTTTTAAAAAAATGATAAAAAAGCCTTGTTTTCTAGAAATGATCAGTTTTATAAAAACTTTGACACAACAAAATTGAGTTTTGAAAAGAACCATGCTAAGATCAAGAGCTATCTAAAGCCAAGGAAATTTTGGAAATTTGAGGTCAAAATTAGATTTTTATTAAAAATTTAGAAGAGCATAAAGACTTAAGTTTGGGGGAAATTCCATGAATACAAAGGCCAAAATGTGACAGCTTGTAGAGTGCAAGCCACAAGTGTCAAAAACACTCAAAAATACCAAAAATATCCCAAAAATGAGCTACATTTGCCTGAGTCATATAAACTGAACATGTCCCTTAAGTGCAATTTGGTTTGAAAAATATGAACAAAGTTCAAAGAGAAAAAGAAAAACAAACCAAGAAAAAGAAGAAAATGCATGTGGAGGTCAGTGAGGAGGGCAGTGTACGCTACCAAAAATACTCAAAAAGTTCCAAGTGTGGCAACACTTAGTATGCCAACACCATCTACATCAAAAGGCACCTACACTCAAAATAAGGTGAACCTACAATCCAAAAATGATGTTTTTGCACTCACTGCATTACATCAACAAAAATCAAACACCAAGAATAGAAATAAGGTATTGGCTCAACAAGTTAGAACACCAAAAGCCCTTTGTTGTGCTTAAGAGTCCCCTAAATACTTGAAGAAATTGTTAGTCTCGGCTATATTTTGAAAAATCTCTAAGAGTGACCAAAAGAGTTCCAACTTTTTTTCAAAAAGCTAAAGAAAAACTCTTTGCTCAGTTATGGAACCAATTAGAAACTCAATGGGCCACACACTCACACAAATGAGTTTTTATAACTCTGAATATTTTAAAGCAAGGGCATGGAAGAAAAAGCACCAAAAGAGAAAGGCTCATTACAAAACACTTCAAACACTTCTTGAAAAACATGAGTTGAGATGTCTTCATAATTATATAAATCTTGTATTTTGTTTCTTGTCGTTACTTGGGGACAAGCAACAATTTAAGTTTGGGGGTGTGATAACTCTATTTTATATAGAGTTATTTATACAATCAAGCTTGAGTTATTGCTTATTTTCAAGAACATTTATATATATTTATAGCTTATTTATCAAGGAACAACATTCTAAGTATTCAAATGGATAAAGGGCAATGATCTAGGCAAAATACACAAATCTTGTTAGGTTTGATATTTTTGTTCAGTGCAGCTACTGCATGAGTGGAAACACTGCCAACACCAGGAGTGGAAACACCAGGAGTGGAAACACTACCAAACACCTGCTAAAATTCTGCAGTTAATACCAAAACATCCAAAGACCATTTCAATGCTTCCACACTTGATTAGTGACGTCATGCCTAGTCACCTGGAGCTGAGCCACTTGCTGAAGTCGGCGATACACATAAAAATCAAGTTGCAAGACTAAAGCTTATCTAAAAGACATGTGGCACTTCTCCAATGGACCTCATCTTTTGTTATGCATGCAAGCGACCAAACCTGTGCAGCTTGCTTGATTGGTTGTCAACAAACTAACCATGTTCAGTTCCCTCAGCTTATCTTTCGCGCCAAAGGAAACCTCTTGCAAGAGGAAAGCTTTCAAGCCTATAAATAGATATCAAATCTTCACTAGAAAATAATCGATCATTCTGTCTTCTATCATCTTTCACATCTTTAAATCCTTTATCTTTTAGTTT
This sequence comes from Astragalus membranaceus, assembly GCA_039519185.1. Lineage (NCBI taxonomy): Eukaryota > Viridiplantae > Streptophyta > Magnoliopsida > Fabales > Fabaceae > Astragalus > Astragalus membranaceus. Next base: position 90,893,150 of record CM076854.1, on the reverse strand, counting down.
AGTTTAGGTTTAGTTTATTTTCATTTTAAGTTTCTAAGTAGAGGAAGGTGAGGAAGTGCTTGACAACCATTCCCTTCACTTCTACTTTGAAGAAATTCGTGTAAGAAATCTTTATTGTACTTCAACTTGGGAACTTAATGCAAAAGATCTTCTATTCAAGTAATCTCTACTCTTTTAAGTTCTTTTGCCTTATTATTCATTTACTTACGTTCTTTGCTTATTCTTTGCTTTATAACATGAGTAACATGAGCTAAATTCCCTTAAGTTGAGATGTTCTAACCTTGTAATGAACTTCTAACTATGTTATTATGGTTTATGTAGTGTAAACACTTTAAACTCTTGCATAACACTTCTTTCAACTTATTCTGGAATTGATCACTTTAGAATAGGTAAAACTTGTAGCAGCAGACATGGGCTACATTTATGAACTCAAGAGTTAATAGGAACAAGTATTTAATAAAGGAAACTTTGTTAAATATATGCTAAAACCTAGACATAGGATAGCATAGTTCTTAGGATAATAAAAATTACAAGAGTGAACCTATTTACCAACTTGGATCATTGTTAGGAGGCAAGGAAGGAATTGACAAACCTTTCTTTACTGTAGAAAACAAAGATCATAAGAGCTTGTAATGAAACTCTGAAGTGAAGTGCTGAAAGGCACAAACTGATGCACCTACATCCAGTGTTCCCACACTACATACTCCATTAAAACACTTAGAAGTAAAGTACTTGGTGAAAACATCTCAACTACTTTTCCCAACTAATTTCTCACACATTTTATTGCTTATTATTTTACTTACTTTGAAAACTCCAAACCAAAAATACTGAATAGTGTAGACACACTAAGTGTACACTTTGAACTACAAAAATTTACAATACATAATCCCTGTGGGTTCGACCTTTCTTATCACTTTATTACTTGTGTGACTATGTATACTTGCATATAATAAACCACACCAATTACAATCTGGCAGTTATTGGCCTTCACTTTTTAAAAATGCTCAGGACTTTGTGAAAAAGTGTGACAGATGCCAAAGAACTGGGAACATTTCAAATAAACATGAAATGCCTTTAACAAACATTCTAGAGGTTGAACTCTTTGATGTTTGGGGAATGGATTTCATGGGACCTTTTCCCCCTTCTCATGGAAACCTGTACATTTTAGTAGCTGTAGACTATGTTTCAAAATGGGTAGAAGTTGTAGCTCTGCCCAATAATGATGCAAAGTCCGTGAGTAAATTTTTATTGAAAAACATTTTCACTCATTTTGGAACTCCTAGAGCCATCATAAGTGATGAGGGATCTCATTTCTGTAATAAATTAATTGAGACCCTCTTGGCAAAATATGGGGTTAAACATAAAATAGCAACTGCTTATCATCCACGAACGAGTGGTCAAACTGAGTTGTCAAACAGAGAAATAAAAAGAATGTTGGAAAAAATGGTAGGGCCTTCAAGAAAAGAATGGTCAATGCATCTAGATGATGCATTGTGGGCCTACAGAACAGCTTATAAAACACCTCTAGGGATGTCTCCCTATAGGTTGGTTTATGGGAAGTCCTGTCACCTACCAATTGAGCTCCAACACAAAGCCCATTAGGCTCTAAAAAAACTCAATTTTGAATATAAAGAAGCAGGAGATGCTAGATTGCTGCAACTAAACGAATTGGAAGAACTTAGGCATTTTGCCTATGAGAATGCAGCAATCTACAAAGAGAAAACCAAAATATGGCATCATCAGAAATTGATAAGAAGAGAGCTCACTGAAGGAGGACGGGTATTGCTTTACAACTCCAGACTGAGGTTGTTTCCGGGAAGTTGAAATCTAGGTGGTCAGGCCCATTCCAATTGATAAAAATATACAACCATGGAGCCGTGGACCTCTATGATAAAGCAACCAACACTACCTTCAAAGTGAATGGTCAAAGGGTTAAGCAGTATGTTGGTGAAAATGTGGTAAGAAATAAAACCACAATTGAGTTTAAATGATCTCTAAATGAAAGAGAAAGTCTGGCTGCAGACTCTTAAAAGCAAGCGCTCTTGGGAGGCACCCCAAGGATTCTAACATTTCTTGTTATGTTATGATTTTTTCTGTTGCAGGAATTCATTGTAAAAATACACAAGTGTTTCAGGTATCAGTGTGGCGCTACCGCGTTTGCTATTACAAAGGCGCTGTAGCGGTTGTTGTTAACATCTGGGCGTGGTCAAAGGAAGTAAAATTAATATCTTCATCTAAGGGTGAGGTGGCAGGTTTATCTTTTCAAGGCTTATCTTACCTGCTCCTTGGTCAGAGGGCAGTCACTTCGCAAGTCACCTTTTTCTCTCTCCAAACTTCCCTCACCCACAACGGTCACTTCCCTCATTCCATCTCCCCACGCCATCAAAACTCCCAACCACTCTTATCTTCTCCACTCGAAGCCCACACACTCAATCTCGTAACCCTCCATTTTTCTTTTCTTCTTTTTCCAACACAAAACCTTTGTTTTTCCAAAAACCCTAACCGTCCATCACTAAACCATTTTCAAAACCAACCACAGCAATGGGTAAAAAGCAGGTCGCGGCAAAGAAATTTGGAAAGAGGGCTAACATGGAAACAGAAGTCTCAAAACCTTTTAAACACGCTTTAGACCCTCAAAGATTCTGGAAAATGGACTTTTTAGCAGAAAGGGGGTTTAAAACGGAGAAAGCCCCGGATTCCTTCGTAACAGCCGTAACAGCGTTGGGTTGGGAATATTTTATCAAACATCGCAAGGAGTATGTGACAGCGCTGGTTAGGGAATTTTACACTGGGATTGAAGAACCTAAAGAAGGAAAACCCTAAACCTATTCCATGGTTAGGGGTGAGACGGTCAATTTCAACGCCCGGGCCATAAACGACATTTTTCACCTTGGATACCATGGTAAGGCGTTGGAAAACAAGGTTCAGACCTGGGGAAATTTGGAAATGGAGGGAGTACGAGAGAGGATCTGTGTAGAGGGAGCGAAATGGGACAAGTTTGGTGCTGAGTACAAGATAAAGAGAAGCCCTGAGTCAAACTGGCTAATCACCCACAAGAAGGTGTTCAGACATTAGACGCTGCAGCGGCTATGCCTGCAGTGTCTAGTGACGCTATTCCTGAGGTAATTCTGACTGAAGAAGATAGTGAGAAGACCATTGAGGAGGAAGCTGCTGAAGAATTGGTGCTCATGAAAGAAAGCAAGGAAGGACAGCTGAAAGAAGGAGCTCAGTTGGGAGAAGAGCAAGAGAAAGAAGAAGAAGAGGAAAAAGAGGAAGGATCAAGGGCTGCAGCGGTGGAAAAAGCAAAACCCCAGCCCCAAAAGAAGAAAAGAGCTGCAAAGGCAGCATCAGCCCCTGCCAGGGCAAGTCAAAGACTAAAGATAGGGGCCCACTAAGGCAAGTGCAATATTTTAAAAAAAAAATAATCAAAAAAATCACATGTCTGGCTGTTTAAGACTAGTGGTTTAGTTGCTGTTTTTTTTTTATTTTTTCTTGTATTTCCCTTTGTATTTTGTTTGTTCAAATCAAACCCTCTCCCTTTTAGGTTGTATGAAACAGTGGGGACACTGTTAGGTTTAACTTTGGGGGAGGACTTACCTTATGTTATGTTTTAGTAATATTAATGTTATGTTTATGTTTATGTTAAATAATATGTTTATTATGTCTTTAAATAGCATAGTATGTGTTAATTAGAACATATGATTAGCTGCATGTTATAAAATTTTTTTAAGTAACAAAAATTTAGCTTGTGTGGCCAAATAAAATGACAAATTGAATGTCTTTGTGAAGGGCAGCCTTCTGCAAACAATTGAATGGTTTTATTGCTGCTTTTGCACAAAACTCTAAGCTTAGAAAAGAACTAGTTGACTAGGGATAATCTAAGGCTAAAGTTAGTCTTGGTTAACCAAGGGAGAGTCAAGTTTTTATTAAAAATTGAGAGTATTTTTTTAGCCTAAGTTTGGGGGTGCATCGGTTATATTAACGCTAGGTGTAAAGATGATAGTTTGGTCAAGTGCAATAAGAAACAAAAATGTATAAATGGTCATGAAAAAGTTGCAAAATGCCTAAAACCAAAATACTGAGTTGTTCCAAAAATGCATAAAAAGAAAAGAAAAATCAAAAGAAATGCAAATAAGGAGCTCAGTAATAAAGGCAGTAACTGTTTTGTTCAATCATATCACCAGTGCTACATCATATAAAGCGCTACAGCGTTGAGAAATCACCAAATTAAAAACTTAGTGCACTGACCAATAATCTGAAACACCTAATTCAAGCCCTTTGTTGTGCTTTGAAGCCCCCCATTACTTATGTGAATTTTTTAATCCACTCTCTCTTGAAAAATTCTTTGGCTAATCCAAAAGAAGGCCCCTCTATCCAAAGCCTTCGAAAAATGTTGAAACTGGCTAGGAACTGAGCTAAGCTTTGATGTCACACACTCACAACTGAGCAGTAATGATTCTATTTTATTGTGAACCACAATGGTGTGTGAAAATGATCAAATTGGCTTATGCATGAGAAAAATTTTGAAATTCTGTTTAATTTAAAGACTGCAGCTAGTTATGTGGTTAAGTTGTCTTATTCAAGTTTCATTACTTGGGGACAAGCAATGGTTTAAGTTTGGGGGTGTGATAACTCTATTTTATATAGGTTATTTACGCTCTTAATACTTAAATCAAGCTCACTTCTCAAGTAATTTTAATACTTAAACATGTGAATATATGATTAATAGTGTAAATACAGGTTATAAGTCAATTCCCTAAACTTTGGGCATAATCAATGCCTTTGTGAATATATTTAATGTTCTGCCTTAGTGCTGCAGCGGTATGCCATCAATGAAACGCTACAGCGTTATGAGGCGGCTAGCCATTGGGATATTTGTGTAACCACTTGCTGAAACGATGAGTCATCACCCTTATCTCTTATCCTCAGCATGACATTGAAGCCCAAGAGGAGTCAACAAGACACTTGGCGTCTCCCAATTGATTCCCACTTGATAGTTGGTAATGATTTTAATCATTACCATTTTTTGTAAAGTAGCTTTAGGATTATTAGGAAAATATCTAGTTTTATGATTATAAGGTTTTTAATAATTAATTATTAGTTAGATTAGAATAGAGAGAATCAGTTGTAAGTAACCTACGAGAGAGTTGTAACTTAAAAAGGAGAGCTAACTTGACAATTTGGTTTTCCTCCATTGTTATTCCACTCTTGAGCTTTTATTTTTAGAGTAGTTTTTGTAGTTCACCTGTGATTTTGCTCACGACATAGCACCATCCTTCGTATGTGACTTGGGATCATTGGAGTGTATCTTTTGCAACCATTCTTCTCTTGTCTTCCTACGGTAATATAAACTTTCTAGTTGTATTATGTTGATGAAGCTCGTGATGAGCTAAACTTGTTGTAGTTGGATTGTTCTTTGTGTGTAATGAACCTTGAGTAGCTTTTATATAATATTATGATGTTTGCGTTTCATTCTTTGTGTCATAATGCTTTCAACTTTGTTTTGGGAATGATCAACTAAAATATGGGGGCTTTGTGAGTACAGACATGGTTCACAAAGAGAACTCAATGAATGATATGAATGAAAAACCCTTTAATAGTTCATAAGGTGCATGCTGTAAGATCTTAATATACAGGGGTAAAACTTATTTAGAGCCTAGACATAGGAGTCTTGTAACATAGCCCTGACGATAGCGACTAAAAGGCACGCCACCATGCCGCTACAGCGTCTGTTGACCTTGTAGAGCTACAGCGCTTAACGCTACAGCATTTAATATTATAGAACACTACTCTTGGGAATTTACCTAACTGCTGAGCTATCCAACTCACTCTTAAATACTTTCAATTCACTACTATTTTATCTCAAATCATTATGTTTACAACTCTACACTTTTATTTGTCACCATACTTGTTTTACTAAGTTGCTAATCACTTAAACTTCTTAGATTAATTCCAATCCTTGTGGGAACGAACTTTACATATCATTATATTACTTGTTGCGATTGTGTATACTTGCACATCTACTTTTCGCACAATAACTAGCACGGCTGCTAAAGCTTCATCACTGATGGACAGATACAGATATAGCATCTCTCCGGGTTCAGGTGTCGTCAAGATAGGCGGTTGCAACAAAGCCTCCTTCAGCTGGTCTAGAGCTCGATCAGACTCGGGCGACCACTCAAATTGAGCCTCCTTCTTTAGCAATTTGAAGAGCGGGAGGGACTTGCTGGCCGCTTTTGAAATGAATCGCGAAAGTGCGGCTATCATCCCGTTCAACTTCTGGATCTCTTGTTTACTAGTGGGCGACCTCATCTCTGTCACCGCTCTACATTTATCTGGATTCGCCTCAATTCCCCGCTCTGTTAAATAGAACCCTAAAGACTTTCCCGCTCTGACTCCAAACGTGCACTTCTCAGGGTTTAGCTTCAGTGAGTTCTTGCAGGCTTCCATAAACACCTCTTTCAGATCGGCCACATGATCAATGTCTTGTTTACTTTTAATGATCTTGTCATCCAAGTATACCTCGACCGTTCTGCTGATTTGAGCTCGGAAAACTCTATTCATCATTCTCTGGTAAGTAGCTCCCGCATTTTTCAACCCGAAGGGCATGACTAAGTAACAGTAGTTCCCTCTTGCTGTCATGAAAGAAGTCTTTTCCTGATCGGGGTGGGTGCATTGCGATCTGGTTGTAACCCGAGTAATCATCCAAAAATGAGAGCAATCGAAACCCACTTGCGTTGTCGACCAACCGGTCCACACTGGGCACCGAAAATGCGTCTTTAGGGCATGGCCGGTTAAGATCAGTGTAGTCGACGCACATGCGCCATTTCCCATTGGCCTTCTTGACCAGAACTACATTAGATAACCATGTTGCATACTTAATTTCTTTGATGAATCCGGCCTCCAGCAAGTCATCGACTGCTTTTATGGCCGCTCGTCCTTTCTCCTCATTTTGAACCCTTCTTCTCTAGGCGACCCATTTGGCTGCGGGGTTAAGGGCCAGGTGATGACAAGCTACCTCCGGCGGAATGCCTGGCATATCGGCAGCACTCCAAGCAAATACATCAGCGTGTTCTCTTAAACATTGGATCAACTGATCTCGTACTTCTGGGGGAAGGTCGCTCCCCATTGCCATTGTCTTCTCCGAGTCGTTCCCTAGCTGTACTTGGACGAGTTCACCGTCCGGCTCTGGCCTTTTAATTCTGTTCTTGAGCTCCCGGGTTAGATTGTCATCTCCTTCTTCCACATCACTGTCTGGGTCGTACCTGGCGTCTAAATCGGCAACGTTGATTTGATTCCCTCCCTTGTTTGTAGTGTCCGTCTTCTTCGCTTCATTTTCGCCCTGCTCCTTAAGGCTCATGTAATGACACCTTCTAGTGGATTGCAAGTCGGCCGAAACGGTGACTACTTCATTACTGTCGGAGTGAAACTTCATTTTCAAGTGAACAGTGGAGGTCACTTCCCCAAGCTTTCCCAACGTAGGTCGACCAATGATGCACTGGTATACTGACTTGCATGGTAGCACTAGGAAATCGGTCTTGGTGGTCCTGCACTTTGGTTTCTTTCGGCTGTCATCTCCGAAAGTTACCATGAGTTCAATCATTCCAAGGGGCGTAGTTGACGATCCGTTGAAGCCTATCAGGTCGGACACTCGATAGGCCCTTAACTCGCTCTTGGGTATCCTTAGGACGTCTAGAAGGTCCTCGAAGATGATGTCTACTGAGCTGCCTTGATCGACCAATATTCTCCTAACTTCAACATTCGCCATTACTGCAGTCATTATCAAATGGACATACGTGTTTGGTTTCTCATCAAGCAGGTCGTCGTCGTCGAATGCCAAGGGTGGCCTGTTCAAGGGCGTTCTGGGAGATGAGGTCGATGTAACACTCATAATCTCCTTCCACCGCCTCTTCATGGATTTGTTTGTTTCCCCTCCTTCCATGGGGCATCCTCCGGTGATCACCATTGCAACTGGGCGCCCTCTTGACTTTCTTTGGTCGTTCTCTTCATCTTCCTCCTCGTCGTCATCTTCTTTTCCCCCTTTGCTGACCTCGTTCACTACGGCCTTCCCCTTCTGAGGGGAACGGGCTTCACTTTTCTCCTTCTATCTACCTGCTTGCCCCTTTTTTACGTACTGGGTGACCTTACCCTTCCTAATCAGCTCATCGATGTCATCTTTGAGGGCCATGCAATTGTTAGTATCATGCCCATTACTCCTGTGGTATCGGCAATATTTGCGAGACGGGCGTTGTGTAACACCCCATTCTACCCGGCTATTATTTGTAAGAATCAGAGTTTCAAAATTTTATTTCAATGGAATGCTACACATAACTTTAATCTAACAACGACGAAATCAGCTTAAGCGTTCATTACATCTTTATAATACGCAACACCCTTAAATGGGATGGAATGCTCAACAATTCATCAATAAAATCCACACACTAGAAAATGAATGTCTCGCAGCGAAAAATAACATAATCTCAAAAGTGCCGAACAACAGCCTCATCAAAATCATTAAAATCAATGCATATAAAAAAAATTCAACAGCAAATGAATAACACTAGAATCCTAAGCCCACCCCCTAGGTGTCACGTATCAGAGCAGACCGACTCGGGAATGAAGGGAGTAAGCCTTCACTCAGGACTACCTGTGGTAAACAACAACAGAAGGGTGAGTCTCAAACCACATAATAAAGACTATAATAAGAAGTATATTTTATCATAGTGTCACACTCATACAGTCACACAGTAGCATAGTTCATACAATCAGCAACTCACAAGCTATTCATGAGGATGTATGCAATGCAGTTATGCATGTGGTACCATTTACCCAGACCGCAGCCTTATCATCAAAATATCAAACTCAGACCGCAGCCTTACCATTACATTATCAAACTCAGACCGCAGCCTTACCATCATAATATAAACTCAGACCGCAGCCTTATGTATGCATGAGACTCCATGACAAAGATCACAATCACAATTCTTAACAACATAGTCCATACATCATATATCACCTCTTTATTAATCATTAGTTATAGCTCCCATTGCCTCATCATCAATCAATTGAGTCCCCATGACTCTGGCCCCCATAGCCCATATCCCATGATATCATAAATCAACTCATTTATTATCTCATCTCAATCTCGTCTCTAGGACTAAACTCAACTAGAGGACTAGAACCCATCACAAGGACCAAACCGAGTAGGCCACCTGAAAATTAAAAACCGCTCTAGCCAAAACGTTCAAAATGGAATTTGGTCAGGTGAATACAAAATTTGGCTCGGGAAAATCTGCTTAGAAATTGATTTGCACACAAAGCCCCCTTTACACAAGCTAAAACTATGCCCAATAGGACCATTTCAAAACAACGCGTGCAAAACAGAAAATTCTTTAGCCACAGTGCTTAAAATACAATTTGGTCAGGTGAATACAAAATTTGGCTCGGAAAATTTTGCTTAGAAATTGATTTGCACACAAAGCCCCCTTTACACAAGCTAAAACTATGCCCAATAGGACCATTTCAAAACAACGCGTGCAAAACAGAAAATTCTTTAGCCACAGTGCTTAAAATACAATTTGGTCAGGTGAATACAAAATTTGGCTCGGAAAATTTTGCTTAGAAATTGATTTGCACACAAAGCCCCCTTTACACAAGCTAAAACTATGCCCAATAGGACCATTTCAAAACAGCGCGTGCAAAACTGAAAATTCTTTAGCCAAAGTGCTTAAAATACAATTTGGTCAGGTGAATACAAAATTTGGCTCGGGAAAATATGCTTAGAACTCACAGCTCACCCCTAGGCACCACAAACATAGTCAAAACAACGCCCTCTCGGACAATTTCAAAACGGTGCGTGAACAACTGAAAATTCTTTAGCCAAAATGTTTTAAATACAATTTGGTCAGGTGAATACAAAATTTGGCTCGGGAAAATATGATTAGAACTCACAGCTCACCCCTAGGCACCACAAACATAGTCAAAACAACGCCCTCTCGGACAATTTCAAAACGGTGCGTGAACAACTGAAACTTCTTTAGCCAAAATGTTTTAAATACAATTTGGTCAGGTGAATACAAAATTTGGCTCGGGAAAATATGTTCAGAAATTGATTTTTACTCAAAGACACCCTTTTGTGCGCCATGTTTAGACATGGGCAGCACCTTGGCGCCACTCCAGCAACCAGAACAGCAAACAACATACACAACACCACACAAGCCCACTGCTACAGTACACAGGGCACCATTTTCCCTAGGCACTTGGCGCCCCATGCGTCCCAACACCCACCAAACATCAAATTCTTAATTTCTTTTCTAAATCAAATCACAACAATCATCATAAAACATATTATGCTCATACCGACAACTTCAATTTCACCATTATACATTACGAACACAACAAGGCACAAAATCAAAACATGAAATCCTAACCTTAGCATAGGGAACCGATTGCATCATACAATTCTTTAATTTCAACCAATCCAAACAATCAAATAATTGTCAAACAACATCAAATAAGACCCTATGATCTACATACAACCTATTATACTCTCTATTATAGAGTGAGACTCCCCTTACCTTGATTATGTCGAAAATAGAGCTCTTTCCACCGAAGCACCGACAACCACCGCAACAACGAATCCTCTCCTTCTTCTTTCCTCTCTCACGATCGCGTCCTTTCTCTCTCTCCCTTGGACCATCACGAATGATCAAAAATAGAAAGGGGTTAGGAACCGAAAACCTTAAACACTTGAAAGAGGAGGAAAATCGAATAAGAAGGGACTAGGAACTCTTACCTCGGATCAAGATGAACGAAACCCTAACTCCTTAGCTTGAAGTCGCCTTTTCTTTCTCTTCTCCTCTCCTTCGACTTTCTTTCTCTTCTCCTCTCCTTCGACTTTCTTTCTCTCTTTTGGCACACTGAGGCGAAACCTAGACCCCCAGCGCCTAAGGAGCGCCTAAGCCAATGGGCTTGGGCTTCTTAGGCCGTTACTTGTAATTCCGGTATTTCCAATGCCATCCCCTTCAATTAAATAAAATACTATATTATAATATAATCAAAATTAGTGCAACACTTTAAATAATTTAATCAATTACTTAATTAAATCATTTAGGGTGTTACACGCTGCCCTTCCTTAAGGACGAGGGGGTCTGGTCTTTTAATATCTCTAAACTCCGCATTCGCACACTCGAACAAAATCTAGGCATACGATGTGTTCAGCTTTGTCCGTTCGGGATACTTCTTCTGCTTTGTCCGTTCGGGGCTCCCTTGTCGTTCCGGCGACTGCTTGGGTGGCCATCGCTCTTTCTTCATAATTCATAAACCTTTGGGATCGTCGTAGGAAAGTTTCGAGGTCCGGTGTCTCGTTCACTCCAACTTCAATCTCAAACAGACTACCAGTGCGGAGTCCGTCCCGAAGGAACCATAGACGCATGTCGTCCTCTAGTCCGCAAACATTGGCGGCTTCCTTGTTAAACCGTTCAACAGAATCGCGAAGGGTCTCATCTAGACCTTGCCTGATCGCCTTCAGAACGGCATGTGACTTGGGATTTACCCTGGACGCGCTAAAGCGGGCACTAAAAATCCTCACCGGCTGCTCCCATGATGCGATCGCGTTAGGTTTCAACTCTGTAAACCAATCCAGGGCGGGTCCCTCTGGGGTCAACGGAAAGATTTTTCACTTGACCGGCCCGTACGCTCCCCTATACTGCATCATTAGGTCAAAACATCTCAAGTGAGCGTCGGGGTCCTTCACCCCACTGTACATTCTGAGGTCGGGCGGAGGCTTCTCAAGAGCCCGCGGGATGGGGTACTCGTCTATTTCTCGAGTGAAAGGTCCTATCCGGGTGTCGCCCCTTCCCCCGCGAGGTGGTCGGTCCTCGAGTTGTCAGTCTCGATGACCACGTCGCTCGGGGATACAATTGTGACGACGATGTCGGTTTGATGAATGCTCCTTGGGGTGTAAACAAGCGTATTTATCAAATGATCTGCTCCTTGACCGGGTTAACGAATCAGTCGAGCTGTACGAGGACTCTTAGTAAAGCTCTTCTTCAGGCCAGTAGGTTGGGTCGGTCGAGGAAGGTGACGCCCTCGGCCGCCCCTGGGGAGCCCCTCTCCCTGCCCGCCTGGGTGGAGATCGGTGTACAATTTGTCTTCTCGAAGGCGATCGATGCCTCCTAGACTGATTACCCCTGTGCACGGGAGAGTCGTCGTCGCGGCGACGCTGTTCGAGCGAGGTATACGCCCTTCCAGAAGCGACCTGCTGCTCTATCTGATTGAGCCGCTCTTCCCGTTGCTCGATATGTCTGTCTCTCCCGTGCAGCAGGTTGCGCAATTCTTGCACGATTGCGCTTGGTAACAGCACATTGGCCGGCTGTGCCGGGCACGCCTCTTCGACGTTGGCGGCATGGTCCTCCTGACCGAGCGGTTGCTGTTCGGGGATTGCTGCTACACTTCGCAAGCGCGGGGCCCAATGCGGTCTTCCTCGTGGTGGCATATCAGATGAGGGTGGGACAAATGCTCCCACTGTGGTCGCCAATGATCCGGGCCCCAATGTGGGCGATCAACCTGATTTGGTTTGCCTGGTCACATTACTAGCTCGTTGAGGTCGCTTGTTACTTGAACGAAGGTGATGGTAAAGTCGGGCTGAATAGTTGTTGGTCGCGTTCAGAGCTCCGGCGGGGTGTACCTGCGATGACACTCCGACGCCCAAGTCAGTGTAATATTCGAGCAGAGTAACGTTATGTATCAAAACGTACCTGTCAGGTGAGGTCAGACCTCTATATATAGTGTCAGAGGCTCTACGGGCGACCGTCGGATCGCGTACGGCTTGATCTGAGCCGTTGATCCTGTGGATCTAGGTCAAGCCTTTCTGCTTCGCTAATTGGGCCGCTTGCGGCCGGCCCTGTGACAATGTTGGGCTCCGGCCCAGTCCAGAACAGATTGTAATAAATTATATTTTAAGACTAATTGCAAAGGATTCCAATGATATTCAAATCCTTGACCTCATCAGTATCAAGTATTCCAATGATGTCATCGTCCTTCAATATAAGAATAAGATGTTTTGAACCCCATCTCTTTTGAAGTCCACTGAAGGCCGCCTCACCATGCCTGCCTGCCCCCGTCGCCATCTCTTCCTTGGCAGTGTCTTCATCGTTTTCATCTTTCCCCTGTTTAATGGTTATGCAGATAGTATAAAGATTGTCATCCGGGCCCCAATGTGGGCGATCAACCTGATTTGGTTTGCCCGGTCACGTTACTAGCTCGTTGAGGTTGCTTGCTACTTAAACGAAGGTAATGGTGAAGTCGGGCTGAATAGTTGTTGGTCGCGTTCAGAGCTCTGGGGGGTGTACCTGCGATGACACTCTGATGCCCAAGTCAGTGGGGTAATATTCGAGCAGAGTAACATTATGTGTCAAAAGCGTACCTGTCAGGTGAGGTCAGACCTCTATATATAGTGTCAGAGGCTCCGCGGGCGACCGTCGGATCGCGTACGGCTTGATCTGAGCCGTTGATCCTGTGGATCTAGGTCAAGCCTCTCTGCTTCGTTAATTGGGCCGCTTGCGGCCGGCCATGTGACAATGTTGGGCTCCGGCCCAGTCCGGAACACAAATGGAGTGGTGATTTCGCGAATGAGCAATATGCAGGGACGAAGAGGAGGGAGTATTGAGTCATGAAAGTTTTTTAATCAACGATAGAAAACTTGTGTGCCATAGACAATTCCCTTAGTGTACTTTAAGATCCGGCAAAAAAACCACCGTAGCACAAAAACAAAATTATTTACTAAAATAACACTCTTTTTAGATTATTTACCAGACTAGCACACATCCAAAATTCAGGCCAAAAGTCGCCCCCACAGGAAACGATTTCTGAACTGGATTTTGCAAAATTTTTTTTGCTTTTTCAGTTCAGAAGTCGCTCCCCAGGGTGACTTCTGGACAGTTATTTTTGTTGTGACCCTCATTTCTACAAATACCGCATCTCTTGGTGCGACTACCCCTTTCTCTTTGATCGATCTCTATACGAATACGGGTAGACTGTGGACGATCCTTTTTATCTCTCCGTTTAGATGGATCATGCTGCAGTTCTGGGCCATTGAAATCAGGCAATGACAACTCAGATGGCAATGGTAGGAACTCCTCAAAGTATGTATTGAAAACATACCGAATTCTGTACTGTGGTTGCACGAATTCCATGTGCTCGTAATTAACTTTTGAACATGCCGCGATCACATGGGAACAAGGATAGTGCAGTGCCTAAAATTCCCCACACTCACACGTCCTGTATCTGAAGTTAACCACGAATATGCCCGCAGGTCTCGCACTTTGTGGTCGTATAATTTCTTCCACTCTGAACAATTTTTGGGCACGATCGTGAATTGCCACGTTATGCGTGTTCGAGACAGCTCGGTTGTGATTTATTTTTTTCCATCAATTTTTCAGAGTACACAGTTCCTGACTCCAACATTGCCTGTGCCTGGGTTCCCCTTTTGACAAAAGTCTCGTTCAGCGTAAAATATGAGGCCTCTATCAAAGAATGTATAGGGAAATTTCGTAGGCCCTTGATCACTTTATTGATGCACTCGGCAAGGTTTGTTGTCAAGTGCCCCCAACGGTAATTACCTCAATCGCATCACTGCATCCATTGTTCGGGGTTTATGTCCTCAACCCAAGCCACCCATCAGGACCCACTTCATCACCAATCTTGACTTTGTAGTGATTGGTGGATTTTTGTGTCATTGAGTATGCTGAAGCACGAAAACATAATGTTGGTAAAGAAGTTATGAAAAAATATTAGGGTTTTTTTTATAAAAAAATAATACTCACCCATATTGACCACAGCTTTCCTGGCAGAAGTGTTCTTGAAGTGTCTCATGAAGTGCTGTGCTATGTGGCGAATACAAAACACGTGCTTCCAACTGCTGTCTACCCGCCTAACAGCACTTTTGATAGACTCGTGTCTATCCGATATCAAACAGAGACCCTCTTGGGGTGTCACCCACGCTCTTAAATGGGATAGAAAGAAGTACCAAGCATCAGTTGTCTCACCCTCCACAACTGCATATGCTATTGGGAAGCAGTTGCTTCTTCCATCTTGTGCAATTGCCAATAAAAGACATCATTTATACCTACCGTACAACCATGTTCCATCGACAGAGACAACTGGCTTGCAAAAATTGAAGCCTTTGATGCACGGCCAAAAACTCCAGAAGATGCGGTGGAAGACACCCTTGCCATCAACTTCTTGGCCATTCTCATAGAATGGTTTGTACTCCCAGTCGTACACACTGTTTGGAATGTAGTGAGAAAAAGCACAGAGCCACTTTGTAACTTGATTGTAAGACTCCTCCCAATTACCATAGATCCTCTCGATTGCTTTTTGTTTTGCAATCCAAGCCTTTCTGTAGGAACTTTGGTACGTGTACCTCGCCCTTATGTGTGCTATCAACACGGACACGGATATTGTCGGATCCGACTTTACCAGTTGAAGCATGCTGTCACACATGAGGGCCGCGGTCAGCTGGCGGTGATCTTGAGAAAGAGTCCTTGTTGTACATGTATGTGGCTCTTCCAACTGTTTAATCTCCCATATGCCAGACCTTTTACCGAGTCTGACGACACACCTCCACAAACAGTTTTTGTGCACACAACAAACAATCCATCTAGTTGTATTAGATGCATCGACTCTAAAATCGAGTGATTTCTGGAGTTGGTTGGGGTCTTCATTGGCTAACTCGTGGTTCCTGTCCATGCAATGGCCATACTCAGCATCATCAGCTTCCGTGTTGTCAGTTGTGATGTTTACAAAATGTGGGACAGGCTCATGGAATGCAACGGTATTGTGGGGGGTTGCTACAATTGGTTCCTCAGCGTCTTCACGCTGAAGAATTTCATCCTCATTTTTGCTAAAGTCGCCAACTTCTTCGTTATGCACACCATGAAGTATACTAATAGATGGGGTGGTGTTTAGGTCAAAAGGGTTTTGTGAGGCTAATGGAATGGATTCATGGTGAAGTGTTTGAGCTGGTTCTTCATAAGGCATGTGACTCTGGGATGATGAAGGATTGAATTGATGGTAAGTAGATGGAGTGAAGTCAGGGTATGGGGTTTCTGTTTGTTGAGAATAAGGTATGGTGAATTGTGAAGAATATGGAATCGCCTGAGTTGGCTGGGTTTGTGTATGTAGTTTGAAGGAGCATCAACCAAATCTGCATATACTTCTGGTGTAGATAGACCTAAGTGTTTACATGCCTTGAATTGTTCTAACATAAGATCGACATCATCATTAGAAGTTAGATGCAAATCGCCTTAAAATTTGTGGCCAGTTGTGAGAGTTGTGGGGTAACGGTAGATAAGACTAGAAACCATTTTTGAATGGTCAGGAGAGATTTTTCTCTCAATGGCTTATCTAAGTTGATCTAATGTGAATTTAGACTTTAGTTTGAGAAGGCATGTGTTATCGCACCTAAAAACAACACCCTCTGTGTTTATGTTTTCAACGACACCGTTGTAAAAAACTGTGATAAAAATTGGAGCCATTTTGTGTGCAAGGGGGGCAAGAGAGTCAGAAGAGGATTGGGGGTGTTGGTGTGGTGAGTTACAAGACTAAGACTCCCTATTTATAGATGTTGGGGTGTTTCCAATGGAAAAAAATGGATGGCCCAGATCTTGCCGACATCTTTCAATGGCCCGGATTGCACCGTGTAGGGTGAATAATGCATAGTGCAGCGTGAATATTGAATAGTGAATAGTGAATAGTGCAACGTGCAGTTTCAACGGTCAGGATCTTGCCGACACTAATAAACGGTCAAGATCTTGCCGACACTAATAAACGGTCAGGACCTTGCCGACACTAATAAACGGTCAGGACCTTGCCGACACTAATAAACGGTCAGGATCTTGCCGACACTATTAAACGGTCAAGATCTTGCCGACACTAATAAACGGTCAAGATCTTTCCGACACTAATAAACGGTCAGGATCTTGCCGACACTAATAAACGGCTCATGTTTCCCCACGCCTATTATAAATTGGGCTTCAGCTTTCCCTTCTACTTCACAAAAACCCTAACCCCTTCTCTGCTTCTTCTTCTCCACCAAATCGTATAAACACAAAAAAAAATGCCCCTAACACAATAGTCAGAGGATTCTTCCCTCACTATCATTCATCATCGGGGCATCATCACCAACAAAGTTGATGGTGTCTGTTTCGCAGGGCGAGACACAATGCAGTGTAGGCTTAAACACAACATAACATTCGCTGCCCTAAAAGATAAACTACTGCGTAAGGTGCAAGTGGAGGGCGGCGAGCAAGAGATAACTCGTATAGTTTATCGGAAACCCGATTGGTCTGATGGACGTGTGCACTGGTCTACAGTGGATGTCAAGACCGACGATGACGTCCAAGCAATGATGTCCATTTATGTCCTGTTTAAATGGAAGGGTTATCTGCATTTGTACGTGGAAACCACACGGACAGTCGCTGAGATCCTTAGTCGTTTAACTCCACCAGCTCAGTAATTTCTGTCATTTTATTGTGTATTTTGAGTTTTATGTACGGTGACGCTTTTTATTTTAATAATAAAATTGTTGTAAACTACAACTAGGTAACAACAGAGCCGGATCCAGCATCACTCGCAGTAAAAAGTGGTTAAAACATAGTAAAAAATTAAGTTTTTACACTACAAAACAAACGATTTTTTTGGTATTTTTTTCAATGGTCTTGATGTTGCCGACACTTTTGGACGCACGAGATCTTACCGACACTTTTAAATACATTAATGTGTTCAAATATTTTTTCCCACAATAATATTTATAATTAATTTAGAATTAACAATATTAATTTTCTAAATTAATTAAATTAATTAAATTAATTAAATTAAATTTATTTAAATTAATATAGAAGAAAAAGAAAAATAAAAAAACACAGTTCAGAAGTCCCCTTGGGGGCGACTTCTGAACTGAAAAAGCAACAAAAATTTGCAAAATCCACTTCAGAAGTCGTTTCGTGTGGGGACGACTTCTGGCCTGAATTTTGGATGTGTGTTAGTTTGGTAAATAATCTAAAAAGGGTGTTATTTTGGTAAATAATTTTTTTTGGGCTATAGTGGTTTTTTTGCCTTCAGATCCAGTTGTAATGCCTACGGATTAAAGCATTGAGTACATTTGTATTGGGCATGCCTAGACGGTTGCTGGGTTGGGTCATGTTGGCCTGTTTTCCTAACTCTGTTCAATTGAATACTTTGACCAAAAACTCCATATCAATGAGCCATAAGCAACACTCTATCATAAAATTTAGGGTATGTTTCGGAGGGGGTTTTGGGAGGGAAAGGGAGGGGAGGGCTTATTTTTCAATTCTAAATTGAGTAAGCTATAAAATGTTAATTAGCATAAATGAAATGTGACTAAAATTTTATATTGTTATCTATCATGTTATTCTTTTACTTTTTTAAAATCTCAAATACATATTAAAATATAGACTAATCTTTTCTAAGCCTTCCCCTCCTCTCCCCTCCCAAAACCCCCTCCCAAACATACTCTTAGGGTTTTTTTTTACCCCCTCCTTCTCCCCTATACCCCCATTTTACCAAAAATCCCCAAAATACCCCTTATTTTAAAAAAAAATGGTTTTTTAAAAATTCCCGGAAATAGGTTTAAATTCGGAATGCAAAGTTTTAAGATTTCCGGAAATACCTCAAAAAGAGGTATTTTCGGAAGGTATTTTTGCCTTCCAAAAATACCTCTTTTGAGGTATTTCCGGAAATCTTAAAACTTTGCATTCCGAATTTAGACCTATTTTCGGAAAGTATTTTAATTTTTTTTTAAATTAAAATTATTACCATAAATAACGATATATAACGAAACTCGCTAAACTACGATCACGATAAACGATAACAATACAATACGAGGGAACAAATATGTCAAAATATACAATATACGAGAGTGGTCCTGCTGAGCAGGCTCATGATACTGCAGCTCCTGCTGCACCGGATCAGCCCTGCCTATGTTCTCACGCTCTCGGACACGCCTCTAACGCTCAGAAACGTGACCAGCCTGCCTCACCAACTGAAACCTCGTCCTCGTGCTAGGAGCAGCAGGAGGAGACTGGTCTGCATCTCCTGGTGCTGCCCCGGAAGACTCGCCTCGCTCTATCATTCCTGTTCTAGTCGCTATTGAAAAAGCAAAAAAAAAAAATTAAAACGAAATTTAAAAAAAAAATTCCGGAAATAGGGGATAAATGCGAAAAGATTTTTTTTGGGATTTACGGAAACACCTCAAAACGGAGTATTTTCGGAAGTCATTTACCTATTTTGGGGTATTTCCGAAAAGTTTAAAAAAAGCCTTTCGGAAATACCCCTATTTCTAAAAAGTTTAAGGACCAAAAACTTACTTTTTCCGCAAATATGTGTAAATGAGAAAGATTTACGTTTTTTAACTATTTTTAGGGGTATTTTTGTCCGTTTGGGTTATTATGGGGCTATAGGTAGAGCTGTCAATGGGCCGGGCTCGGGCCGGCCCGGCCCATCGGGCCAAACAGCATATACGGGCCGGGTCGGGCCGGCCCAATATTCTGATTGGGTCGGGCCGGCCCAATATTCTGATGGGCTGCAAAATTTACGGTCCGAGCCCGACCAACACCAGCCCATGGGCCAATGGGCCAGCCCAACGTGCCACATATTATTGACTTTTTAGAATTTTGACTATAAAAAAATAGTTTTAATGTTTCGTTAAGATACGGAGCTGATACAATATATGACTTCCACGGTGTAGTTTACAATTTCTCTGTACTTTGGTGTTTGCTAACTTTAATTAACTTTTTTCCTTTATTTCGTTGGACATGACAGGTACAAACGGAGAAATATTAGAGATTTACACAAAATTGCTCCATTTTCTTAAAAAAATTGTTCCATTTTTTTTACTTTTGTATTAGAGATTTTACACAAACGGAGGAATATTAGAGATTTACACAAAATTTCTTTACTTTTTATTATTTTTTTACTAAAAAAATTACTCCATTTTCTTGTTGGACCATATTTTAAAATTAAAATATTAAAACAAAAAAGTAACGGGCCGGCCCGAAGCCCATGGGTCGACCCGGCCCGGCCCAATAATATCATCGGGCCAATCGGGCCGGGCCAAAAAAGATACCGTTGATTTTGGGCCACTAATTTTAGAGCCTAGGCCCAACAAAAAAATCGGGTCACTGGGCCAGCCCAGTGGGCCGGGCCCAAATTGACAGCTCTAGCTATAGGGGAGGAGGGGGGTACCAAAAAAAACCCTAAGGGTATGTTTGGGAGGGGGTTTTAGGAGGGGAAGGGAGGGGAGGGAATATTTTTCAATTCTAAATTGATAAAGCTATAAAATGTCTCTAAACATAAATCAAATGTGATTAAAAATATTGTATTGATATCTATCAACTTGTTCTTTTAATTTTTTAAAATCTCAAATACATATTAAATTATTGACAAATCTTTTTCAAGCCCTCCCCTCCATTCCCCTCGCAAAACCCTCTCCCAAACATACCCTAAAATTTAACCCTAACATGATGACTTTTGAATATAATTATATCTTAAATTTAAATATTAATATAATATATAGTATTAAAATATAAATTTAATTATTACCATTTAACCACGAATTATTGAATCTTAAACTAGTGCAGATACAGTTTTCAAATCATTATTTTTCTTGTTTAACCACAGTTCATCTCCGGAAACTAATATTCCCCCACCCCACTAACATTGCTTATAAAAAAAAGCCACAGTTCAATAACTAATTAAAACACGGATTCTTCTCAAAAAAATTCAAATGCTTATACAATTACCAAAAAAAACAGATTTCTCATTTACAAAAAACAAAAATCTTAATCAAAGTAACAATAAATCTTAAACAATATCGCACTATATATAATATGCAAACAATTATCTCATAGAACTCGAACAACTGAAAATATCTTGAATTATTTCATCCACAATGATTTTCTATGAACATTAAAATCCAGGTAATAATCAACACATCGCATACAACCCTAATAAAGTTACATGTACAACCATGTTTAAACACATACAACATTTTTCACACAAAAATGGCAAATAAATACAAAAGAAATAAACCTACAAATTATGCATATACGGTACAGATCCTTGAAAGCCTCCATCAAAGAGTGCTCAAACTCTTCAACACTTTATATGAACCCCCGTGTTCAGAGTCTCTTTTATTCTACAATTTAAATATATAATAATATATATATTATACAAGCTTACTATATTATTATTATTTATTAAATTTCTATCCTTTCAGCTTTTCGCTTTGGTGGTGAAGATGGCGTGCAATTATTTGCTACTGCAGCGGTACCAGCTGTATTTGCTGTTGTATTATTATTCCCATGCTGGTTTTTCTGCGATTTTCCTGCTTTCTTGGCCTCTTGTTTTGCTCCTTGTTGCCTCACTTTAACTCCCCTTATCATCTGTTTTGCAAAATTTTCATCACCAATTAATTCTCAAACTTTTTAAATGAAGTGCCAATTTTCTCAACAAAAGTCTCAAATATATGTCCAATTTATTTTTCCTAGGGTAGTTTTTAAGATTTGATTAGTATGGACCGTCCAACCGACCGTGTATAGACACATGAAAAATATGTTTGACTTTTATATCATTCATCCTGAAAGTCACATCTACCATGATTTCTTATGATTTCTTATTAGACGATAGTGTAAAACACACAGTTTTATACCATTAGTGCATACTAATTAAACTCTAATTTACAAAGATTAGTAAAATATCCATGACAGTGTAAAATAATTTTTTTTTATCAAAGTGTAAAATAATTTATTCTAACAACTAGTGGGAGAAGGATATCTTACAAATTTGCCACACTTTACATCTGAATATATCACTATGAAATCTCCCTCTTGGAGTCCATTGGCTTTCACAAAGTCACCTGCAAAATGAAATAAATTCATCAAATGAAAGTGAAAAAGAAATAAAATGCACAAAAGGATAATGAGTAAGCTGATTAATTAACCCACCTGTGTTCTCAAGCAAATACATTCTGCTTTTGTTGTTTGGCCAGTACCTGATGCTCCAAGAAGAAATAATCCAAAAGAGAAAACTTCAATCTCAAAGTATTATAAATAAATAAAAACAAAAATGCAAGCGACAAATTCGCCAATGAAATTTCGCATACCTATAGCGCATATTCCAAACTCGGGAAGTTCCAATGTCTTCCATGGTAATGGAAATTCCATCCCTTGCCTCTAGTTCGGGCAAATGAGTTTCTGCCTCTTTCTGTTCAATTTTTGTAATCATAGTTATTATGAAATAATCACATCAAGATATATATACTAATGGAATTTTTGGTTTATGTAAAAAATATATGCATTGATCTTTTTTTTGGTGGAGGATTATATACATTGTTCTAATAGCAAGTATAATCAACTAATAACAAGAGATGTCACATAAACACTTACTTTTGGCAAAACAATTCTACCCAAACTTCCCACATCGCTTTGCTTCAACACCTTTTGAAGAAGGAACCTCAAGTTCTTCTCAGGCTTCCAACCCTGTCAATCAAACACATCACCACAAAATAAGCCACTCATTATTGATCATATGGCATATGCTATAACTATTATTAATTAACAAGAGAATAGTTCACACAAACTGAAACATAAACAAGAAAACAACAAATGATCTTCGCATATACATTTGTGATTATCAATAAGATTTTAAGAAAATCCGCAACCCATATCTAGTCAATATATCATGGTTTTTTATGTCTGTGCGACCAAGTCCAGATCAATACATCATTATTTTTCATGTCTAAATTTCTTATTATAATCCTATGTAAATCTCTTTGGAGATTTATCATTTGTCCTAGAGCTTGGGGCCTAAGATCTATTCCTGTTTCAGAAAACTTTTAAGATCGCAAACAATGTCACATATGTACCGCGATATCAAGGTTCACAACCGCAATTAAAACCTTAATTATCAAACATCATGGATAATACATTAACCAATACAAATAATCTAACATTACAGGATCAAAATTAATCCCCACCAACCTGTTTCCTATCCGATGCAACGCGCCCCTGATGACCATTCTGTGTCTGTGTCTGCACAGACGGGCAATCCACCATTGTCTGTGGCGGATCAGCCGGAACCACTGGCGCCAACGACGCTGTCCCACCAGCCATAGGCTGCCAGTACATCCAATTAGCTGGATTTGCATGAGAAGCACCCACAACATTGGTGCAGTTATCACTCCCAATCCCAAGTCTTGCATGTGCAGGATCAGAACCTTGATTTTGATGATTACCATGATGTCTATGATGAGACATAAACCTTCTTTGTCTTGCCATTCTCTTCTTCCTAGCCTCTTTAGTTGCTGAAGAACCCAACCTCATTAACCTATCACCACCAGTACCATTTAAAAACTGATAAGGATACTGATTTCCATAGCCTCCAAAACCAGCCACAGGTTGTAGAAGGTTATTATCACCAAATGATTGATTATAATGTGATGCAACAAACTGTGAAGCACCCCATGAATGTGTAGATTCCAACATATGCTGATAGTCATTACTAGTAGGTGCAGTTTGGTAAAGGTTATGGTTATTTGCACCATTCATGTTATTATTTGTAGTATAAGGATCACCAACATAACCAACCATGGGTTGTGAAAATTGTTGTGGACCCACAATATTGAGAGATGTTGGATCTAAAGGTGGTGGAGAAAGCCACTGTGTTTGGTTGAAACAAGCATTTGTTTCAGGTATAAATGAACTTGTGTTCATGTTATTTGCAATTGCACCAGTGTTTGTGTTTTGGTTCTGACATGGATCTTGAAATTGTTGTTGAAGAAGATTTGAAGACACAACATTGTTATTGTTAATGTTGTTGATGTTGTCTTCGCGCCTTTTATTCTGAAGATGGCTAGTTTTAACCCATTCAAGAATAAGTTTCAATAATTGTTTCATACCTTCTTTTCCACCACCTAATCTTCTAGCAGCACTTTCAATAGTAGATTTCTTAAGCTTAACATTCCTCAAATCATTAGCTGAGACACTGTCTTTATTAGATTTAAGCCATTCCAAGAAAACCATACTCATTTCATCACCAATTGCACCATCTTCTCCTTGAATCTCTTCCTCATTATTATTACATAAAAGAACCCCATGATCTTGTGGCTCAGATTCCATTGCATGTTGATTCTGATGTGGAATCTGTTCTTGTGTGAACTCAACTAAAGGGTTTTCTTCATTTTGAAAAATAGTTGAAGGGTCAAAAAACTCATTGGCTTCTAAAAGTTCCATGTAACCAAAAGTATCCATAACATCATCCATGCAATGATCACCAGCAGTAGTAAGACCAGGATCAGGTTGTTGTTGTTGAGATATCTCCATAGATGCAGTAGACGACAGAGCAGCATGATGTTGATGATGATGATCTAATGGATCATGATGATGATGATGATGATGATGCATGTAACCATGGTTTTTGTTCTTAATATCTTCTTCAATATCTGATTTCAAAACAGCCCAAGAAGCTGCTGAAGATGAAGAAGCAGAGGAAGAAGAGGAAGTTGTTGTTGTAGTTGTGGTAGTGTTTGTTGTACTAGTATTAGAACATGCTATGGTTTTCAATGGTAGTGATGTTGGTGTAGAAGAAGAAGAAGATGATGAGGATGATGATGATGACATGCATGGGAAATCAGGTAGTAAAGGAGGGAAATCAGCATAAAACATAGATGCATCATCATCATTCATATTAATATTCATACCAAGAAGATCATCATCATTCAGCATAAAACCAACAGGTTCTGTCTCAGTTTCAGTTACAGTTACACCTCTTGCATGCAGATCTCCTCCTTCAAATTCTACTCCACACTCCATCTCATGAAAAAAACAGATCTTTCAACAAAAAAAACTACCCTCAAAGGTTGAAGGCTTGAGAATCAAAATCCCTTTTTTTTAATGGCTTGGAAATTTCTTTCTTGTGGTTTCAGATATCTTATGTTGTGTGGTATTGGAATACTATGGGAGGACAGAGAAAGTAGATAGAATAAAGAAAAAAGATGGATAATTTTTTTTTGTGGGTGTGTACTTATCAGTACAACAAAAGGGAAAGATCTGAAATAGTGAAGTTGTATCCAATTAAGGAAGCAAAAAAGAAGATAAGGTTATCTTAAAATCCTATGAAGGGATGCAACAGAAAACATCTGATTCTCTAAAACACAACCCACGAGAGAGGATCAACAAGTTGGATATGATATCTCTCATAAAAATAAAAATATAATAATAAAAACTCTCTCTTTCTCTTCTCTTACCTTCAAAGAAAGCGACTTTAACACATTTTTTATTCACAACTGGGTCATTTTCATACCCAATTACATAAATTCTCTCTACAACAATAATAATCACAGAAACACAAAACAGACATGAAATGAAAGTGCCAAACTTAACTTTACACAGAAGGGGTATGAATGATGCAAGAGAGAGTGAAGCAAGCAAGATTATTTTTCTTCTTCACAAACCCAGAAACGAAAACCAATCAAAGCCTTCAACTTTGAACATTTCAAGGATACCCACATGCTTAAATTGACTCAAAAACTTAACCTAATAACAAGAACAGAACCAACCCACCCATGTGTGTGTTCTGGTTTGTTCTGAGAATTTCTTTATATTTTTTCTTCTGTTTCTATATTTTATTGTTTTCTCTTTCTTAGATAAGTTCAAATGGTTTTTTGGGTGGTTTTCATTTTCATTATACACTAACAAAAACAAACAAACTCTTATGTAAGAAAGAGAAAGAAAGAGGATGGGTGGTTTCAGAGAGAGAGAAAGGCAGTTTTTAGATGGGAAGAAGATGAAAGGAATATTAAAAAAACAAAAAACACTGCCGCTTGTTTACTCCGGATTTTGTGCCCTATAGACATCCGTTACAACCTTAGTGGTAGTACTAAACGGTGCCACAGTCTTTATGAGAAAGTAAGTCTTGCTGTACATCAAACAATACGCCAAAGGGAAATTTTTAGGTGCCTTCACTATTCGGATTAAGATAACTTCTTCAATCACCTGTAGTATTTTTTTTCTTACCTTTAATAATGTGGTAATTAGTTGATCACTAAATGTTTATAGTAGTTAAGATACTCATATACTCCTCCTCCAAATAAATTATAATCAAAATTAATTAGTTTCACACTTATTAAAATAATTACAGGTATTTTTATAAAGCCTATTTAAAATTTAATTTTATCACCTAAGTTACTCTTCATCTCATTAAACAAATATCATTATTTATAAAATATCATTAAATGGGAATAGTGTTTCTTAGATAATCCAAGCAAAAGAAATAGTGTATTACTCCTCTATTTCAGATTTCACTTTATGCCCTTTCTCTCATCTCAATCTCTTGTATCCAAAACAAGTAGTAATTAAGTGTCATATTTTTAGAAATGATTGTTATTTAGCCAAAATATTCCGGCCAAAAATAGCAAAAAACCAAGTTACAACACTAATTAACCAAGTTTTATAAGTCATTAACCAACCTGCTTTTTCACAGTTTTCTAGGCCATTGACTAAAAACTGTAAAAAAGCAGGTTGGTTAATGGCCTATAAAACTTAGTTAATTGGTGTTGTAACTTGGTTTTTGACTACTTTTGGTTAGAACATTTTGGCTAAATATCATTATTCTTTAGAAATAGTAAATGTTGGTTTTGGGTTTCAGAAAATCAATTACTGAAAAAAATTACTGGGTTGAGTCGCGGACTAGGTCGCTTTATTTAAGACGTTTCGTGGCACTGCTCAAAATTGTGCAGGTAGGCTATCAACCACGACGTCCCCAGGATAAAACAGCCCAGTCAAAACTGTTACGAAATATCACTGCACAGTGAAATTTCGCTCAAGAAATACACCTTCAATATGGTTAAAAAACCACTCTAAATATCATTCGTATACCACTCTTGAATATGGCTCGTAAGCCACTCTAAGGAGTAGAAGAGAAGAGAATTCTTGAGGGAAATGAGAGAAAACTGGAGGAGAGATTTATCGTCCAGTGGTGTGTGGAATGAAGTGAGGGAAGGTCCTATTTATAGGAGAGAATTGGACTTGCTGTGCAAGTAAGTTGTTGGAGAAAAATTCTCAACAGATAAGAACGAAGAACTTGCGCTACAAGTCAACAGCGGATAAGAATGACCACAATGGCTCTATCAGATGCGCAACGGTAAGTTCATCGTATCTGGTCAGTTCAACGAATCTGGACGAGCAACGCACTTATAAACACTCTTAAAGTGTTTATTCTATCCAATGTGGGACTTTTTCAATTCACAACTACCAAAGTTCCAACAATCCCCCACTTGAATTTAAAAAGAAGTTCCAGAAGTAGCGTCAAATGCCTCCGTAAGATTGTGCATAAGCAGAGGTGTCATACGACTTGAACCTTTGCATAGCGGTTAAGATTTAGATTCAACAAGAGTGACGCGTAGTCTTGAACTCTATCTCTAATCATCAAAACCACACACAACATTTTCCATAGGTACTATTCTCAAAAGCCCGTGCGTTTATGGCCCTGCACGTCTATCCCAGTTTAGTGAACGCTCTAGGAATTTCTGTCAAGAATTCCATAGGAAGCGGCCCCACTTCCACATTCACAAAGGTGAGTCTCTCCACTCCACATAGAGTATAGATCTCATTAAGAGTTTCTATTACCTCAACCTTACATCGCTTCAGGAATCATGCTTCTTTACTTATAGTAGCATGTTCATCTCCTATCACCTCACAACTTGTTATTACCCATTGAACCTAATTCTTGGGATCTCCACTCTTTTAGGTCGGGTTACCATCGTGAGTGACTCATGGTTCTAATGGCAGTAGTCTCATCTTTTGAGATGTATTTTGGACTTTCTTTTTGGCTAATCCTTTCGTCAAAGGATCACCTAAGTTCTATTCAGTGCGTATATGATCCACTCTCACAGCTCTTTTTGAGAGAATTTCTCTAACAATGCTGTTCCTACGACATATTTGTCGCCTTTTATCGTTGTAATAACAATTCTTTATTTTGCAATAGCCGCAGTACTATCGCAGTGGACCAACACAACTGGCGTCAGTTTTTCCATAAGGAATCTCTGCTAGTAAGCCAACTAGCTTCTTCACTGGCGGTTGCCAACACTATCATTTCTGACTCCATAGTGGACTGAACCAAAATGATCTGTTTCTTGGATTTCCAGGAGACAATACCACCATATATACTAAATATATAGTCACTAGTTGCTTTGGAATCATCTGATAGAGTATTTCAATCAGCATTACTGTATCCTTCAAGTACAGCTGGAAATCTCTGATAATGTGATCCGAGATTCATGGTCCTTTTAAGGTATCACATGACTCTCTCAATAGTGTGCCAATGCTCTATACTAGGTCGACTGGTAAACCTGCACAGTGATCCCATGACATAGGCAATGTCGGGTCTAGTACAATCAGTGGCATACCTTAGGCTGCCAATGATGCTCGCATATTCCGTTTGTCTAACACTGTTACCAATGTTCTTAAAAGGTTTGACAATTGGATCATATGATGAGCAGGAAGGTTTACGATCAAAGTAGTTATATTTCTTTAAGATCTTCTCAATATAATGAGATCGATCAAAGAAACTCCTTTATCAGATCTAGTATTCCTAATACCAAGGATTACACTTGCTTCTCCGAGGTCTTTCATATCAAAGTTGTTGCACAACAGTGATTTCAATTTATTTACAGCATGCATGTTTGATCCAAATATGAGTAAGTCGTCTACATAGAGACATATGATAGTGCAAATTTCATTCTCGGTTTTGTAATAAATGCATTTGTCACTTTCATTCACTTTAAACTGATTCGATATAATCAAATTATCAAACTTCTCATGCCATTGTTTGGGAGCTTGTTTGAGACCATACTGAAACTTATCCAACTTAAGACCTTGTGTTCTTGCCCATGTATTACAAAACCTTCAGGTTGCTCCATATAAATTTCTTCTTCTAATTCACCATTTTAAAAAAACAGTTTTTACATGAATTTGGTGTACTTCTAAATTATAAATAGCGGCCAGCGAAATTAGTACCCTTATGGATGTAATTCTAGTAACAGGTGAATATGTGTCAAAGAAATCTATATTCTCTCTTTGTCTAAAACCTTTGGCTAAAAGGCGGGCCTTGTATTTATCAACAGTGTCATCGGGTTTTAGTTTCTTTTTCAAAATCCATTTACAACCAATTGGTTTGCAACCAGGATGCAAGTCCACTAAGTGCCAAGTCTTGTTAGACTCTAGAGAATCCATCTCATCATTTATGGCTTCTTGCCACAAATCAGCATCCAATGAAGGCAGGCTTCTTGAATGTTATATGTATCCTCCTCTAGTTTATGGACCGTATAATAAGTTCCATATTCTTTAGCAACTTGTGCTTTCTTACCTCTTCGAGGTTCTATTTCCCTTTATTCGTTGTTTTCAACATTCCTAAGCATAAAAACTTGACTAGTTCAGTGCCCCCACTATTTATTGATTTAAAAGGGAATTTATTTTCATAGAAGTCAACGTCATTTGACTCTATGATCTCTTTTGCATTAAGGTCATAAAACCTGTATGGTTTGCTATTTACTGCATACCAAATGAATACACATTCATAGGCTCTATTGGTGAGTTTAACTCTTTTTGGGATTATGACATAAGCCAAGTAATCCCAAATTCCAAAATAAGACAAGATGAGTTGTCTTTTCTTCAAGATCTCCGAAGGAAAATTTTTATTTCTTTAGATTCAGTGAATCTATTCATAAGATAACCAACGGTTTAAAAAATATTCACAAGAGAGATCAAGTGCAAGAATTCAGCAAAATAGCAAAAACCAATTCAATAAAGATTTTATTTTTCTTTCTGCTTTACCATTCATTTCAGAAAAAATATGGTGCAGTCGTTTCATGTATAATTCCTTAAAATTAATGGGAATCATACTCTGTTCCTCAATCGCTATAAAAACTCTTAACCTTTCTACTTAATTGATTTTCAAAAATCTGTAATGGAAAACTTTGAATATGTCAAGCACTTCACTTTTAATTTTCACAAAGTATACTACAATGTAGTCAAAGCAATTATAAATAAAAGTGACAAACTATCGTTTTCCATTTTTGGTTAATGTTCTATCTTATTCGCATATATATATCTGAGTGAGTCAAAACTACTGCTCAGATTTCCTTACTGATTTATGCGAAGTCTTGAAAATTATTGCTGGACTACAAAAATCACAATTTTTTTCTTAAGTCATTTAAGAAAATAACTTTTGATAAATGCTATCTAGCTCTTATTGAAAAGAATAGTATAGTGTACAAAGTCAAAGTCAAACACTGCGTAAAAAATCATTGTTTAAAGAAAACTTCCGATAGACAAAGTAAACACTCCGTGAAAAAAAATCGTTTAAAGAAAGTTTTCACCAGACTCAGCATCATTTTCTTATTTTCAGCAACGGTGTATGTTCAAAACATAGTCAGTAACCATCCACCAACCTTCGCATTCACCAACAATGGTGATTTCAGAAATTATAGCATCAAATTACTATTCAGTCAGGTTAGCCTGCGGGGCAGAGCTTGACCTGTTCATATACATGTGTGTCATATGACCTGGTCTCTCGCAATTGAAACAATTAAATGGAGGAGCAACGTCATTTCTAGGTGGTAGTTGAAGTTTAGAATATGGGAAATTTGGGAGGTCCTATTCAAGTTGCTGTTCCTTTGAGCCTGATTACCGTTTTAATTTTTGAAAGATTTTCTAGAAAATTATATTGCAATCAATATTATATATTGCAATATATCGTAAAAAGTATAACTTCAAAAATAATGTTATTGCTAAAAAGCAATTCTATGATTTAATATCATTAATCGTTAGCGTTAACCACTAACGACAACAAAAGATATGAATTTTCAAAATTGTTTGTTCGAGTAGATTCCCAGGAAAGAGATGTGGGTCACAATGGACATACTTAAGTACCAAGTCTTTCCTAACCAGAACTTTTCCCAAAAAATACAAATTAAGAAAATTCATTCTTAAAGAGATGATTATTCTCTTTCCGTGTATAGAGAAAATTATTCTCTTTCCAATGATAAATTATATAGTGAAAATATTCTCTTTCTATCGATAAATAGTATAGAGAAACTTATTCTCTTTCTATAGGAATATTTCTTTAGCTATTTTATCTTTCTTTCTGATCAGCTGTTTCAGTGAGCACTTGAATGTCATCTTTTAAATGTTGGCAACATTTTTCATATTTAATAAAAATTTATTTTGTTGTCATTGTTTTAATTGACATTCTTGAAAAAGAAACGATTTGTTGAAGTTAGAAACAGCAAAATCAGAGCCAGTAATGTCTTCGGTAGTCATGGCTAAATTTGAAACGTCTTAAAATTGTTGGTTTTGAGTTTCAGAAAGTATTTCAGAAAATCAATTACCGAAAAAATTACTAGGTTGAGTCACAGACTAGGTCGCTCTCTTTAAGACGTTTCGTGGCACTGCTCAAAATTGTGCAAGCATGCTATCAACCACGACGTCCCCAGGATAAAACAGCCCAGTCAAAACTGTTACGAAATATCACTGCACAGTGAAATTTCGCTCAAGAAATACACCTTCAATATGGTTAAAAAACCACTCTAAATATGATTCGTATACCACTCTTGAATATGGCTCGTAAGCCACTCTAAGGAGTAGAAGAGAAGAGAATTCTCGAGGGAGAGGAGAGAAAACTGGAGAAGAGATTTATCGTCCAGTGGTGTGTGGAATGAAGTGAGGGAAGGTCCTATTTATAGGAGAGAATTGGACTTGCTGCGCAAGTAAGTTGTTGGAGAAAGATCCTCAACAGATAAAAACGAAGAACTTGCGCTGCAAGTCAACAGCGGATAAGAATGACCACAATGGCTCTATCAGATGCGCAACGGTTAGTTCATCGTATCTGGTCAGTTCAACGAATCTGGACGAGCAACGCACCAAAATAAAATAAATTAATTATTTTCGCAAAAAAAGAAATTACACCTCACAGCCCGATCCGATTGGACGGACGGCGGCGGCGCTCACGCGTGTGTGGTGGTCAATTTATGTGTGTTCTCTCCATTTCACACAATTGGGTACCAATTAGGCTCCAACCCAATGTGTGAAGTCCACACTTATAAACACTCTTAAAGTGTTTATTCTATCCAATGTGGGACTTTTTCAATTCACAACTACCAAAGTTCCAACAGGTAGACAAGTGTTATTTTATGTAAATAATGAAATATTTAAGCTTAATTACATTTTTGGTCTCTTTATTTTATGCCGTTTGCAATTTTGTTCCTTTTTTCTTTCTAATTTCGTAATTATAATCTTTAAGGGTATGTTTGGGAGGGGGTTTTGGGAGAGGAAGGGAGGAGAGGGCTTATTTTTCAATTCTAAATTGAGTAAGCTATAAAATGTTAATAACCATAAATGAATTATGTTTAAAATTGTTATATTGTTATCTATCATGTTATTCTTTTACTTTTTTAAAATCTCAAATACATATTAAAATATAGACTAATCTTTTCTAAGCCTTTTCCTCTCATCCCCTCCCCTCCCAAAACCCCCTCCCAAACATACCCTAAGTTTTTTTCAAAATTATTAGATGTCGGCCAATTATAAAATTGGGTCATCCATTATGTAACGTCATAATAGAGTTTCTTATGTGGTGCCTACTTGTAAAATTAATCTTTGTTGCCATTCACGTCATTTAATACCAATTAAATAACATGATAGAATTTTATAAAATTCGTTAAGTAAAACAATAAAAAAGGATATTTTGATCTCGTCATTTAGTTCTTCCTTTTACTTGTACTAGTCAAATTCTTGAAACTAATAAATCACGCGCAAATAAATGCGCAACCAAGAAAAATGCGCCTAGAGGAGAATTCGGTAGAGAGTGAGCAAAAAGCGCAGGGAATTGAGGGCGAGAGAAGAAAGTAGCAATAACGCTGCTCGCAGTTCTAGTCGACGAGCGAGTGTCTTGAACGAGATGGTGCATATCTGTGGCGGATGTGGCAGTAGCCTTTTTTTTGTTACATAAATTTTAGGGTGAGGGGGTGGTGCCCCAGTTCAAGGCAGGGAAGACCTTCGGGCTCGTTGAACACTTACGAAAGTAATTACATTTACCTTCCCCAAGAGGACTAGTGGGGAGTTGAACCTGGGACCTCCCGAATACAAATCATGTCATGCTCCACTAGCCTTTGGGATGGTGGTTGTGTGAGAAGGAAGTTTGTTGTTGAATGGCAGACATATACATTAATAATTAAAAGAGGGTATAGGGGGTACCGAAACCCATACAAAAAGTCTCAAAGGAAAGGAAATAAAAACAAAACATGAACAAGAAGGAACATATGCAACTACTGAGAAATACATAAAAAATATCTGTCCACCACTCATAGTAAAGACAGGGGCCCACTTCACTCCTCGTCATAAACCATCTCCTGGACAAAACTTTAATCCTCTCTAATACTTGGCTACTATCGTTTGGCGTTCAAAGGTTGGCTTGCCTCCACCCTCACTCACTCTCTTGCTCCTATTATTGTTGGTTGCTGCAAACTTTCTTCTCTCATTGTTTCTTGTTCCTTATTTCTATTTTTCTCTTAATTTCATATCACTTGTAATTTTTCTCCTCTCTAGTTTGCTGTATCCCCTCTCTCGTGTTAATTTAACTAGCAGAAGTAAAAGGAAGAACTCGACGAAGAGATGAATATGAAATTAGGGTTCCAAAATATCATTTTTACTTTTTTAGTTAACAGATTTTCTAAATCTTATTTTACCCTTTCCTCAAGTTTACCCCTAATAATATCTTATTTTACCCTTTCCTCAAGTTAACAAAAATGCAGTTATGCGTTATATTAATTACCCTTTCCTCAAGTTAACAAAAATGCAGTTATGCGTTATATTAATTACCCTTTCCTCAAGTTTACCCCTAATAATATCTTTTTAGAATTATAACGTTTTATTGCATCATTTTAATTTAATAAGATCAAAATGGTAAAATTGTTCTTCTCATTATTTCATTTATGATTACTTCTTAATATGTGTGAAATTATTAATATGACACTTTGACACTTATATAATGGAACATAATGAGTACTTCCTCCAGCCCTTTTATGTGACATTTTTTAAAATACCAGATAAATTTATTTTTTTTTGGTACAAATTTAAAAAGGGAAAGGACTACAGCAGAAAAACCAAACTAAAGTATTAAAAATGAAACCTTGTTAGCGTCAACAAGAAATAGGGGAGCAAGGCCAAAGGGGGGGTTGCTTAAAGGAAAGAAATGTTCTGCCATTAATAGCACTTAATTTAGCCAAAAAGTTCGTGCAAGCATTGCCTTTTCGGAGAGAATGAATGATCATGATCTCCCAATCACGAGCTAACAAGTCCTTGATATTCAACACAATAGACGCATGAATGTGCTAAGGTTTATGGCTTCTTCAACTAATTGAATGTGTGAAGAGAGTTAGAATAAACGAAAAGGGAACGATGACTTGCACTACAAAAAAACACCTTATTAGCGACGGAACCAAAATTCGTCGCTAATGTTTAAGTAGCGAGAGATTTTAGCGAGGGAACCAAAATCTGTCGCTAATAATGACGAATGCGCGCTTTTTTTAACAAAAAAATTTAAATTTCGTAGCTAAATTTAAAATCCGTCACAAAAAATCTGTCGCTAATGCTGACGTGACCGTTGCGCAGACCTTGGAATGCGTAAAATTCTGAATCCGTCGCTAATTTGAATTTCCGTCGCAAAGAATCCGTCGCTAATTCCTTGGAAATTGCACAATTTTAAAATCCGTCGCTAATTTGAATTTCCGTCGCTAAATTTCCGTCGCTAATTCTAATTTTTTTATTAAACCGAATCCTCCTCACTTCTTATCTCTTCTCTTCTTCTTTTCTTTTCTCACACTTCACTCTCTTTCTCCCTTACTCTCCTCTCTCTCTCTCTACCCAAACCCACCCTACACTACCACCACCACCACCACCACCACCACATCATAGCTCCTCTCATCCTCACACTTCTCTCTCTCTCTCTACACACAAACCCTCTTCCCATATTTCACCTCCACCACCACCACCACTACCACCACAAAATTAACGTCCACCCCCACTCCTTTCTCTAACCATACCCCTCTCTCTCTCTCTAACCGTCTCTCTCTCTCTCTCTATACACAAACTCCTTCCTATATTTCACCACCACCACCACTACCACCACAAAATTAACTTCCACCCTCGCTCCTCTCTCTAACCATACCCCTCTCTCTCTCTGTAACCGTCTCTCTCTAACTGCCTCTCTCTCTACCCAAACTCCTTCCCATATTTCACCACCACCACCACCATATTTCACAATAATTTTCTAATAATTTTATAACAATATTATAACAATATTATAATTTAACAATATTATAACAATAATTATATAATATACCGAATATTAATAATATTATAATATTATAATAATTATTATAACAATAATTTTATAATATACTTCAATGACGAATGCGCGCTTTTTTTAACAAAAAAACATGGATTACGAGGTGATTAACGACAGAATTTCCCTCGCTAAATTCCGTCGCTAACTTCTGTCGCTAACCATTAGCGAGGCCATTTTTAGCGAGGGATTTGTTCCGTTGCTAATTCCCTCGCTAAGGCACATTAGCGACGGATTTTTGGTCATTAGCGACAGAAAAATCCGTCGCCTATACTGCTTTTTTTTGTAGTGTTGATCTAAAGCTAATTGTATTATGTTCCTGGCTATTTCCTGAAGAGGAACTAGACCGAATGTTTTTGGTAAGAAAATGATCTGAGTCGTGAAGAATAGAGTGTAGAGATTGAGTAGAAAAGTTTTGGATCCGTTTATTGACCTCTCGGGGATATATTTATGTTATAGGGAGAAATAAATGAAATTAATGACATAGTATGGTCGTTGTGACCGTTACAATACATAAGGGAGGAATATCAGGGATCCTAATAAGTGTCTGGTTGGCCGTTACCAATAAGTCTGTCGATCGAGAGTGGGGAAGGTCTTTTGAATGCTATGAGTTGACCGAGGAGGAGTTGAGGGGAGCACCTTTTCCTTCTGATCAGAGATGTTCGGCTGATCCCTTGTAGGTAACGGTCAGTCCGAATGGGAACATAGTCCTTCAAGCGATGAACATGAGGTGTGAAGTCATTCTAGTGCTACGAGGAGCTAGCTCGGTCGAACTCAAATCCTTCAAATGTTGAGTCCTTCAGGGGTTATTGTTGCTTGACAATTAAGACCGATAGGACATTTCTAACTCCTTTGGTTGTTTGATTCATTGACATTGACCTTATCACAGTTTCTTCGCCTTGACTGGCATTTTCTGCACCTCATAAATGCCTGGCCTTGTAACTTGCTCTTCTTTCAACTATAAAAGAAGGTTCAAACCTAAGTTATCTTCATTTGAGTTACTTCTTTTCCTTCCTTATGTTGCTTCTTCATGGCGATTTTGTTGTTTTTGTGTTGAGGTTTTCTCTACCTCCTCGAGTTTTTTGCACATTCTTGGAGGCGTCTAGTTATGCACCAAGAATGCCAAGATCAAGGTGGGAGATGTTGATCTTCAAGAGTTGTGGATTTTCGTTCCTCTGTGTTTCTCTTCCTCCCTCGGAAATGTCCAGAAAACTCAAGAGGCTTTGTTCGGCCAAAATTATTGAGGTTGCTTGTAGAAGTGCGGCCCTCATCACCCATTCTGAGTCTGTTGTCTTCCCTAGGTTGTGGAAGGAGAAGGAGTCCTTTGTGATCGCGGCTGAGCAGAGCTGGACCACGGCAGTTCGTCGCTCGCACTTGGTTCAAGTAGCATGTTGATGATCTGGATTAATGTTGCTACTTCTGAACAATAGAGGTTATGTTGCTAGTAGTAACCACTTTTGTTGATCTCTGGCTTCTGTCCTTTTTCCTGCTCTGTGCTGATATCAGAGACCTGCACAAAAGAAGAAGAAAGCTTGTGGTTGCTCGGCGTGGGAGCCGACTGTACATTGGGTTAGAGGATTTTATATTGTAACCTATTTGTCTTTCAACAAATCTTGTTAATGTATTACCTGCTTGAAATAAAAATGTTGTTAGTTTCTGCAGTTACGATCAGGGTCTGGATCATGTTAATTTTTACGCTAGAAATGAGGTTGGCTTGATCTTCGGGTTGTTTTAGTTTGTTGTTTTTAGAATGGTTGTGTACCCAAGGGTGTATGTCGGCGTTCCGCATCATTTAATACCAATTAAATAACATGATAGGATTTTATAAAACTCGTTATAAAACAATCAAAAACGATATTTTGAACCCTAATTTCATATTCTCCTCATTGATTTCTTCCTTTTACTTTTACTTCAAATTCTTGAAACTAATATATCACATGCAAATAATCACACAACAAAGAAAAATGCGCCTAGAGAAGAATTGGGCAGAGAGTGAGGAAAAAGCACAGGGAATCGAGGGAAAGAGAAGGAAGTGGCAATAATGTTATTCGCAATTCTAGGCAACGAGTAGGGGTCTTGAACGAGACGGTGCATACCAGTGGCAGAGTAGCCTTTAGGATGGTGGTTGTCTGAGAAGGAAGTTTTTTTTTAAATGGCACACACACACACACACACACAACACACACACAACACACACACACACACACACACACACACACACACACACACACACACACACACACATATATATATATTAAAGGGGGTACCAAAATCCATAAAAGAAGTCTCAAAGCAAAGGAAAGAAAAACGAAAGACGAACACGAAGGAACATATGCAACTACTGAGACGAAACGAAAGGCAGGGGCCCACTTCACTGCTCGCTATAAAGCGTTTCTAGGACAAAACTTTAATCATCTCCAATACTTGGCTACTATCGGCTGGCGTACCTGCGAAGATACTCTCACTCTATTCTCTTTAAATGAAATTAAACAATTTTAAATCTCTATTTTTAATGTCATTTTACATTTATTAGTTAGTTTAACCGCTAGTTATACCAAACACATGATTTTCTATCCGCTAACTTATCCATTATCTGCTAGCTCATCTGCTATCCACTATTCGCTACTTTTTACCAAACAGAGCTTAGATGAATTATTTTTTTTTTTGGTACAAATTTAAAAAGGAAAAGAATAACGGCAGAAAAAATAAACTAAAACCTTAAAAATGAAACACTGCTAGCGTCAGCAAGAAGTAGGGGAGCAAGGCCAAAGGGGGTTGCTTAGAATCTTCTGCCATTAACAGCACTTAATTTAGCCAAAAAATTCGTGCAAGCATTGCCTTCTCAGAAGGAATGGAATGATCATGATCTCCCAATCGCGAGCTAACAAGTTCTTGATATTCAACACAATAGATGCATGAATGTGCTAAGGGTTTATGGCTTCTTCAACTAATTGGTGGTGTGAAGAGAGTCAGAATAAACGAAAAGGAAACGATGACCTTATGATTTTCTTCAAGATATACCCTATCCAACCCGAAAGGGAAGGCGATGTCCAGGCATCTAAAACTACTTGGCTAAATTCTTATGATCTAATTATCCGGTGGTTATTGAAGAGAAAAAGTTTTAGATCAAGTTGGAGGAATCATATATGATATGATGAAACAATGGTCAAAAACATCACTTGGGAGATCCCACAAAGACACATTGCACCAGTTGGCAAGCCAATCATCAGACACTAGGACTCGGTCCAGCCTACTCATTGCCATCCCATTCGGTTGGACCCAGGTAAACCTCCTCTTAAAGAGTGGCATGCCACTTAAGATGCAAGTCCTCAGAAGTTTCAGAACTCCACAAACGTGGTTGATCCCCCAAAGTTCCCATCTAACCCTACCTCAGTGTTTTCTTCGACAAACCGTGAGTCTGTTTTGTATATCTATGCTAATCTAGTTAGTCCTTTTGGCCTCCTTTAAATAAATAAAAAATTTACATAACTTTATTATACTAAACTTTAAGATGAGAAATCCTAGCTTTAACCTACCATATTCCACCAACCGAATTAATTTCCCAGAGAAAATTATGATTAATAACCGTAAAAAAGTAAAAGAATATATTGACAAAAAAGTACTAGCTTAATTAATACTATTTATCCTTGATATAAAATCCATATATTATTGTTTAATTATGTACTCTATTAGTTATTACATTATGAAAATTGTTGTAAACATATAGTAAAAAATAATTTAAGAACTAGCAACATATGACATACTTTATCATATGACATACTTTAATTAATTTGAATTCTAATGTTTTGCAAATTATTCAAAGTAATACTACCTCCGATTCATAATATAATTAAAAAACAAACCCTACATCACAACTGAAACCAATTATTTTAATTTAATAATTTAGATTGATCATTTAGTGAGGGTAGAGTTTTTTTTTTTTACAACAAGCAACTAGTGCATTTCATTAATAATAAAATCTGAAATACATGTGGGAGCTACAAAGTAATCATGAAGACTAGCTGATAGCAAGACTACCCCCGCAAGGGAACGAGCGACCTTGATAGCTCTCCTACTAGCAAACTCAACATAAGAGTTACCGTTAAAAAAAGAAAATAAATCCTTACAAGCTCTAATGTGAGAACCAAATTCAGAAATAAGGTGTTTATTATTTGATCAAAAAAAAGGTGTTTATTAGAGTTGAAAGCATCGACAAAAAATAATTTTTATTACATTTTAAAAATATAGTTTATTCCTTATATATTAGATCAACAAAAAATAATTTTTATTTCTTATATAATAGACTAGACGTTTCAATATTTATCAAATGCAACTTTACTCAAGAGTTTCTTCTATGAATATAATCATAATGTAGTGTTCATCAACCAATACTATTAAGTAAACAAAACCATTTTTTTTGTTACAAAAGAGAAAAACAAAAAACTAAGACCTCACAAAGAGAGTTCCCATAGCATCAACAAGCAGTAAAGAACTAAGCTCCACAGGAGCTGAATGCCACACACAACAAAAAGGAAGAAGTTTCCCGAGCCCCAAACTTGGCGAACCAGTCAGCACAAAAATTAGTCTCACGATAGGAATGATGAATCTACACCTCCCACTCTTTCTTCAAGTAGTCCCTCACTAAAGCAACTCATTGCCAAACTTGTGATAAGAAATGTTTGCCTCCTCTATCAAGCGAATAACTTCCAAAGAATCTGTGTAACATTTAACTTTCCGAAAACCTTTATCCCAACAAAGAGACAGACCATACGAAGTAATGCCATGAGCTCTGCATGCATAATATTAGAAATACCCACTGAACCACCAAAACCGAGGATAAAGTTTCCCATATGATTCCGAATCAAACCACCAAATCCTGCTTGGCTCGAGTTAGTCAATGCACTACCATCAACATTGAGTGCAATCCAATCCACTGGGGGCTTCAACCAATTAACCTGCAAACCCGAGCTAGATCTGATGTTATTGGAACTATCATTCATGTATGCATTGCTAGTATCACAATACAAAGCATAGCAACCAGCAACCACCTCATAAATTGGAGTCCGGACCCCTTCAAAAACAACTCTGTTGCGACGAGACCAGCACTTCCACAACACTATAAGGATTAAAATCCCAGGAATTTTAACTTGTTGCAGCCACTCAAACAAATTAATTGCAATTATCATTAGGAAGAAAGTCTGAAGCCTCAAAGCAGGAACTCCAAATCTCCAATGAGTATTTACACCAGAAGAGACAATGAAGCATGCTTTCAACCTCTTGGTTGCATTGAGGACAAGTATCATTACTTCTGACATTTCTTCTATATAGAACATCCCGAGTTGGCAAGGAATAATGGCAAATTTGCCAAACAAAAAATTGAATATTGGAAGCCACTTTTAGCCTCCAAATCCAATTCCAGTTCTTAGTATTTTGTAACCCCATATGATCTCCCAACAACATGTAATAAGCCGTTTTTGTGGAATATATACCATCAGTTGCATGCTTCCAACGCCACCCATCTTCAACCGAGTCAACTAACAAAGGATTCATCTCCATAACCACTTGCTTGATATGATCAGGTAACTGTGTATATAAGAGGTTCAACCTCCAAGTTCCCTCAACGTAAACATCACGAATGGATCGATCAATGTCATGAATGTCCACGTAAGGTACTCGGCTGCTAAGAGGAACTTTCAAACACCAACCGTCAAACCAAAAGTTAGACATACAATTACCACATTTAAACTCAAAACCATCGCCAAAAAGAGGTAAACTCTTCTGAATAGAATTCCAGATCGTGGATCCACTTACCTTTTTGGCGTTAAATAGGGAGCAATTAGGATAGTAAATCACCTTAAGAAACTCGACCCACAACTTATCAGCTCCAGAGACCATATCCCACACCAACTTACCTAATAAAGCAATATTTTGTAATCTTGCCACATGCACTCCCAAGCCTCCATTACGCTTCGGTCTAGCAATCTTCTTCCACCCCACCATATGCATGCCACGATTTGTATGTTCTTTCCATATGAAAAGTTTCGTACAGTTCTATCCAAATGATCACAGATAGACTGAGGGAACCAATGGAGTTGCATTCCATATGAGGGCAAAGATGTTAAAACAGCATTTGCAAGAGTTACTCTACCAAGCTTGTTTAATAGTCTCCCCTTCCAAGAGCCCAACTTAGAATTCACTCTATCCAAGATACCATTAAAGTCTTCTTTCTTAACTCTCCCATGATGAATTTTAAAGCCCAGGTACTTCCCAATATCATTCGTAAAATTCATCCCCACAACTTGCTTAATCTTCTCCCTCTTCTCCATTGGAACACCTTTAGAGGCAAGGATAACTGACTTAGCAATGCTCACTTTCATCTCGGACATGGAACATAAATCATCAAGAGCTCTTCTAATTTCTTTAGCTTGCTGAACTCTTGATTAAGCAAATAAGAGAACGTCATCCGCAAAGAAAAGATGTGATATAGATGGGCCATTTCTCGACACTGTGATAGGGTTCCTGTAACGCCCCAAAATAATTTAATTATTTATTTAATTAAGTTATTTAAGGCTTACAATATTTATTTAATTTAATTAACTAATTCAGGATTTAATTTAATTTATTTTATTTTATTTAGGAGGTGTTGTCACGAATTAGGTGGTGCATGGGGGCCCATGATCCACAAGTAGGCCCATGACCCATTGGATGGTCATAGGACTCGACTCACTTAGGGGTCTTGTGGGTTAGTTTTCATTTCACTTATTCTACCCAAAAGAAAGAAAAAGAAGCGAATAGAGAAAAAGTGAGAAGAGAGGCGCGACTTGCAAGAGGAAGGGAGAGGAATTTCGTGGAGCACTCAAGGAGGAGGGGAAGCTTGTTGGTGTCTTGAAATTCCTTGGAGCCTTGCCTAGTAATTTCGACTTCCATAAGGTTAGGGGGTCCTCTTTTTATCTTTAATGGCTTATGTGATAGGTGTTGTCTAGGGTTAGGTTCTAGGGTGATTTTCATGAATGATTGGTATGTTTTGATGTTGTTGCTATGCTAAATTTTAATTGTGCAAAGATATGTTTGATTGGTGTTGAATTGTACACAATAGGAATTGTGCATGCCCATTGTTTGGTGTTATGATTGAATGAATTTTTAGTGGAAAATGTGATGGCTAGTGTTCATATAAGTAATTGGCATTGGTGATTTAATTTGGTGTTTTTATGTTGAGAGCAACTCGAAAATTGATGGAGCCTTAGGTGCCCTAGGTGTGTGTGTGTGTGTGTGTTGCTGGAATTCTGTCCCAGGCGCCCTGCTGCTGGGCGCCAAGGGCTGTGCTGCGCCTGTTGTGTCTGTTGCTGTCCCAGGCGCTAGGCGCCTTGTGCCATGGGCGCCAAGGGCCCCAATTTTCTGGTGATCGTTTTGCCAATTTTGGCTTTTGGTTTTCATGTCCAATTAAAATAGCTCGTGTAAAATGATTTTGGCCACCAAAAGAGTTGTAACCCGTGTTTTCATTAGGCGCCTAGTGCATGGGCGCCGTGTGCTCTGCGCCAGTTTTTGGGTGTTCCTGCGCCAATTCTGTGTCTGGGCGCTAGGCGCCCTGCGCCAGTTTGTTCCCTGTGCCTGTCTCACTGTGTGCCAGTTTTGGTGCTAGGCGCCTTGGCCATGGGCGCCAAGGGCACCACTGTTGCGTTGCATATTTTCTCAAAATTCTTTTTGGGTTCTCATACACTGAATAAATGGCTCGTGTAAAATAATTTTTGGAGTCATAGGAGTTGTTCCCTGTCCTGGCCTTAGGCGCCTAGTCCATGGGCGCCAATGATGCGTGTCACATTTCGTCAAAATTTTTGCTGGGTTCCCATATTCTGAGTATTTGGCTCATGCAAAATTAATTTCGAAGTCAAATGAGTTTTCTTGCGTGTTGGCCTTGGGCGCCTAGTGCCTGGGCGCCGTGTTCCCGTGCGCCAGTTTCTGCGCCAGTTGCGCCAGGCAGTGTTGCTGCTCCTGGGCGCCCAGCGCCTATGCGCCAGTCCTATGTTGCTCCTGGGCGCCCAGCGCCTGGGCGCCAGTTTCAGAATGTCTAAGTGTTTTTCCCTATTTTGTTTCAATCATAACTTTTGACTCGGTTATCCAAATTGGACGGTTCAAAATGCGTTTCGAAGCTAATTTCAGTGTCTATCCAAGTGTTCTGGTTTTATGCAAAAATTGATTATTTTCCTGATGGTTCTGGACTGAAGTTGTTCAAGGTGTCTAATTGCCATTTTTATTCACTTTCTCCTATTCCCGGTCAATGTCCTAAAACGATTTAATTAATTTGGTACTGAGTTGTTTGGTGAGTTTATTGGTGAGCTTATATGGTGAGTTGATTAAATGGTGAATTGGTGAATTGTGTGGTGTGTTGTGGTGC
This sequence comes from Astragalus membranaceus, assembly GCA_039519185.1. Lineage (NCBI taxonomy): Eukaryota > Viridiplantae > Streptophyta > Magnoliopsida > Fabales > Fabaceae > Astragalus > Astragalus membranaceus. The sequence continues at coordinate 90,849,280 of CM076854.1, read as the reverse complement.
ATTGTCATGGCGTTTCATGAAACATGTGCATTATTGGTGAGCAGAGGCTTCGGCCTAATTTTTAATTGGTGAGCAGAGGCTTCGGCCTAATTTTTAATTGGTGAGCAGAGGCTTCGGCCTAATTGTATTTGGTGACGGATCCGACATGCATGTGCCCGTGGAGTTTGGGTTGCATTCCATGCATAACCATATGTTTGTAATGTTGTTTGGATATTGTAATTTTGATGTGGTTGCTGCCATTGTTGTGAATCGGTGTGCCTAGTTACTTTTCCTATGCAGTGCTTATTCCATTTGTTATTAATTATGAAAAGAGACTCACCCTACTGTTAGACTGTTATTGGTGATGTATTGGATTTGTTTTCGAACTTAATATTTTTCCGCTGTGGTAGTGACTGTATTTAGTTGATGCGAACTGAACCGGTATTTTATGGTGCTATGTATCTTGTGGTTTTTAGCCGAACTATGCAAATTGAAGTTGTTGATTTAATGGAGTAAGTGTAGCACTCTCTTATATTGTTTTCAAAAAAAAAAGAAACTCTGATTTTATTAAATAGTAAGGTTATTAGAAGGGGGTGTTACATTAGTGGTATCAGAGCAGTTCGGTCTGTCCGGCCAAGTCGTCCTGTCATAGTGTCTTATGGCAAATAGGAATTGTTAGATTAGTTCTAAATTTCTGTTTGTGCTGCAGTGATAATTTGAAATGGCTGGGAGAAACGACGCTGCTCTTGCTGCTGCTCTGCAGGCTATGGCTCAGGCTGTTGGGAACCAGCAAAATGGTGCTGAAAATGCTGGGACTCGCAGTTTAGCCACGTTCCAGAGGGAGAATCCACCCGTTTTTAAGGGCAAGTATAATCCGGATGGTGCTCTAGCATGGCTGAAAGAGATTGAAAGGATATTTCGTGTCATGGATTGTAATGATGCGCAGAAGGTCAGGTATGGTACCCATACGCTGGCAGAAGAAGCTGATGATTGGTGGATGGAGGTCAGACAGAGGTTAGAAACTGCTAATGAGGAGATAACTTGGGCTGTTTTCCGTAGAGAGTTCTTACGGAAATATTTTCCAGAAGATGTGAGGGGAAAGAAAGAAATAGAATTCCTTGAACTCAAGCAAGGGAACATGACAGTGACAGAGTATGCTGCCAAGTTCACTGAATTGGCTAAGTTTTATGTCCATTATGCTGATGCTGATTCTGAATTTTCAAAATGTATTAAGTTTGAGAATGGATTGAGGGCTGATATAAAGAAAGCTGTAGGGTACCAGAAGAATCGGGTATTCGCTGATTTAATCGACAGTTGCAGGATATTCGAAGAGGATAGTAATGCTCACTCCAAGGTCATGAGAGATCAGAGGGGTAAATTTTAGAACCGGGGTAAGCCATATGAGGTTTCGGCTGGTAAGGGTAAGCAGAGGTATGCTGATAATAAGAAACCAAGTGGGGGAGATGCCCCTGCGAAGGTTGTGTGCTACAGGTGTGGCAAGCCGGGCCATAAGAGTTTTGACTGCTCGGATAATAAATGTTTCAAGTGCGGTAAAGAAGGTCATGTAGCTGCCAAATGTGAGAAAAAGGATGTGGTGTGCTACAACTGTGGGGAAGTAGGTCATATTAGTACCAAGTGTACTAAGCCGAAGAAAGAGAAATTCGGTGGAAAAGTGTTTGCTCTCGCAGGATCAGAGGATACTAATGAGATTAGAGGTACATGTTTTATTAATGGTATTCCTTTGATTGCTATTATTGATACTGGTGCTACGCATTCATTTATCGCTGCTTTATGTGCTAAGAAATTGGACCTTGCTTTGTCTTCTATGATGAGGGAGATGGTTATTGACACTCCGGCTAAGGGTTCAGTAACTACTTCTCTTGTGTGTGCTAAGTGCCCTCTGTCAATCTTCGGCAGGGATTTCCTTGTTGACCTTATTTGTTTGCCGTTGGGAGGGTTGGATGTCATCCTTGGTATGGACTGGTTAGTAGTTAACCATGTGCATATTAATTGTTTTCGTAAATCTGTGAGTTTCCTTCCTCCCGAAGAAGAAGAATCCGTTTTGTTGCCTGCTGGTCAACTGCATAAGGTAATGAAAGAGGGAGTTCATCTGTTTGCTTTGATGGCATCATTGTCTGCTGAGAATCAGGCGATCATTGAAGGAGTACAAGTAGTGTGTGAGTTTCCTGAAGTGTTCCCGGATGAAATTCCAAGTGTTCCGCCAGAGAGGGAGGTTGAGTTTGCTATTGATCTTATACCTGGTACTAGGCCTGTGTCTATGGCCCCGTACCGGATGTCAGCCTCAGAGTTGTCTGAATTGAAAAAGCAACTAGAAGATCTACTTGAGAAGAAATTTGTAAGGCCAAGTGTGTCACCTTGGGGTGCTTTGGTATTGTTGGTGAAAAAGAAGGATGGGAGTATGAGACTTTGTGTCGATTATAGGCAATTGAACAAGGTGACAATAAAGAACAGGTATCCGCTTCCCAGAATTGATGATTTGATGGACCGGTTGGTGGGTGCAAAAGTGTTTAGCAAAATCGATTTGAGGTCGGGTTATCACCAGATCAAGGTAAAGGATGAAGACATTCAGAAGACAGCTTTCAGAACGAGATATGGGCACTATGAATATTCTGTGATGCCGTTTGGTGTTACCAACGCGCCGGGAGTGTTTATGGAGTACATGAATCGTACCTTCCATAGTTACTTGGATCGGTTTGTAGTTGTGTTTATTGACGACATTCTGGTGTATTCTAAGACGGAAGAGGAACACGCAGAACATTTGAGGTTAGTACTAGAAGTGTTAAAAGAAAAGAAATTGTATGCAAAGTTGTCTAAGTGTGAGTTCTGGCTGAATGAAGTAGGTTTCCTTGGTCATATTATCTCGGGTAATGGTATAGCTGTGGATCCCGCCAAGGTTGATGCTGTGTTGCAATGGGAGAGCCCGAAGTCAGTTACAGAGATTAGAAGCTTCTTGGGATTAGCTGGTTATTACAGGAGGTTTATTGAAGGTTTCTCGAAGTTGGCCCTTCCGTTGACTCAATTGACGTGTAAGGGAAAAGCATTTGTGTGGGATGCTCGCTGTGAGGAGAGCTTCAGTGAGTTGAAGAAGAGGTTGACAACATCGCCCGTTTTGACTTTGCCTGTTCCGGATCAGCCGTTTGTAGTGTACTGTGATGCTTCCAAGATGGGTTTGGGAGGTGTATTGATGCAAGCTGGTGGACTTGTTAGTTGTGAATGATCAAGCTGTGAATGGTGATTTCAAGTTAGATTCCCAAGGTGTAATGAGATTCAGGGATCGAATCTGCATTCCTGATGATGCTGAGATGAAGAGAATGATTCTTGAGGAGATCCATAGGAGCAAGTTGAGTATTCATCCAGGGGCTACGAAAATGTACCAAGATTTGAAGAAGTTGTTCTGGTGGCCTGGTATGAAGAAGGATGTGGCACAGTTTGTATATGCCTGTTTGACTTGTCAGAAGTCAAAGATTGAGCATCAGAAGCCTGTGGGGTTGATGCAACCATTAGAAGTTCCGGAATGGAAATGGGATAGCATTTCCATGGATTTTGTGACTGGCTTGCCGGATACCGTGAGAGGGTTTGATGCTATATGGGTGGTTGTGGACAGGTTGACCAAGTCTGCTCACTTCTTACCGATTAATATCACTTATCTAGTTCCAAAATTGGCAGAGATCTACATCAAGACAACTGTGAAGTTGCATGGCGTTCCGCTTAGTATTGTATCTGATAGAGATCCAAGATTCACTTCTGAATTTTGGAAAAGTTTGCAAGAAGCTTTGGGTTCTAAGTTGAGGTTGAGCTCCGCTTATCATCCGCAGACAGATGGTCAGACGGAGAGGACTATTCAGTCGTTAGAGGACTTGTTGAGAGCATGTGTTCTTGAGCAGGGAGGTTCGTGGGATTCTCATCTTCCATTGGTTGAGTTCACCTACAATAACAGTTTTCATTCTAGTATTGGAATGGCACCGTTTGAGGCGTTGTATGGTCGGAGATGTAGGACTCCGTTATGTTGGTACGAATCTGGAGAGAGTGGAGTATTGGGGCCCGAGATTGTGCGAGAAACAACTGAGAAGGTAAAATTAATCCGTGAGAAGATGAAAGCGTCGCAGAGTCGACAAAAGAGCTATCATGATAAGAGAAGGAAGGATTTAGAGTTTCAGGCCGGTGATCATGTGTTTCTGAGAGTCACTCCGGTGACTGGTGTTGGGCGTGCCTTGAAATCAAAGAAGTTAACTCCCCGTTTCATTGGTCCGTATCAGATTACGGAGAGGGTGGGAAGTGTTGCCTATAGGGTGGCTTTGCCGCCTAATCTTTCGAACTTGCATGACGTGTTTCACGTGTCACAACTTCGAAAGTATGTTCCGGACCCGTCTCATGTGATTCAGATGGATGAAGTTGAGGTACGGGATAATCTCACTGTGGAGACTATGCCTGTGCGAATTGAAGATAGAGAGGTGAAGATTCTGAGAGGGAAGGAGATTCCTTTGGTGAAAGTGGTTTGGTTAGGAGCTGCTGGTGAGAGTATGACTTGGGAGTTGGAAAGTAAGATGCGGGAAGCATATCCGGAGTTGTTTGATTCAGGTAATTTCGAGGACGAAATATTCTAAGTGGGGGAGGATTGTAACGCCCCAAAATAATTTAATTATTTATTTAATTAAGTTATTTAAGGCTTACAATATTTATTTAATTTAATTAACTAATTCAGGATTTAATTTAATTTATTTTATTTTATTTAGGAGGTGTTGTCACGAATTAGGTGGTGCATGGGGGCCCATGATCCACAAGTAGGCCCATGACCCATTGGATGGTCATAGGACTCGACTCACTTAGGGGTCTTGTGGGTTAGTTTTTATTTCACTTATTCTACCCATAAGAAAGAAAAAGAAGCGAATAGAGAAAAAGTGAGAAGAGAGGCGCGACTTGCAAGAGGAAGGGAGAGGAATTTCGTGGAGCACTCAAGGAGGAGGGAAAGCTTGTTGGTGTCTTGAAATTCATTGGAGCCTTGCCTAGTAATTTCGACTTCCATAAGGTTAGGGGGTCCTCTTTTTATCTTTAATGGCTTATGTGATAGGTGTTGTCTAGGGTTAGGTTCTAGGGTGATTTTCATGAATGATTGGTATGTTTTGATGTTGTTGCTATGCTGAATTTTAATTGTGCAAAGATATGTTTGATTGGTATTGAATTGTACACAATAGGAATTGTGCATGCCCATTGTTTGGTGTTATGATTGAATGAATTTTTAGTGGAAAATGTGATGGCTAGTGTTCATATAAGTAATTGGCATTGGTGATTTAATTTGGTGTTTTTATGTTGAGAGCAACTCGAAAATTGATGGAGCCTTAGGTGCCCTAGGTGTGTGTGTGTGTTGCTGGAATTCTGTCCCAGGCGCCCTGCTGCTGGGCGCCAAGGGCTGTGCTGCGCCTGTTGTGTCTGTTGCTGTCCCAGGCGCTAGGCGCCTTGTGCCATGGGCGCCAAGGGCCCCAATTTTCTGGTGATCGTTTTGCCAATTTTGGCTTTTGGTTTTCATGTCCAATTAAAATAGCTCGTGTAAAATGATTTTGGCCACCAAAAGAGTTGTAACCCGTGTTTTCATTAGGCACCTAGTGCATGGGCGCCGTGTGCTCTGCGCCAGTTTTTGGGTGTTCATGCGCCAATTCTGTGTCTGGGCGCTAGGCGCCCTGCGCCAATTTGTTCCCTGTGCCTGTCTCACTGTGTGCCAGTTTTGGTGCTAGGCGCCTTGGCCATGGGCGCCAAGGGCGCCACTGTTGCGTTGCATATTTTCTCAAAATTCTTTTTGGGTTCTCATACACTGAATAAATGGCTCGTGTAAAATAATTTTTGGAGTCATAGGAGTTGTTCCCTGTCCTGGCCTTAGGCGCCTAGTCCATGGGCGCCACTGATGCGTGTCACATTTCGTCAAAATTTTTGCTGGGTTCCCATATTCTGAGTATTTGGCTCATGCAAAATTAATTTCGAAGTCAAATGAGTTTTCTTGCGTGTTGGCCTTGGGCGCCTAGTGCCTGGGCGCCGTGTTCCCCTGTGCCAGTTTCTGCGCCAGTTGCGCCAGGCAGTGTTGCTGCTCCTGGGCGCCCAGCGCCTATGCGCCAGTCCTATGTTGCTCCTGGGCGCCCAGCGCCTGGGCGCCAGTTTCAGAATGTCTAAGTGTTTTTCCCTATTTTGTTTCAATCATAACTTTTGACTCGGTTATCCAAATTGGACGGTTCAAAATGCGTTTCGAAGCTAATTTCAGTGTCTGTCCAAGTGTTCTGGTTTTATGCAAAAATGGATTATTTTCCTGATGGTTCTGGACTGAAGTTGTTCAAGGTGTCTAATTGCCATTTTTATTCACTTTCTCCTATTCCCGGTCAATGTCCTAAAACGATTTAATTAATTTGGTACTGAGTTGTTTGGTGAGTTTATTGGTGAGCTTATATGGTGAGTTGATTAAATGGTGAATTGGTGAGTTGTGTGGTGTGTTGTGGTGCATTGTCATGGCGTTTCATGAAACATGTGCATTATTGGTGAGCAGAGGCTTCGGCCTAATTTTTAATTGGTGAGCAGAGGCTTCGGCCTAATTGTATTTGGTGATGGATCCGACATGCATGTGCCCGTGGAGTTTGGGTTGCATTCCATGCATAACCATATGTTTGTAATGTTGTTTGGATATTGTAATTTTGATGTGGTTGCTGCCATTGTTGTGAATCGGTGTGCCTAGTTACTTTTCCTATGCAGTGCTTATTCCATATGTTATTAATTATGAAAAGAGACTCACCCTACTGCTTTTATGTTGCTTCTTATGTCAGCAACGTGCAGGTATTAGCGAGTGAAGGTTACCCTTATGCCTTCGTCTGGTAGGGAGTATCATGCTCTGATACGTAGCACCGGGGGGCGTCTTATGTTTATGTGCTATTTTAATTATACTGTTAGACTGTTATTGGTGATGTATTGGATTTGTTTTCGAACTTAATATTTTTCCGCTGTGGTAGTGACTGTATTTAGTTGATGCGAACTGAACCGGTATTTTATGGTGCTATGTATCTTGTGGTTTTTAGCCGAACTATGCAAATTGAAGTTGTTGATTTAATGGAGTAAGTGTAGCACTGTCTTATATTGTTTTCAAAAAAAAAAAAGAAACTCTGATTTTATTAAATAGTAAGGTTATTAGAAGGGGGTGTTACAGTTCCAATTGCCACTCTGAACCTCCTTCAAGATTTTATCACCAAGTCTCACCATACAAAGAACGAACAGATACGGAGACAAAGGGTCACCTTGTCTCAAACCTCTCATAGGCTTGAAGCTCTCTAAACGACTACCATTCCAAAGCAATGAAATGATGGAGGAACTAATGCCATGCATGATAAGAGAAACAATCACCTCTGGAAAGTCAAATAAAATAAGAGTTTCCTTAAGAAACCCCCAATCCACTCTATCATATGCCTTATTAACAAATAAATAATTATTGTAAAAAAAGAAATAAATAAATAAAGTGTAACCAAACAATACAAATACAGGTGCAAGGGTAAAATAGTCAAATAATTGCAGCTTTGCGGCGTACATAACCAAGTGAAAAGAGACAACAGAAAATGAATATACACTATACAAGACAAACTGGTGGAAAAAGATACGTCCATTAAAGAATGACTTCTAGTTTGCTTTGCATTTCGCCTTTCTAATTTTCCCACTCCTTCAGCTTGCGACGGTCCAATACCAGTCGTGCATTACTTCGCATCCTCTCGCTCCAATACAAAACATTTTCTCTTCAAAATCTCAAGAAATTGAGGTGAAAATGAACAAAAAGACATGAATATAGGGTTCGTTTGATTTGCAAATAGGTAAGTATTAGATTGGACAGTACAATATATTAGACAGAATTGGACAACTTTTTGGCTCGTATGCGGTTTGGTGAACAATATATAGATCGTACAAGCAACGAAATGTAAAACTTACTATAATTATCTTCATAATGTTCATAATGACTTTATATAACATATATTATAATATAAATGGAAAATTTGAAAGAAATATGTGTAAGGGAAAATATAAAAAGGAGAGGGAGAGGGAGAGATCATGAGAGGATAGATGAGAGAAGAGAGGAGAGAGGGAGAGAGAAAGGAGAGAGAGGAATGAGAGAGAGAGAGAGACCGAAAGAGAATAGAGGAGAGAGAAGGGCTGAGAGCAAAAAAAAAATATTAAGTAGGAAATAAAAATAGTATTTTGGTAATTTTGTTTAGTGTGCCGAAAGTTGTACTGTGGTTTTTTAAGAGACAAAAAATTGGGATTTTGTCTGATTCTTTGCTACCATGAACAGTTTCCAAATCAAACAGGATACAACTAGAGTTGTTCTGTACCGTACTCCTTTACTTTTTAACAAATCAAACGCACTCCTAAACTATATATATATATATATATATATATATATATATACTTTTCTTGTAAAGGAGGAGTATAAATAAATGTTTTCAAACTAGAAATATGTTTTTTTTACTATAGTGCAATGCGGTATCAGGAAATTTTTGTGTGTAAAATAAATTGTCAATAATATTTTTATAAGTAAATATTCAAATGGGCCTTTAGTAAAACAAATGATGACCAATTTGGTCCCTGATGAAATAAAAAGTATTAATTTAATCCATGAGAATTAAAATGTGAGTCAAATCAGTCATTAATAGATACTAAAATATCTTTAAAAAATTGTCTTAAGGGGACTAATTGAGTCACATTTAAGATTGTTGAGGATCCAAATTGATACTTTTCATTTCTAAGGAACTAAATTGGTTTCCACATTTTGTGTTAACAACCAATTTATGTAATCACTCTATTTTTATATAAGAAAAATATTATAAAATTTTAATAAAATATGTAATTATGTGGCGAAAATATTTAATTCAGAAAGTTAATGTGTTTTGTATCAATTTATCTATTTAGTGTTAGAAGAGAGATTATAATTTGAAAATATATATAAATCTACTTTCTCTTTTATCTCTTACAATCTTCTACATATACTTTTAAAAAAATATTAAGGGAAAAAGAATTTTATTTGGTATGTTTAAAAAATATTAAGGGAAAAAGAATCTTCTACATATAATTTTAGTTTTTTTTTGTAACCAAAAGAACTAAAAAAAATTGCTATGTGGGGACAAGTGCCCCCAATTACTATCAAGTGAATCTGTTCCTGCTATAGGATACCATATCAAACATTATAAGCGAGGCCAGTTGTTTCAGCCTGTTTTGGAGCAAAACTGCATCAACATTGGAGGGAAGATTGCAACCTTACCTCCATCAAAAAGCGCCAAAACTTTAACCCATGTGCTGCTTCTGTCTCTCACTGAGCATGCGAGACACATTTCATCTTCCAGCTTTTTTGACAATGCATATTAAACACATTTCATTCATTCCCTGTCATTCTCTTAACCTAACTTTCTTCTTCTCCATCATCTATTTCCTCTCCCTCTTTTCTCTCTTCTCTCCATTCCCTCTCGCCACCACTGCGCCTACCTCCTTCCGTAGCAAACAATTAAAATGGGTTGTTTGTAATCTACTCCATCATGTTTCTTTCATTCCATTTTTCTTTCTAACCTACTCCATCATGATCATGAAAATTGGGAAAGAGCAAGAACGAATGAGAGAGAAGAAAGGGAGCGGTGAACGAGACTCGAGAGAAGGAAGGAGGTCAGAGGGTGATAGAAGGAGAGAGGGAGTGAGAGGCCAAAAGGGATCTGAAGCTTTGGCCGATGTGGTTCAGCTGCGTCTATGGGTGGTCCTGGTGGTGGTGAACGAATGCGGCAAGGGCGGCGATTGTTGGTGGTTCATGGCGGAGGGTGTTGCTGCAGGTGGGTCTCGGTGGTGATGCGTGAGGTGCTCATCTCTTTGTTTCAGCCATTTTTTGTCACCCTTAAGTTAAGTTTGAATTTTTGTTGTTTTATTCCTTATTTGTAAATAAATGATTTTGCTTTGGTTGAGTTGTTGTTGTAGGCGAAGATGCAGTTCAATGATAAATGGAGATGAGCGATAGCCTATCACGAGTCAATGATAAATGCCTCTCTGATGGTTCTTTCTCTGAGTTGTTGTTGTTGTTGTTGTTGTTGTTGTTGTTGTTGTTGTTGTTGTTGTTGTTGTTGTTGTTGTTGTTGTTGTTGTTGTTGTTGTTGTTGTTGTTGTTGTTGTTGTTGTTGTTGTTGTTGTTGTTGTTGTTGTTGTTGTTGTTGTTGTTGTTGTTGTTGTTGTTGTTGTTGTTGTTGTTGTTGTTGTTGTTGTTGTTGTTGTTGTTGTTGTTGTTGTTGTTGTTGTTGTTGTTGTTGTTGTTGTTGTTGTTGTTGTTGTTGTTGTTGTTGTTGTTGTTGTTGTTGTTGTTGTTGTTGTTGTTGTTGTTGTTGTTGTTGTTGTTGTTGTTGTTGTTGTTGTTGTTGTTGTTGTTGTTGTTGTTGTTGTTGTTGTTGTTGTTGTTGTTGTTGTTGTTGTTGTTGTTGTTGTTGTTGTTGTTGTTGTTGTTGTTGTTGTTGTTGTTGTTGTTGTTGTTGTTGTTGTTGTTGTTGTTGTTTTTGTTTTTTTTTTTTTTTTTTTTTAAGTTCTTTTGATGCATATAATTTTTGGTAACTACAGCAAACGAGAACACAAGAAAATGTGTTGTCTTCTACACAGTTTTGGAGTATATTTTATTCGTTGCAACAAGTGTATTGCAAGTGGTATATATTGGTCGCCTCTTCAACAAATTATTTGCTTACAACTGAGTGTAGCCTTCATAACCTGTCAAGATTCAATCTTCCTCACAATGGTTACCTTTTTCTTTGAAACTTTGATCTTTGCAGTTTCATGTTTTTGGGATTTCTTCTACTGTCATCTTTATGGTAGATATAGATGAGTTTGGAGCTGAGGGTGATGTTGTGGGAGGTATCAGGAGATCTAAGGCAATTGAATAGACTTTGTAACATTTTTATATGAAATTTATTTTTCAATTATGAACTTATAGTTTTTTTTTTGTTACTTTTATATGATTAGGTACCATGCAAGCTGCTATCTTCAAGCTTGGAGTCATCAATTAAAAGAATTTTTTTCCATTTTTTATTTGCAATTGAACATTAGCTTGAGGTGGATGAGTGTAATTTTATAAGACCATTGCATTTGATGAGGATTAGGGATGAACAATGTGGTGTCCTTCTAATTGATTGCCTTTATATTTCTGATAAGGTATTTTACTGGATTTGGTATTTATCTTCTACTAAGATGTGCTTAGCATAGCATTGTTTTTTTTATGATTTTTTTTTTGTCTTAACACATTTCACTGCTAATCCGTATGACTTTAAAGCTGTAGGCACATCCAATCTGCAGTAATAATAATATAAATCTAATGCCCCAAAACTCACAAGAGTATAGATGCATTTTGGTTGGCTCTTTTCTAGCTAAGAGATGTTGCTCACTTCTCTTCTCATCATGATGAACCACATTAAAAGTATCATTCTTGGTCACTTCTCTTCTCATCATGCTGATATCATTGGATATGTTTTAATGCTGATATCACTTCTCTTCCCATTAAAATGGAAATTCAATGCAGGCAAAGACATAACAGCAACTCCAGCAATTTTCAATGACATTCTATACTTCCCATCATCGAATGGAAACATTTATGCTGTGAGAGCAAGCAATGGATCTCTTGTGTGGAAGCAAAATCTACAGAATTTAAGGGGTATAGATGCAACAATTACACAGAATGGAAGACATGATATTTTGAAGACTTGAATGAGTATGAAGAAACTATAGTAATAGAAGGGAATGGTGTTGTTTATTGCGCTCAAGGATAGGTGATTTTTTGAAGTGAACTAATGCAGATTTTCTTTACTTAGTTTTGAGGTAATGAGGTGTGTATATGTCCAGTATAGTGTCTTATAAAATTCAGAAAGTGATTTTATGTGGGAAAGATTATGATTCTACTGTCTTATCATTTTGCATACAAAGACTTTAACACACAAAGGATTCTATTTCTACTTTAATTATTTTTATCAATATATTAAAATACAAAAAAATTAGAGAAGCAAATAAAATATATAGTTTAAAGAAGAAAATAAATTTTCTGGGCAGATTAACATAAACTTTATAATTCATTTCTAAACTAGGTGGTGTAGGGAGAGAAATGACCACTTGTTAGTGCTTGCTTTTGTATCTATTTATAATTTTAATCTTCATTATTTGGGGGTTGTCAATGGCTTCTCTGAATTGCTGTAATTTTAATCTATGTGTATTGATTCTTATCATTTTTTGTGTGTTCCATTTTGCAGCCCAATTTATGAAGCAATTTAGTAAATTTGGTGAGATTACGCATTGGCAAAGGCGTTGTTAGTATGACGGCAGGGAACTTCCCTCTCTTAACTCTATTTTATCTTCTTTGTATAGATCAAGCAATTTATGAAGCTTGATGCTCCACCATGCGCAAGGGAATGCATCACAAAGAATTGAGTGCTTTAATTTTTGGAGAATCTGTTTTGAATGATGCCGTAAGTTTCTATGCCTATAAATTATAATGATCTCTAACTCTGTGCGAGTGTGATTTGAATATTGGTGATTCTGTTCTATTGACTATTTTTTCATCTATGTTTTTCCAACTCCTTCCTATTCCCCATAACCTCTCTCATTTGCTTTTGGAAGATGGCTATTTCTTTGTACAGGTATCTGAGCTTCCAAACATTGTTGTGTTTATTCCAAAGTGGCCCAAGTATAGTTAAAGTCGACCACATGATATCTAACTCAAGAGCTTGCTTTGCAGGATAATGTCATCGGTTAGATCTCATCCGTCAAGACATAATTTCTTCATGGTGGTTGTTAGATTTTTGGAGACTTTTATTGGCTCAATGTTAGATTCTTCATGGTGGTTCTTCATGCGAAGGATACGAGGGGTTCTTCATGGTGGTTCTTCATGTTAGATTCTACAAGTTGACTATCCTCAACACGATGTTGCTGGAGTTATTGAAGACAATCCTATTTGTTGTCTAAGACTTATGTTTCATTGTGTATCTCTACAAACTTTTATCTCTATAGCATCTTATATTTCGAATATCTTAAACTCATGTATTTGAGTAGTTACTAGCGCTCCCCGTGCATCGCACGGGCATTGAGACTAGTAGCTAGCAAAGGAGAAGATATACCCCTAGAATAAGTGTAGTGTAACACCCCATTTCTAATAACTTTACTTTTAATAAAATCAGAGTCTTTTTTTTTTTTTTTTTTGAAAACAATTCAAGCGAGTGCTACATTTACTTCATAAAAATCACGATACATAACACCATAAGAAAAAGGCTTAGCTCGCATCAACGAAATCCAATCACCATCAGCAGCGGAATAATAATCAATTCAAAATTAAAACCAATACATTACCAACAAAGTCTAGCAGTTTTAAGAAAATAAAGCATAAACCTAAGACACCCCCCCTGGTGCTACGTATCAGAGCGTGACACTTCCTACCAGACGAAGGCATACAGGAAACCTTCACTCATCATTACCTGCACGTTGCCGACATAAGAAGCAACATAAAGGCAGTAGGGTGAGTCTCTTTTCATAATTAATAACATATGAAAATTAAGCAATGCATAGGAAAAAGGAAGTCAGGCACACCAATTCACAATAATAGAACAGTCGCATCAATATTTTATTTCCAAACAGCACCACACAATATATGATTTATGCATGTAATGCAACCCAAACTCCACGGGTACATGCATGTCGGATCCGTCACCAATACAAATAGGCCGTAGCCTCTGCTCACCAAATCAAAATTAGGCCGTAGCCTCTGCTCACCAATAATGCATATGTCCATGAGATGCTATGGGAAATGCATTACAACACACCAAGTCCAAGCAATTCATCATTTAAAATTCATGATCTCACCATTGTATATAAATCAGCTCACCACATTAAAATTAGGCCGTAGCCTCTGCTCACCAATCTCACCCTATCACACTCACCAATTCTTTTCACCACTCACACCAACACCAATTCAAATAGACCAGCTTAGGACATTGACACAACATAGAGAAAGTGGGTAAAAATAGCCATTTGGACACTTGAACACCATCAGCCAGAAACACCAGTGAAAATAAATTATTTTTGCATAAAATTGAGACTATTGGATAGGCACTGAAATTAGCTTCAAAACGCATTTTGAACCGTTGGATTTGGATAACCGAGTCAAAAGTTATGTTAAAAACAGTTTAGGAAAAATGTTAGACATTCTGGAAACAGGCGCATGGGCGCTGGGCGCCCAGGGGCAACACACAACAGCGCACAGGCGCTAGGCGCTTGGCGCCCAGGAGCAACACGCGCAACAGCGCACAGGCGCTAGGCGCCCAGGGGAACAAGCGCGCAACAGCGCCCAGGCGCTAGGCGCCCAAGAGGCAACACGCGCACATAGGCGCTGGCGCCCAGAAGCAACATCCAGGGAACAGCAGCAACATGGCGCCCAAGCACTAGGCGCCTAAGGCCAACATGCTACACAACTCATTTTGCTTCGAAATTCATTTTACACGAGCCAAATGCTCAGGACATGATAAATCAATAAAATTTTTCTCAAAAACTGAACTTTAATTTTGGCGCCCATGCACTAGGCACCTAGTGAAATTTCGCAACTCAACTCCTTTCTTGACCAAAATCAGTTTTCATGAGCCATTTTACACAAGTATAAAAACCTGAAAACAATTTTCACAAAACTATCACTAGAACTTTGGGGCCCTTGGCGCCCATGACTCAAGCAACAAGTGCCAAAACTGGCAGCACAGGGAACACAGTAGGCAACACAGGCAACAGGGACAGCAACACAGGCAACAGAGACAGCAACACAGGCAACAGAGACAGCAACACAGAATGGCAACACAGCAGTGCAACACAGGGCAACAGAATTTTTGGAAACAGGCGCAGCACACTGCTGGGCGCCTGGTGCCCATGACTAGGCGCAACACAGAATTTTTCAGCAATAGGCACATGGCGCCCAAGGCGCCTAGGGGTTCCCAAACAGAATTTTCTTCACTTTCTTTCACTAAATTACATTCACCAAAACACTCAATTACATGAATATTACTAGAGTGTCACCAAAATTCTCAATTTCACCAAATAATCATATGATCAAACATATGGTCTTCAATTCGCATTTAGCAACAATTCAAGCATCAACCATAAAATTCCCAACATAATAATTTAACAAATAGCAACACAATATGATAATCCTCATCAACAACACAATTCATTCATATGATTTATCCTAGAACCTAACCCTAGGCACTACAATTCGCATAAGCCATTAAAGATAAAAAGAGGACCCCCTAACCTTGTGAAATTCGAATTTGATAGCCAAGCTCCAAGGGAAAAATGCGAATCACAATTGAGCCTCCTCTCCTTCTCTTTGAGCTTCGCCCCTCTCCTCTACTTCTCCTCTTCTATTCGCACTTTTCTCTTCTCACTTCTCCTCTCTTTTACGTTACTTTCTTTCTTTTCACAAATGAGACAAAAATGCCACTAAGTCACAAGACCCATAGCAATTCGACTCCAATGCCAAAATAATGGGTCACGGGCCTACTTGTGGATCACGGGCCCTTGCTCGCACCACTTAAATAGTAACAGCACCTCCTAATAAAATAAAATTAAATAAATACATTAAACCTTGAATTATTTAATTAAATTAAATAAATATTGTAAGCCTTAAATAATTTAATTAAATAAATAATTAAATTATTTTGGGGCGTTACAACTCTCCCCCACTTAGAATATTTCGTCCTCGAAATTACCTGAATCAAACAACTCCGGATATGCTTCCCGCATCCTGCTCTCTAGCTCCCAAGTCATACTCTCACCAGCAGCTCCCAACCACACCACCTTCACCAACGGAATTTCCTTCCCTCTCAGAATCTTTACTTCTCTATCTTCAATCCGCACCGGCATAGTCTCAACCGTGAGATTATCCCGTACCTCTACTTCGTCCATCTGAATCACATGAGACGGGTCCGGAACATACTTTCGAAGTTGTGACACGTGAAACACGTCATGCAAGTTCGAAAGATTAGGCGGCAAAGCCACCCTATATGCAACACTTCCCACCCTCTCCGTAATCTGATACGGACCAATGAAACGGGGAGTTAACTTCTTAGATTTCAAGGCACGCCCAACACCAGTCACCGGAGTGACTCTCAGGAACACATGATCACCGGCCTGAAACTCTAAATCCTTCCTTCTCTTATCATGATAGCTCTTTTGTCGACTCTGCGACGCTTTCATCTTCTCACGGATTAATTTTACCTTCTCAGTTGTTTCTCGCACAATCTCAGGCCCCAACACTGCACTCTCCCCAGATTCATACCAACACAACGGAGTCCTACATCTCCGACCATACAATGCCTCAAACGGTGCCATACCAATACTAGAGTGAAAACTGTTGTTATAGGTGAATTCTATCAACGAAAGATGAGAATCCCATGAACCTCCCTGCTCAAGAACACATGCCCTCAACAAGTCCTCTAACGACTGAATAGTCCTCTCCGTCTGACCATCTGTCTGCGGATGATAAGCGGAGCTCAACCTCAACTTAGAACCCAAAGCTTCCTGCAAACTCTTCCAAAATTCAGAGGTGAATCTTGGATCTCTATCAGACACAATACTAAGCGGAACGCCATGCAACTTCACAATAGTCTTGATGTAGATTTCTGCCAACTTTGGAACTGGATAAGTCATATTAATTGGTAAGAAATGAGCCGACTTAGACAACCTGTCCACAATCACCCATATAGCATCAAACCCTCTCACTGTATTTGGCAACCCAGTTACAAAATCCATGGAAATGCTATCCCATTTCCATTCCGGAATCTCCAATGGTTGCATCAACCCCGCAGGCTTCTGATGCTCAATCTTAGACTTCTGACAAGTCAGACAAGAATACACAAACTGCGCCACATCCTTCTTCATACCAGGCCACCAGAACAGTTTCTTCAAATCTTGGTACATTTTTGTAGCCCCGGGATGAATACTCAACTTGCTTCTATGGCTCTCCTCAAGAATCATTCTCTTCATCTCAGCATCGTCAGGAATGTAGATCCTATCTCTGAATCTTAATACACCTTGGGAATCTAACTTGAAATCTCCATCCACATCTTGATCATTCACAACCAACAGGTCTACCAACTTTACATCTGACTTTTGTGCTTCTCGGACACTAACCAAAAATTCATTTCCGATCTTCAACATCCCCAATCTGACACTCTGCGGTGTCACTTCACAAACCAGACTCATGTCTCGAAACTGCTCAATCAATTCTAACTCTTTCACCATCATAGCCGACATATGCAAACTCTTCCGACTTAAAGCATCAGCCACGACATTAGCTTTGCCGGGGTGATAGTTCAAGCCGAAATCATAATCCTTCAGCAATTCTAACCAACGTCTCTGTCTCATATTTAGCTCCTTCTGATCAAACAAGTATTTCAGACTCTTATGGTCGCTAAACACTTCAAATCTGGTACCATACAGATAATGCCTCCAAATTTTCAGCACAAACACAATTGCAGCTAGCTCCAAATCATGAGTAGGGTAGTTCTTCTCATGGGTCCTCAACTGCCTGGACGCATAAGCTACTACCTTACCCTCTTGCATCAATACACCTCCCAAACCCATCTTGGAAGCATCGCAATATACTACAAACGGTCGATCAGGAACAGGCAAAGTCAAAACGGGCGATGTAGTCAACCTCTTCTTCAACTCATTGAAGCTCTCCTCACAGCGTGCATCCCACACAAAAGCTTTTCCCTTACACGTCAATTGAGTCAACGGAAGTGCCAACTTCGAGAAACCTTCAATAAACCTCCTATAATAACCAGCTAATCCCAAGAAGCTTCTGATTTCGGTAACTGACTTCGGGCTCTCCCATTGAGACACAGCATCAACCTTGGCTGGGTCCACAGCTATACCATTACCAGAGATAATATGACCAAGGAAACCTACTTCATTCAGCCAGAACTCACACTTAGACAATTTTGCATACAATTTCTTTTCTTTCAGCACTTCTAGCACTAACCTCAAATGTTCTGCATGCTCCTCTTCTGTCTTAGAATACACCAGAATGTCGTCAATAAACACAACGACAAACCGATCCAAGTAACTATGGAAGGTACGATTCATGTACTCCATAAACACACCCGGCGCATTGGTAACCCCAAACGGCATAACAGAATACTCATAGTGCCCATATCTCGTTCTGAAAGCGGTTTTCTGAATGTCTTCATCCTTTACCTTGATCTGGTGATAACCTGACCTCAAATCGATTTTACTAAACACCTTAGCACCTACCAACTGGTCCATAAGATCATCAATTCTGGGAAGCGGATACCGGTTCTTTATTGTCACTTTGTTCAATTGCCTATAATCGACACAAAGTCTCATACTCCCGTCCTTCTTTTTCACTAACAATACCGGAGCACCCCACGGTGACACACTTGGTCTTACAAATTTCTTCTCAAGCAGATCTTCTAATTGCTTTTTCAATTCAGACAATTCTGAGGCTGACATTCGGTACGGTGCCATAGACACAGGCCTAGTACCAGGTATAAGATCAATGGCAAACTCAACCTCCCTCTCTGGCGGAACACTTGGAATCTCATCTGGGAACACTTCAGGGAACTCACACACTACTTGAACCCTTTCAATGATTGCCTGATTCTCAGCAGACAATGACGCCATCAAAGCAAACAGATGAACTCCCTCCTTCAATACCTTATGCAAATGACCAGCAGGCAACAACACCGATTCTTCCTCTTCGGGAGGAAGGAAACTCACAGATCTCCGGAAACAATTAATATGCACATGGTTAAATACTAACCAGTCCATACCAAGAATGACATCCAACCCTCCCAACGGCAAACAAATAAGATCAACTAGAAAATTTCTGCCGAAGATTGACAGAGGGCACTTAGCACACACAAGAGAGGTAGTTACTGAACCCTTAGCTGGAGTGTCAATAACCATCTCCCTCATCATAGAAGATAAAACAAGGTCCAATTTCTCAGCACACAAAGCAGCAATAAACGAATGCGTAGCACCAGTATCAATAATAGCAATCAAAGGAATACCATTAATAAAACATGTACCTCGAATCTCATTAGTGTCCTCTGATCCTGCGAGAGCAAACACCTTTCCATGGGACTTCTCTTTCTTCGGCTTAGTACACTTAGTACTAATATGACCTGATTCCCCGCAATTGTAACACACCACATCCCTTTTCTCACATTTCGCAGCCACATGACCCTCTTTACCGCATTTGAAACATTTATTATCTGAGCAGTCAAAACTCTTGTGACCCGGTTTGCCACACCTGTAGCACACAACCTTCGCAGGGGCATCTCCCCCACTTGCTTTCTTATTGTCAGCATACCTCTGCTTACCCTTACCAGCTGGAGCCTCATACGGTTTTCCCCGGTTCTGAAACTTACCCCTCAGATCCCTCATGACCCTGGAGTGAGCATTACTATCATCCTCATATATCCTGCAACTGTCGATCAAATCAGCGAATACCCGAATCTTCTGGTACCCTACAGCTTTCTTAATATCAGCCCTCAGCCCATTCTCAAACTTAATACACTTTGAGAACTCAGAATCAGCATCAGCATAATGGGGATAAAACTTAGCCAATTCAGTGAACTTGGCAGCATACTCTGTCACTGACATGCTTCCTTGCTTCAGCTCAAGGAATTCTATTTCTTTCTTACCCCTCACATCTTCAGGGAAATACTTCCGCAAGAACTCTCTACGGAAAACAGCCCAAGTTATCTCTTCATTGGCAGTTTCTAATCTCTGCCTCACCTCCATCCACCAATCATCAGCTTCCTCTGCCAGCGTATGGGTACCATACCTGACCTTCTGCGCATCATCACAATCCATGACCCGGAATATTCTTTCAATCTCTTTCAGCCATGCCAAAGCACCATCTGGATTATACTTGCCCTTAAAGACAGGTGGATTCTCTCTCTGGAACGTAGCCAAATTGCGCGTCCCATCATTAACAGCACCGGGTATATTACCCATCGCCCCGGCTATAGCCTGCAAGGCAGCAGCAAGTGCAGCATCGTCCCGTCTGGCCATTTCAAACTATCACTGCAGCACAAACAGAAATTTAGAACTAATCTAACAATTCTATTTGTCATAAGACACTATGACAAGACGACTTGGCCGGACAGACCGAACTGCTCTGATACCACTAATGTAACACCCCCCTTTCTAATAACTTTACTTTTAATAAAATCAGAGTCTTTTTTTTTTTTTTTTTTGAAAACAATTCAAGCGAGTGCTACATTTACTTCATAAAAATCACGATACATAACACCATAAGAAAAAGGCTTAGCTCGCATCAACGAAATCCAATCACCATCAGCAGCGGAATAATAATCAATTCAAAATTAAAACCAATACATTACCAACAAAGTCTAGCAGTTTTAAGAAAATAAAGCATAAACCTAAGACACCCCCCCCTGGTGCTACGTATCAGAGCGTGACACTTCCTACCAGACGAAGGCATACAGGAAACCTTCACTCATCATTACCTGCACGTTGCCGACATAAGAAGCAACATAAAGGCAGTAGGGTGAGTCTCTTTTCATAATTAATAACATATGAAAATTAAGCAATGCATAGGAAAAAGGAAGTCAGGCACACCAATTCACAATAATAGAACAGTCGCATCAATATTTTATTTCCAAACAGCACCACACAATATATGATTTATGCATGTAATGCAACCCAAACTCCACGGGTACATGCATGTCGGATCCGTCACCAATACAAATAGGCCGTAGCCTCTGCTCACCAAATCAAAATTAGGCCGTAGCCTCTGCTCACCAATAATGCATATGTCCATGAGATGCTATGGGAAATGCATTACAACACACCAAGTCCAAGCAATTCATCATTTAAAATTCATGATCTCACCATTGTATATAAATCAGCTCACCACATTAAAATTAGGCCGTAGCCTCTGCTCACCAATCTCACCCTATCACACTCACCAATTCTTTTCACCACTCACACCAACACCAATTCAAATAGACCAGCTTAGGACATTGACACAACATAGAGAAAGTGGGTAAAAATAGCCATTTGGACACTTGAACACCATCAGCCAGAAACACCAGTGAAAATAAATTATTTTTGCATAAAATTGAGACTATTGGATAGGCACTGAAATTAGCTTCAAAACGCATTTTGAACCGTTGGATTTGGATAACCGAGTCAAAAGTTATGTTAAAAACAGTTTAGGAAAAATGTTAGACATTCTGGAAACAGGCGCATGGGCGCTGGGCGCCCAGGGGCAACACACAACAGCGCACAGGCGCTAGGCGCTTGGCGCCCAGGAGCAACACGCGCAACAGCGCACAGGCGCTAGGCGCCCAGGGGAACAAGCGCGCAACAGCGCCCAGGCGCTAGGCGCCCAAGAGGCAACACGCGCACATAGGCGCTGGCGCCCAGAAGCAACATCCAGGGAACAGCAGCAACATGGCGCCCAAGCACTAGGCGCCTAAGGCCAACATGCTACACAACTCATTTTGCTTCGAAATTCATTTTACACGAGCCAAATGCTCAGGACATGATAAATCAATAAAATTTTTCTCAAAAACTGAACTTTAATTTTGGCGCCCATGCACTAGGCACCTAGTGAAATTTCGCAACTCAACTCCTTTCTTGACCAAAATCAGTTTTCATGAGCCATTTTACACAAGTATAAAAACCTGAAAACAATTTTCACAAAACTATCACTAGAACTTTGGGGCCCTTGGCGCCCATGACTCAAGCAACAAGTGCCAAAACTGGCAGCACAGGGAACACAGTAGGCAACACAGGCAACAGGGACAGCAACACAGGCAACAGAGACAGCAACACAGGCAACAGAGACAGCAACACAGAATGGCAACACAGCAGTGCAACACAGGGCAACAGAATTTTTGGAAACAGGCGCAGCACACTGCTGGGCGCCTGGTGCCCATGACTAGGCGCAACACAGAATTTTTCAGCAATAGGCACATGGCGCCCAAGGCGCCTAGGGGTTCCCAAACAGAATTTTCTTCACTTTCTTTCACTAAATTACATTCACCAAAACACTCAATTACATGAATATTACTAGAGTGTCACCAAAATTCTCAATTTCACCAAATAATCATATGATCAAACATATGGTCTTCAATTCGCATTTAGCAACAATTCAAGCATCAACCATAAAATTCCCAACATAATAATTTAACAAATAGCAACACAATATGATAATCCTCATCAACAACACAATTCATTCATATGATTTATCCTAGAACCTAACCCTAGGCACTACAATTCGCATAAGCCATTAAAGATAAAAAGAGGACCCCCTAACCTTGTGAAATTCGAATTTGATAGCCAAGCTCCAAGGGAAAAATGCGAATCACAATTGAGCCTCCTCTCCTTCTCTTTGAGCTTCGCCCCTCTCCTCTACTTCTCCTCTTCTATTCGCACTTTTCTCTTCTCACTTCTCCTCTCTTTTACGTTACTTTCTTTCTTTTCACAAATGAGACAAAAATGCCACTAAGTCACAAGACCCATAGCAATTCGACTCCAATGCCAAAATAATGGGTCACGGGCCTACTTGTGGATCACGGGCCCTTGCTCGCACCACTTAAATAGTAACAGCACCTCCTAATAAAATAAAATTAAATAAATACATTAAACCTTGAATTATTTAATTAAATTAAATAAATATTGTAAGCCTTAAATAATTTAATTAAATAAATAATTAAATTATTTTGGGGCGTTACATGTAGCGCCGATTCTTGAAATTTTCCAAAATGAATGCAAGTGGTTCCCACAGGTTCCAAAATAATACCTCTATCAAAAAAGTTCATGCGAGTAGGAACTTGATCCAAGAGTAACTGTCAAGAAAAAGCAACTACCTTAGAAGGAGTGAAACTCTCACATACCTTAGCAAGAGTTTCTATGACTCCATCTGAAAAGCACGTCACACGTGCAAACAACACAACTGAGGTCCCTCGCCCTTAGGCCTCCCTCACCCTAGACTTACAAATATCAGACCACCGCACCCATAGAATTTATTTCACCCCAAAGGTGCCACCCACAACAAGTCGCACTACTAGAAAAACAGCTTTTAGCGTCGGTCAAAAGCCCACGCTAACAGTCCAAAAGCGGATGCTAATAGTGAATTAGCGTCGGAATAGCGTCGGCCACGTGTCGAGGCTAAAATGTTCGAGGGTAAAGGTAGCGTCCCGTAATTTTAGCCGACACTAACTGTAGTGTGGGCCTGGCCGACGCTAAAACCGACGCTACTTTCAGGGCCGACGCTACTTAGTCAATCAAAAAAGTCATCGAATTAGCAAGCGTCGGCCAGGCCGACGCTAAAGTCAACAACAAAATAGTCAACATAAAGTGTAGCGTCGGCTAGGCCCACGCTAATGTAAATTTTTTTAAAAAAAAATTGCATACTAAATGTGCTCACAGAACCCATTCTCCTTCCAGAAGAACATCAACCATATATGTCAAGCAAATGTGAGTGGAGACTATATCAATGTCAATGTGAGAGCCAATGACTATTTCAGTAAAAAAAACCAAGAAAGTATAACTTTGATTACAATACGTATATTCATATAATGCTTAGCAAGAATTCAGTCTCAAGATATGAAATGGATGCCAAAAAGTAAGAATAAAATTATTTATCAAATTTGTTATCTCATATTCACGGTTATTAAAGGTGAATTCAAGAATAAAAGTAAAGCCGTAAACCGCAATTGAAAAAACTGACCCTTTTTGTCGCACCCACCGCGATCGTTGCCCCCCGTCGCTGCTATCCGTTGCCGCTCCCCGTTTCCTGTAAGACATGCTCAAAATTTCTGAACTTGCAAAGCTAGTAAAACAAACTGAATAGCATAAAAATTAGAGGAAACAACATAACAAATCTAGCACACTTTATTTGACTTAATACCAAGCAGATGGCAGCAACACTTGTAACTAAAATGTGGAGTAATAAAGTAATAAAACCTGTAAAAAAAAGACTTCTAAAAAAAGTAGTCTTGAAACATATGCGCTCCTAGAACATAGAAAACTGCAGAACTTCTAAATGCACACAATGAATAGAGGTGCCCTATTGAATAAAATGAAGATTTTCCTAATTTAAATGCAGACAATGAAGAGCAGTATTGACCATACTTATTGAGGAACTGTCATGTGAAGGTTGCGACAGTTTCCAAGCCTACTGTTCCAGAATTTACAATTTTGAAACTTAATGACTTGGTAATAGATGAATATGCAGCTTCTTTTGATCCAGAATTTACACTGCAACCATTTATGTACATATATGCATGAAATCACAAAGGAAAAAACAATAGTAGAAAAAAGAATAACCAAAGAATGTGGAATGTGAAATAACTCGCCGAAGGTCCCAAGATATAGATCTTTATTTCCTGCCACAAACAAAGTTGAATTATGGTTATGAACAATGCAAGTAATTAACATGGTTGTTGTTGACTGAAAGATGATACAGAAACAAAGATTTTATTTTACCTTCGTAAATGAGCAACATATTATTGTCCGGCCATTTTATCCATTTTCTCAAGCTCCTTGTGATAATTTTCCAACTGTTATTATGAGATGATAACTGCATATATCAGTGACGGTCACTGAATTAGACTTTAGACCCTTAAATAGAGATATATATTTGTTGAAGAGAAATGAGAAAGAAATCAATCATTAACTGAGAAGTTTATACGAGTGGAGGGTCCCCAATACTTGAGTGCAGCCATATCATAAGCTCTTGAAACTTTTTCTTCCATGTCATAACCCCCTATAATATAAATCTTGGATTCACTAATAATGTTCAAGAAATCTGACCAAGAAAAAAACATGCATGCATAGCTTTTTTGGAATGTCTTACCTAGATAAACTGAGAATTGTTGTGTATTTGAATGGAATCATCCCCAGATCAAAGACAAGAAGGGCGGACAAAGAAAACACAAGAATAAAAAAGCAATAATGAGTTACAATTACTACAAAATGAATAGCTTTTGAAAGAACAGAATCAAGCTCAATAGATTTGTTTGACTTTGACCAAAAATATATATAGTCGTTTTCTTACCTTGCTTTCCTTTCCTAGCTTGGCCCTCTTTCTTACAGCTATTGTTCCATAGATGAGCTTCATATCTTCCAGTCCACCTATGCCTGATCAATTAAATATTCTTAATTAATCAATTTTCAAATACTAAGATAGGAGATACACAATTACATATCCTAATGATGGTCGCATATTTTGAGTACAACTCAACTCTACAAAACAGCTTCGTACACTTTATTGTTTAAGAACTAGTGAAGTAATAGTGAACATTTATTACAACCTTAATGAAACAACTAAGAAAAAAACATGGCTCTGCATACAGTTAGAGATAAATAAACCATCAGCACCAAAATAGAAAGGACAAAGATATAAAATAATTTATAGACCTCAACTCAAGTCATAACAGGTGATGCTTCTAGGATAGTTTAGCCACTATGAGTCCAAGAGTTCAATTTTACCAACTAAAATAACTTTTAAAAATTTGGCTTGGATCGCATCAATATGTGACAGACTGACAGGACATGCTTTACTTCTGACTATACATATGTGATGTCAAGCATCACCAGATTTTTACAAATAATTTGCAAAGTCATAATCATCAGCTTCCATGTCGGATTCTCTACACGCTCGCACACACCTAGAGAATAATCAACATCTTACGACACAAAATTCTATAAATACTTGTGTCAATCATTGATCAGGTACGCATTCATTACTTACCTCATTCTCATTCCCTAGTACTGACATTAGCATTAGAGTGTGTGCAAGTACCACCCTTATTGGGTTCACACGGTGGAGCTCCGTGCAACGCAATTTGCGGCAATCTTCTCATCGGTTCATAATTTAGTACCGAACAATTGTAGATTTCCATAAAACAAGAAAAGAAAATAAAATTGGTGATATAATGAGCAAAGATTACTTCAATTCTCACAAATATTAAGACTAAATCCTTATATTCAATTCTCACAAATATTAAGACTTCAATATATAGCACTTAACGTGCCAACTAAGCTTTATTGATGGTGTTATGAAAGCAGGTAACATGTGGACTAACTTGTTCGACGATTTTCAAAATCAAACTCTAATTTATCCAACCCCTACAATTCAGGAACTAAATTGGTGATTCATTCAATGAAATCCCTCACTAATTGTCTACACAAAAACAAGAAAAGAAAAGAAAAGAAAATTGGTAGTAATATAATGAACAAAGATTACTTCAATGCTCAAAATTATTAAGACTAAATTCTTAAGGCTTATACACAAAGAAACCATAACTATAAAACATAAGTAATTAATGACATTCAAATAAAAGCCACTCTTGCTAAGGAAATCTAAGTCACCTAGCCACATTGCTATTATTGACTACTTGAAATTTACTTCAGTGTTGGAGAGTAATTTGAGTTGCTGCTACTTGTTGTACATACATGTTTCATCACTTTCATTGATTCTTCATTCAAATGATTACTTTCATGTTGTTCATTTCCAGAGGATGAATCCAAAAGCATATCAACTTTAACACATTCCTCTCTCACCTCTTGTCTAATCTCCTTCATCATTGCTACAACATCTTTCATTGTTGGTCTATCATCTGGAGTTGAGTTTACACACAACAAAGCTACACCTAAGGTTTGCAACATCTCTTCAATTTCAGATTCTGGTCTTGTTGATCTTAAGCTTTCATCTAGTACTTCAACTCCTCCTCTTTTCTGTCTTACCCAATCAACAATGTGGAGTCCATCTGGTATTGTTGGATCGATTGGTTGCTTCCCTGTTAGTACTTCTAATACTACAATACCATAGCTGTATACATCACTTTTTTCTGTTATCTTCATCATGTAACCATACTCTTCAAATCACCAACATGTAGAAAAGATAGTCATGAATTCATGTTAGTATGTAATAATGATATAAAGCACATTTAGAAGGAAAAATTTAAGTAAAATACAACAAGCATGTGAAACATATATTTGGTTTGCTTTTTGCAAAGAATTGCGGCCAAATACGGCTGATGTGACCTAGCGGAATTTGGATGATGTGCAGTCGCTAGTGTAGTTGCGTAGTCAGTAAATTTAGACCGTTTAGTATTGATCGGACGAACTAGATCTTTAGCTCTAAAAAATATTTAAAACATAAATATCGCCGACTGCATGATTTAGAACGCCCGATCAAGATTAGATGGTTCAAATTTGGTGACTGCATGACTGTACTAGTAGTCGACTGCACTGAATCTGAATCCGACCTAGCGGTAGTGAAGACATCCAAAATCTTGATGTCACCGACCAGATCGTAGTCGCGTAGCTTTTTCAAAACCTTGTCTCCACTAATAAAAGTAAATAATAAAATTTAAAGTGTTGGAGGAGTATTACTATACTAACCAGGAGCTATGTAACCATAGGAACCAGCTAGTGTACTAGATGATCTTGCAAAATCTCCATCATCAACAAGTTTTGCAAGTCCAAAATCAGCAATGTATGGTTCAAATTCAAGGCCTATGAGGATATTGTTGGCCTTAATATCCCTGTGAACTATGGTAGGAGCACAATCATGGTGTAAATAAGCCACACCTTGAGCTGCTCCAAGTATAATCCTGAATCTGATATCCCACTCCAAACAGTTACCACTTTTTTCATGCAGAAGACTTCCTAGACTCCCATTTGGCATGTAATCATACATAAGAAGTCTTGTGTTTTTGTTCCAACAACAACCTAAGAACCTCACAATGTTCTTGTGGCGAATCGAACCGAGTGTTTTCACCTCAGCTGAAAACGAATCGCGAACTCCTCCATTAACTGCTAACTTGTCATTTTGACTATCATATCTCGCAGCGGCAGTAGCAGCCGTTGTTGTTGGCCACAGCCTTTTGACAGCAATGACATCGCCATTTTCCATATCAGCACGATAAACTATCCCGGAACACCCTTTTCCAATTACATTAGATTCCACCAAACATTTCAACACTTGTTCCACAGAAAAGTTAACCTTTTGGAAAGGAGTAAACTGCCAAGGCCATGAATCTCCTCCTCCTCCCATTTCAGAATCATTATCATCTCGAATCATTTTCCTTGCTCGAAAGGCGATAACCACTCCAAAAACCGCCATCGCAACAGTCAATGCACTAAGCAATCCAATAGCCACTTTGATTATCTCAGACTTCTTAGAATTACTACCATTTAACATCCTTGTCATTGCAGCATTACTAACAAAACATGAGTCATGACCATTAGGACACAAACCATTGTTTCCATCCAAATCAGATTCTGATAGTTGATGAAATAACTTACTATCTGGTAAATAACCAGTGAATTTGTTATTGGAAATGTTCAAAGAAACTAGATTTTCAAGACCTGAAAACACCATCAAGTCACCTTGAAGCATGTTATGTGATAGATCTAAAACAGATAATTTGCTAAGAGCTGAAATCTCTGGTGGGATAACTCCAGATAATGCATTATGACTCAAATTTAAAGCAATATCAAGTGCTTCAATTTGAAACAGTTCTGGTGGAATATTCCCTGAGAACATGTTGCTACTAAGATCAAGAAGTTGAATACCTGAGCATTTCCCAAGTGAGGAAGGAATTGATCCAGTGAAAGAGTTTTTACTTAGAATAACTCTAAGAAGTGAACTTAGTTGACCAATACTCATTGGAACCTCACCAGAAAATTTATTAATAGAAACATCAAAAACCTCAAGCCTTGTGAGTGAAGATAAATAACTAGGCAAAACACCAGAAAGAGAGTTATTACTTAGATTCAGCATTTGTAGCTCTTTACAGTTTCCAATCTCCAATGGTAAAGATCCAGTAAGATGATTTTGAGACAGATCAAGGAAACTAAGGTCATTAAGGAAACCAATTTCTCTTGGTATCTCTCCATTGATTTTGTTATCTACTAACCGGAGTCGAATCAAAGAACTGCAGTTACCAATCTCTTGAGGAATCGGGCCTGAAATATCATTAGAGATTAATAAAAGCTTAGTTAAATTCTGAAGCTTAAATAGTCCTGATGGTAAGCTATCATTGAGTGAATTGTATGACAAATCTAAAGCCTCAAGGCTTTTACAATCTCCCAATGTTGATGGAATTCCACCTTCAAGTTTATTCTGCCAAGCAAAAAACACTGTTAACTTTGTCAACTTTCCAAGCTCATAAGGAATTGAACCTGATAACTGATTTGTATCTAACTGCAACTGTATGAGATTTGTAAGATTGGAAATACTTGAAGGTATTGAACCAGAAATGTTATTATTACTCAACATAAGCTCTTCAAGATTTGATAAATTCCCCAAACTTTGAGGCATTGCACCCGATAAATAATTCAATGAAACATCAAGAATCTTCAAGCTTCTACAGTTTCCAATTTCCTCAGGTAAACTCCCAGCAAAACTATTCTGCCACAGTAATATCCTTTCTAATTTCTGAAGCTTGCCTATCTCTTTTGGAAGTGAACCAGAAAGGTCATTTTCATACAGAAACAAGTTCAGAAGCTCTGAACAGTTACCTATTTCAGAAGGAATCTCACCAGATAACATAGTACTATAAATAGATATAGTTTGAAGCATGTTTAGCTTACCAAGTGAAGTAGGCAATGAACCAGAAATTTTAGTGTCAGCAAGTCCTAACACTGTTAAATTTCTACAATCTCCAAGCTCATAAGGAATCTTCCCTTCAATGTCTTTATTTCCACCAGCTCTTATAACCTCCAGATTTGTAAGCCTTCCTAGCTCAACAGGAAGATTCCCATTAAGGTTGTTGTCAAAGATATCAAGAGTTTTAAGACTAACACAATCACAAATCTCCTTTGGGATTGGTCCATTGAGCTGATTAGAGTTTAAGCTTAACTCTTGAAGATTTTTCAGCTTTCCAATACTTGAAGGAATGTAACCAACAAGACTATTTGAGCTAAGATCAATGGTAATAAGCTCAGGACTGTTACCAATATCAGGTGAGATAGTTCCAGTGAGGTTAGCACCAGAAATGATGAGTCTTTGAAGGAAGGGAAGTGAAGAGATGTTTGAAGGAAAAGGAAGTGCTAGTGAGGTTTGGATGTTTATTTCAGTAACATGGTTTTGTGAAGAGCATTTTATGTAAGACCATTTGCATGGATTTGAGTCTAAAGGGTTCCAGTTAGAAAAAGTTGAAGGAAGTTTGGAGGAACTATGTATCCATGAAACTAAGACATTAACTTCATCATTTGTGGATAAAGAAAGAGGGAGAAGAAGTGTGATGAGAAGAAGATGGAGAAGATGGTGAGGAGAGTGATGGTTTGTGATGAAAGCTTGCCTCGGCATTTGGTGGTTCTGGTTGTGGTTGCTCAATGTTTGCCTCGGCATTGACATTGGCATTTGCATCAAAAACTCAACCATACATAGCAATATAATCTCTTGGTTTTGCTTTGTGTTTCTCTTTTTTTTTTCACTCTCTCTCTTTATCACACTAACTACTTTCTTGAACTTAGGAGTTAGGGTGTCACCTTAGTAGCTTGGTTTATTTTTAATCATCTCATAGGCATAGGCAGAAAGTATTCTCCGGTTTTGCCAATGACTAATCTTTGTTAAGAAATCTGATTGACAAAGCTCACAGGCACAAAGTATTTACCTGTTTCATCAATGACTAATTTCTATTAGAGAATCTGATTGACCATCTTTAGTGATGTCTCTCGTTTTAATCATATTGTTTTCATCTAAAAAACTAAAACCTAAAACCTTAGCATAAACTATTTTAGCTTAGTTCCAGGGGTGTTCACAATTCACAAATCAGTTTGTATTGGATTTGTCCAAATCTGTTATCTGAGGCAATTACAATTATTTAGTTTGGGTTGGTTTGGATTTCACGTTTTTTTCTCCAAAATCCAAACCAAACCAATCCAATATTCGACGGGTTGGTTTGGGTTCGGCTCATGGGTCAAGCACTATGTAATATTCCAACACTTCTAGATAGCCAAAAAAAATCTTGAATTTAAAAATTACACCAGATCAAACTCAAACCCATTAATAGTATTCTCATCCATAGTATTCACACTTTACAACTTAATCATAAAATATTAAGGTATAAAGTCTTAGCAAATGACATTTTGTATTTCTAAAATTACAAAACTATTATAACCTAATATGGGTTGGTTCAGGTTTGTTGGTTTGATTTTCAAAAGTCGTTGCTCGAACCAAACAACTATGGTTGGTTCGAGTTTGGCCCAAATACAAAAAATATCTAAACCAAATATATCGATTTGGACTGCATTGTGAGTTGATTTGAATTTACCCGAACTACCGAACACCACTAATTAGTAGCTTGATAAACTAGTACTCCCTCCGTTCCTGATCTTTGGTACTTTTAATCGTTTATTTTTGTTCCAAAACAATGGTACCTTTAAAAACCCAATGTACAATTCACCAAAATTTTCCAAATATACCCTATATATTTATTGAGGCTTTTAGAGTTCCAAAATATGAATTAATTGTCTCAAGACTTTTTTATTTTGATTTCAATTATTCAAGACAACTACAAAGAGAGTATTTTAGTACTTAAGTAATACAAATTAATGATATTTTAATTTGTATGTAACCGGCAAAAGGAGTATTATACTTGCTTTGTTAAGAAGTTAGAAAAGATGACAATAAAACTATTATTTTATTTAAGATTAATGAGTGAGAACAAGCACCACCTCCTCTGCCTCGGGGTTCTGTTCTTTTGGCATATAAATATTTACCTGCCACATTGAATCATGCATGCCTTGTTTGACACTAAAACTAGGCTCATAACCCATGTGTTCTTGCATTGTTTTCCTCAAACTAGTCACTAATATGGTCTGCACCATTTATACTATAATTTGTGTTGATTACCGAGCTCCTTCTTTAATTTGAAAGGTTGGTTCTGCTTGCTTTGCTTTCTGGCATTTTGCTCTTTTGTTTTCAAACTTCAATTCAAAGCAGATTCCCCTTGCATTTTCAGGATTATTATTATTAGAATTGCTTTGTAAGCTTCTCGGTCAACATTTAAATAAGTGTTCACCAAAACATATTAATTTTTGTTCAATTTACCATATAAATTATATATTTGTTCATCCTAAGATAACTTGCCTTTGCCAATTGTCTTCTTATGTTTCATCACAAATCACCTACACCAATATTTGTCTCCTAAACAACTTGTTGATCAAGATATAATATAACATCTTATATTATATTATATTATTTTTAAGTTTTTGTTTCGATCACTAAAAAATATGAAATAATTAAGAAATCATTGTTCATGTCATCTCAAAATGATAGAAAATGTTTTAGTGTATATTATATATTTATTAAAAAATAATTATTATGAACATACGAGTACACTTGAAGTGATTAAGGTGATTCTCACCTTAATTCAATATAATCTACAATTTTTTAACCTATGTAGCTCCCTTTTTTAAATGTGGTAGAACTTAAATATTTTAAACTATTTTGCTTTGTGAAGTAATTATACCTAAACACAGGGTAGGATAAGGTTATTTCCTCCTCAATAATTACATCCATAAGAATAAAATTTTAATGATGACATCTCCTTCAAAAATATCTGTAAGGCCTATCACAACTGGTAGTTAGGTCGAACATGAGATCCCCACTTTGCATGTGTGAGTTTATGAGTGGTACTTGTCACTATGTCTGTTCTATAAATAAATGTTGTCTAAGCTCTGAGGCTTTTCCCGAACTTGGTGAGCTTCTAGAATCCAACTCACCTAAACATTTTCATCATAAAAAAGAAGGAAATACAATGTAGTTTTACTTTGTATGCTAATACAGCCTCTCTTAATTAAGTAGTAAAATATCTACAACCATACCCCCTTTTACATTGAAAATCCAACAAGGAATCCTATACTTAAGAATCGATCGGTTGATTATTAACGGTGGTAAGTATCCCTTTTCTTGGTGATATATTTTAGGTAGATTTGGATTTGGATAACCATTCCCTTCACATTCTCCCCTTTTAACTTGATGATCAATTGTTGGACTACAAAAACAAACAAGTCATGGTTAAAATCATTAACAAGCTGAAGGCAATACCTGTTAACACAGTCGACAAGATGAGAATCAACTTCTTTCTTTTTATAAAAGCATATTCTAATTATTATAGGGAATGGTACAATCTTGTGACTATATACACTTTATTTATTCTTTTTACCTAAACAAGATTTCACTTGCAAGCTTCTACAGGAAGTAAATTGGTAAAAACTAAAATAGTGGCCCCAGCACTCAGAGAAAATGTCTCTGAATGAAGTAAGGACATTTTATTGTCCCTTCCTTTCTGTTAATGCTATCCTACCATATCTAACATGGTTTGAAAAAAGCTATTGTCTAGTACGTATTCACTGTTAGTTTCACTATTCCAATTACACCTATGATGTTGACCTGACATCTTGAACTTCAAATTGTCACAATAATGTTTTATGTGTTTGTCCTATATTTCCTTTTAAGAGTACGTAATGATCCTTGCACTTTATGAACAGTTTAGAGAGGATAAAATATTGAAGGTTTTATATTTCATGCCCCTCTTCTGTCCTATACCCCATTTCAATGTAAATCCCCAAAATACCCCAAATTTTTAATAAAAATTTTCGGAAATAGAGGCATCTTTGGAAAGCATTTTTTAAACTTTTTGGAAACACCTCGAAACGGGGTATTTCCGGAAGCCATTTTGACTTCCGGAAATACTCCGTTTCGAGGTGTTTCCGGAAAGTTTAAAAAAATGCTTTTCGGAAATGCCTGTATTTTCGAAACTTTTTTCAAAAACCTTTTTTTATTAAAAAATTAAAATTATTACGATAAATAACGATATTCGCTAAACTACGATAATATACGAAATACCATAAAAAATATACGAGTACAGTAAAAATACCATAAAAAATACGGAAAAAAATACAACTACAAGTCAATGCCACAATCAGCTAAAGCACGAAAGAGTCTCTCATATGCCTCAGCGGGAAGGTCCTCGAGTCTCATGACATAACGGATATGCACTACAAGAAAATCGACGATTTCCGACGGCAAAATCCGTCGGAAACGCACTGATTTTCGTCGCAAATTAACGTTTCCGACGGACAAATTTTCGTCGCAAAATCGCTCGTCGCAAATCGTTTCCGACGGATATGTTCGTCGCAAATGAGGCCGTCGCAAAGTCGTCGGAAACCCGTCGCAAATTTCTGTGGCAAAGTCGTCGCAAACACTGACACCTTTTCGTCGTAAATCCGTCGCAAATCCGTCGGAAATTTAAAAAATAAATAAAAAAAAAATTAAATTATACATCCAAAATAATATTTAATAATTATATCTATACATACTAATTTCATATATAAAGGAACATATACTGGATCCAATCCATCTGATTCCTACTATATTTCAACATGGAATGAATCCATCAAATTTTGATCATCCACACAGCATACATAACAAGCACCATTTTCAAGCTTAATAAATCTCCCTAGTACAACATCTACCTATGTGAAATGCGTAGCTACTATATCCCTATCCACATCTGACATAATTATAATTGTCCAGCACTAAACTGAATATCCTTCTGTTGATGTTGGTGAATATCCTTCTGACATTGGTGAATATCATTCTGTTGATGTTTCTTCGCGATCTCTAAGTGTCCTCAATATCAAAGTCTTTAGTAAATTCATCACTTGGACCGCATGCATCAGTGCAGTTAGTGGATCAGACATCTGTTTCAATAGACAATAATAAAATTGGAATTGAGAACAAACAACTTCTCTGTTTGCAGATATAAATGTGCAATCAGAAATCTTCATAAATGGAAAAGTAAATCTTGTTGGTCCACCATTATTCATCAATATTATTAAAAGGAAAGAA
The DNA here is from genome assembly GCA_039519185.1 of Astragalus membranaceus. Classification (NCBI taxonomy): domain Eukaryota; kingdom Viridiplantae; phylum Streptophyta; class Magnoliopsida; order Fabales; family Fabaceae; genus Astragalus; species Astragalus membranaceus. Next base: position 90,814,350 of record CM076854.1, on the reverse strand, counting down.
TAAAACCAGGGGAAGTAGGGTTTGATCAATAGAGATGCAAAAGATAAATTGGTCTTCAATAATTTTTTAGGTTATTTTAATTTTTAAATATAATATCCAAAACAGAACCCACCTCATAGACTTCATTGATGAAGGTGCAGAAATTTGGGGTCTCAGGATCATTACCACTCAAATCCGGGTGGCAAGCTTTCATACAATTATGATAGGCCTTCTTGATCTGCTCTGGTGTGGCATCTGGCAGCTGATAAAAAGCATCAAACTCACAATCAGTAAACATTATATATATATATATATATATATATATATATATATATATATATCACTCAGCATCCACTATATATAGAAAAGTGAATAATCCCACCTAATTTATCATTTTAGTATTTTACTAAGAATTCCCTGTGTTCATTTTTTCCCTTTTAATATTAGGTAAGTCTATCAATCGGGCTTACTTAAACTCTCAATTTTAACAAATATTAACAAATTAGAAGTAAAAAGATGAAAAATTAAAGTTTGATGCATTACCAGACCCAAAACTGAATAATAGTCATCTGCGACAACAGTATCAGTAGTTGAAAATGATTCCTCAGCAGCAACTTTTACCCTGCCACACCCTCTACGTTTGCTACTGTGTGTTACAGAAGTCCATGGAGTTGCAGTCTTAGGTAGGATCCGCCATGAGCTTCTGGGAAATAAATTCAGTGATGATGTATTGTGAATATTTTGAGGTTAAGGTAGAATAGAGATGCAAAAAAAATAGTCAGCAGGGGGGTGAGTCAGTCTGGGCATTGAGGTTAAGGTAGAAGCATAAAAGGGCCAACAACATGGTTGTAAAATGATCTTAAAGTATTAAGTAAAATGACTTCTTTAAGTTAATAAAAGGCTAAAGTGCTCCTGGGGGTCCCTTATCTTTATTTAAAGTAACGATTTGGTCATTTATCTTTTTTTTGTCCCAAATCAGTCCTTTATGTTTTAAATTTTTGCCACATAAATCCTTTTCTGTCCCAAATCAGTCCTTTATGTTTCAAATTTTTAACACATAAATCCTTTTTTTTGACACATAAATCAGCACTGTTAACGGAAAAGGATTAATGTATCAAAAATTTGAAAGATAAAGGACTTATTTGGGACAAAAAAAACATAAAGGACTAATTCGTTACTTTAAATAAAGATAAGGGACCCCGAGAGCACTTTAACCATAATAAAATCATGCTTGTGTCAAAGCAGCTCTTAAAATGAAAGAAATATAGAAAGAAAAAGGGAAACATGAGTTTCAACAAATCAATTTTAAACAGAAATCAAAGAACATTATAGAATACGTCAAAATGGATTAGATACATACACATCAGTCAAAGAAGAAAACATTAGAAAACACCCAACAATACATTAGGGCCAGAAAGCAACCTCATTAGAAGAATAGACTATCAAATACATACCCCTCTCCTCCAATAGAAAGTTACAAATATGAAAATTGAATCAAAATATTCTTACCTCAGCTCCATAGTAACCTCCAATCAGCCTTTGAAGAAATTCACAACATCTCATACACAACATCTTAGCATTGACTTCAACAACTGCACATAAAAAACAACAAATCAGATCCATGAGCTTACAGGACAAAAATGTTTGTAGAAACAGAAAAAAAATTAGCCAAATTCAAAAACAAGAAACAACCAATCAAAAGCATCAATATCACAAAGAAGCTGCCAGCAATTTCACCATAGTATGAACAAACATGCTCAGCTAAACATAAACATGTGGACAGAGAATCAAAAAACAATCTAATACAGAAAAAGCCTAAGCATCAATGAATCAAGTAACAAACAAACAAGTAGTTCACACTCAACAAGAGACAAATAGATCCTGAAATAAGTGAAACAAATCATCTCGCTAAAACACAACACATGTTCAGCATAACATAACAAAAGTATAACAAGATAATTTAGCCAAACAAGACTCTAAAATGTTGCATTCTATTTGCAAATTAACTCAAAACAACATATCTACGAAGTATCACCTTCAAGCATGTTTAGAGAACATTGCAATGGAAAGACCAGCACCTTTGAGTGCGGACTACTGAATAGTTCAGAACAACCTAGCAATACCAGTTACTAACCAAAGGTAAGTCGAAAGGAAATAACATCATAAGAATCAAAGTAGAAAAATCACCTGAATTATAATTTACCATCGGGAAATAGCAACGAAATTGGTTTGCAGATCCTTGCATCTCTCTTGTCTGAACTATCATCCTATTAAAAAGTTAAAAAAGAAGAAAACTATGAAACCTCTAACCAACCATTTCCAAATTGAAAAATGAGGGCTGAATTGAAGAAACTTGTTGAAAAAATAAAATAGAATTAAATTAACCTTAAATGATGTAATGTACTGAGCATACAGTTCATACAATTGGTCCAAACTCCAAAACATAGCCATGATCGAATTCAACTTGAGTGATAAGCATCTTGAGAAAATTCCTCAAGTAAGGAGCATGAAAATCAGCCTACATTTTTTACACAAGCATAATTTACAATCATTCAAAGACTGCAACACAATCAATTGTATGAGAAATTAAAGAAAAAACAAAGAGAAGAGTAGAGAATTGAAATGTACAGTATAGGTGTGGAGAGGCATTGATTCCAGATGAACTGTTGAACTTGCTCCGTAACAGAGCCTCCGCCACACGCCCTGCTAACATTCAGCCAAATAGAAATCATATGCTTTCACTATTGCTTGTATAAAACCCTAAATAAAACTTGCAACAAAAAAAACCTAAACAAAACAAGAACAAATTTACATCAACATCAACAGATTCACAAGAATAAAACCCTAAATTCAACATCAACAGATTCAATATAAACATTTATCAAGAGAAATCAGAATCAGAATTAGGGATTAAGGGTTTCAGGAGAACATACAACTCTGACCTTGAGAGTTTGAGAGGCATGGAGGTAGAGCTTGCGGCGGAGTGGATCTTGAGACGGAGGTGCGCGGCTAAGGGAAAGGGGTGAGGGTGTGAGGTGGTCAAAACTGAGAGAGTGGGGGGGTTTCGAAGAAGAAGAAATGGGATGCGTTGGAAGAGGAGGAGAAGGAAACAATGGAGGCGATGGAAACAGTGGAGGCGCAAGGAGAGGGAGAGTGGAAGGCGGGGGAAGAGGGAGAGAATGACAGAGGAGAGTGAGGGAGAGGCGCTGAGAGAGGGAGAAGATGAAGGAGAGCCTTCGAGGGTTAGAGGGAGGAGAGGAGGAGAGCCTTCGGGTTTTGTGAGGAAGAGAGGTGCTGGTTTGAGGAGAGTGAGAGAGCATCGAGGGTTTTAATTTTTTTTAATTCGTGTCTTATGGTTTCCGAAGGATATTTAGTGTCTTCCGACGGAAGTGTCCGTAGGAAATTTGCGACGAATTTAAGTGCCTTTTCCTGAACATTTGCGACGACTTTTTCGTCGGAAATCCGTCGGAAATTGTGACGAATAAGAGTTCGTCGGAAAAAATCGCAGGAAACAGCAGTTATTCTTGTAGTGATGTCCAGCTATAGTCTGGAGCCTATCCTCCATGGTCCATGGACCAATATCCTCAGCTGTTGGGTCCTGATCTGGTACATTCTCTGGAGGTGGAGGCGGCACCGGAGTGAGACGGGGAATGGACACCTCTAAGTACCATGGTAGGTAATCCTGGTCGCACTCACCCGACAGGAGGGTCTGTCTAGAAGTGTTCCTGAAAGTCCACGCTGGGCCAGCGTAGAACAACCACTGCTGTAAAATGTCCGTTGTAGATGGACGTGAGGAACCAACCAAAAGAGGCGGGCCAAGGATCTGCTGGATGTATCCAAGCTGCCGCCGGGCCCTGTCTGGCATATATGGCACGGTGATGGAGCCCCAGAGCAGGTAACCTCTGAAAAGAGAAATCAGTGAAAATGGTGTGTACTCTCTATGGTCCTCCCAAGGCCTCCATATGGCCTCCTCCCGTCCTAACTCATCCAGCTGCCCCCGAAAATCTATAAGCTTGACAGTGTCGCACTTTTGATTCTCCCACCTGCTGCAACGTAGACGCTCAGACGCACCGAAGTCTTTGCGCACCACGATGGTGGGAAAGTACTCATAAATCCAACACTGAAATAAAAAAATGAATAAATAAATAAATATGTAATTATATAAATAAAAGTAAGGCTTAATTACAGTTTTGGTCCCCCTATTTTTCTCAACTCACGATTTTGGTCCCCCAAGTTTTAATTTCACGAATTTGATCCCCCTATTTTCCCAATTTGTAAAATCATAGTCCCCCACTAGTCTGGTCAAAATTAAAAAACTTATATTTGACCTGTCTACCACTTAATCTATGTGGCAGCCACGCTGGCATGCCAAAGTGGATTAAAATTAAAAAACTTATATTTGTTTTCTTTTTAATTATTAATTCATAAATAAAATTATAAAATAACTATTTATTCCTTCTTTCTTCCTTCAATCAACTCATCGGTTTCACGAACGAACCCTAGTCGCACAGAGCTTCTTTCTTCCTTCGATCTTCTCCTTTCTTCCTTCTTTTTTCAACCATTTTTGCGATTCAGAGCTTCAAATCGCACAGAACTCTTCGTCTCCTTCCACGATCTGGACCCCTATGTCTGAGTATTCTATTTCGTCAAATGGGTCATTGAGAAGAAGACCTGTTCGCTGCTTCTCTGGAAAGGAAGCTCCATTGGTGACTGGTTGGACAAAAGAGACCCGTTCGCTGTAATCTATTTGATCTCTATTTTAATCTCCTACTTTCAATTTTCAGAAATTTGGCGCAAAATCCGTTCGCCATTTCCTTCGTTTGAGCTCCAGTTCGTCGCCATCTCCTTCTTTCGTCTTCTTTCGCGAGTTCTGGAGTTCGATTAGAGTTCGTCCATTGTTTCTGGAGTTCGATTAGGGTTCGATTAGGGGTTCGTTTAGGAAGAATTCACTACAATAGATTTGGGGATGGGCAGCGCTTTTTTAGCCATGGGTAGCGCTTTTGAGCGCTGCTAAACTTTGCGCTGCTGATTCCACTCCAACAATGGGCAACGCTTTTAAAAGCGCTGCTCATTGATATCCATGGGTAGCGCTCCTGGGTAAGGCGCTGCTCATCATGTTAGCGCATTTTGAGAATGGGCAGCGCTTTTTAGCGTAAGCACTGCTCATTCCCAAAAGGCGCTAACCAATGGGCAGCACTTGTAGGACAAAGCGCTGCTCATTGCCTTAGCGCTTTTACGAATGGGTAGCGCTTCCTGAAAAGTGTTAAATAATTACCTACTCTAACCAGCAATTTTAACAGATAATAACCCTAAATGAACACGAAACCCTAACTCAACAAACAAAGGATGAACCCCAAATCAACAATTTTAATAGTTATCTTACAACAATAATAACCACAAATTAACACGAAGGCAGAAATAAAATAATAATAACTCAACAAACAAGGAAGCAATGGATGAACAGGGTAGTAAAATAAAATGGATACCAGAGAAATGACGAAGGCAGAAAACACGCGAACTGAGGCAGCAAACACGAACACAGGCAGCAAACATGTGGAGGCAACAACACGAACTGAGTGAAAGAGTGAAAGCAGTGCTTCAGCAACACAAACACGGGAAGGAGCAGCTTGAGAATGGCGTCAATGGCTGAGGGGTTTTTGAACGAGATTTGGGGGTTTGGAGAGAGATGATGGAAATAGGAACGAAATGGTGAGAGGGACGAAGTGAGAGAGAGAGAGAGGGAGAGAGAGAGAGAGAGAGAGTACGTTAGTGAGAGGGACGAAGTGAGAGAGTCGTGAGTGAGAGAGCTGAAAGTGAGAGAGTCAGGGAGAGAGGAAAATGAAACGTTGGAGGGTGAGGGAGTGTGAGGAAATGAAAAAAAAATAACAGTAATAGGCAGCGCTTTTGTAAAAAACGCTGCCCATCGCCCAATTTCGTTCTCCTATAGGCAGTGCTTCATTAAAAAGCGCCGCTCATCGCCTATCCTCGTTCTACTATAAGCAGCACTTAATAAAAAGCGTTGTCCATCGCCCATCCTCGTTCTCCTATAGGCAGCACTTGATAAAAAGCGTTGCCCATCGCCCCAGCGCATTTTAACCAAAAGCAGCGCTTAAAGCAGGAGCGCTGCCCATTCCCTACGCGTTTTAAGCAAAAGCAGCGCTTATAGCAAGAGCGCTGCACAATAGGGCGCATTTTTTCTTAAGATCTGGCGTAGTGAATTTGTTTCTGGGTTCGATTAGAGTTCTGGAGTTCTAGGAGTTCTGGAGTTCGATTAGAGTTCGTCCATTGTTTGGGAGTTCTGGAGTTCTGGAGTTGATTTGTATCCCCATTGTAAGTGATTAGGGGTTCTCACGTTTCTAGGAGTTCTGGAGTTCGATTAGAGTTCGTCCATTGTTTGGGTTGTGGAGTTCGAATAGGGGGGAAAGAAAGAAAACGAAGGTTGGGTTTATGAACCTGTTCATTTGTCTCAAAGTTTATTTTATTAATTTGTTTAATTAATTAATTTCATTAAAAAATAGCAGTTAAAAGAAAACAAAAATAAGATTTTAATTTTAATCCACTTTGGCATGCCAGCGTGGCTGCCACGTAGATTACGTGGCAGACAGGTCAGCATCAATTTTGACCAGACTAGTGGGGGACCATGATTTTACAAATTGGGAAAAAAGGGGGATCAAATTCGTGAAATTAAAACTTGGGGGATCAAAATTGTGAGTTGAGGAAAATAAGGGGACCAAAACTGTAATTAAGCCTAAAAGTAATTAATTATCGGTAAAAAAATTAATTAATTATTACCTGTAGCAGAGAAGCGTATCCGTCAATCTCCGATGTCTCCCAAAAACAGGCGTCGTTGAGCTGCTCGTACAGAATAGCCAGAGCAGCTGGACCCCAAGCCCACTGGCCACAACGCTCAAAATCCGCATTAAGAGTGACCCACTTAACGGGCACATATGTGTGACTCTTGTCGGCAAAGATGGTATAGCCTAATGATAAACTCTAATTTATTATATTTTTAGAGATATTTTTGGTTTACTTTTTAGAGCAATTATTACCAAATATATAAATTGTTGACTAAATTTACTCTATATTTTGTAGGAAAGAAATAAAGGTCCAATTTATTGAGATAAGCCCACTTGAAGAGAAATGGCTGATGGCCAATTTTTGGTTTTGATAACAAACCTAAAGATCCAGCCCAACTAAACTAACAACACACACAGCCGCGTACATACACAAGAATTAAAAAAAGGGAGGTTTTTTTGACTTGAAAAAGAAGAAAGAAAGTAACACTAGAGGGAGCACACGTGATCAACAAGATTGGATTATTAAAACCCTTGGCAATAAATATAAGGGTGGCTGGAACGTGCATTGGAGAGCAAGATAATCAGCCGCACACATAGAGAGCGGCCGTACATACACGTAAACAGCAGCAACACACAGGAGAGAGGGAAGAATTGGGTACCCGTTCTAGACACCGTGAGAGAGCTTTGGAGCAGAAAAAGGAGACTGGAGACTCAGAATAATAATTTCTCTAATTTCCGGGTTATTTTTATCTCTGTAATCCATGACTCTAATTTCTATTTTATTGTTCTTTATGATTTTGGATAGCTAAATCCTCTTCTAGGGTCTAGGTGGATCTTGCTTGATTAGAGACCTTTTTATGTTCTAATTTCTGGTTTGAATTCCTGTTTTTACTTTAATTAATATTGTCCTATTGTTTTTATCACATGATTAGGATTAGCTACCCTTTGCACGTTTATAATCAATTAGTTGATCAGCGACCGTACTGCAATTAGTTGGTGGACCTATAGGATAATTGGGGCTATAATTAGGGCATGACCAAACCATAATTTAGTCTTCCAATCATTCCACCTTTTTGCTCTTTATGCTTTTCCTGAATTTAAATTCTTGCATGACCAAACGGGGGTTAATTTAGGAAAAAGAATATTAATTGCGAATGACCAAACGGATTAATAGTTTTAGTAAAGGGATTGGTAATTAAGTAAAATAAGGGAATTCAGGTAGGATTAGACATAGGGGGAATCGAAGCTTGCAAGTGAAACCGTGATCCTAGGCCTCTCTCCATTTATTAAATCTAGTATTTTAATTATTGTTATTTATTTATTTTTATTTGTTCCATTACAATTCAAATATTTGTTCGTCTAAATAATAAATAATCTCGATTAGTTTGGTACTTGCTAATTAATCCCTGCGGACACGATAATCTTTTATACTACTTCTACGGTAGAGTACACTTGCTCTAAGTGTGTTTTTAACGCAACAAGTTTTTGGCGCCGTTGCCGGGGATTAATTTAGCAATATTAAACGAAAAAGATTTTTATTGCTTTAGACATTTTTTTTATGCACTAGTTTTAACTTTTTTTTTTATTTTTCTTATTAAAAAAATACAAAAAAAAAGCTGCTAATACTTTCCCAAGAGACCGCTGCAGTTCACCTTTTTTGCAGATAAAAGTTTAGATCATGGTTAAGACAATTGGAGATTATATTAGAGATGCAGAGGCACAAAGGAATTTGGAGAAGTCGTCTTGGTATATGCCTCAATGTCAGATCCCATTTCCTCCTCCTCCTCCTCCTTATGAGCCTTATTCAAACTACTGGGATGACTATGAGCCACTTCCTTCTTCTTCCAACTGGGATAATTATGAGCCACTACATCTTCATAGGCAAGAGGAGGAGATACAAGATACCAATGATGTATTAGCAAAGTTTATGCAGCAGACAAATGAAAAATTTGAAAGCTTGGAGGGTCAAATTGGAGCAATGAACAACAAATTTGAAAGCTTGGAGGGTCAAATTGGAGCCATGAACAACGAATTTGGAAGCCTGAAGGGTCAAATCTCAAGTCTCATTGCTTTGTTATCTCAAGAGGCCCAAGAAACTCCTTCACAAACTAAGTCTACCCAAAATGAAGAAGTTGAGCAATACAAAGAAAGTATTCCTACGAGAGATGAAGTTGTCTCCATGGAATATAATTTAGAGGAAGAGGCTCTCAAGAAAGATGAGGAGACTCTTACTGAAGGGAGTCAAATCAAAATAGTAGCTCCTACTGAAGGGAGTCATATTGAAACAAAAGATCCTATTAATGAGAGCGGTTGTGAGGAGAATGAGAAAGATCCATTGGTTCTTGATTTGAAGAAAGAGGAGAAAGCCCAAATTTTTGGGCAAATTGTTTTAACCATTGGTGATGCTGTGATTGAGGTTCATCGGGGAAAGGTAACTTTTAGGAGTGGTAAAGAAGATGATGTTATTAAAGCTTTAAATTCCAATGAAATTTTCTCTTCTTTAACTTCTCCTTATTTTGATGATGTGGTTGAAACTAACAGTTTTAGTGAATTAAAGATGCAGGGGCTTTTGGAAAAAAGTCTTATTTTGCAGGATCCTAGCATAATGGTGGATGGAGATAAAATAAAAATTTCACCATCCTTTGAAGTTCATCCACCACGTGGAAAAAGAAAGAACAATGTGAACCACATGGTTAGAAAGTTAAGAAGGTGTACTGCGTTAGATGTAAAATTTGCTCTTGGAGAGCCCCCAGATTGAGCACCAACTATCGTCAGGCTCATGACGTTAAACAAGCGCTTCGCAGGAGGCAACCTGTGTTTCATTTTCAGTTATTTTATTTTCAGTTATTTTCATTTTCTTTTTGTTTTGTTTTGTTTTTAGGAATAAGCTCGGACTACAAGCTCTCTCAGGGAAGTCACTATTACTCACTCTCTCATTTATTTCTTAGTTTCTATTTGATCATTTTGCATTGAGGACCATGCTTCATGCTAGTGTGGGGGAGGAGAGTTATTTTGTCACTTGATCTTTATTAATGCACATACCCACCGTATATGTTGATAGCATTTTTTCTGGCTTATTTTAGTGACTTATGCTTCAAGTTGAAAAAAAAATAGAGATTTTGCCTTTAGGGGATCCCATAATTAATTTACTTGACAGACTTGTGCTTAATTGAAACTGTGAGGTTGTTCTTAGGAAGCTGATAATTAGCAATTGTCCCCGTTGAGTACTTTTTGTGAATTAGCTTCTAAATGTGAGATCTGAGCCTTCATAAGGGGATTGATACTAAATCATAAATTTTTACCCCTTTTCTTTCTATGAGTGTGTTTTCCCAATTTGCTACATTCTAGAATTTGTCTTTTGATCATTTCAAGGCGAAAATTGATTTGCATCATGTAAAAAGATTTGGGGAATTTAGATATTTTTCTGGCCTCTGAGTTGTTTGTTGAATTTATCCATTAGTTGTCCCCTTTGAGCCTATTTGTTATATTTTTTCTTTGGTACCCAGATATAATTTTTCTTTTTTTGTTTGTGGTAACCATTTGGAATTAAATGTGGAGCAACTATTGAAAATTACAATTTCGTCCAATACTTTTAGTTGTCTATCTTGTCAGGATGAAAAAAAAAACAAAAACAAAATAGGAGTTTTCATGTACTTAACTTTTCCTCCCAAAAAAAAAAGTAAAGCAAGAAGGAGGAAAAGGCACATCAAAAGAATGAAAGAGCCAAAAGGCAAATCCAAAAAAAAAAGAGCCTTCTCAAGAGCAAAAAGCAAATCAAAAAGAGCCGACTCAATAGAAAAAAGTGAAGAAGGAAGTGAAACTAATTTGGAGTTTGGGCAAAAATTTGTAATTAGATAGGAGCTCCATATTTGGTTTCAAATGTTACTATTTATTTCTTTTTTTTAGCCCTTTGATTATCCCTTTCTTCTTATTTCCTACCCTGCTCGACTAAACCTTGGCCCCATTACAACCCTTAACACCCAATCTTTTGCATGCATGTGAACTATTTAGTGGAGATTTGGTCAAATTACAAGCTTATGGTAATGTGCATTTTGTGGAAACTTGAGTGTATATTTCCCTAGTCCCTAAACACTTAGAGAGATTGAAAGCGAGTGCATTTGTTCACAGAAATGTATTTTTCAGGGACTTGAGCCACTAATTGGGCAACCTTTTGACACCTCATAGGTGCTATATTGTCTATTGTCTGTCATTGAACTTCTAATTTTTGGGTCCCTTATGTGGCTGTCTCTATTTGTAACACCCCTTATCTACCCGTTAATTTAATTGGAAAAATATCAGAGTTTTCAAAATTTATTTCGCATCAGGAATGTTACACATACTTCAATAAAACAACGCTTCTCAATAAAACAGCTCAAACACAATAATCATGCATCACGTAGCACGTCACTAAAAGGAGAGCCTCAAACCACGGTTATCTTCGCAATTAAAACTTGACGACAAAGAAAACAACTACGCAGCGGAATAACAAAATAAAACAGAATCGTCAACAAAGACATAACAACCGAAATCATTCATAAACATCAAGTTCGTTCCCCCCCCCTGAGTGCTACGTATCAGAGCGTGACGACTCGACTCGAAGTAGTGAAGGTACCTAGTCCTTCACACACACTGGCGCCCAGCGCAACACACACGCACAGCAACACGGCGCACAACGCCCATGGGCGCCCAGCGCCCACACACTTTCAGTAACACAATTCAGCACAATTTCAGCATATATATTCTTTTTTTTCAAATTGTAACTTGATCAATTACAACACCCATTTACAACAATCATGGACACATATTGAAATCATCAAAAATCATACACCAACCATCAAAATTCAACAACATCCCAAGCACAAACATGAAATCACGCATACATCAACAACAAGAACATGAATTCGCAAACATAATCATGATCATGGTTAAATCTAGGCCATCACTACCTAAAACCTATCATAGGACCTATTATATAAATTGATAGGACATCCCCTTACCTCGAATTTGAAGGATAGAAGCCCTAGAGACAGTCACGATCGAAACCACAGCAACACGATCACGTCCCTTGGCCCTTGGAGCTTGCGACTTCTTCTCTCTTCTTCCCCTCCCCTACGGCGCTCTTCTCTTCTCCTTTCTATTCTCTTTCTCTCAATTTTCGAATGAGGCACCAAACCCTAGCCCCATTAGCTATTCGCATGTCACTTGGATCATGGGCTTGGGCTTTTCACTTAAGCCCAGCTCATCCAAGTGGCGCTTCCTTTTCCTAATACCACCACAAAATTAATATAAATTTTAATTAATTAAAATATATCCAATAAATTAAATTAAATTCCTAAATACTTAAGTAAATAAATTAATTAAATATTTAGGGTGTTACAACTCTCCCCCACTTAGAATATTTCGTCCTCGAAATTTACCTGATCAAACAACTCTGGGTAGGACTCTCGCATCTTGCTCTCTAGCTCCCAAGTCATACCCTCACTGGTAGCTCCTAGCCAAACCACTTTCACTAATGCAATCTCCTTGCCTCTAAGCACTTTCACTTCACGATCCTCAATCCGTACGGGCATCGTCTCCACAGTGAGATTATCCCGCACCTCTACATCATCCATATGGATCACCTGAGATGGATCCGAAACATACTTCCGAAGTTGCGACACATGAAACACGTCGTGCAAATTCGAAAGATTCGGCGGTAAAGCCACTCTATAAGCCACATTTCCGATTCTCTCAGAAATCTGATAAGGACCAACAAAGCGAGGAGTGAGCTTCTTCGATTTCAACGCTCGACCAACACCGGTAATAGGAGAAACCCTCAAGAACACATGCTCACCCTCCTGAAACTCTAAATCTTTCCTCCGCTTGTCATGATAACTCTTCTGACGACTCTGCGAAGCCTTCATCTTTTCACGGATCATCTAGATTTTCTCTGTAGTCTCCCGGACAATCTCCGATCCCAACACTACACTCTCTCCCGACTCATACCAACACAATGGCGTTCTACACTTTCGACTGTATAATGCTTCAAACGGTGCCATCCCGATACTGGAATGGTAACTGTTGTTATAGGTAAACTCAATCAACGCAAGGTAGGAGTCCCATGAACCCCGTTGTTCCAATACACAAGCCCTCAACAAATCTTCTAACGACTGAATTGTCCTCTCCGACTGACCATCTGTCTGAGGATGATACGCCGAACTCATTTTTAACTTTGAACCCAATTCCTTCTGCAAACCCTTCCAAAACTCAGAAGTGAACCTCGGATCCCTATCTGACACAATACTCTTCGGAACACCGTGCAACTTCACGATTTCTTTGACATAAACCTCTGCCAACCTCGCCACCGGATAAGTGATATTAATAGGAACAAAGTGAGCAGACTTCGTTAACCTATCAACGATCACCCAAATAGCGTCATGACCCCTAACTGTATTCGGCAATCCCGTCACAAAGTCCATCGCAATGCTATCCCACTTCCACTCTGGAACTTCCAACGGTTGCATCAACCCCGCAGGCTTCTGATGCTCGACCTTCGACTTTTGACAGGTCAAACAGGCATACACAAACTGTGCCACATCTCTCTTCATACCATACCACCAAAACATCTTTTTCAGATCTTGATACATTTTTGTCGCTCCAGGATGGATACTCAACTTGCTACGGTGACCCTCCTCCAAAATTGCCTTTCTCATCTCTGCATCATCCGGAACACAGATCCTACCCCGGAACCTCAACACACCACGAGAATCCAATTTGAAATCTTCATCTTCAGATTGACCAACCCCATTAATTAAATCTACCAACTTGACATCTGACTTCTGAGCCTCTCTGATGCTGCTCAGAAAGTCATTATCGATCTTTAACATTCCCAGCTCGACACTGCGAGGTGTCATTTTACAAAACCAAACTCAAATCTCTGAATTCCTCAATCAACTCTAATTCTTTCACCATCATTGCCGACATATGCAAAGACTTTCTGCTTAAAGCATCAGCCACGACATTAGCTTTGCCGGGATGATAATTCAAACCAAAGTCATAATCCTTCAAGAGCTCCAACCACCGACACTGTCTCATATTCAACTCTTTCTGATCGAACAGATACTTCAAACTCTTATGATCACTGAACACTTCAAACCTCGAACCATAAAGGTAGTGCCTCCAAATCTTAAGCACAAATACCACAGCAGCCAATTCCAAATCATGCGTAGGGTAATTTTTCTCATGAACCCACAACTGCCTCGACGCATACGCAACGACTTTCCCATCTTGCATCAGCACACCACCAAGACCCGTCTTCGAAGCGACACAATATACAACAAACGGCTCTTCCGGATTAGGCAACGTCAAAACAGGCGACGTTGTCAATCTCTTTTTCAGTTCCATAAAACTTTCCTCACACCGAGCATCCCAAACGAAAACTCTACCCTTACAAGTCAACTGAGTCAACGGAAGGGCCAACTTGGAAAAACCCTCGATGAACCTCCTGTAGTACCCAGCCAAACCCAAAAAGCTTCTGATCTCCGTTGCGGACTTCGGAGCCTCCCACTCCAACACTGCTTCCACTTTTGCCGGATCAACCGCAATACCATTACCAGAAATCACGTGCCCAAGGAAACTCACCTCTTTCAGCCAGAACTCACACTTTGATAACTTAGCATACAACTTTTTCTCTTTCAGAGCTCCCAGTACTGTCTTCAGGTGCTCAGCATGCTCTTCCTCTGACTTAGAATAAACTAGAATGTCATCTATGAAGATCACCACAAACCGATCTAGGTAATTATGGAAAATACGATTCATATATTCCATAAATACACCAGGAGCATTGGTCACACCGAACGGCATCACTGAATATTCATAATGCCCATACCTTGTCCTGAATGCTGTCTTCTGAACATCCTCATCCTTCATTTTAATCTGATGATATCCGGACCTCAAATCAATTTTGCTGAAAACACGGGCACCCACTAACTGATCCATCAAATCGTCGATCCTCGGAAGCGGATACTTGTTCTTGATAGTCACCTTATTCAACTGACGATAGTCCACACATAACCTCATGCTCCCATCTTTCTTCTTCACTAACAATACCGGAGCTCCCCACGGTGATACACTCGGTCTCACAAACTTTTTCTCAAGCAATTCTTCAAGTTGCGTCTTCAACTCGGACAATTCAGATGCCGACATCCTGTACGGTGCCATAGACACAGGCCTCGTACCAGGTACCAGATCAATTGAAAACTCAACTTCCCTCTCCGGCGGCACACCCGGAATTTCGTCAGGAAAAACCTCAGGAAACTCGCGTACCACTTGCAGTTCCTCAATAACAGCCTGACTCTCAGCAGACAACGATGCCATCAACGAAAATAGCTGAACTCCTTCTTTCCTCAACTTCTTCAACTGACCGGCAGATACCAACACAGAATCTTCTTCCCCGAAACTAATCGACTTGCTACGACAGTTGATACGAACGTGGTTATTCTCTAACCAGTCCATGCCCAAGATTACATCCAGACCTCTCAACGGCAAGCAAACAAAATTCACAACAAAGTCCCTGCCGAAGATCGACACGGGACACTGAGAACACACCTGGGAAGTAATCACCGACCCCTTCGCAGGAGTATCGACAACCATATCCCCACACATAGCAGATAAAACAAGACCCAATCTTTTACAACAATCAACAGATATAAAGCAATGGGTAGCACCAGTATCAATAAGAGATTTCAGAGAAGTACCGTTAATAAAACACGTACCTCTAATCAGACCATCCTTCTCATCAGGCTCCTCTCCTGCCAATGCGAACACTTTCCCACTAGACCTTTCCTTCTTCGGTTTTGTACATTTTGTACTGATATGCCCAGACTCACCACAGTTGAAGCACACCACCTCCTTGACCTTACACTTGGCCGCCATATGACCCTTTTTACCACAACGATAGCAAACTCTCTCATCAGACCTGCATGTAGTACTCTTGTGGCCAGGTTTGCCACACTTATAACAGACAATGCTAGCAGGAGCATCTCCCCCACTAGAATTCTTACCTCCAGCAGCCTTCTGATAACTCTTACCCGCAGGAACCTCATATGGCTTGCTTCGACTCGAAAACTTACCCTTTTTCTCAGACGTAGCTTTGTAATGAGCAGTACTGTCCTCCTCAAAGATTCTACAACTGTCAACAAGATCAGCGAACACACGGATCTTCTGGTAACCAATGGCCTTTTTGATATCAGGCCTCAACCCATTCTCGAACTTGATGCATTTTGAGAACTCAGCTGTCGCCTCACTGTAGTGCGGATAGAATTTTGCCAATTCCACAAACTTCGCCGCATATGCAGTCACAGACATACCACCCTGCTTCAGTTCTAGGAACTCTATCTCTTTCTTTCCCCGGACGTCTTCAGGAAAATATTTTCTCAGAAATTCCCTACTGAATACCTCCCAAGTAATCTCTTCCTGCACAGCCTCCAACCTCTGCCTAGTAGCCAACCACCAGTCGTCGGCCTCCTCAGCTAACATGTGAGTACCAAAACGGACCTTCTGCTCAACAGTGCAGTCCATCACCCTGAAAATCCTCTCGATCTCTTTCAACCAAACCATAGCACCATCTGGATCATATTTGCCCTTAAAGGTGGGCGGATTCTCTCTCTGGAAAGTAGTCAGACTCCGAAAACCAGCGTTCTCTCCAGCATTATGTTGATTCTGCACAGCCTGAGCCATAGCTTGCAATGCAGCAGCAAGAGCAGCGTCGTTTCTCCCAGCCATTTCAAATTATCACTGCAGCACAAACCAAGAATTTAGTACTAATCTATTGTCATAAGACACTATGACAGGACGACATTGGCCGGACAGACCGAACTGCTTTGATACCACTAATGTAACACCCCTTATCTAGCCGTTAATTTAATTGGAAAAATATCAGAGTTTTCAAAATTTATTTCGCATGAGGAATGTTACACATACTTCTATAAAACAACGCTTCTCAATAAAACAGCTCAAACACAATAATCATGCATCACGTAGCACGTCACTAAAAGGAGAGCCTCAAACCACGGTTATCTTCGCAATTAAAACTTGACGACAAAGAAAACAACTACGCAGCGGAATAACAAAATAAAACAGAATTGTCAACAAAGACATAACAACCGAAATCATTCATAAACATCAAGTTCGTTCCCCCCCTGAGTGCTACGTATCAGAGCGTGACGACTCGACTCGAAGTAGTGAAGGTACCTAGTCCTTCACTCGTGATCACCTGCACGTTACCGCATAGGGGTAACATTCAAACAGAAGGGTGAGTCCAATTCAATCCATATAATAAATCACATGATAAGCAATAAGTCAAGTCACAGCTCTAAAATAATCACATCACAATCATCAATTACATCACTACATTAACTCATTACTATGTCATGTAGGCATATGAAATGCAACCCACTTAGCCTTTAAGGCCTCATCGTCACTTAGCCTTTAAGGCCTCATCGTCACTTAGCCTTTTGGGCCTCAAAACGTCACTGGGTTTATGCATATGGGAGGCATGAGACACTATGACATGCACCACGCACAAACACACAATCACGGTCAACTATGTGACCCGTCACTTACCAATTTGCCAAATAAGAGGCACAGCACCTGTCAATTCACAATTTACACACAACAACGTCACTTAGCCTTTTGGGCCTTACCATCACTTAGCCTTTTGGGCCTCAACGTCACTTATTTTCATCGTCACTTATTCATAAACATCATCAACTCAAACAATAGCCACTGAGGGCAAAAACGTCATTTACTAGCCACCAAGGGCATCATCGTCATTTACACGTCATTATCAACAACATTGGCCACTAAGGGCAAAAAGGTCATTTAACTAGCCACTAAGGGCATCATCGTCATTTACACATCAATATCAACAACATTGGCCACTAAGGGCAAAAAGGTCATTTAACTAGCCACTAAGGGCATCATCGTCATTTACACATCAATATCAACAACATTGGCCACTAAGGGCAAAAATGTCATTTAACTAGCCACTCAGGGCATCATCGTCAAAATCATCACTTTTGACACCAAAACATTAAAAACCACTGGTTATACACAAAAGGGGATTATTAAAGACACTAAAACGATTTTTCAATGTCACAGCAACGACCACCGGGAGCAGCCACTTGGGGTGCCCCAGCAACCTTGAGAAATAATAAGTTTTTATTTTTAAAAATGGGACACACAGATAGCCAACTGAAAAAGCTTCCCAACACTTTTTGAAACGTTTAAAACGGATGTCCGAGTCAAAAGATATAGCGAAAACAGTTTTCATAAAAAAATTTGGGAACATCCTGAAAACTGGCGCCCTGGGCGCCCAGCGCCTGGCACCTGGCGCCCAGCAACACGAAACACGCACGCTCACAGGCGCCCAGCGCCCAGCGCAACACACACACACGCACTGGAGCCCAGCGCAACACACACACACACGCACACTGGCGCCCAGCGCAACACACACGCACAGCAACACGGCGCACAGCGCCCATGGGCGCCCAGCGCCCACACACTTTCAGCAACACAATTCAGCACAATTTCAGCACATATATTCTTTTTTTTCAAATTGTTACTTGATCAATTACAACACCCATTTACAACAATCATGGACACATATTGAAATCATCAAAAATCATACACCAACCATCAAAATTCAACAACATCCCAAGCACAAACATGAAATCACGCATACATCAACAACAAGAACATGAATTCGCAAACATAATCATGATCATGGTTAAATCTAGGCCATCACTACCTAAAACCTATCATAGGACCTATTATATAAATTGATAGGACATCCCCTTACCTCGAATTTGAAGGATAGAAGCCCTAGAGACAGTCACGATCGAAACCACAGCAACACGATCACGTCCCTTGGCCCTTGGAGCTTGCGACTTCTTCTCTCTTCTTCTCCTCCCCTACGACACTCTTCTCTTCTCCTTTCTATTCTCTTTCTCTCAATTTTCGAATGAGGCACCAAACCCTAGCCCCATTAGCTATTCGCATGTCACTTGGATCATGGGCTTGGGCTTTTCACTTAAGCCCAGCTCATCCAAGTGGCGCTTCCTTTTCCTAATACCACCACAAAATTAATATAAATTTTAATTAATTAAAATATATCCAATAAATTAAATTAAATTCCTAAATACTTAATTAAATATTTAGGGTGTTACACTATTACTTGTTTGAAAAATTTATTGAGCCAGGAAATTTGCTTGAGGACAAGCAAAAGTTAAGTGTGGGGGAGTTGATAAACTCTAATTTAGTATATTTTTAGAGATATTTTTGATTTACTTTTTAGAGCAATTATTACCAAATATATAAATTGTTGACTAAATTTACTCTATATTTTGTAGGAAAGAAATAAAGGTCCAATTTATTGAGATAAGCCCACTTGAAGAGAAATGGCTGATGGCCAATTTTTGGTTTTGATAACAAACCTAAAGATCCAGCCCAACTAAACTAACAACACACACAGCCGCGTACATACACAAGAATTAAAAAAAGGGAGGTTTTTTTGACTTGAAAAAGAAGAAAGAAAGTAACACTGGAGGGAGCACACGTGATCAACAAGATTGGATTATTAAAACCAATGTTTTAAAAACCGGACCGGACCGGCCGGTTGAACCGGTTCAACCGTGAACCGGATGTCTCTGCGGTTCGGTTCGTGCCATTTAACCCGCTGGGAGTAAAAACCGGAAAAGAACCGGAAAAACCGGTTTGAACCGGGTTTGACCCGTTGAACCGGATAACCGGGCGCGGTTCTTGGTAACCGGCCGGTTCTTTGATAAAGCTGAAAAAATCTTTTTTTCCCCCCTTTTCCCTCTTTTCCCCCCTCTTTCATAGCACTCTTCTCTTCTCTTTCTTTTTTTCCCCTCTTCTCTTCCCCTGTGTTGTGTTTTTCTTATGTTTTATTTTTATTTTCATGAAGACTAGTTTAATGTTTGAATTTATTTTGAAAACTAATTTGATGTTTGGAATTTGGATTAATATTTTTACAAAGTTTAGTATTTTATTTATTTATTTATATATTAATTAATTATCCGGTTCAACCGTGGTTGAACCGATTGAACCATGAACCGGAGGTTTCGCCGGTTCAATCTCCGGTCCGGTTTTAAAAACATTGATTAAAACCCTTGGCAATAAATATAAGGGTGGCTGGAACGTGCATTGGAGAGCAAGATAATCAGCCGCACACATAGAGAGCGGCCGTACATACACGTAAACAGCAGCAACGCACAGGAGAGAGGGAAGAATTGGGTACCCGTTCTTGACACCGTGAGAGAGCTTTGGAGCAGAAAAAGGAGACTGGAGACTCAGAATAATAATTTCTCTAATTTCCGGGTTATTTTTATCTCTGTAATCCATGACTCTAATTTCTATTTTATTGTTCTTTATGATTTTGGATAGCTAAATCCTCTTCTAGGGTCTAGGTGGATCTTACTTGATTAGAGACCTTTTTATGTTCTAATTTCTGGTTTGAATTCCTGTTTTTACTTTAATTAATATTGTCCTATTGTTTTTATCACATGATTAGGATTAGCTACCCTTTGCACGTTTATAATCAATTAGTTGATCAGCGACCGTACTGCAATTAGTTGGTGGACCTATAGGATAATTGGGGCTATAATTAGGGCATGACCAAACCATAATTTAGTCTTCCAATCATTCAACATTTTTGCTCTTTATGCTTTTCCTGAATTTAAATTCTTGCATGACCAAACGAGGGTTAATTTAGGAAAAAGAATATTAATTGCGAATGACCAAACGGATTAATAGTTTTAGTAAAGGGATTGGTAATTAAGTAAAATAAGGGAATTCAGGTAGGATTAGACATAGGGGGAATCGAAGCTTGCAAGTGAAACCGTGATCCTAGGCCTCTCTCCATTTATTAAATCTAGTATTTTAATTATTGTTATTTATTTATTTTTATTTGTTCCATTACAATTCAAATATTTGTTCGTCTAAATAATAAATAATCTCGATTAGTTTGGTACTTGCTAATTAATCCCTGCGGACACGATAATCTTTTATACTACTTCTGCGGTAGAGTACACTTGCTCTAAGTGTGTTTTTAACGCAACAAGTTTTTGGGTACCAAATAGCACTGTGCAACATGATCAAGAAAGCCAGCCTCCATGTTAGCTCTGCATGCCTGCTCCCAAAAACTAAATCTGAAGTTCGGTCCCCTAGTGAACCGACACTCCTGCCAGCAAGAGTCGTGGTCTATACCCAGCAACTGCACTCCAGCTGCAATGGCATCAGCCTCAGTAAAATACAGCCCATGATCCAAAAATGTGCCGGTGAGCGGCAAGTGGAGCAACGCGGACACGTCATTCAACGTCACCGTCATCTCCCCGAACGACATGTGGAATGAGCTAGTCTCAGATTCTGTTATCTGTTTAATTAGTAACAATTAGTTAAAGTCAGTTACAATCTATGTAACCAACTCTAACAAACCCTTAGAAGGGTCTTTTATTTTGTATAAATAAACCTATAAGCTGTCCAAAATACACACAGAAAAAATGTTTCAGAAATAAAAATTTTACATTTACATTCAGTTTCCCTTGAAACTATTTTCTTTCTGTATTCTTCTGTTCTGTGCCTTTCTTCTTCATTTGCTCTTTACTTTGCTAAAGTATTTTTTCTTCTCTGTCAATAAGAGATTGACCTCACAAGCAAGAGAAAAACAGAGATCAGTGTTTTACTCTAGGTGAGAAAAGAGAGAAATAGTGCAACAGTGAGAAAAGAAAAGAAGTATACCTGAGTGTATGTTCCAAAGGTGATTTTAGAGGGTGAAACCCGAGGTGTTCTCAAAGAACACGTTGTACGGTACATACAAGCAAATAAAATACAGATCAGAGTTTGAAATTCAAGGAAACTAAGAGAAATCACTGAGAAGAGTGATTTCGTACCTCCGTGTGTTCTCATTCAAGAGTGAATGCAAGATCCACTTCGGTTTTGTGCATTCAAGTCAAGAAACAACACAGATTCAGTCGTTATTCAAGCAAACACAAAACCAGTTAGGGTTTTGTGAAAGAAATCAACAATCAAAAACAGTAAACAGAAAAATAACAACTGTATTACCTTCGCATGAGTGTCCGTTGAAAAACCCAAGCCTTGAAGTTCCTAAAAAATGAAGAACAGTAAAGGTTAGGGTTTCTGATTTGCGAAATTAACAGCTCAAAATAGAGGGCTTTTGTGCTATATAAGTACCTGAGCATTTCTTTTGAAGGATTGAAGCATTTGTAAGCTTCATTCCTCTCCGTTTCTGGATCCATCGTGGAACCCTAGCAGAGTTGAAGGTTGAAGACGAAAGGAGAGAACGACGTGGAAGCAAGAAAGAAAGAGAGTGAGATCTTGAAATTCTGATTCAGTCAACTAGGGTTTAGGTTATATACTGCGGGTCAAAAAGATCCGCGTGTTGCTACAGTGGTTGCTCCACTGGGTTCCGCAGCAACCCGGTTGCTGAAGTGGGTTGGTCCTCAAGTTCTTGGGCCTGAATTCTGAGCTGGTTATTTTGATAGTTGCACACCCAAAATTATTATTGTGCACCCTGGAAGGAAAACAATCATCAATTGGTCAATTTTGAATAATTTGGTTCAAAATTTAACAACAAACACCCACTATGTTTGGTAACACGATGCCTATCCGGGAATCATGTTCCTAACAATGGTTTCATCGTGAGTTTCAGAACATCTAACGTGTAGTTTCCAAGTTGTCGTGAATTCTGGCGTCAATTCTGCGAACCTCATTGCCAGACCAAACACGCTACCAATGCTGAGTCAGAATCGTAGAAAATAAGAAACTTCCTCGATCCAAATAGAATCTATTTGGTTTAATGCATATTTGGCTAATAAATGGACCAAATTATTTGGATTGCTCCTAATATGATCATAAACAAAATTGTTAAACGAACTACCTAAAACTAGGTAGAATGAGAACACTCATCTCTTCATTGCAACAATCACATTTGAAGAGTCGGATTGAGGTTGTATATCCATAAAGAGCATTACTATAACAATATGTAAGACAACTTCATCCCATTAAGCTCAAATTAATACTAATTACGTTTACTAATGCATTTAGACATACATATGATATAACATGTGTGAATTAGATAAATTGGATATTCATAGGACCATGAGACGACCCTCGTCCTCATCATAGTAATCCTTACACTTAATTCCTTAATCTCAAAAACGAGTAAATTTAAAAACTTAAAACATATATAACCTCACATGCATCACATAGATAAAAACATTATTTTAAGAGTTTTACAACATATGTGGCAATACTAAAGCCACTCAAATTTATCAGAGTAATACAAAACAGCGGAACATAAAACAAGGTTAGCCAAATAACAAATTAGCGAGACTCGATTGACTGACACACTGGCTAAATAAAACTCAGGTTCTCTCAATGAGACACCTGACTGCCCCATCATATCGCATCAACATCCTCAATGCCTTCAACGTCCATCGTGGAAGGAAGAGTATCTCCTTCTGCTGCAAGTGGGTCCTTGGCTGGATCTAAGTAATTCAATAAATATACAAAAGAAAAACACGTGGAGCTAAGATACATGTACAAGTCAGAAAATGGGAGACAAGGTAAAGTTCAATTTAAACATATCACAAGCACCACAATTCAAATTATTCCTTATCTTCTATCCTTTATTAATATCTTATTTTCCAGACTCTCTCTATGAGTATGTATCAATACTATATGCTGACTTTGGCCATATCCTGATTGCCACAAGCGTCCCTACTGTACTTCGCAGACGCCCACTCGACTGTCACAATGGAGTCCGAGTGTTTATAAGTCGTTCCCTGCCAAAAAATGATCAGAGTAATCTAAACCTAACATTACCCATTCGGCCGATATAGATATGTCCTACTAAGGACCAGGCCCGGTACTTGGCCTCGTGTGTCCCATACCACACGGTTGTGGACTTACAACACATATGCAGTCTATATGATTTTATTTAATTATATCTTAATCCATATACCTTACTTATCTTGTTGATCAGTACCTCGTACTATCTGTTGCACTACGGTTAATTATTCATTTCACTTTATATCTCTATGACTCTTAGTTCACTTTCCACACCTAGGTTCATTATGAAATCTTAACTTCATTTATCTTATTTCTATTATGAAATAAAGCCATAACTATATAAATAAGACATTTCAGCAATTCAACAAATACTCACTAATAACACATAAGCATTTTATAACATTTAAGATAATCAAAGCGAACCAAAAGCAACACAACAAATTAATCAAATAATAAATCAAATCACAATAATAATCTTTCCTATATGTTAACCGGTCCTCGACAGTCTAAACTTCATTTAACCTCAACTCCGAAGAGTAGTCAAATGATCTTTAGGTATCGCTGACTATTTAACTCTAGTAGAGCTTGGGTCACTCTACACATATTTAAATTAAAACTTTACACTAACCGTCCTGACGAATACAGTATCTTGCCCCCACCTGAATTATAGCACGAACGAAACAGTTGCTCCGACAACACCAACACGCACCCGAATATTAATACCGCTATGAAACTAGAAACTCAACAGTATGATTGGCTAGACTTGGTTTAAGTGTTTTTGAGGTGATAAAGCTTTAAAATAAAATATAATAAAAATGGTGCAAATGTTTGTTGTTGTGGTCGAAGGTTTTCAAAAGGGAATTAAATTGTGTTTATGAATGATGGAAAAACCAATGGAATGGGCTAGCTATTTATAGTCAAAACCAAGCATGAGGTGTTCTCATGAGAAAGGAAAAAGAATGACTCATTGGCATAGGTGGCAAATTCTAAAGTAATCAAAACAAAATTTGCAAAGAGGAGGTGTTCTCATGAGAAGGAAAATAAATGACTCATCATATGATTCATATTATTATAAAATTGGTCATTGCATGATATACAAATATTTTGGTCGTCACTTCATGCATGGATTAGAAGTCAAGGATGGCATTCAAGTATTGAAAAGATCTTAAGTTGGCTGAGATTTACATACATATTAATTATATATGAAACTATAGTTATAATGAGAATGAAAACAATGTTACTTTTGTGATGGCATGGTTCTGGGACTTCAAGGAAGTGACTCATCAAAACAAATATATAATTCCATGAGGTGTAACTACTCTTTTTTGTTGGCATCAATCCAAGAGGTCAAAGGTGAGTCACTAATATAGCTTATTTAATAAAGAAACACACACATGCATAATCAAATATATATCAATGACATTCAAAGCTTTCTAACATTCATTCTTCAAAATAATATATGCATACACACATATCTATATAGATTTACTCAGCATACATAAACATAATAATAAAAAAAAATTAAATCAAAATAATAAATCTATTTTAATAAAAAAACTTTAACTTAAAATATGTAACTTTAATCCACTTCATTGCCTAAACAATATGTAACTTTTGTTGTTTGGGTTCGAGCACCCCTAGTGCTTTATCAATGAAGTATTGATTATCTAAAAAAAACTTTAACTTAAAATAATTTGGGTGTTATATCTAGATCTCTCTTTAAACCCCAAAAACACACAATTAAAATAAAACAAATCTAAAACATGTCTTAATAATTATTTAGAAAAAGTGGGATGTTACAACCCACATAAATTCGTCAAATATAACGTAAGACATACATGGATTCATTGTACAGGCTATACGCAAACTATAACAGATACAAAGGAAAAAAGGTGAGTTTCTTCTAAAGAGTGCCCTCTAGTAATTCACTACAACATTTTTGGTCTTTAACAACAGTTAAAAATTGTTGCCAAAACTATAAAAAATGTTGCCTGAACGTATAGGCAACATTTTCCAGGTGTAGACTAAGCCAGTGTTACCTATTGTCTAAGGCAACATTTTTTTGCGCTTTCTGGCAACTTTCTCGAAAAGTGTTGCCTATAGGCTATGAAGAGGCAACATTTATTGTGTGCGCCTAACGCAACATTTAGAGAATGTTGCTACATTTAAGCACAGTTCGTAACTGTTCCCTAAACATTAAAAGACAACTTTTTAAAAATGTTGCCATTTGATTATAGGCAACATTTTTTTACCGTTGTACATTGTATAAGGAACAATTTCAACATGTAACTTTGTAGCTAAAAATACCAAAAATAGTTTGTAATTGTACTCTTAATTTTATATTAATTTCATAAAATTACTAAAAATACTATGACATTTTTTTAGTTTCTAAAAATACTATTACATTAAACAAACATCTTTACCTTAACATTATATACAATCCATAAATTTACAAAAAAAAAATCATAATTTGATTATATATTCAACACACATTTAACTTTATATTTTAATGATATAATTGGTAAATTAAAATAAATGGATTAAGTGCAAAATATACAATGTATAAAAGTTGTTAACAATCAAACGAGTTCAAACACCAACTCGAACCCATAATCATAAACAAAATGACATGTAATTTAATCAATTCCAATCCTAAAAGAAGAACTTAATAAAAAACAAATTCAAAACGGATATATAGGGGATCAAAGTTCTTCATCTTGAAACTCATCGAGATAATCTTCCAGCACATCATTTTCATCTTCTCCATTGATATCATTCTGCACAAAAGAATGAAAAACATTTATAATGTTCAATTTTTTTTGAATGATGTAGATAAAATAATTTTGTATGTTATATATATATATATATATATATATATATATATATATATATATATATATATGTATGTATATTAATGACCTTTCTACAATGTGGAACGTGTGTAGATGTAGAAGAATGAGATTGTCGAACCACTTTTTGCGAACTACTTATGTCTCCGGGAGATATTCCAATCAAATCCTCCAATGATTCCACACTAATTCCAGGACGACATCCAGTTATATAAATAATAGCTAAAAATGAAATTAGACAATATCCAGTTATAAACAAACAACAAAAAATTTGTCAAAAAAAAACAAACAACAAAATTACCCAATTTAAGGATAACTTTTTCACTTACAATTGTATTTTTAGTTTCTGAATCCAACTATTTTCCTTTATTTCCTTTCCGAGCTTCAATAAAAATGGGTGGGCTCTCTATTTTCCTTTGCACGCTACAAAAATAAAACAAATAAAGAAAATCAGTTTTCTCAAGATCAGGACAGAATTCAGCGGTGCAAGTGCAAGCAAAATAGATAAAGCATATGGTTATCGAGCTGTTATATATGCTTCAAAGGCATACATGCATATTACTGTAATATAAATCAAAATTAATCTCAGGTTTGTCTAAATTAGAAGATTGTGCTTATGCAGCAAGTAAGCACAAAATTTAAATTATCTAAAGAAGATAAGGGAGGAATAAGTAACATTTTGTATATGCAATTACCTAAAGAACCAAACTAGTTTGTATTTGTAGAATCAGATCATAGATTACATTGCGTAGAGTAGAGCAATTTGAAACTAATACTGAAGTCTAAACATTGCATATATAGCTAAGCCAAATAGAACTTTTATATCAGGAAGAATAAGAGGCTAAAACTGTTTCAATAACAAGCCTCCCATACTTTAGGAGTGTGGCTGCTGCATGCTACTAACCTATTATATGGCGATGAAATTGCTTAGTTATAGATGCCTCTGGAGTGAGACATAAACCAGATTCAACCAGTGAAATATGGACTACATTGTCCTTGAAGAAACAAATTGGATGATGCTAGTGTCAGTATCTTTGAAACTTAAAAGGACAAACCTGAGTTTAATAACGCCTTTGGTTAGTAGTGAGAAGCTGAAGTAGTCTTAGTTTCTATGATTGATGCTAGATTAATGCGGTTGTTTGACACGACCAAGTTCACCCTTACTTGTGTTTCTTTAAAGACAAAACCCAAGAAGTAGGATTGGTGTTTAAAGAGTTCTAAGACGCGAATTTGTACACCATTGTATTTTACCAGAGATTTTTTTATCCATTGACAGATGGTTGGGAGATAAGGAATTGAGTGGTCAGATCGCTATAAACTGCTAGAATCAACATGAGAATATACATATAGATAACAACAATGTCAAGCAACAAACACTCAATTCCTAATCCCTCATCCATCTCTCTTCAGAAAATAAAATTTATGCCAAAATACAAAATATACAAATTCGATCGTGTTTTAAAACTTGTTCAACCTCAATCCAACTTCATGGGTTTGTCATGTGAAACACGAGTAAAGATGAACTAGGTCGTGTCAAGCAACCACACAAATCTGATTGGTTTGATTTGGTGGTGTCAAGCAGCCACACTAAGATAGTGTTTGGAACTGCGTTTTACTACCTCAAACGAACGTTAACTGTTGTCAAACGTGAGTTGCTCCCTTTTTTGGTTATTTGGGTTATCTAAATATGGATTGATTTTATTGCTCAAAATTGTTTCCATCAGAAGCATGAAATTGAAGCCTGTTCAAATCACTCGCCATTTACTTGTTGCGAACAATGCATTTTAAAAGCTCTAACCAAGTCTTTTTTTAAGATAAACTTTAACCAAGCCTAAAGAAAATTAATGAGCAAGTTTGTAAGTGGACCGGATGTATTTTATTGCTCTGTCAAGTAAGAATAAGTTTAAGTTTTTTAATGGACCGCAATTTTTTACAAAAATGAGCAAGTTTGTAAGTGGACCGGATGTATTTTATTGCTCTGTCAAGTAAGAATAAGTTTAAGTTTTTTAATGGACCGCAATTTTTTACAAAAAAATTCACATTTTTTTATATAAGCTTGTAATAAATTATGATTAATATAATTTTTTTTAAACTATATTCCCTTAATATTATTTTTATTTGATGTATCATATATAGTTTTATGTTTCAGTAATATATATATATATATATATATATATATATATATATATATATATATATATATAGTGTTACGTTAATTTAGTACTTATATACACTACTAGAAAAACAATTTTTAGCGTCGGCTAAAAGCCCACGCTAACAGGTCAAAAGCGGACGCTAACAGTGATTTAGCGTCGGAGTAGCGTCGGCCACGTGTCGAGGCTAAAATGTTCGAAGGTAAAATTAGCGTCCCGTTAATTTAGCCGACGCTAACTGTAGCGTGGGCCTGGCCGACGCTAAAGTCGACGCTAATATTTGGACCGACGCTACAAAGTCAACTAAATTTAGTCAACGAAAACATTTGCGTCGGCCTATCCGACGCTATTTAGTCAACAAAAGGAGAGTCAACGAAATCATTTGCGTCGGCTTATCCGACGCTATTTAGTCAACAAAAAAGAGTCAATATTTATTTGCTTGGCGGACGCTAAAATCCACCATTGGTAGCGTCGGATAGGCCGACGCTAACTTTTTTTTTTAAATAATTGTCCTACTGCTCCTGATGACTTTACCCTGTGCATTTACTACCACCACTACTCCTAAAGCATTTTTAACACAATCATCCAGCATACCATATACCATATCAAAATGCTTAATACCATAAAACAAAACATTCTTGAAACAACAAAATATAACATAGTGTTGAAACTACAAAATATCAAGTGTTTGGTCATCCTACAAATACATAAAAGTAACCATAACAACATCAAGTCTCGCCATCAAGTGACTCTTCATCCAAATCTTCATCATAATGAGGATGTGAATGAGAATGGCTAGCACCACATGATCCACGCTCCAAAGCATCCAGGCGATCCAAAAATAATTTTCTCATCTAATCTAAATCATTTTGGCACTTCTGAGACCGCTCATTCGCCTCTTGAGCCTGGGCTACTGCATCTTGAGCAATCTTCTCAGCTCTAAGTCTAGCTTCCCTCTCTGCTTCCAAAGATATCCCAGGCATGAAACCGGAAGGATTCTGGGATTCTTGGATAAGCGATTTGGATCCAGGTCGGGCGTTCACAGATAAACCTGCTGTGCCATAGAGACGACCACGAGTGGGAGGCCCTGCAGCCAACGTCCAACACTCAACTGCTACTGCTCCATCTACCTCTTGAACATCATCTCCAACCAAGTCAACCACATTTTGTTTGTATGTATCCTGAACAAACAGAACATCAACAACAATTAATTATGCAGTCTTTGCAAACAGAACATCAACAACAATTATGCAATTAATTATGCAGTCAATAACAATTGCTTTGGTCTTTTTTTTATAAGTATGCTGCAACAAATTGAAGTCAATAATCTAGTGATGTAGTTATGGTCTTTGGACACACTGCACATGTTTCAACTGATTATCAACAAGAAAAGAATCCCTAGAATTTGTTTAATAGCATGTTGGTCTAGTAGAATAAATATTAACAAAAAATAAAAAATAATAAACAAATTACAACAGTCCAAAAATGGAGAAAAGGGGCCAAGTAAAAGGGACCACGTGAAAATTGGGGAGACAACAGCAAACAAACCACAACAATGTTCAAAATACCCACAATAAGAAATCACCAAAATCAAAGAACACAAATGGCAACAATGTCCAAAACATGCAGCATAAACACAAATAAAATGCAGAAATCGCTTAAGAAACAACAAGTCAGCTCCTCAACTACTCAGTTCTCTAACAACTACTGATTGATAACTGAAAATAATCAAGAAACTAACTAACTTAAACTAACTACTAATTGATACCATGGTCTCATAAAATCCAAAGACAGTAGCTGCCATAGGTACATTGTTGTGAATAGGCAAAATCATATACTCATGCAACAAACAATATCCTTAATTGTTGAGTTTGGAATTACATGGAATTGTGCTAATATGTTTTTATAAAGTCAGAAAACATGCAGAATGGCAAACAATTCAGAATCCGAAAATACAGTTGCTGGAAATAAAAAAAGAACAGTAGCTAGAAATAAAAAAAGAACAGTAGCTGCCATAAGAAATCACCAAAATCAAAGAACACAAATGGCAACAATGTCCAAAACATGCAGAATCCGAAAACAATTCAGCAAACAAATCCTAATTACCAATTCAGCAAATACAATCCAGCAATTCAGCAGAATCCGAAACATGCAGAATCCGAAACAAAATCTGAAACATGCAAAGAAATGGCAACAATGTCCAAAACATGCAGAATCCGAAAACAATTCAGCAAACAAATCCTAATTACCAATTCAGCAAATACAATCCAGCAATTCAGCAGAATCCGAAACATGTGGTCCACTCAGCAATTCAGCAAATACAGCAAATACAATCCTAATTCAGCAATTCAGAAATTCAGCAATTCAGCAAATACCATCAACTGAATCCAGCAATTCAGCAAATACAATCCTAATTACCAATCCAGCAAATACAATCCAGCAAATACACATCAGGTCCATTCACTATAATAATTTCAATTCAGCAATCCTAATTACCATCAACAAAATCCAGAAAATCCAGAAATCTCAGCTAAAGTCACATTACGCAAAATTCCATTAAAAATATAAAATAGAACCGAATTCATCTAATTAACAACAATTCTAATTCAGAGTAGTGGCAACAACTTACATAGGTAGTTTCCGCTCGATGATAAACCCAAACACCGGATTTCTTCTTGTGGGTTATCAAAAATAATTCATCTGGTCGCACATCTCTATTATACTCATTGCACTACAAATAAAATAAAGATGCAATCACAATTCATAAACTCAAAGAAATAATTAATGATAAAGTACAAAACAAAACAGTCATTAAAAAGCTATTACTCAGTTTAATACTTACAAGCTCAAGTGCCAAGTCAATGTGAGCCTTGCGGCCTGAGGTGTGGACCGCTCCACCTCTTGTTGACGCTCTATTAATCTTGTTTTGATTGGATATGTCCTTGAATTTTTGTCCACCCCAATATTCTTTAAGACCCAAGTAAGCTTTCTCGCGTATCCACAAAGGCCGAGCACTTTTCTTTCTTACCTTCGTAAGCATATCATTGAGTCTTTTCTTGGCCTTTTGTTCAAACAAGTGTTGGATAACATGGTTATAACAAGGATCCCATGTCACCTTTTCCTGCAAATTACAATACAATCATACAAAACTATTCCTTTCACAATAATTGCAATACATACTTCTTACAAAACAAATATGTACTTACCCCAAATTTCTTAAACCATTCCTTTTGAATATCTTCGGTTGTTGCACTACAATCATAGATAGCCTCATCAAAGTGGCTTTGTATGGCAAATCTAATGGCATCTGCAACTTCTTTGCTAGGAATGAGCCTGCAAAATTTTCATCAACAATTCACATGCCTTCAAAATGTAATAAATCACAATTTCTATACTCTAACACTATAAGCATTGTAACTTACCCTTTAGCGAAAGGTCGTATAATGACCTTCCCATCTCTTGTTGGCACCGGAGGAGGAACTGGCCCTTCACCCACCTCATCTTCATCCTCTTCATCGGGCACATCCTCCGCTACCGGAGCCTCATGTGGGGTATGTTGTGAAGAGGCACTCGTGGTTTGAAGGTTTATACTTGGAATTCGCATAAACACGAATGCCTCGGGGGTAGAGGCATAGATGGGTGATGGAGTCTGAGCAGGTGCCACAATGTTGGTCGGTGCGGGAGGTTCAGACGGGGGTGGAGATGATCGGCCAAGTGACCTAGTGTTAGACAAGTTTCGGCGGATGGCATTCTGTTGCCCAAGTTTTCCCGGTTGTATCATCCTTGGTTTGCTCCTAGTAGGATGGGCCTTTTGCTTGCCATTGCCACCTCTGTTATTCATCTGTTGTCATAAAATACAAAATGCATTAGAATACAAAATAGAAATAAAATATATGTTTCACACAAGTGATAGAACAAGTACAATAATAAATACATATATAATGAAGAGACACAAAATTTCCTTAGTCTATCTCAAAAGCATTGTGCAATACAAAATACTTATATAATGAAGAGACACAAATGTTACTTAGTCTACCTCTATTAAATAAAATTCTGAATTTAAGTACACCAAATAGTCTTAATCATGATAGTGCAATACAAAATACATATGATAAGCTCTAATAGTGTGCAATACAAAGTACTATAATAAAATACATCCTCAATCATTGTGAGGCGAATGATCAAAAATCTCTTCGAACACATCTACTTGTGAGTCGTCACGTAAACAAGATGTTGATTCAATTTCTGCAATAGGTAGAACAGGTGACATCCCATCAGACTGATAAGCCATTTCATCCTCCGTGTTGTCAATCTCCACATGACCCCTTGGTTTTGTGGTGATTTCCGCACACCATCCACGCATATCTCTACACATTTCTGGATAGGGGACGAAATACACTTGTCTTGCTTTTTGCGCAAGGATAAAAGGATCGTAAAGACTATAATGCTTATCCATTTTAATATCCACAATTTTATAATGTGGATGAACCTTTGTGCCCTTATTTTTTGTTGGGTCAAACCATTCACAATAAACTAGTGCAATCTTGTCCTTCAGACCAAAGTAATCTACTTCAAAGATATGGTTGATTGTGCCATAATAATCATCTTCTCCTCCTTCATTAAGACCCTTTATGTGCACCCCACAATTGACAGTTTTTTTACCAATGCTCCAGGCCTTAGTATGAAACTTGTACCCATTGACAAAGTACAAGTTCCATGACATTGCCATTGATGAAGGACCGCGAGATAGTGCCCTTATGTCTTTATTGGTCACTCCATTCGCCTCCTCATCTACATATGCCTTTAGCCATATGGGAAACTCGGAAAATATACGTCCAGATGCGTATTCTCCATTGATCGAGTGATTCTCCAAGAAAGTGCTGACATCAATCACATAATTCATAAGTCAATATAGGTTATGATGGGTATCAAACTCATGATTGATGTGTAATGAAGGATACTTACTCAAGATATGGTTTGATCTCATCACAGTTAATTATCAAGACATGCACATGAGCAGATTCCCACTCCTTATCTAATAGATAATGTTTTCTTGGTTTCCCACTCGGTCGACCACTTTTGTGTAGGATGGACAGTGTAGGTTGGATGTCATCACATTCCAAACGAGTATTGTTGCTTAAACTTGAGGTTGCCAACACATCGAATGAGTTGAAATAATGAGAACAAAAATAAGTTGTCTCACGTTGTATATAGTCAGCACATATGGAACCTTCAACCCTAGCCTTATTTGTCACTGCTCGCTTTGAGACTCCCATACATCTGCACATTCAATCATTCCATGTCTATTAAGTTACAATAAACATATAACCGTTAAAAAAACAACCACAACAATTACCTTTCAAATGGATACATCCAACGGTAATGTACGGGACCACCTAGCATTGCTTCATTGGCAAGATGGATTGGAAGATGCTCCATTGAGTCAAAGAAACCCGGTGGGAAAATCCTTTCTAACTTGCATATGATAATTGGAATGTTTTCATCCAACTTAACTAAGTCATCCATCCTCAACGTATTGGAACAAAGATCCTTGAAGAATCGACTTAGCTCAGTTAATGGTTTCCAAACAAATTCTGGCAAGGAACGAAATGCAATTGGGAGTAAACACTCCACGAAGACATGACAGTCATGGCTCTTCATCCCATGCATTGTGCCCTTTTCGACATCCGCACGCCTAGCAAGGTTTGAAGCATAGCCATCAGGCATTCTAAGTTCCTTAAGCCATTTACAAACCAGCTTTGCATCAGATGATGTCAAAGTGTAACTTGCCTTTGGTTTACCCATCTTTCCGTTAGATAAGGTTTGCATCTCCAAGTCCCCACGACAACATAATAAAGACAAGTATTTTCTTGCCTTTTCATTATCCTTTGTTTGGCCTTTAATATTCATGACAGTCTTAAATATATTGTCGAAGAAATTTTTCTCTATGTGCATCACATCAAGGTTGTGCCTTAACAAATTATCCTTCCAATATGGAAGATCCCAAAAAATACTTCTTTTAGTCCAATTATGACCAACTCCATACCCATCAAATCCCTTTTTCCAACCAATCTCGGTCACCTTTGGGAAACCACTTATCATCTCCAATACATCTTGCCCTGTGTAAATATAAGGTCGACCGTCTTTCTCATCCCTGTTTTTTGTAAATCTTGTTTTACTTCTTCTAAAAGAGTGATTTTCTGGCAAGAATCGACGATGACAATCAAACCATGAATTCTTCCTGCCATATTTCAAGGTGAAAGCTTTTGTGTCTTCCATACAATGAGGGCATGCCAGCTTTCCTTGTGCTCCCCATCCAGATAACATACCATAGGCCAGAAAATCATTGATTGTCCACATCAAGCATGCTTTCATGATGAAGTTTTGTTTTGTGGATATATCATAGGTCAAAATTCCATTAGACCACAATCGTTGCAGATCATCAATCAATGGTTGCAAGTAAACATCTATCTTTACTTTAGGGTTACGAGGTCCAGGTATGAGACAAGTCAATAACAAGTATGGTTTGGTCATGCACATTTCGGGGGGAAGATTGTAAGGGGTAACTATTACCGGCCAACAAGAGTATGGAGAAGCAGAGGCTTGAATGTAAGGATTAAATCCACCTGAACACAGACCTAGCCTTACATTTCTAGGCTCACTAGCAAATTCGGGATATACATCATCAAAGTGTTTCCATGCTTTTCCATCGGACAGATGTCGAAGGACGTTTGAGCTCTTTCTGTTTTCGTGATGCCATCTCATTCCAGTTGCAGACTCGGGTGATGTATATAGTCTTTGTAATCTGGGAATGATAGGGAAATAGAACATTCTCTTCACTGGGACATCTTTGTACTTTCCCGTACCAATCCTACGAGGAAGGAACCTAGGAGCATGACAAATCTTGCACTCAGATAACTTGCTATCATCCTTGTAATATAACATACAACCTACCTCACAACAATCAATCTGCTCAACCTTCAGCCCTGACTTAGACATCAACTGTGATGCTTGGTAATAGTTCTTGGGCAAGCATTCTTGAACTGGACATACACTATTAAGCATATGAGAAACAAAATCTATACCTTTTTGTGGAATATGCCAATTAGTCCTAATTGCCAGAAGTTGAACAGATATTGGCAATATAGACTGCGTAGTCCCCCTCGTAGATGGGCATGTTAGCGCATATTAACTTGTCGTAGAACTGCTTTGCATCTTCATTGGGAAACTCATCCTCACGAGGGACATCTTCATCTCCATACGGCCTAAAAGCATCAAACACCATCTGATTTATTGAATCAAAATGGTTGTCATGATGCACATGCTCACTACTATTCGAACCACCCCTTGTAAGATCGTGGTCCACTTCTCCGTGTTCAGTCCAAATCCAATAGCCTGGTTGAAATCCATGTCGATACAAGTGAAGCCTAACATTAGTTGGCGTAGATTTCTTCCTACACTTGCATTTTCTACACGGGTAACTTATCCCTCCGTCAGATATACAAATGGGTAGTTTCCTGGCCCTCTTCACAAAGTCTTTAACACCACGAACAAACTCTTTTTTCAAGTCGTGCCTATTAGCATTTGTTCTATTATACATCCAAGTACAATCCATTTTCTATAAGGCAAACACTTAACTTGTCAAATACTAAATAAGTTGGAAAAATACAAATCACTAAATTCAAGGAAACACTTTCACCTATGTGTAAAACACAATACACTCACATAACTCAACAAATTGTTGTCCAGCACATTTACCATCCAACCATCCAAAAAACAAGATCATTTGCTGAACAAAAACTCTTGAGGCAACTATGTAAAGAACAATACATAATTAACTAAGATATAATGAAAGGAGTCTGAGACAAATAATTAAAAGAGTTGGCATATTCATCAATTTCATCTTCCTAAGTTTTTAGAAAAAAAGGAACTACTACTACTACTTACTAGTTACTACTACCTCTTAGTCTCTTACATAGCTAGCTAGGGCAAAGAACTATATTGTTGCTGCACATCACTCCAAGCATGAACACCACCACTCCAGAAATGAAATGGAGAAAACGAAATGGAGAGATCGAGAGCTTACCAGAGACATGATCAAATCTGCAAACCAGGGAGAACCACAACAGCAACACACCCACACACAGCAACCCGTATACCCTATAATCAAGCCCAAAACAGAAAATCCTTAAACACTTTGCGTGTTCTATTTTCTAAAGGGATTGAAAGACTATAATCCTTAAATAGAAAATCCTTAAACAGAAAATCCTTAAACCCGTATACCCTATAATCAAGACCAAAACAGAAAATCAAAAATCAAAAATCAACACCAATTTTTCACATGCACAAGAATCAGTTTGCGTGTTCTATTTTCTAAAGGGATTGAAAGACTAGGCGGATAGTAAACGAAACCCTAAAAACAAAAATGGCTTCCTGAGAAAATCAACAAACCCTAAATACACAAATCCACAAATCCTATCAACAGAGGAAAATATGTCAAAAAATTGTTTTGAGAGATAGAGATAGAGATAGAGAGAGAGAGAACTAAAATAGAGAGAGCGAGAGAGAACCGAGAGGGAGAACCGTGAGCCAAGTTGCTTCTCTACAAGCTTCGTGAGTGGAAGAGGGAGAAACGGCGCTGTGTGTAGTGAATCATCAGAAATGGCGAAAGTGCAGTGGTGAGAACTGCGTGAAAGGGCGGTGGTGAGCAGTGAAACAGCGGTGGTGAGCAGTGAAAGGGAAAGAGGGAAAGTGAAGGGCGTGAAAAGGGGCGTACGTGAAAGGGAAAGTGAAGGGCGTGAAAGGGAAAGGGAAAAAAGAGTAAGAAAATGATTTTTCGTGAAAATCCTGAAGAGACTTAGCGTCGGAGTGGCCGACGCTAACAATTTATTAAATAAAATAATTATTTAGCGTCTGCTGGATCTAAATTAGCGTCCCCCATGACCGACGCTAATGTCAGGAAATAAATTTATGGGTTTGCGTGGGTCAAGCCGACTCTATAATCCGACGCTATTAACGTGGGTGTCGTGGCCGACGCTAAAAAACGGACGCTAAAACATCATTTTCTAGTAGTGATAGACCAATTAACTTGGATCCATTGCAAGTCTTAAATACTGCTTCCTTCAACAGAGATGAAACATGTTTGTGACTCAATTCGGGATCGAATTATCGAGTACAAGCAAAATAACTAATCCTTATTAAGATTTGGTATTGTATTTCACTTTAAATTATATTCTCTAATTGTAATTTTAATTTAGATATTTCATATGCTTATTTAGTATTTTTGTTGTCTATTTTAGCAAATTTAAATTTTTTATTTAATTTTAAGTTGATACCCATTTTGGTAATTTTATATCCAAAAACATTTTTGTTCTAATCTATTCAAACAACAATAATTGGTGAAAATCACTTTTTGGAAAATGGATCCAAACAAAATTCACGTTACATTCAACTCACTTTTAACTAAAACCAATTTTGCAAACTCAATTCTCATCACCGCAACACCAAACACATGCTAAGCCTATTAAGTTTATTCATACCTATTGGTCGTACTGAAGATTGTGCCACGATCAGAAATCGCACGAGATTAAACTTGTGTGTGTTTGGTTTTGCGGGGATTAGAATTGAGTTTGGCAGAATTGAGTTTGTAGAATTGAGTTTAGTTAAAAGTGAGTTGAATTTAACGTGACTTTTGTTTGGATACATTTACCAAAAAAATAATTTTCACCAATCATTGTTGTTTTGATAGATTAGATCAAAAGTGTTTTTGGATGATAAATTACCAAAATGGATATCGGCTTAAAATCAAGTTAAAGATTTAAAATATAATAAAATAGACAAAAAAAAACTAAATAAACATATAAAATATCTAAATTAAAATTACAATTAGAAAATATAGTTTGTTAACAAAATGAAATTCTTCTTATTAGAAAAATAATGAATATTCGAATTGGCCCCTAACAAAAAACATAGAGATCAATTTAGTCTTTGAAAATAAAAAGTACCAATTTAGTCTTACATTTTTTGTTCAAGGACTAATTTGAGTATTTATTCTTACATTATAATATAACACATAAATAGCCAAGTTTTAAAAGTACAAAATAAAATAAATATTGTTTAAAGAAATATAATATGAATCTAATACAAGGTACCCTTTGCAGTAGAATTGAAACTCAAGTCAAACCCACTGCAGAAGCTAGGAATGATAGCTTCACTGTAATCTTGAGTTTGGGCCAGAATCAACTTTGTTTTTTCAAAACCAAACATCAAGTGAAATCAGGGTAGAATCCGCAAGTGTACGTTTAATGCCTATGGACGTGGATCCAAACAGACTATTAGGCTCACAAGCAGCCTTAGAGTCACCGAAATTGACAAGGCATAACGTACATTTTCCCAAATTAGACATTCTTCCATCAATAGCATGCGGCATCCACCAACAGAGTCCAAGACTAATCAGTAATCCGTACACTTCTTCCATGAATAGCATGCGGCATCCAGCAACAGAGTCCAAGACGAACCAACAACCACTTTAGGTATATAATGGGACTCCAATCGCGACCGAATTCTGATTAAAACATAAAACAAATAGATCCAACATAAAACTTGTATAGATCAATAAAACATAAAACACATATAGCTATTGTCATAAATGCTAAATTGAATCATCAAAACCCTAAAGAGAATATGAATCAAGAGAACAAAACATGCAAAGAAGAATACAACACCAATCCACTGAAAAAATGTGTAAATTGAAAAAGAACACAACCTTCTGTAAAATTGAAAACAAAAAAAAAAATAGAGCAGAAAACAAATAGAACAAATAGGGAAAATTCACTATAATGTGAAAAAGGAAATCATAGGAAAGAAGAATGAGGGGAGAAGAAGAAACTTTGTGGGGGGCTTGTAAACCATCATTGTTTCCCTATAAACCACAGGTGAATGCTGAGGGAGACAACATCCACTGAGGTGCCACCATGGACGGAGCAAGCTTGAGAACAGACGATGATTGAGCGACAATGAGAACGAGGGAAAGCGAGGTATATAGAGAGAACATGGTAGAAAACGAGTGATAGAAAGAGAGAGAATGGTGACAAACTAGGGTTTGACCAAAAGAACCAGCATGGAATTGGTGATGTTCTAAACATTTAAATTCTCTAAAAGAATCCACGTTTGACATTAAGAAATGAACGATGTGGAATTAGTAGCATTCTAAACGTTTTAGATTCTCTAAAAGAATCCATGTCTGGTATTAGGAAACAACCAACGTGAAATTGGTAGTGTCCTGAACGTTTTAAGTTCTTTATCGAATCCACGTCGGACATTTACAAACATCTGACGTGGTATTTTAAGCTTGTTAAAGTTTATTTAAATTAGAGATACCATGGTGGTCGTCTTCTTAAACTCGACATCAATTTTGAGGATTGTAATGCGCTAAAAGGAGATATAACATTTTATTTACAAAAATGTCACCGAATTTTTGTTTAACACTACCTTCAACATACAACTGATGTTAAATCACAAATGTTTAAACGTATCGTGTACTAGTGAGAAAACAATTTAGTCAAAGAAGGAGATGAGAAACACATACAATACTATAATGAGGGGAAAGTAGGGATAAAGATGCATTGATTAATCAGACACATATGTTCTAATCTAATCTAATCTAATCTAGTTCTCGCCCTCTCTCTCTGTCTCTCCCATTCTTTCTCTCATGCGCCTATAATTCGATCTAGTGGCCATAATTCTCAAATCTTGCCTCAACTAGGTCGCTAGTTTTTCCTTCAACATGCTCTATTGGGCAGACTAATTAGTTTGTCCCTCAACACGCACTTTTGGGTAAACTAGTCAATCATCTAAAAGACATAACTTGCTCATTGTATCCCTAAGAGTGTCCCCTGTTCCTCAACAACATGATAAGAGCAGGATTTAGGGCTGCACTTGAGATGGTTCACTAACGACAATGAAGAAACAATACCATTGGTCCCATCAACCACAACAAAATAGGGATAACCGATTGGTCCCCTATGAATCTTTGATGGAATAAACCAATCCTAAGGGCCCCATGTTATGTATTGACTTCTTTGTACCCACACTCGAGTGCCCTAAACTCGTGCAAGACCCTAGTTGAACAATAATAGTAACAATGCAAATGATCCTTACCTCTCATACATTCAATCAACTAAAACTCATCTCATCATATTATATCTCTAATCAATCGTCATATCATATTAATCATGCATGACCTCATGCGAGACCTAGACCACAAGACAATAGTAACTGTGCAATCGCCACTATGTTACAGGGACAGAGGAAGAAGGGGAAAGGAGGGGGCAATCGCCCCCAATTACTACATTTATATATGCATCATGTTATATTATAGACACACACGCACGCACGCGCACACACACACACACAGAGAGAGAGAGAGAGAGAGAGAGAGAGAGAGAGAGAGAGAGAGAGAGAGAGAGAGAGAGAGAGAGAGAGAGAGAGAGAGAGAGAGAGAGAGAGAGAGAGAGTTAAGTTAATTATATAATTAACCAGTATACATATCTAAGTTTATATATATATATATATATTCATTTAATCTTTAAGTAACATTTATTAACATTATTACTATAAAATGTCTTATAATTTAATTTAAAATTTCGGATTAGTCATTTACGTTTTTCCTCTTGATTTATCTCTTTGAATATTAAAATACTAACACGATTAGATTTTTAGTCACTTTTATGCATTCTTAGTTTACGTTTATTAATATTTAACGGACTAATTTGGAAAAAAATGATAAATGCAATTTTAAATCAAAAAAAATAATCTTCAAAGTAATTTTACTTATTTATTTACAAAATTCACTAACATTGCCCAAACTACCTCTATCTGGTGAAAGAGAAGGGATGTGATGTTAGATTTTTAAGTTGGATAGAGGTAGTTTGGGCAATGCAAAACTTTTAAGCAGAGGGGGTGCAATTGGAAAAAAAGGGGTACAAATATTTGGGCCTTAGATGGGCTACAATACTAAATTAAGGGCTCAAGAAAACAGAGCTCAGCTTTCTGAGGCTGAAAACAAAGGCACTGTTACATGCTGGCCGCTGTGTATATGTTGCAAGACCACCACCACCCTTATGAGTTCCTTTGTTACTGCATTCCTTCTTCAATGCGTACCTGAAACCATTTGCATATATTCAATACATTTCAAAGTAAAAACCAAAAATGTTTGCTTACGGTTTAGTTCACAACTCTACTCTTGCCCCTTGCTTTCCTATTTGCTGCCAAAATCGGACGTTGGCTCATACCCATCGTCAATTTCGTTCTCCCAATTCCTGTTTGAAGCTAAAGAAGCAGCCTTTTCTCTCAAACACCCCCTTCAAGGTTTCTAGAAGCCAGAAACCTCGCTCCAGTTTTGTAGTTTTTGCAGCAAAGTCGAATTTTTATAAAGGTTAGCCCCAATTATTAAATTATTTTGGATTTTCGTTTTTTTTGGTGTTGTTTTTTCCCCACTTCTCTTACTTCTGTTAATTAGATTTCAGTTCTACGGTTTAGAAAAGATGAAAGGATAGCAAATTCAAGTTTAGTTAATGGTTTATTATTGTGTAGTACCTTGATGTTGATGCTAGCAGAGAGTTTTATGGAGAGTTGATGACTGTTGGATAAAATTGAAGAAACGCTGACTATTGAATTAAGGTGCATTTGAATGTTAAATAGTAGTTGGTGTTAAATAGTGAAAAAACTATGACCATTGAATCCATCATCCGCTAGTCATATGTCAGCAACTTCAACTAATGAGCCAAGGCTTTCCTTCATAAAATAAAATGTTATATAGTTGTCTTGGTTAATTACCACACAAAATTGAACTTAATAATGCATATGCTTTGTCATCTTTGCTGATTTGTGTTGGTGATAGTGATACCTGTAACAGCCCAGACTGCTACTAGAATTGCCAAAT
This sequence comes from Astragalus membranaceus, assembly GCA_039519185.1. NCBI lineage: Eukaryota > Viridiplantae > Streptophyta > Magnoliopsida > Fabales > Fabaceae > Astragalus > Astragalus membranaceus. The sequence goes on along the minus strand of CM076854.1, from coordinate 90,771,761 downwards.
GTTCCCACAAACCAACAAGAGTCCTTTCAGCGTGTTTTATCCCCACTCACGTGCTTTTCTTGGAGAAGATTTGACTCTAACTTTATTCCTAAAGTTTACATAGTTTTCCTATATCGATAACTACTTTGAAGATATGATCCTTTCATGATAGTTGCTGTATTTTATTAAAGCTGATAGTTCATGTCCTTTGTAAATTCATAAGGGACTAACATGAGATTAGCAATTGATCGAGTTTATGCACTCCTGATGAGCCGTCCTATATTGAAAGGAAAACACCAGATGATTAACAGTTGTTAAACATTGAAATATCTCAATATATGTGACAATTTCCTGTCCTTCAAAATTGGGAACATTCAATTTTTGGCGCTTTGCTTTGTATAAGTCCCTGGCGTTGTATTTGTAGAACCTCATTTTCCAGCTTTTTTTGCTTGTCTAGGAAGCCTAACTTTTGCTCTTTGATTTCAACTATCACTGTGATTACGAGATAGTTCTGCAGAATGCATGGAGAGTTGGTAAGGATGGAATTGAGGCAGGCACAAGTCTGGTTCCTGTAAGTCAGAAATTGCCTTTACAAGCTTTGAAAAATAATAATTTGATCTATCTAACTGTTATCTTCAATTTTTTTGCAATACTAGAAGCTTCTTGTTTTTCATGTTTCTCTTTTCTTTATTCTTCTTTCCTGATGCTAGAATTCAGTACCAAGGCCAGTAGCAAGGATTTCAGTGACTTTTGTGGCTTTGAGTGTTTCGCTTTTTGTACTCAAGTCTCTGCTCTCTACAGCTTTCTTTATATTGGTGAGCCATCCATTTTTCATATCAAGTAAAAATTTCATATTATTGTTTCAAAGTTTTATATCACAATTTATTCATATGAAATCAATGGACATGTTCATGCATTATGGTAGAGGTACTTTTTTTTATTACTACTGTTTGTTCAGCATTTGAGAGAGAGAGAGAGAGAGAGAGAGAGAGGGAGAGAAGGAGAGTGTTGACTTAGAGAAAGGGGTAAATCGTAAACCTATGTTTGTGCACTGTAGTCTAATCTTTGTCAATAGAATCACACAAGTTTACAATTCTAGATATAAAGGTATAAAAATCGAATTAACTTGCTTAGAAAACTGTTTGTACTTGGGTAGACTCGCATAGAATTGTGAGTTTGAGGATGATTGAACATTTCTATACCATAATGGTTATCTTTGCCAGACATACGTAAAATGACAGTGATGTCTTGTTACTGTTAAATGATAAGGCTTCGTACTGTATTGAATATTAGCATCACAATTGTAGCTCGACTCCACTAATACATCTAACATCCCAATATGAACCTATTTGCAAAGGAGTTAAATGATATTAAATTGAGTCCCAACTTCGCAGCTCCCAGCATAAACTAGGTCATGAACCAGAAAGCATGGACCCAAGTCACCCAACAGACCATAGAGATGAGTGATGTAACTGGGAAATAGATAGTTGGGAGAATAAACTCCGGTAATACCCTAACTCAAGCTAGGAAAGGTAATGAACTAGAATACCCTTCGAAGGAGATGAGCTAAGAGAGGAATAAAAGAGAAATTCATAGAGAGAAGTTTGTATTAATTGTGTAATGATTGGTTGATTCATTCAATGCTAGGAAAGGATATAAATAGGACAAGCTGGCCACAAATGATTAGCTAGTCATTGTCAATATTCCCTAGGAATATTCTAGAGCATGGTGGGTCATTCCCTTAGAACATTCTATGAGTCACATAACAAGACAAAAGCAGAAAAGCACCTTAAAATAAGGATAAAACTAGGGAATAAAAAGGACTAATTCTAAAAGGGTGGCAACTAGGAAAACGCTGTCACAATACCCTCCCCTTCAAAACATCCTTGTCCTCAAGGATGAACAATCATAAGTGCCATGCTTAGGAGGTAAATCCTTCCATTTGAGCAAAAGCTTAAGAACCAAGGCACTTCCCCAATGAATCATTTTCCTATGTAAAACAGTCACCAATTTAATAAGTTGAGACAATAAGAGAGATCTTGTTGGTGACGGATGAGCAGTGGCAAGAATAAGATTTGTTTCTGGCCTAAACTGTAGAACACTGAATTCCTTTGAATTTGCCACATGGGAAACACCACCACGACCTTTTACAGCTTCATTGAAGCCCTGAGTAAATTCCCTTGACACTCTGTCACTAAAAATGTCCTCGGGAGCTTTGAATATTGCCATATGAATTGACTTATCTCGGCTATCCATGGACCTGTAAGTAATATATAAAACATCCAATGTATTTGAGGAATATGCTCCTCAACATGGTGTGCTACAATACGCCCATTCACTAGGAAGTCCAACAAAGTATTATCGAAGTCTTCCCATTTTCTCCCATAGTGTGCAGCTACATCAAGGGAAGTTACAGCTATAAAACTCAGTGTTCTCAACTTGCTGTACAAGACCCTTTATTGTTGCCAGACCCATGCTAAAACTCGACAGAACCAATTTTTCAGCCACAAATGTTGCCTTCGTAAGGATTATAGTAGAGAGCAACAGGAAATAAACAATGGTGTCTAAGCGACTAAGCCTACCCCAACTAGCAATATTGATCTTGTGCCAACATATGGAGTATTAGATGTTTTCAGAAATTCCCGAACAGAGAAAATTACACATGCAATGATTCTATTAGAGTATACTTGTCTTCCATAATTCAAAATATCCTGGGAGACCCAACTCAATATGCTGGTGTAGATGCTATTAGCATGCCTAATATCCATTCGAGGCATGCCTCTATACAAATGAAAAGAAACATATGAAACATTTTCCTGCTCACTATCCTTGCTCACAATAATGAGGGTTTTCCAAACATTTATGAGACGCTTAGGCATTTGATTAAACACGTGGAGGTCATAATCAAAGTCTTCAAATGAATCATGATAAACACAATACAAGCCATCCAAGCATCTAAGTAGATTACTACACATCTTCCTTAGAAGACCTTGAGCCATCTCAACAAAACATTTACCAACAAAACCAGAATCAAAACCTTTAATAAGAAGAGAACAGTGACTATGCAATACCAACAAGTAGGGCCAAGTGATTCCTTTATAGATCTTTAACCCCTCATTCCAGTTTGTAACAATTTCCTTAAACCAGTTCTTAAAGTTTCTCACCCAAACTTCATTAATCATTTTGAAATTTAAACCATGAAGTTTGCTATGGTCAAGAAAGGGCCAATGGTCAAGAAAGGGCCAAGACAAAGACATAAATTCCCAATTTTCAGAGACCCAATCAACTAACAAATATAAGGCAGAGAGTTTAAACCATGAAGGATGATCAACAATTACCTCAGAGGTTGCCAACTCATCACCAATGCAGGCAGCTGGAAGACGGTTACAACTTCTAAAAGATAGACCTGCCCATGTATCACCTTCTAACCTTTTTATTTCTCTTGATAGCACCATATCCATTAGATCGCCTCTGACACAAGATTCCATTAGTGTGTTGACATTCTCTTGGTAGCCAACTGGATCATAGGGTTGTACGGAATATCTGCCACAGTTTAAGGCTTGAAGTGTTTTTCCCTCCCTTCTCACATCTTCAATTGTAGTAGCCATTGTCCTCTTAAGGGGTTGCTGAAATACGAAACCAGAAATGGGCAATACAACGAACAAATAAACAAAAACGTTGGTTTCAAAGGTCGGAAAAGAGGTCGGAAAAGGCACGACAATCTTATCAGGTGGTTTCGGTGGCGTGAACGGCGGAGGTACTTTGGTTGCCCACACAACCTTCTCAAACGAAGATAACAGGTACGCACTTGACGGCGATGCTCTAGACGAAACTGGAGGAAACAGAATCGAGCTTAGAAGAGAGTGTTGCCGTGGAAATGAGACAACATCTTGTTCAGGCATTTCACCAAGCATCTGGCGTGCATGTGTAGTATTCATATTTTGAATAAAAATTGATCAGATAATGTGACGGAGAAAGATTACGAGACAATGTTGGAGTTGCGATTATATCAGGTGGCTTTGGCAGCAGGTAGAACCTAGATGACGGCGATGGCACCATAGTGTTTATCGCAACCAGCACACTCACTTTATGTGAAGAACGAACTAAATCTACTTTGGGAGAGACGAAATTGAAACATAATCGTGAACCAGAGAGCGATGCAGTGTTGGATTGACAGAGTGCGTAAACGGAACCACTAAGAATCTCAAAACAAGGAAGAGAAATTACAGAACTCGCTAGTACCTGAAAGCTTGGAGTAACCATCTCCATCGGCTCCTCAATGGTTTCTGGGTACAGATCATTTACTTTATCACAAATCACTGAAGATGAATAGGAAGCGACGACGACATTGCTACCTTCGGAGGAGAGTTCATGCTTTTGCACTTCACCGATCTGTGTTGGAGCCAAATCATATGGGAGTGAGACTGCACTGGGAAGGTTGAGATGCTGATCTGCGCTACTTCAGTGTCATCCTCTTCCTTTTCCATTAGAATGAGCCTCGCATTCTTATGTGCTGATTGGAGGTGTTCTTCCGTAAATGGTGCTTCACAGAGAAAACATAAACCCATTAGCATCTTCTCTTCCACTTCTAGGGCACTAAAAAAAAATTTCGCAGCCATGAAGAAACAAGCACCAGGTCGATGCTTTGATACCAATTGTAACCGGGAAATAGATACTAGGGAGAATAAACTCCGGTAATACCCTAACTTAAGCTAGGAAAGGTAATGAACTAGAATACCCTTCGAAGGAGATGAGCTAAGAGAGGAATAAAAGAGAAATTCATAGAGAGAAGTTTGTATTAATTGTTTAATGATTGGTTGATTCATTCAATGCTAGGAAAGGATATAAATAGGACAAGCTAGCCACAAATGATTAGCTAGTCATTGTCCATATTCCCTAGGAATATTCTAGAGCATGGTGAGTCATTCCCTTAGAACATTCTTGAGCATAGTGAGTCACATAACAAGACAAAAGCAGAAAAGCAACCTTAAAATAAGGATAAAATTTGGGAATAAAAAGGACTAATTCTAAAAGGGTGACAACTAGCAAAACGCTGTCACAATTGAACCCAACTTTGATGAGCTAAAAAGAAGAATCCAGCTCTATTGAACAGAATCCAGCTCCAACGAGGGGAAACCAGTTCCACCATTCTTCACTCTTTTGTAATTTTGAACCTTGTGATTTCTCAATTGTTCCATCAATTTTTGAACCTTTTATACTCTTTTTGTGTACCAAGTTGTGAACCTATTTTGTGATTTTGGAATTTGTCCATCTATTTTAAATTGATGCCATGTTTTCTTGTCTGGTCCGTGAACCCATCTTACTTTAACTTATTGGTTGTTTATGTTAAATATTTACGATGCACACAATGTTAAATTATGTTCAGATACTATATAGACTTTTTATACATTATTTTTGTATTGAATAAACTCTTGAAAGTCTATGAAATCTCCACCAAGTTTATGCAGACTCTTGAGTTTGACAACCTTGGCTATATCTAATTATTAGAACTCCATGAAGTCTCTTGTGCAGTTTTATACAGTTATATATGTTTCCTCTTTTAAATGAACGGAGAGACTTTTGTAGCTCACAAGGTTCAACCCATTGAATCTTGGCTTGTAGGATTTTTATACATGCCCATATTTATGTTTTTGTATTTGGGTATCGAATCCTCCAACAGAACATTGAATGAAGATCAGACCAAAAGTTATTTCAGTTTCTGACAAATAAATGCCTAAAATAATTTGCGGGTTTTTGTAATGATCTCCACTGCATACTTTTCTCTTTTGCGGCTTTCCACCACCTCTATTACTCTTTTTTGAAACTATAGTGTTGAATTGTGTCTTTTGGTCTTGGTTTGCGTTCCAAGAAAGATACTAGTACTCCCTCCAGTCCTGTTTATAAGAGAAGAATCACTCTCTAGGTACATTGAATAACCAATGTATATGGTCTTATTAGAAATTTAGAACACGGCTTTGCCAAATTTAAAGCACTTCTGTTCTGTGAGTCTTCAAGGATAAAACTTGGTGGTGTTGGAAATAGAACGACATTAATGTTTCACTTTCCAAGTAAACATTAATATGTCACTTTCCAAGTAGACACTAATGTTCAACATTCCAAGTAATTTAGATTTGTAGTACATCTAGGTATAAAAGTTTCAATGCATCTTAGGGATTAGAGATAGCTTCATTACTCATCTTGTAAATTGTACTAGTACTCCCTTTGGCCTCAATATTCTTGATTTCATGCAAAAATAAACTAATTTTACTAATATACCCTTATTTTCTTGGGAATATGCAAAACTCTTGGTAGTAAAACTAGAATTAAACAAGGGTATTTGTAGAACAATAGCATTAAATGAAGTTGAGTTAGTTGATATTTGCTTACTATGTTTGAGTCCAAAAAATGTGGTACTTTTTTCCATATAAGTGATTCCAAAGGGAGTATTTAGATCAAATACATAGAATTTTTTGCTCATATTTAAGGCCGGAGGGAGTATTTCACAATTACAAGAGTTAATTGCTTATGAATTGTAGTTCAATGCTATGATTAACACGAGTTAATTGCTTGCTCATAGGCCACCATAGGACTTGCATACTTTGCATACCTAGCATTCAATAAAGATGAAGGACCTAGCGGGAATGGAGGAACCACCTCCACTCCTCCTATGGATGATGATGATCCTGTGGAAGCGGCGAGAAAGATAATGGATAAATACAAGTAGCAGGAGTAGGTTATTCGGAACCTGAACCAGTCAATTTCTACATTACACACATTGTAAATGTAAAGATGTAATCCTGTGAATGTTAATGAGAAACGCAAGACTTTGATAGAATGGAGTAGTTATCGGTTATGCAGTTGTTGTTTTCCATTTCTTACATTATATTATAATTCAATAGTCAGACTTAGAAGAAGACTATGAAACCATTAAATGATCTATCTTTAGACCAAATGCTTGACAAGATTTTACGAGGTTGATTAATCCATGTAGTTGATCACACCTAGTGGAAAAAATGTTTGTTTGTTGTTGTAATGCGACTTCACATTAATCCATGTAGTTTATCTTTTCTATGGGTTGTTTGGAGAATTTATTACAAATAAAAATGATGTTTTTTCCTTTTGGATGGCGGGCTTCAGTCTATCTGTTTGGAAAAAATGATGTTCAATTACTAACAACAATCATCTCAAACATAGAGAAGATATCAATCCTCAGAATGCTCTCATTATTCTGAACAGGGTAGGTCAAGTTTTGGAAGTTGATGACCCTCTTAAATCTGGAAATGTTGCTAGGTATTATCTTAGAGCAAGGGTTGCTGTGGACGTGTTTAAACCGATTTGGTCAGGTACTTGGCTTCAAAAACCTGATAATAAAAAGGTTTGGGTACATTTCAAATATGAGAGGCTTCAAGGAATATGTTTTAGGTGTGGAAAATTTGGACATGAACAAAAAAACTGTGCTAATGAGGTGGTTATGGCAGCAGATAACAAATGTCTTCCAAAATATGGTCCTTTTCTAAATGCCTCAAAACCTAAAGTGTTTCAGAATTTTCCCTATGGTGATGCATCCAGGAACAAGGATAATTATCAGAATCAGAATCATGCTCGTTCTCAAACAGAAGCTGGATCTAGCAGTGGATCTCATCCGGTTAATGTTAACAAAGTTCCTGCAGAAGACAACAGCAATAGCAGTCAGCATCAACTTGATAATATGGCTAATGATGATTCACCAACTAGTGGATCTCATCTAGATAATGCTAACAAAGGTCCTGCAGAAGACAACAACAATAGCAGTCAGCATCAACATGACAGAATAACTAGTGGAATTGTTCACACAGGTATTCCCCAGCAAGTTGATTTTAATTTACCTCAAATGAACATTACAAAAGTTATAAAAAAGCTTTCAACCAGGGAGTATAGTCTTCCTAAATTTAATACCCCTCCCCCATACTATGTTGTGTTTCCTCCTGATGACATTGATGCTGATAATGCAACATCTAAATCTATTCCAAGTGTGGTGGAGGAAGTGTTAAGTGCTGAACTTGCTAAGGGTCTTAATTTGAAAAGAAACAGAGAAGTATTGAGCATTTCTGAAAGTGGAGAATGGGATATGATTGAAAATGTGACAAAGAAAGCTAGAGTTGTGGCTGTCATTGATGGCAACATAATTCTAGAAACAACTGAAATGACTGAGGAGGCAGGTCTTTCCACGCCCCCAAATGTTGAATGACTTGTGTTAGTTGGAATTGTCGGGGATTGGCGGCGTCCTCGACAAATAGAGAGCTAGTTGAGCTTGTCAAGGATCATAAGCCGGCCATGCTTTTCCTTATGGAAACTAGAGCTCATAAGGAAAGAGTAGAGCGTGTTAGAAGGAAGTTCAAATTCCAACATTCTTACTGTGTGGAATCTATAGGAACATCAGGAGGAATTTGTTTATACTGGAATGACTATTACACTATTCAAATTGTAAGTTCTTGTTCTAACTTTATCCATGCCATAGCTAGAGAAAAGAGGTCTGGTTTTTTCTCTGAAGTTACCTTTGTATATGGAAATCCAACGTTTGCTGCTAGAAGGGGTCTTTGGGCCAAGTTAAAGAGTCTAAAGCCCAGGAATGGTGGTGCTTGGTGTTGCTTGGGAGATTTTAATGAAATGACATCTGATGTTGATAAAGATGGTTCTAGGGCAGTAGAACCTATTAGGATGAGGCTTTTTAAAGAATTTTTAAGTGATTCTGATTTGATGGACTTTGAGCTTCAAGGGTGTAGATTTACTTGGATAAGCAATCCTAGGGATGGTGCTATTACTAGACAAAAGATTGATAGGGTTCTTGCTAATTGGGCCTGGAGAGATAATTTCCCTCATGCTTTAGCTATTGCCCTACCTATCATTAATTCGGATCATTCACCAATTATTGTCAAACCTAAACCCTCTATCTCTAGTGGGCATTCTTTCAAGTATGAGACCTTCTGGGATGAACATCCAGAGTACAGGGAGGTAGTTTCCTCTGCTTGGCAGGATAGTTCTAATTCTGATCCATGGAATTCTTGGTCAAAAAAGGTAAAAAATTGCCAAAGGAGTCTACAAGCTTGGCACACTAGTACTTTCAAAAATGCTGCGAAAGAAATACTAGTTCTTAAGGGGTCTCTTCAAAGGGCTCTTAATGCTACTAGTAGCTCTATTGACTGGCAGAATATATCTCAGATTAGAAGCAACATTGATAATCTTTGGAAGCAAGAAGAAAACTACTGGGGGCAGAGATCTAGAATTAAATGGCTCAACTATGGAGAAAAGAATACCAAGTTTTTCCATGCTTCTACCATCCAAAGGAGGGATAGGAACAAGCTTCTTAGAATTAAAGGGGGTGACGGTGTTTGGCTTGAAGGGCAATCTGAGGTGATGAATGGTGTTTATAACTTTTATAACAACTTATACTCTGAGGAAAATATTTCTTGTGTTGATCAATGTTCAAAAGTTGTGCCTCATTGTATCAATGATAAGATGAATGCTGAATTATCTAGCCCAGTTACTTTTAAAGAGGTAGAAGATGCTGTTTTTGAGTTAGGTGCTTTCAAGGCACCTGGTCCTGATGGTCTTAATGGCCTTTTCTTTCAAAAAAAATGGGATTCTATCAAATCTGATGTTTTCTCTTCGGTCAGCCAATTTTTTATCTCTGGAGTTTTAGGTAGTGATATTAACCTCACTAATGTAGCCCTCATTCCTAAAGTCCCTCACCCTGAATCTATCTCTGACCTCAGGCCAATTAGCTGTTGCTCTTTTATTTATAAGGTTATTGCTAAAGTGATTGTTGGGAGACTTAAACCTTTGTTGTCTAATATCATTTCTCCCCAATAAAGTGCTTTTGTGGGTGGTAGGTTAATCCAAGATAATCTTATTATTGCCCATGAGGCATTTCACTTTCTCAAAAGTAAACAAGGGAAAGGTGGTAAAGGTATAGCCATTAAGCTTGATATGAATAAAGCATATGACAGAGTCAGTTGAGATTTTCTCAGTAAAGTGTTATTAGCTTATGGTTTTTCAGTGTCTTGGGTCAAATCTATTTTAACTCTTGTCACAACTGTCTCTTATAAATATCAAGTTAATGGTTTTGCATCTAAGACAGTTGTTCCTAATAGAGGTTTGAGGCAAGGGGATCCTCTTTCTCCTTACCTTTTCATTTTAGTCTTTGATGTCTTGTCTAAGCTTGTATTTGAGGCATGTTCAGCCAATGTGTTGCAAGGCTTGAAGCTGGCAGAAACTGCTCCTCCTCTCTCTCATTTGTTTTTTGCAGATGATGCCATTCTCTTTGCTAGAGACAATCAGGCTGATATTTTCCAAATTATCAACATTCTAAATATATTTACTAAAGCATCTGGACAGAAGTTAAATCTTTCTAAATCAGGTATTATATTTGGAAGCAAAGTGGATCAGAAAACTAGAGAAGAATTAGCAGAGATTACTAATATTCCTTCTTGGGAGAATCCTGGTATGTATCTTGGAATTCCTGCTCAATGGGGAGGTTCAAAAGTTCAAAGTCTTGCGTGGTTAAGGGATAAGGTTTCTGGGAAAATGGAAGGATGGAAAGGCAATCTTCTTAATTCAGCAGGCAAGGAAGTCTTAATTAAGTCTGTAATTCAGGCCATCCCTAGCTATATTATGGCTATTTTATTGTTGCCAAAGACTTTCTGTTGTTCTTTGACATCTGCTGTGGCAAAGTTTTGGTGGCAATCAACTAGTAGAAGCAGGGGTATTCATTGGAGGAAGTATGAGGATCTATGTTCTTCTAAAGAGGTGGGAGGTCTTGGATTTAAAGAATTTCAAAAGATGAACTCTGCTCTCCTTTCCAAACAGGCTTGGAGGCTGATTCATAATCCTTCCTCTTACTGGGCTGCTACTCTAAAGGCTATCTATTATCCAAATAAAAACTTTGACCAGGCCTCTATAGGTAGGAGACCCTCTTGGGTATGGAGGAGTTTGATTCATGGAAGAGAACTAATTTTAAAAGAAGGTAGTTGGTCAATTGCCTCGGGTATGAATGTTAATTTGAAGGAGCACAATTGGCTTGCTTCAGGGGCTAAAGTCAATATTAAGCCTACGGCTTCTGCATCAGTTGTGGGGGAATTAATTGGTTCGAATAACCAATGGGATTTGAATCTTCTCAGAGAAAATCTAAGTCCTATTTCAGCTATTGAAGCTCTCAAAACTCCAATTTCTTGGACTTCTAGCTCTGACCAGTTTATGTGGCCGCTTACAAAGAATGGTGTATATTCAATGAAATCTGGATATAAAGATATCATTTCAACTAATAGCTCTGCTACTAAGCCTTCTAGTTCTTCTTCTTGCCCAGATGTTATTTGGAATCTTATTTGGAAAGCTAATGTTCCTACAAAGTTAAAGCATTTTATGTGGAAACTTATTCACTACTTTATTCCTACCAAAGAAGCTTTGTTCAAAAAAAGAATCTCCAACACTTCTTTGTGCCCTATTTGTAATTTGGAGAGTGAAACTATAGAGCATCTATTTCTGTTGTGTCCTTGGACATGTCCTCTTTGGTTTGCCTTGCAATTCATCCCTTTCCCATCTAGAATTGGCTTGACTAATTTCTATGAGTGGTTTATACTCATCTGTGAATCTTTTCTTGTTGATAATCCTGATGGTGTCACTAAGTTGATATACACTCTATGGACAATTTGGAAGAGGAGAAATGAGTCTATCTTTGATAACAGGCCTCCTAATCCTTTGGATGCTCTTTTTGCTATTAATGCTATGGTACCAGAATACATCAATGCTACAAACAATTCTAGTGGAGTTAATGCTAATCCTACTGTCTCCAATATGCAGGCTACTCCATGTAAATGGAGACCACCCCAAGTTAATTGTGTAAAAATTAATGTAGATGCAGCATTTGACAAAGTGAAAGGTGTTGGTTACATTGGAAGTGTAAGTCGTAATGAGAAAGGGGGTTTACTTACTTCTTTCAATAAGAGAATTTTTGCAATTTCAGCCCTTTCTGCAGAAGCTCAAGGAATGAGAGAAGCGGTTTCTTTGGCTTTGTCTCTTAATCTTCATTCTGTTATCCTTGAATCTGATAATCAAATGCTTGTGGATGCATGCAAGGGAAAGAAAATCTTTGGTGAGATATCTGGTATAGTTAAAGACATTATTAATTTAAGCTCTTCAATTACCAAATGCTGTTTTACCTGGACTCGTCGAGAAGGAAACAATGTTGCGCATGAGGTGGCTAGATTAGCTTCGATTGGATCTCTTCCTCCAAATTGGATCTGCCATCCTCCAGAGTCTCTTCGTCAAGTCATTGTTGAAGATTATATTAACCGTTGAAATCATTCATCGGTGCTTCTTAGATTATTTCATCTGCAGATGCCTTTGGGGTTGCTGTTTGTGATTTGTGAAGCAACTTTGGTAGAGTGGGAGGGTGTTGATTCATGGGAGACCTTCTAGCATGTTCAGTTGTGAGGATCGATTGCTGATTGCTCTGCAATTCCCTCTTGGTTCGTTAGTCAAAGCTTAGGGTTTTCTGTGCGGTCGGGGCTCGTTGTTGCTTTTGCCTTGATTTTGTCCCTGTTTTAGTTTGTTTTGTTTTGTTTTTGTTTTGGTTCCTCCTCTGGGCCAGCTTTTAGTAGCCTGCTCTAGTTGGGCCTTTTGTTAATTAAACCTCTGTTTTCTCTTTCTGGTTGCTCCTTCTTGTTTCCATGACTTGTATGGATCATATTGGGACAACTTGGCACAATTTGTGTTGTTTCTGGTTGGGGCCTTGCCCTTTTTATGGTAATCAGTACAACTTGACCAAAAAAAAAAACATAGTTTCCCAAACAAGATTCACTTCTAACAACAACAAATATATTCTAACTCACCTTTCACACTCAATCCTACAACCTTAAAAATAACAAGTTTATTTTAACAACAACAACAACAAATTCTAACTCACATTTCACAACAACAACAAATTCATTTCAACAAGCAACAAAACTAAAATAATAGCTAAAAACTAAAATAAATAAAAAACTAACCGTTATGAGATTGAGGATCGGTAACGGTGACACTCCAGTGCCGTGGTTCGGTGATGGTGCGCACTCCGGTGCGGTAGTGAGACTTCAAACACCGACAATTTCAATCCAAAATCATTTCAATTTAAAGCAAAAAAAACATAAATCAACACAAATTCATTAGAAAAAATCAAAACAATATCATAAAAAATAAAAATCAAAACCTACAAAAGGGAGAGCTCCGGTGGTGGTGTGGTGGTGGTGATGGCAGTTCACTTCGTAGGAGAGAGGGAGGAGAGGAGTTCGTGGTGGTGTGGTGGAAGGTGGAGACAAGAAGAGAGAAAGAGGAAAGAAATTTGTAGGTGAGAGAAGAGGAATTCGTAAGAGAGAGAGAGAGAGAGAGGAGTTCGTGGTGGTGGTGGTGGTGGTGGTGGTGGAAATGAGAGAGGAGAGTTAGGGTTCGGTTTGGGTGAGAGAGAAGAGTGAGGGAGTCGTAGTGAATGGAGAGAGAAGAGTGGGGAGAATGAGTTTGAGTGGCATTTAAGTGGAGTTAACGACGGATTTAACGAGGGACTCGTTTTAATCGCTAATCGCTAATCCCGAGACTGCAACGGTCAGAAACACATAGCGAGGGACCCTATTCCGTGACTAATCACCTAGGGTTCTGTGCTGGCTTTTCAAATTGGCGCCCAACGCATAGCGAGGGAACCTATTCCGTCGCTAATGCCCTCTATTTTCGTCCCTAATTTAATTTCAGGTGATAAAACCACTATCCCTTGCAAATTTCGTCGCTAATTGGTGGATTAGCGAGGGAACCTTTATCCCTCGCAGCAGTCCCTCCATAATACCTTTTTTTTTGTAGCGCTAGACCAAACTTTTGGAGGTTCACTCTTTGACCCGAGGCCTTTGAGAACTTGTTTAGAATCCCCATCAAAGCATATAGTTCAACAAAGAAAAGGTGAGTCAAGGGAAAACCCCTAGCAATATCAACACCTCTAGGATCCTCTACATTCCCTCCCATGAGATAACATCCGTGACAGCACATTAAAAACCATGATAAACAGATAAGGGGGAAAGGGAACCCTTGTAGAATTAACTAAAGCCATAACTCTATCAACTCATACTTCATGGAAGCCAAAAGCCAGTACGGTCTGTCTGAGAAAAACCCATTCCACTCTGTCATATGTCTTATTCATGTCAAGTTTCAAAACAACAAAAACCCAGTCCGAAACAGACACAACCCATTCCCGTTGCTTTCACATTAAACTATTTTCTCTCAGATTGGATTTAAACTAGGATTAGTAATTTAACTGCAACGAATAGAATAAAGTTAATTAATCTCAATACAAATGTAACTTTTTTACAATTTATTTTGGTTCATACACATGCTCAACCTGCCACATTTTTTCCCACATCATAACGCGCTCAAGTCAATTGAATTATTTTCAAATATTTTTTCATGTCTGACATCACTAAATATCTCCACACTGTTATGATGCAAATGAGCTTTTTCTTTAGCATTTTCAACCATGTTCCACCATCACAAACATCATTAGTCATTTTCAACAATTACAAACATCATGAGGGTCAAACAATTCTATTGGCAGACATGATTGGATATGTTTTTAATTGTGCAGATTTGCTCATTTCATTTCTATTTAGATATCGTTTCAGATTGATATTACAATATTATTTAAATCATTTCTGGCAAAAAAAATTAAGAATATATTGTGTAGTATATAGTATTTATGATTAAAAGGGTAGTATTTCTAAAATATTTGTTTTGCCATTTCTTTTACGGAAAAAACAATGTGGACTTGCAAAATAAATAACACTATTTTTTTCGAGAGTTTAAATTACATTTAAAAGAAAAAAATTAATTGACCCAAAAAAAGAAAAAAATGAAGGTAGTATTAAACAAATTTCCTTAATACAAAATCATATGTGACTCGTGAAAAGGATATATCTCGGGCTCGTCCCTAAGTCTTTGAGTCAATACCTATTTGTAACAACTAACACCATTGGCCTAGTGGCATAAGCTAACTTAGGACACGAGGTCGGCCCAATGCTCTTGGGTTTGATTCACGCAGTGGGCAAACTTAGTGTTGGCTGGTGCGAAATTTGTTCCTAACTACAAGTAGAGATTAATCTTTCGTTAAAAGCGTTGAGACACTATATGAATAGTTTGCAATGGTCGGAACCAAAAAATACTTTTTTGTAACGGTAACAATAACATTATTGATTTAGGCTAAATAGCACTTTTGGTCCTTTATCTTTGCTCCAGATTTCACTTTGGTCCTTTATCTTTTTTTGGTCCATTTTGGTCCTTTATCTTTCATTTTTGTTTCACTTTGGTCCTTTATCTTTTTTTGGGTCCGTTTTGGTCCTTTATCTTTCATTTTCGTTTCATTTTGGTCCCTCACGTTATTATTTAATTCAATTAAAACATTAAAAACAATTAAAACAATTAATTCAATTAAAACAATTAAATAAATAAAACATAAACCCCCCCCCCCCCACCGTCCACCACCACCCACCACCACCCACCACCGTCAACCACCACCCACCACCACCACCTCCCACCCACCACCCACCACCAACATAAAGTAAAGAAAGAAAGAATTAAAGGAATTAAGAAAGAAAGGAAATGGGAGAAACAGAGAGAGACCCGTGAGGGAAGAAAGAAAAGAAGAAAAATGGAAGAGAAAAGGAAGACTGGGTTTGGGTGAAGAAGAGGGAAAATGAGCATCCAAAGCTCATCAAATCATCATCCATCCAACATGAAAGTTGATCACCATTTTATCCTCTTCAATTTGATACCAACATCATCTCCAACAATTCACTCTCTCATATTTTGCCATTTTCGAGTTTGAGCTTGAGCTTTCTTCTTCCTTCAAACAGTGTGCTCAAGGGTGTGTTGTTGTAGCCATGGCCATCTAAAAATTCTCCAAACAGTGTGCGCAATGTTAAAGATTAGTTCAGCAACAAATTTCAACAATAGAGGTGTGAACTCTGGATCGTAAGCATAATGTGTAATAGCTTTCAAAAGAAGTGGTATGTGTGCAGGATAAAGCCAATCAAAAAGGAATCCATATGTTCTGCGGTGGCGGTGGGTGGTGGTGGGAGGTGGTGGTGGTGTGTGGTGGTTGACGGTGGTGGGTGGTGGTTGAATCAAAAAGGAATTATTCTATTTATCAAAAAGGAATTATTTATTTAATTATTTTAATTGAATTAATTGTTTTAATTGTTTTAATGTTTTAATTGAATTAAATAATAACGTGAGGGACCAAAATGAAACGAAAATGAAAGATAAAGGACCAAAACGGACCCAAAAAAAGATAAAGGACCAAAGTGAAATCTGGAGCAAAAATAAAGGACCAAAAGTGCTATTTAGCCATTGATTTATAAATGCAATAATTTTATTCCAATGAAAAAGCTTATTAATATGATTTTAGGCAACTTCTAAGGTGGAGGACCACATCATAGAATCTACTCAAGAGCAGCCCCTTTTTTTACAATAAAAGTATTTTTTTTAGTTCTTTAGGGCTTGTGTGATTATACTTTTAAAAATAGATTTCAGTTTTTAAAAAGTTAAGATAGAATAAATTTACTCTGTGCTCATTTTTTAAAACTGTAAACTGTTTAAAACAATAATCAAGCCGGCCTTTAATTTTTCTCAAAGTACAAGAAAATAGAAAATCTATTAATTATACAATTGAGAATAATCTCAAATAGGATTCTCACACATGTCAGCTCATCATTGGTCCACCTAACCTTCTCAGCTGACACATCATTGTCAAGTGTTATTTCGATTTAAAAAAAATTAAAAAATCAATAATCAATAATTAATAGTTATAACAAATCAATAATTAAAAAATCATTCCCATTAATGTCGGACAAAATACAACTTCCCAGAGTTATAACAAATCAATAACCATAATCAATAGTTAATATTGTCAAAAAAACAATAATTAATTCTAATATAACACATTATTAAACTTTTGTGTATGATATGTTTTTATTGCAAACACAATAATAATCCGTTTTTTCAAACATGGAACAACAATTTCAAACTTACAATTAAAATAATTCAATTTTGTATATAATTTTATTGTAAATTAATAAATTAATAAACAAACATTTTAAACCGGTGGTATAATACGTTTTTTTATATTTTGAAACTCTAATTCTAACCTATCTATCTATCTATCTATACTCTATACTTTCAGGAATATGTCCACCTTTGGTCAAAAAAAAAAAAGAATATGTCCACCTAGACCGTTCACTAATCCATGTCAGCAGCCATGTAATTATGTAAAAAAGACATGTGTCTCCAATTTAATTACGTGTCATAGAGCTGTATATGTGGCCTTCTAAAATCACAATTCGCAAAAAATGTATTAATGGCTATTAAAATTTTGGCATCCTAATTTAATATGTTTCATTAATCATATATAGTTGGCCTATTTCAGTTATAATACCTTATAGCATACTCCATTCTTAATGTAGTTATGCCAAAATCCCTATTGCAATGGGATCAACAATATCGGATCGTTAATTACTAACGCGTGGGATAATTATAAGGATCGAAAATACCCATATTAACTTGGTTATAAATTTTGAATTTTATTTTAACCGCTAACTTTTAACAAATTTGAAAATCGAAAATTAACGTCTTCAAAATATTTGAAATAACTATTTCAAATTTCCCAACTAATATTTTTAAAAAATGCTTATATTGATAACAATAAATTATAGATAATACCGCTTATAAATAGTCCCCATGCTTATAATTGGCAATAAATTATAGATGGCTAAATTGGAGATCTTTTCAAAAAATAAAACGTGAAGAATTTGATTAATATATTCTCAACGGCAACAATTCAAACATCCAACAATGGTGTTTTGTGGGGATGAGATGAGAGAGAAAGTTAGAGAGAGAGAGAGAGCGATATTGGAGGAGGGAGGATGCTAGACGTTGGCATGGAGGAGGTAGAGATGACAATCGTTGGTATGTTGGTGGTAGAGGTGTCACTCATCATGTTCGTGAGGATAAGGGAGGGTGGCAAATGGTAAGGAGTAGGAGAGATAGAAGAAGAAGAAGCGGGTGGACGGGTAAGAGAACCGTGGACACCATAACGAATTCTAGCAAAGTAGAGATCGGGGCCAATGGATGCACGTCGTTTTTCTTCACCAATTTTTTGGAGAGGTGCAGGGCTAAGGAGATGAACGAGGTCTTCTCGAAACATGGCAGGGTGCAAGAGGTGTTCATACCGCCAAGAAGAACAGTCAACGGTAGGAGGTTTGGTTTCGTTCGTTTCTACGAAGTCAAAGAACCGGCGACAATGGCTACCATCCTGGATAATATTTTTGTGGAGGGGGTGAAGATCCATGTTAACTTACCTAGATTCCAAAGGTATCTGAAGGAGAAGCAAAATCAACGGCCGATCGCTACAACGGTAAAGTGTCCAAAGGTGATACAACAAGTCTGGAAACAGAAATCTCTTTCGGATCATAATCAGAACGGGGTATCGAGTAAGGAATGGGGAATGGGTGGTCATAAGGGGAATAGAGTTAACGATGTTTGTTGTGACTGGGTGTGTGATATTCCTGTTGTTGATCATTTATCTCTTGCAATGGTGGAAGAGGTTATTGTCCCTGATAAGTCTTATACCATTCAAGATGACTTCATTAGTCAAGGCGTTTTTGATATCAAAGCTACACCAATGGGTTCCAATCTTGTTCTTCTAGAAGGTAGCAATGACGATGATAACTTTGGTGGTTTTATGGAGGAAGCGAAGGATTGGTTATCTCAATGGTTTAAATGGATTCGTCCATGGAAGCCATTGTTTGTGGATCCAGAACGTTTGACTTGGCTAAGGTGTTATGGAATTCCGGTTCACGCTTGGAACTCGGAGTTTTTTTACTAAACTTTCGGCTTATGTGGGAACGTACATCAGCTCTGATGATAATACAGATAGGAAAAGGTCGTTAGACGTCGCTCGTATTTTGGTACGTACTCAAGCAACTGACACGGTGAATAGGGTGTTTCAAGTTCTTATTAACGATGAGCGATTTACTATTAAACTTGTGGAGGATTGGTGTGGTCCTCTTCAGTGGAGTAATTTGAGAGCCAAGGAAGCTGTGGATGAAGAGACATCAAGCTCCGATGAAGAATTTTTTGATGAACAATTTGCCGGTAATGGAGAGGAGATCGGAGATGACGACACCGGTGGGGAGGACTTAAATGACGTGATTAATTCTTTGCGTAGGTTAAGGAAGCCAATCATGGAAGTCATGGACATTAATGATTCCAATGATTATGGTGAGAATAGGTTTTCTCAATTTTCAAATGTGCCAATGACCAAACATCTTTGATTACTGGGACCCACGTTTCCAATTCACTTGATGGTGTTTCCAATTCACTCCCTTCGGTTGTGGAAAAAACGGTGCCCCTTGTTGGAATATCACAATCAATATTTACAAGAGAAAGTGAGGTTGAAAAAGTCATCAACTGTCGAAGGGAAGAGGAGAGTGTCGAAAGACTGCAAAAAACAGTTTTCTTGAGAGAGTGAATGCAAGAATAGGAACCACTTTCACATTCAATTGGTATTGACTTATTACAATGTGTATTTATAACACATAGGCAAAGCTAAACTGAAAATTTTCCATTGCCTAATTACAGTTAAATGGATTTTAACCAATCACTTAAAACTAATACACAAAGTCTTCTTAATTGCTAATAAGTCCTACACAAGTTTGTAATTACACCACAATACTCTTCCTTAATTCAAACTTGCTAGACTTAGCATTCCTATCTTGCTCCTCATAGCTTCAAACTTGCTGGTCTTCAAACCCTTTGTTAGCATGTCTGCTAACTGATCTTCTGTACTGCAGTGCTCCACTGCTAGTTTTCCTTTGGCCACTTGATCTCTTAGGAAATGATACTTGATCTCTATATGCTTGCTCCTTCCGTGAGCAATTGGATGCTTTGCTAAATCAATAGCTGACTTGTTATCCACCTTCAATCTCATAGCACCTTCACACTTCACTTCCGGTTCATGCAGCAACATTTGTAGCCATTGTGCCTGACTTGCACCAAATGCTGCAGCAATGTATACTCAGCTTCACAGCTCGACAGGGCTACAACATTCTGCTTCCTTGAACACCGTGGTATTGGAGCCTGACCCATCATGAACATGTAACCAGAAGTACCCTTCCTGTCTTCTGTATCTCCACTCCAATCAGCATCAGTGTATCCTACTAACTCAGTAGTTTCAGGCCCTGCTGTATTGGGAAACAGAATTCCCCAATCGATTGTGCCCTTGAGATATCTAAGTATTCTCTTTGCAGCCACCATGTGAGCTCTCTTAGGCACTTCCATGTATCTGCTTGCCACTCCAACACTATAGACTATGTCTGGCCTTGAGTGACAGACATATCTAAGTGAGCCAATCAACTACCTAAACAGTGTCGAATCAACACCTTCATCAGTGGCATCTTTCTACAACTTCACAGTAGTATCAGCTGGTGTAGATACAGGCTTGCACTCAAGCATTTTAAACCTCTTGAGTACATCTGTAATGTACTTCTTCTGATGCAGGAAAATTCCCTTTTCACAGGACACAAATTCCATGCCAATGAAATAAGACAATTTTCCTAGATCAGTCATCTTATACTCGGTCATCATCTGCCTCTTAAGCTTCACTATCTCTTATTCATTGCTTCCTGTCACTAACAGATCATCCACATACAAGCAAATGATTATCAAGTCCTCATTCATGTTCAATCTTACATACACACCATGTTCAGTCGAACACTTAGTGAAGTTTAGCTTCTGCAGTGAGGCATCAATCTTCTTATTCCAAGCACGAGGTGCTTGCTTGAGTCCATATAAGGCCTTCTTCAACTTCATTACATTGTTTTCCATGCCCTTCTTCTCAAAGCCAGGTGCCTGCTTCACATAGACCTCCTCTTCTAATGGCCCATTGAGGAATGCAGATTTGACATCAAGTTGATTCAAACTCCATTTTCTCAAACTTGCCAATGCTACTATCAGTCTCACAGTTTCAATCCTTGCAACTGGAGCATATATCTCATTAAAGTCAAGTCCAGGTTGTTGTAAGAAGCCCTTTGCAACCAACCTAGCCTTATATTTTGCGATATCACCATTTGGCTTCATCTTAGTCTTGTAGACCCATTTCACATCAATGGCTCTCTTGTTACTTGGTAGATTCACCATCTGCCAGGTTTCATTCTTTTCAATTGACTTTAATTCATCCACTATTGCTGCTTTCCACCTTGGATTTGAAAGAGCTTGATCAAGTGATATAGGTTCTGACTCTACCATGAGAACCAAGTGCATTATATCAGTAACATCTTCACACAAGCCTGCAGGGTACAGGGCATAGCCTTGCAGTGTTACTGATGGGAATCTTGCTCTATCAGATCTTCTCAATTGCTCCACATTGTCATTATCCATATTCTCAACATTGTTTACATTGACATTGTTCACATTATCATCATCAGGAACAGCTAGTTCAGGCACATTCACAACAGCTGGTTCAGGCACATTCACTTCTTCCTCATCTTCGACTTGGTCACTGTCGAGTCGAATGCTAGTTACTTTATTAGTAGCTTGCTCAGTTGATTCCTTCCAGTTCCATTCTTTTTTTTCATCTATAATCACATCATTACTCACTACTATCTTCTTGTGAATTGGATCATACAGTTTATAAGCACCAGTGTTATGATAGCCTATCAGTATCATTGCTTGTGCTCTAGAATCAAGTTTCCTTCTGTTTTGTTCAGGCACATGCTTGTAACACAGTGAACCAAACATTCTGAAGTGCTTTACACTTGGCTTCACACCACTCCATGCTTCTTCAGGTGTGATGCCTTCTAGTCTCTTGGTTGGACACATGTTCAGTATATGAGCAGCTGTATATACTGCTTCTGCCCAGAACTTATGTGGAAGATTCTTCTCTCTCAGCATACATCTTACCATATTAAGTAGAGTTTTATTTCTTCTCTCAGCTGTGCCATTGTGTTGAGGAGTATATGGAGCCATTA
Source organism: Astragalus membranaceus (assembly GCA_039519185.1). Lineage (NCBI taxonomy): Eukaryota > Viridiplantae > Streptophyta > Magnoliopsida > Fabales > Fabaceae > Astragalus > Astragalus membranaceus. Next base: position 90,749,712 of record CM076854.1, on the reverse strand, counting down.
CTTCATGAATTATACCCTCATTTTTACAGAAATCTTCAAACTCATGTGAAGTGTATTCATCACCACCATCAGTTCTAAGCAATTTAATTGAACTATCACACTGTTTTTCGACTAATAGTTTAAATTGCTTAAAAATGTCGAACACTTCACTCTGTTTCTGTATAAGATAAATCCACATCTTCTTAGTATAGTCATCTATAAAGGACACAAAATAGGAGTTACCTCCAATGGATTTGGCTTCAAAGGGTCCACACACATCTGAATGGATGATAGCAAGCTTCTTTCTTGCTCTAGTTGGTATTGCAGATTTATATGACTTCCTTGATTTCTTTCCTTCACATCATTTTCCACATATCTCTTTTGGCTCTTCGATTTGAGGCAAGCCAACCACCATATTCTTTTTCTGCAACATCTTCAAGCTGTCGAAGTTTAAATGTCCCATCCTCTTATGCCATTTCCACACTGCATCATCCACTTGTGCAACTAGACATTTTTGGATCGATAGAGTTCACACCAACCTTGAAAGTTCTATTGCTTGTCATAGACACTTTCAATACAGCCTTCTCTTTGCTGTCCAAAACTTCCATGTAAATTTCCTTCATGTTCATTGAATAGCCCTTCTCTAGCAATTTCCCCAAACTAAGCAAATTACTCTTCATTTGTGGAACATAAAGCACATCACTCACTATTACTTTTGTTCCATCTTCCCTTCTAATGGCTAGCTGTCCAATGCCTTCTGCAATGACACACCTGTCATCACCAAATCTGATCTTTCTTCTCACAGTTCTGTCAATTTCACAAAACCATTCTAAGTGGCCTGTCATGTGATTAGAGCAGCACGTATCCAAGTACCACCATTCTACTCCACCACCTTCAGTAACTGTCATCAACATCATCACTTCTCCATCAATTGTTGCCATTAATGCAATAGCTTCTTCATCAGAGTCATGAGCTAACTGTGCCTCTTCATTCCTCTTCCTAGGCACTTTAGGATTCACACATTCATCTGCAAAATGGCCCCATTTTTGACAGTTATAGCATTGAATGTGTTCCTTGGATTTCTTCTTTCCCTTGCCATCACTCTTACCTCCTTTCTTCTGAGATTCTTGCTTAGGATTTCCACCCTCATTCTTGTTACTCTTCCACTTTCCTTTACCTTTCTTCTTCCAAGATTCATTACCACCACTTCCTTTCTTCTGGGATTGTGTAAACAATGCATTCTCAGTTTCTTTCTCATCTTTCTTGACACCATCTCTGTTCTTTAACTTCAATTCATGAGCTTCTAAAGAACCTATTAATTGTTCCAATTTCAGCGTATCTAGGTCCTTCGTTTGTTCAATTGCAGCAACTATATTGTCGAATTGGGGTGTTAAACCCATGATAACCTTTTCGACCTTCATTGAATCAGTAACTACTTCACCACAACTCTTCATCTGGTTGGTTAATACAGTTAACCTATTCACGAATTGCGCTACTGTTTCATTTGGTTCCATTTGCAATTGACCTAATTGATGCCTTAAAGCCATCAATTTCACCTTCTTGGTTTGGTTGTCGCCGGCGTAAGTGGTTGCAAGAACATCCCAAGCTTCTTTGGCCGTCTCATATTCAATTATCTTTTCCAAGACATTCGAATCTACACATTGATGGAGGAAGTATATCGCCTTGTCGTCTTTCTTCAATTGTTCACGATGAGTTGCCCTCGCCGTCTCCGTTGGTGCTGCACCAAGCGGTGTCACTCCACTGCGAATGACATCAAGAACACCCTGATACCTAAAGACAACCTTCATTTGCGCTGTCCATCGTTCATAATTGTTGCCATCAAAGATTGGAAGTTTCGCATGCATCTGATTACTGGTTCTTGAAGCTTCCGCCATGTTGCCGTCGCGTTCTCCGTCGTGCGTGGCTGTGGATCGTCTTGCTCTGGATGCCAATTTGTTGGAATATCACACTCAATATTCACAAGAGAAAGCGAGGTCGAAAAAGTCAAGAACTGTTGAAGGGAAGGGGAGAGTGTCGAAAGACTGCAAGAACAGTTTTCTTGAGAGAGTGAATGCAAGAATAGGAACCACTTTCACATTCAATTAGTATTGACTTATTACAATGTGTATTTATAACACTTAGGCAAAGCTAAACTGAGAATTTTCCATTGCCTAATTACAGTTAAATGGATTTTAACCAATCACTTAAAACTAATACACAGAGTCTTCTTATTTGTTAATAAGTCCTACACAAGTTTGTAATTACACCACAATACCCCTATCTTCCAATTCACTAGATGGTGTTTTAGCACATGACTTTGGGCCAACGTTTATTAACACTTCGGGCCAGGAGAAAGTGGATCAAACGAATGGTGTTGGAAGCCCAGTTACGAATCCAATAGATCTCCCTTCATTATCCAAAAAGGCTTCTTCACTGGAACCCAATAATCTCAATCACAGTAAGTCAAGGAAAATTTGCAAGCAGCTTCGGGTGGGATTGAAACGCAACTCCAAATCAGTGAAATGTCAGAAGGCTACTCGAGAGCTAAAGGAGGTATCGGCGTCTTCTTGTGTGTGGAATTCCATGGAAATCAATCCTTCTTTGAACAAGGCCAACTCTTCTTCTTTATTCTCTGATGGAACAGTTCTGTGTGAAGGCTCTATTTCAAGTGGAGATATTGTTCAGTGTAATAATAAATTTTGGGCCTTGCAAGGTAAATCAGTTGCAATGAGAGTTTGGGATGCAGCGAAACGACTGGGAGTAGATGGAACTATTCCAGAAGACATGTGTGTTCAATTGATAGCTGAGGGGGAAAGTAGAGATGAAGAAGCTTGCAAAAGGAGGGTGCACAACACCGGTGTTCCATGAATTTGTTATCACTGAATATTTGAGGGTGGGGCGACAGAGGTAAACGTCGCCAGTTAGCGTCTCTTATTAATTCCGGTAGATTTGATTTCATTTGTATTCAGGAAACAAAGAGGGAGGTGATTCAGGAAAGGGAAGTGAGTCTTCTTTGGGGAAACCAATTGTTTGAGTGGTCCGTTCTTCCGTCTCGAGGATTATCAGGAGGTATTTTGTGTTCTTGGCTTAATGCATCATGGTCTGTTACTTCTAGTTTTACTAGTTATAATTATGTAGGGATCAGTGTTATATTCCAGAATTCTATAGTGTATATTTTGAATGTTTAGGCTCCCCGCTCTATTACTGCTAAGAGGAGACTGTGGGCAGACTTGTTGGTTCTAAAACAGAACTCTGGCAGATGTGAATGGTGTCTCGTGGGAGATTTTAATGCTGTGTCTTGTGTGGCTGAGAGGAAGGGGAGAAGCAAAGATAGTTCTATGGTAGAAATTTCTGATTTTAATAATTTCATTGTGGATATGGATTTACTTGATGTTCTGGTGTCGGGTAGCAAATTTACATGGTTCAGCCCTGATGGATCATCGATGAGTAGGCTTGACAAGTTCCTTATGTCGGAAGGTCTGATTGATTTATGGGTTATTACGGACCAATGGGTTGGTAGTCGTGATATTTCTGATCATTGTCCTATCTGGTTATTTTGCTCTGTGAAAGATTGGGGTCCTAAACCGTTCCGTACTTTTAATGCTTAGTTTGATCATGCTGAGTGTTATACCCCGAAAAATCCCGTTTAGGGTTCTTCAATGTACAACGTAGAAAATTGTGAAGCCGCCACCAATATTTTAGTTTTTAGACCAAAACATTAGAAAAAAGTCTTTTACAAAAAGGCGGGTGGTCTTTTGAAAAATAGAGATATGGGTTCGGGGGTCGGTTAGGAATGGGGAAGGTATTAGCACCCCATTCCTCCTTTCTACTGAAAGGGAACCTCTAATTAAATTGTGTGGTTTTAATGTTTGATTTGAAGAACACCTAGATTTGCCTATTTTATTCTTATTTGAAGATGGGTGGGAAATTAATGGAAAGCTTATATAAAGAGGGGGAAAAAGAGAGTTTTTTAGAAAAGAGCTCGACGGGGGTAACGACCCGCTCCTACGTATCTCCCGGTACAATGGAGAACTCAGAGCTACGTAGTTCTGCCTTGGTTTTTGTTTTTTAACTTTTTAGGTGAGTTTTCGAAATAGGACGAGTACTAGCGAGTGATTAAACTAGCTAAGGCTATGGGTAATCACCGCTAAGTATTCAAAAGGAGTTGCTACCGCTAGTCAAACGAACTAAGGTTCTGGGTGGCCGTTGGTAACAACTTGTTTTTATTCTCTTTTTGAAAGCTTTTTTGAAAAGGATTGATTTGTTTGATGACCAAACTAGCAAAGGCTATGGGTGGTCATCGCTTATTGTTCTTTTTGGAGAAAGGACATCGATGTCAATAGCTAGACGAACTGCGGTTCTGATTAGCTACTAACAACAATGGGGTTGAAAACATTTTGTTTGTTTTGAAAATAGAGGTTTTTTATTGTTGTGAAAGTGAAGATTTTTTGATGTGATGTGCTTGACGAGAACAAATCTCGCTCCTACGTATCCCAAGTGGGAATCAAAGCAACGTAGTTCTTGGAGCGAGAAAAAGAGGCCTTGAAGAAGGTGTTTGAAAAAAGGAAGGAACTTTCATGATCAAACTAGCTAAGGCTATGGGTGATCCTTACTAGTTCACATGGCTTTTGAAAAAGGGAGAGCTTTCATGATCAAACTAGCTAAGGCTATGGGTGATCATTACTTGCTCACATTGTTTTTATGAGTTTGAAATTGATTGAGCGCAAATGCAAAAAACTGTTTTTAATTATGAATGCAAAGGTTTTTGAAAATTGAAGTTGTTACTAATGAGTGACAAACTTGTTTTTGAACTTGAGTGCTAAAAGTTTTGAAACTGTAGATGTTACTAACGAGTAACAAATTGTCTTTCACATACAACATGGTTTTGAGGTTTGAAGTGTTACTATCGAGCAGCAATAAGTCTATGACTTTACAAAGTCTTTGCGAAAATCAAAACAACCAAGTTGTGAACACTAATTCAACACTTTCAAGCACAACGAGCACACAAGTAATGAATGCAAAGCATGTAAGTAAATGATGCAAGTAGTTGAATCACTTTCAAGTAATCTTCAACACTTGGGGCATGCACTAGGCATTAGTGTTGAATCACATTACTAAATCATCAACAAGAGACAAGCAATTAACTATGCAAATGAAACACAAAGGGATTGATTCACTTTGGGTGATCTCCCCTACTTGGGATATGCACTAGGCATAAGTATTTGGATCACATCACCCAATCATCAACAAGAAACAAGTAATTATCTATGCAAATGAAACACAAAGGGATTGATTCACTTTGGGTGATCTCCCCTACTTGGGATATGCACTAGGCATAAGTATTTGGATCACATCACCCAATCATCAACAAGAAACAAGTAATTAACTATGCAAATGAAACACAAAGGGATTGATTCACTTTGGGTGATCTCCCCTACTTGGGATATGCACTAGGCATAAGTATTTGGATCATATCACCCAATCATCAACAAGAGGTAAGTGATTAAACATGATCTGATATGCAAATAGTGAAACAAGTGTAAAGGCAAGTGAAAATATTTTAATGAGAGGTGAAAGGTAAATGGTAAAAAGTGAATGGTAAAATCTTTTTGTATTTTTGAGTAAAGAGTTAATGAATGAGGTAAAAACTTGTGGTAAGAAGTGAAAAGTAAGAATGAAAATGTTTTTAACTTTTTGGTAATTTTTTAAGTGAATAGTAAAGTATATTGGTAAATGGTTAAAAAAAACACATTTACACAAAATTATTTGCACACACCAAATCAATAAAGCAAATTGCAACAAAAGCTAGGTCATAAAAAGTGGCCTTGGCCGAATGCTTGCAAGCAATATTCACCAACAAATTTCATGCCAAACATGACATAAATTGATGCATAAAAATGACATCAAATACAAACATAACATAGCACATGAGATTATAAGATAAAGATCAAGTATCACATACATTTATTCACACAAAAAAAATTAAGGAAATGAAACAAACATCAAAACCTTAATTTCTACAAGTTGAACCCGAAGCTACATATACTTGAAATCCCACCATTATTCACATTTTGGACATGAAATGAACTAGAAGAAACAAGATCCCTAAGATCTAACATGAGGCCGAAGCCAAATCAAAGAGAGAAGAGCATTTTATTCATGAAACAAAGATGCAAAGATGATGATATGCAAAGATCACATAACACAAATTATTCAAAAGGGGTGAGATACCAAATCTCCCCCAACAGCCCCCTAATCTACATTTTGATGAATATGCAAAAGAGATAAGTCTTTTTGATGCAAAAAGTTTATGAATGCAAAGGATTCTAAGAGTTTACCTAGAGCCTTCACTAAACTATGCGAAAATGGAGAGCTAGTGAACCAATCGACCAAATCTTCAAAAGAACACCAACCAAACCCTTGAAAACCTTCAAAATCCTAAGCTCTTGAGGGTATGAATCTGAACTTGAAGATGGTAGGAAGAAGATATGCGAAATGGGAGTGGATTGGAAGTGATTTGGTGAAGAAAAATCAAAGGAACAATGGGTGGATGATGGTGAGTATGCTCACGATTTTGGAGGCCCTTTTGAGAGAGTGTGCTAGGGTTTTTTGAGGAGTGAATGATCAGCCAAAAGGTCCTTGTGAGCTGAGCACAAAATGGTATTTATAGAGGCCACTCAAAGTTGAGGGTAACTATGTCACTCCATCTCACTTGTGCTCTAGGATTAGAGTTTTATTTGGGATCAATGGTTAGGATCAATTGTCACAAGGATTGAGGGTAATTAGAAAGCACAAAGTGAGGAGAGAGAGGGCTGAGGGGCGCAGCTTAAGGATGGTGGTGAAGGATAAGCTCAATTACAAAATTGTATTTTTCTATGAAGCTTATTACAAGAGTGCCATTTTAATTCAAATGAAGGGTGAGGATTGCATTTAGCACTTGAATGGAATGCCATGATTTAAACACAATTTGCAACCAATAAAATAAATCAAAATTTGGGTGGATATGGAGCTGATATGCGCAGGTTATGGCCTTGGTGTGCAAGTTGTCAATTGTACAACTTGTACTATTGTGTGATCATTCCATTTCCAACCCATTTTTTATTATTCTTTTTCAAGTAAATCCACAATATTATGCCAAATTGGGTCATATCCTATGATCAATCATTGGGTTCAGAAATAAATGCTACCATCATCCCAAAATTGATTTGGGTGCCCCACTTTGAAGATGCTTGAAGAATATTCCATTGTTGACTTTACGGTTTTGACTTTTTCTTTCTTTTACATAAATCAACAATGTATTTACCAAAAATATGTATGATCAAGCACATCTCACCTCAAGTGATTCCTTATATATCCCTGTGATTTTTTGATGAAAAAATGAATTTTTTTGGTGAAATGACCAAAATGCCCTTTTGATCATTAGAACCCTAATCCTTGTTCAAAATGCATTTTCTTTTCAAGAATTACTTCAAAACTCTAAAATGGCCCTAAAATCTAAAATGTATGCAAGAAATGATTTTTTTGCTGAGAAATGTCTCATTTTTCGAAAATGACCAAAATGCCCTTGGTCTTGAAAAACTCTGAAAATGCTATAAAAGGCAATGCAATGCATCCCTAATCCTAAGATGACTTTCAAAACTTTGAAATGCATGAATGATGGTCTTCATGACATTATGAATGAATGCTAAACCTTAACTTACTTATTTTTGTTTGAAAATTAGGGTTTCGACCTAGGCGGACAAAATTAGGGTATGACAGCTGCCCCTCTTTATTTGGATTTTGACAAGGAATATGAATTGGCCGAAACATATTCCGAGGCAAAATAGAAATAAAGAATTCAGAAATTATACTGATTTTGTCTGCTTGGGAAAACCCGAATTTTCTCTCTTTTTTTTTACTTAAATGAAATGCCCGTCCTCAAAAGGCAGGAAATAAAGCTATAAAGAAAGCAGTAAAGAAAGTAACCTGGATGGACACTTGGGTCCTGAAGGGATGCTTGGATCCTGAATGAACACTGGGGTTCTGAAGGGACGCTGGGGTCCTGATTTCGGAGGTTGCCTAAAAACCTTCTAACGGACTCTTGTTGAGTCCGAGCTTAGGGGTGGCCTTCTCGAGCGGCCGATCAACATCAGGTCCGGAACTGATTTGATCAAAGGATGTCCATTATGCCTTAGGTTGACATAACTAATCCGAAGGACTTGACGAAGTCGGATGGATCCATCGCGTGCTCGTACACGATGTTGTGATCTGGATTGATGGAGTTCACTAACTCTGGGTTGATGGAGTTTACTAACTCTGGGTTGAGACTATCTAGTCTGAGGTAACTTCTATCTTGACTGGTACATGAAACGCATGCACTTGAATGCATATGAATGCAATGATTGACTTTGGTGGAATGCTTTTTCTGTTATTTCTTCGCTCTTCTGAGATACAAATTGAAAGTGTAATGCACTACTGTTTGATGCCATGAAGTGATGAATGGTATGAATGGTATGAGAATGATGAATGATATGAAGATGGTGTGTTCTTTTTATGTTCCGTTTTCTGCAATTCTTCTGTCTTTGTTTATGCTGTTTGTTTTCTTTAAGCAGCTTTCTTTTTTCTGCTTGTTTGCTTTTCTTGGTTTTTTTTTTCTTTGACCAGCTTTCTTTTTTCTGATGATTTTGCCTGATCAGCTTTCTTTTTCTGATCATCTGCTTTTCTTTGTTTTCTTTTGCTCTTTATGAAATGGGAATATGCAAATGTAGTGCTTTGATGTTTGATGCAAAGATTGATACTTGTAATGCAAGTGTCCGATGCAATGACAGTGATTCATGTTTTGATAAATGGAATGCTCTTTGTTTTTTTTTTATTTTCTGCTCATTTCTTTCTCTTTTCATGAAATGCGGGCATGCGAATGCAATGTTTCGATGAGTGGCATGAAGAAATGAACGATAATAGAATGACGAATGACATGGGGAGCCTTTGTGTTGCCTTGCATGATACACATGTAATGCTTTGATGCAAGGACTTTGGTTCTTTCCCTTTTATGAAATGCAAACATTAATATGATGCAAATGCAATGAGATGGGATGACGTGTTTTTGCTTTTTTTTTTGGCATAGGGACTTTCGGATTCTTGAGTGATCAATTCAAACGTCCTGATGACTATCTCGAATCTGTATTCGACTTACCCCCCATTTATTGAAAAGGAGATGATGTTTGATACAATGATGTTGAAATAATATGGAGTGCTTGTGTTTTTGCTTTTTCTTTCTTTATGATGCAATGCTTTGATGCTTGATGGAATGATTTTTTTTCATCCGTTGTTTCTTTTTTGTTGCCTTTCATAAAATGATGATGTTGGCACGATGCAAATGAGACACTATGATGAACAAAATGGAACGCCCAAATGCATGAGGCGAAAAATACGATATGCATGATTAAACATTTTTGAGATGATGAGACGCGAGACTTTGGATGCAAAACAAAAGTGGAGGTGAATCTGGATCATTCTTTTTGAAAAAACTAGTTTTGCTTAAAACTCTGGTGTTCTCAAGGTGTTTATTTATAAACAAGCTCACTTGTTTTCTCTTCCTTCCAATGACGACTGAATCTGAGATATCGCATGACTAATTTGTGTTCTTTTTCTTTGAAGCATTGCCTAGTAAGCATGCATAGGAGTGCAAATGTCAATGAATGAGTCAGTTAACTTGGAATTGGTTTAGGGTATGGATATTTATGGCAAGTGAAGAAATGACAGACATGGTTATTGCCGAAGCTTATGAGGGATCAAGAGATACAAGATTGCCCCAATTCATGTCTTTGACGAATGAATAACTTGCCCCTGTCTAGTGGTGACGACAACTAGGGGTGTAGAAGATGATGAATTGGGAATGCTTCGGCTTTTGAAATGAAAGGTGCAAAAGAGATTTTGTCTCACCCCACAAAGTTTGATGTTGCCCCAGTCATAACAAGGACAAAGCTGCCCCAGTTAGAATAACAAGGCTTTGTTTAGGATAGTGAGTTGAGAGATTGCCCCGGTGAGGTTTTTTTTTTATGGGAATGAATGAGGTGAAGGAATGGGAATGTACTTGCCCTCACTTTGGAAGTATTGACAATTGGAGTGACATGGGATGGGCATTTGAACAGACTTTCCCAAGACCAGGGTGGGTGGGTGGTGAAGAGAATGCCCCAACTTTGGGTCCGGGTGGTATTCTCAGTGCAAATTTTTGGTTCTCTACTGGTGTCTTGACTTTTGGTGTGAAAGAAGCCTCACTTGGTGATCACTAAACCTTGTTTTAATGCAGTTTGAAGCTGTTTTGGAGTGCAGGTCCCTCTTTTATTTTGTCAGCTTTCTTTTTTCTGACTGTTTGTTTTTGCTCCCTCATTTCTTTTTCCTGAGGGTTTGTTTTTTTTTTCTTGATCAGCTTTCTTTTTTCTGATCGTTTTTTTTTTTTTTGAGCAAACACATTGTAGACAGATAAACTTAGTTGTCCTAAGATTAAAACTTTGAGAAAACGAAAGCAACCGGTCATTGATCGGACTGGACATTTCAGGATTGTGGTGTTTCGTGGAGGAGGGGTAATTGGGCTTATCGAAGTGTTTGAGGTTGATGGGAGGATGATTTTTATTCGGCATTGATTTGACGGTTAATGGTCTATGAGGGTTAAATGGCTTGATAGGATGTTTGGAAATTTTATTCCTGGCTAAGGGTTTGTGAGGGGCGGGACGTCGAGGTCAAAGGAAAGTGTTTGCGGTTTATGGAAGGGGGTGTATGGGAATGATGAAGTGTTTGAAGGTTTATTGAGACAAGGATCTCTTGTGTTTTGTGGCAACATGTACCAGCTCACCACTGATATTTCTTTTGCTTCTCTTGTTTGGGGGTTTTCATTTTTGAATCCCTTTTTTGATTTTCTCTTTTCTTTTTGTTTTATGATTCTTTTCCTTCTTTGACTCGGGTGAGCTGATAAAAAGTGATGCACTTTTTTTTTCTTTTTTGGATATTTGAGGTGATCCTTGTCTAGGGTGATTTTTGGATTTTGGTTTTTCTTGGCTTAAGGTGGGTAGGAAAGGGAATTTTTGGATGGCCAAACTTCATTTCAAATTCCAATTGCTTATTTTTTGTAAAACTTGACAACAATTTATCTATCTATATGTGTTTGCTCTTTTCTTTGCATTTTTTATGCCCTAATTTTTGCCTGGACCGCTCTTTGCGAGTTTTCAATCCACCGGGCGCTCCTTTTTGCCTAGGCTGCCCTTTGCGGGCTTTCAACCTAGCGAGCTTGTTCTTCTCATTTATCTCTTCTTTTCTCTTTTTTTTGGAAAGACTTGCACTAAGGGAATATAATGTCGATAAAGAAAGTTAGTGATCACAGAATTGCCCCAGCATGGAGGACTTAGAGTGTTAGTGAGAATGAACCAAAAAGTCAAGTATGCACTGATGGGAGAGAATATGCGCCTTATGGATGGACGGGGCGGGGTTAGACTTGGATGGTGATGATGACAAGGAAGGAAACTGACTGACTCAAACAAGAGAAACTGCACGCGTCATGCACGTTCACTATAGGAATGCTTCACAGAGAGTCAACATTAGTTAGAACAATGAATTGATGAGCTGCGTCAGTTTTTTTTTGTCATGGAATGGATGGGGTGTAGTGCTTTTGAAAGACATGCAAATGAGCTATTGATTTGAAAAACTGAGTGCCTTGGAACACCTTGAGTTTGCAACCAAGTAAGGATAAACTTTTTCAAAAAAGGATGATTGTTTTGCAAGAACGTCTCGCTTCTCATCACAACTTTTATTTTATGCAATGAATGAATGAACAAATTATGATATGCAAGTATGATGCAAATGCGTGGAGAACGACTACTCGAAAAGTGTGGCCTATTCTAAATTATTTTGTTGTTTTTAATGCAAGACAAAATATGGAATACCAATGCGAATGATGCAAGAATGATGCCCCCCTTTTTTTCAAAATGATTTTTGATTTTTTTTATTTTTTAGAGGCGAGACAAGATGCGAAATGCCAATGCCCCTTTTTTGAATGATGAGAGATGCAAGAATGGTGATATGAGGCAACTGATTGTCGTTACCCTGAGTAACTTGCCTGCAACATTGAGTGGATCCTGACTCAATACTTCACACAATGTACTGAAACGTTTCGACAATTAGTTGACTCAATTTAATTTCCTACTTGAAATTAAAACACGTGCGACTGGGTCAAAGTGCTCTGACATCGTAGAGTAACATCTCAAATTTGTAGTCGACAAACAAATTTGAGACATTACCCTTCGTCGTTCAAAGGTGTACTTCTATCCATTAAGCCATCACATGAGAAATTTTTCTTTGTTTCGAAAGGATGCATGCAGGGAGAAATGATGTATTCGAGCAAAGTGATGAGGTTAATGAAATGATGCATGAGTGCCACATTGACACGATGTCCGTATTATTTGATGATGATTTTTTTTTATACATGCACCCGGATGAATGTGATGCTTATGCAATGCGGATGATAATTGCTTCCTGTTTTATTTTGTTTTTATGCAATGAATGAAATGCATGATACTCACAATTATTTTTAATGCATGGAAATGCATGCAAAATGAAACGTTCAAGTGTTTATTTTTTATGCCATGAAAAAGGGAAAAGGGGTACATGCGATGCATTTTTCTAAATTCTAGTAGAAAACATACATTTTTGGATTTTTGTTTATTTGTTATGATATGAAAGAGAAAAAAAATAATGCATACAGAAAATGGTTCATTTGAGCTAAGGCTGCATGCAATATTGATGTGATGCCCACCTTTATTTGATGACAGCTTTTGCATAATCAAGGATGAATGAAATGCGATATGGATGATAGCTGCTTCTGGTTTTCATTTTTCTTATGCAATGAAATGAAATGCGTGATGCTAGCAATTACTTTCCTAATGCATGAGAGATATTGAAGGAAGGTGCATGTGAGATGAGACGTTAATGCTTATTTTTGATTTGCGACACAGAGAAGTATTAATGCGATGATGTGATATGGATGGACGACGGAATGAGTGGGTGAATGAATGAACGAATGTGCATTTTGAATGAGGATACCGTAAATTGCATCACTTGATGATTTTTCATGATTATGAATGAATGAAATACCATAGGGATGGTAATTGTTTTTTTTTTCAAAATTTTGTTTTATGTAATACATGATGCCATGATGCAAAGTGCGGATGATGAGGATGCTTTTTCATGTTATTTAAAGAAAGATATTTACAGGTGGGGATTTGAAAATTTAGGGCAGTATACCCTATATGCCACCTCATATAGGTATTTATGAAAGAGAAGGAAAAATATATTCTTTTTGATTTTGTTGTTTTTTTTTTTTCGAAAATCGTTGAAGGAAAAGAAACTAAACTAGATGTAATAATGCAACACACAATTTTGGGAAAGCCCTTGTGACCTAAAAAGAGGTGATACCTACGATCTAGGGCAATCTATGGGGTAATCCTTCCACATGGCTCTATTCACTCCCCCACAAGGCCACCAGAGCCACAGTCTCTTTCACAAAAGTCCCCACAAATGCAGCAAACTGCTAGGTGTGAGGCATCATGAAAGAGCACAACTCTGGTTGAAACTTTCGCAAGTAGCCAAACAGACAAAGGTCCTGATGGGCTCTCACTACTCGAATCCGCTCTCCTAAGTTTTTTTGCAGACCTGGGTTATGGTCCCACTCAAAGTATGTAATCACAAGGTGCATGTGTAGTGTGTGTCAAGGGCATTTTCCCTAGCGCTACCCCACCTGCAAATGAAAACCAGACCAGTCCAGAAAACAGCAATCAACATCAAGTTATCTACCCTAGGGTTTCATTCCTAAGATATCTATAAACAAGAATATTGCTTACCTTTAGAAGAGGAGCCAAGAAGAGGGGACATGAGAGAATATGGGGAAATGCAATAAAAGAAAAGGGTATGCCCACAATCAATGATAAGAAAGAAAAAGAAAAAGAATGAAGGCAAACTAAGCATTTAGTCAAATCAATTTACTTTTAAACCACATATTTAATTAGTTAGGTTTGACCCACGTTTTTTTTTAAAAAAAAAAGTCCCCAGTGAAGTCGCCAGCTGTTATACCCCGAAAAATCCCGTTTAGGGTTCTTCAATGTACAACGTAGAAAATTGTGAAGCCGCCACCAATATTTTAGTTTTTAGACCAAAACATTAGAAAAAAGTCTTTTACAAAAAGGCGGGTGGTCTTTTGAAAAATAGAGATATGGGTTCGGGGGTCGGTTAGGAATGGGGAAGGTATTAGCACCCCATTCCTCCTTTCTACTGAAAGGGAACCTCTAATTAAATTGTGTGGTTTTAATGTTTGATTTGAAGAACACCTAGATTTGCCTATTTTATTCTTATTTGAAGATGGGTGGGAAATTAATGGAAAGCTTATATAAAGAGGGGGAAAAAGAGAGTTTTTTAGAAAAGAGCTCGACGGGGGTAACGACCCGCTCCTACGTATCTCCCGGTACAATGGAGAACTCAGAGCTACGTAGTTCTGCCTTGGTTTTTGTTTTTTAACTTTTTAGGTGAGTTTTCGAAATAGGACGAGTACTAGCGAGTGATTAAACTAGCTAAGGCTATGGGTAATCACCGCTAAGTATTCAAAAGGAGTTGCTACCGCTAGTCAAACGAACTAAGGTTCTGGGTGGCCGTTGGTAACAACTTGTTTTTATTCTCTTTTTGAAAGCTTTTTTGAAAAGGATTGATTTGTTTGATGACCAAACTAGCAAAGGCTATGGGTGGTCATCGCTTATTGTTCTTTTTGGAGAAAGGACATCGATGTCAATAGCTAGACGAACTGCGGTTCTGATTAGCTACTAACAACAATGGGGTTGAAAACATTTTGTTTGTTTTGAAAATAGAGGTTTTTTATTGTTGTGAAAGTGAAGATTTTTTGATGTGATGTGCTTGACGAGAACAAATCTCGCTCCTACGTATCCCAAGTGGGAATCAAAGCAACGTAGTTCTTGGAGCGAGAAAAAGAAGCCTTGAAGAAGGTGTTTGAAAAAAGGAAGGAACTTTCATGATCAAACTAGTTAAGGCTATGGGTGATCCTTACTAGTTCACATGGCTTTTGAAAAAGGGAGAGCTTTCATGATCAAACTAGCTAAGGCTATGGGTGATCATTACTTGCTCACATTGTTTTTATGAGTTTGAAATTGATTGAGCGCAAATGCAAAAAACTGTTTTTAATTATGAATGCAAAGGTTTTTGAAAATTGAAGTTGTTACTAATGAGTGACAAACTTGTTTTTGAACTTGAGTGCTAAAAGTTTTGAAACTGTAGATGTTACTAACGAGTAACAAATTGTCTTTCACATACAACATGGTTTTGAGGTTTGAAGTGTTACTATCGAGCAGCAATAAGTCTATGACTTTACAAAGTCTTTGCGAAAATCAAAACAACCAAGTTGTGAACACTAATTCAACACTTTCAAGCACAACGAGCACACAAGTAATGAATGCAAAGCATGTAAGTAAATGATGCAAGTAGTTGAATCACTTTCAAGTAATCTTCAACACTTGGGGCATGCACTAGGCATTAGTGTTGAATCACATTACTAAATCATCAACAAGAGACAAGCAATTAACTATGCAAATGAAACACAAAGGGATTGATTCACTTTGGGTGATCTCCCCTACTTGGGATATGCACTAGGCATAAGTATTTGGATCACATCACCCAATCATCAACAAGAAACAAGTAATTATCTATGCAAATGAAACACAAAGGGATTGATTCACTTTGGGTGATCTCCCCTACTTGGGATATGCACTAGGCATAAGTATTTGGATCACATCACCCAATCATCAACAAGAAACAAGTAATTAACTATGCAAATGAAACACAAAGGGATTGATTCACTTTGGGTGATCTCCCCTACTTGGGATATGCACTAGGCATAAGTATTTGGATCATATCACCCAATCATCAACAAGAGGTAAGTGATTAAACATGATCTGATATGCAAATAGTGAAACAAGTGTAAAGGCAAGTGAAAATATTTTAATGAGAGGTGAAAGGTAAATGGTAAAAAGTGAATGGTAAAATCTTTTTGTATTTTTGAGTAAAGAGTTAATGAATGAGGTAAAAACTTGTGGTAAGAAGTGAAAAGTAAGAATGAAAATGTTTTTAACTTTTTGGTAATTTTTTAAGTGAATAGTAAAGTATATTGGTAAATGGTTAAAAAAAACACATTTACACAAAATTATTTGCACACACCAAATCAATAAAGCAAATTGCAACAAAAGCTAGGTCATAAAAAGTGGCCTTGGCCGAATGCTTGCAAGCAATATTCACCAACAAATTTCATGCCAAACATGACATAAATTGATGCATAAAAATGACATCAAATACAAACATAACATAGCACATGAGATTATAAGATAAAGATCAAGTATCACATACATTTATTCACACAAAAAAAATTAAGGAAATGAAACAAACATCAAAACCTTAATTTCTACAAGTTGAACCCGAAGCTACATATACTTGAAATCCCACCATTATTCACATTTTGGACATGAAATGAACTAGAAGAAACAAGATCCCTAAGATCTAACATGAGGCCGAAGCCAAATCAAAGAGAGAAGAGCATTTTATTCATGAAACAAAGATGCAAAGATGATGATATGCAAAGATCACATAACACAAATTATTCAAAAGGGGTGAGATACCAAATCTCCCCCAACAGCCCCCTAATCTACATTTTGATGAATATGCAAAAGAGATAAGTCTTTTTGATGCAAAAAGTTTATGAATGCAAAGGATTCTAAGAGTTTACCTAGAGCCTTCACTAAACTATGCGAAAATGGAGAGCTAGTGAACCAATCGACCAAATCTTCAAAAGAACACCAACCAAACCCTTGAAAACCTTCAAAATCCTAAGCTCTTGAGGGTATGAATCTGAACTTGAAGATGGTAGGAAGAAGATATGCGAAATGGGAGTGGATTGGAAGTGATTTGGTGAAGAAAAATCAAAGGAACAATGGGTGGATGATGGTGAGTATGCTCACGATTTTGGAGGCCCTTTTGAGAGAGTGTGCTAGGGTTTTTTGAGGAGTGAATGATCAGCCAAAAGGTCCTTGTGAGCTGAGCACAAAATGGTATTTATAGAGGCCACTCAAAGTTGAGGGTAACTATGTCACTCCATCTCACTTGTGCTCTAGGATTAGAGTTTTATTTGGGATCAATGGTTAGGATCAATTGTCACAAGGATTGAGGGTAATTAGAAAGCACAAAGTGAGGAGAGAGAGGGCTGAGGGGCGCAGCTTAAGGATGGTGGTGAAGGATAAGCTCAATTACAAAATTGTATTTTTCTATGAAGCTTATTACAAGAGTGCCATTTTAATTCAAATGAAGGGTGAGGATTGCATTTAGCACTTGAATGGAAGGCCATGATTTAAACACAATTTGCAACCAATAAAATAAATCAAAATTTGGGTGGATATGGAGCTGATATGCGCAGGTTATGGCCTTGGTGTGCAAGTTGTCAATTGTACAACTTGTACTATTGTGTGATCATTCCATTTCCAACCCATTTTTGATTATTCTTTTTCAAGTAAATCCACAATATTATGCCAAATTGGGTCATATCCTATGATCAATCATTGGGTTCAGAAATAAATGCTACCATCATCCCAAAATTGATTTGGGTGCCCCACTTTGAAGATGCTTGAAGAATATTCCATTGTTGACTTTACGGTTTTGACTTTTTCTTTCTTTTACATAAATCAACAATGTATTTACCAAAAATATGTATGATCAAGCACATCTCACCTCAAGTGATTCCTTATATATCCCTGTGATTTTTTGATGAAAAAATGATTTTTTTTGGTGAAATGACCAAAATGCCCTTTTGATCATTAGAACCCTAATCCTTGTTCAAAATGCATTTTCTTTTCAAGAATTACTTCAAAACTCTAAAATGGCCCTAAAATCTAAAATGTATGCAAGAAATGATTTTTTTGCTGAGAAATGTCTCATTTTTCGAAAATGACCAAAATGCCCTTGGTCTTGAAAAACTCTGAAAATGCTATAAAAGGCAATGCAATGCATCCCTAATCCTAAGATGACTTTCAAAACTTTGAAATGCATGAATGATGGTCTTCATGACATTATGAATGAATGCTAAACCTTAACTTACTTATTTTTGTTTGAAAATTAGGGTTTCGACCTAGGCAGACAAAATTAGGGTATGACACTGAGTTCTTACCTTTTATTAAAGATTGTTGGGAGGGTTTCAATGTCTCCGGCTTAAAATCTCATGTGGTTAAAGAGAAGCTGAAGTTGCTTAAAGGAAGGCTGAGAATATGGAATAAATAAGTGTTTGGGATTCTAGACTTAAATATTGCTGCCTTGGTCAAGGATATGAATGCTTTGGACCAAGTTCTTTGTGATGGTTGGGATAGTGAGGTTGTGATGAATAGAAGGGAAGTTTCGGCATCGTTTTGGAAAGAAATTCGTTCTAAGGAAGCTTTATTGTCTCAAAAATCCAGGGCGCGGTGGATCAAAGAGGGGGATATGAACTCTAAGTATTTTCACTCTTTATTAAAGTCTAGAAGAAGGAGGTGCAATATTGTGATAGTTAGAGATAATGGGATGTTGGAAGAGGATGTACAAGCTGCGAAGTCCATTGTTCAGAATCATTTTGAAGCTCTTTTTGCGGAATCATGCCATAATCGTCCCACTCTTGGAGGTATCACTTTCAAGCAATTATTAAGTTCGGATGCTGATTTTTTAGTGGAACTATTTACCGAAGAAGAGTTAAGGTCGAAGGTTTGGAATTGTGATGGAGACAAAAGTCCGGGGCCGGACGGTTATAATATAAGGTTCATCAAGCTTTGTTGGGAAATATTGAAGCAGGATGTGGTTGAATTTTTTAACGAATTTCATGATAGGGCCTATCTTCCCAAAGCTATCTCGGCGTCATTCATTGCGCTTATTCCTAAGAATGATAACCCTCAAGGCTTGGGGCAATATAGACCAATATGCTTGAATTGGCAGTCTTTATAAAATTCTTGCCAAGGTTTTGGCTGGTAGGGTGAAGAGAGTGCTTCCTAATATCATTTCTAAGTGTCAATCAGCTTTCTTAGGGGGCAGACAGATTTTGGATGGGGTGGTGGTGGTTAATGAGATTGTGGATTTTGCTAGAAGAACAAAGGATGAATGCTTATTATTTAAAGTTGATTTCGAGAAAGCATACGATTCTATCTCTTGGGATTTCTTGTTTTACATGATGTATAGGATGGGCTTTCCTCGGAAATGGATTTCTTGGATGAAGGCGTGTATTTGTTCTAGTACCATGTCGGTGTTATTGAATGGAAGTCCAACTAACGATTTTAAAGTTCATAGAGGTTTAAGAAAAGGAGATCTGTTGTCCCCTTTTTTTATTTCTTATGGTAGCTGAGGGGTTGACGGCGCTAGTGACCAAGGCGGTGGAGAACGGTTCGTTCCAAGGTTATGCTATTAATGATAATTTGAGCTTTCCTATTACGCAGTTTGCCGACGATACAATGTTGATGGGGAAAGCGTCGTGGAATAATCTTTGGAGCATCAAGACTATCTTGAGAAGCTTTGAACTGGTATCGGGTTTGAGGGTCAACTTCCACAAGAGTAAGCTCATTGGCATTAACGTTTCAGAGGATTTCCTAGAGACAACTTCATCTTTCCTTCACTGTAGGATGAAATCCATTCCGTTCAAGTTCTTGGAGATTCCGGTGGGAGCCAATCCTAGAAGGGCAGCAACTTGGAATCCGGTGCAAGATATGCTTAGAAAACGTCTTTCCTCTTGGAGAGGTCGCACTCTTTCCATTGGAGGCCGGGTAACTCTCATTAACTCTGTGTTGAATAGCATCCCCCTTTATTTCTTTTTGACAAAAATTTCTTCTCCTTTTATAAAGCATCGAGAGTAATTAATGAAGGGGATAGATGCATGTATTGGGTGGCGTGGGACAAGATTTGTCAACCGAAAAAGGGGGTGGTTTGGGTATTAAGAATTTAAAATTATTCAACATTGCATTGTTAACCAAATGGAATTGCGGAGATTTTTGGTGGAAGATAATGCTATATGGAAGGGCCTGCTTATTCATAGATATGGTGATTTCTCCTCAGCCTTTATTCACAATTCTGTGGCTGCCCGTAATAGAGGTTCTATTGGTTCTTTATGGTGGCGAGACTTACTCGGGTTGGATCACTCTCACAGTTCTTATAGGTTGGAACGATCACTGGTTAGGGAATGCACCGTTAGTTTCGGTGTTCCCTCATCTTTTTGCTAGCTGTGAGCATAAATCTATAACTGTACAGGAGACTGGTGGCTGGTTTTTTGATTCTTGGAATTGGTAGGAACCTTGGCTGAATTTATCTGATAATAATTGTGCTGAGGAAGCTGCCGGCCTTCATATTATTTTGCAGGATGTGAAACATGATAGATCGAGGGAGGATTCGTGGATTTGGTTACTAGATGCTTCGAAATTATTCTCTGTCAACTCTTGTTATAAGGGATTGGTTTCTACTGATCTTGTTGCAACAGTTTCTGCTGAAGTTTCTGCTACAGGTTCGGCCAGCAACCAGATTGTTGCTACTGCTGCAGGTTCGGCCAGCAACCTGTTTGGTTTGTTGGATAAGATTTGGAGGACTATCACGCCTTCGAAAGTCTCTATCTTTGGTTGGCGGTTGCTGCGTGACACATTACCTACGCGTGGTCTTCTTCTTCATCGACACATGATTGTTAACGAAGAGGAAGCTGTGTGTCCTTTTTGTCAGGATCATTTTGAAGACAAACAGCATCTATTCTTGGACTGCAGGTTTTCGTTTGAAGTGTGGAGCCGAATTTGCAATTGGCTAGGAGTGCAGCTGACAGGTTTGTTTACTATTGCAGAGCATTGTCGCTTGTTTGGTAAATTGTGCAAGGGCGGGAAGGACAAGAAGACTAAGTATTTGATTTGGTTGACAATATGCTGGTGTATTTGGTTGTCCTGGAATGACACCGTTTTCAAGAATGAGGAAGCTAATATCGATTCCGTTATTACCCGTGTAAAAAGCTTATCGTGGAGCTGGTTTATATATAGAGTTGGTTGTAATTCTAATTTTTCCATTGCTTCATGGTGGGTTAATCCACTTCATTGCCTAAACAATTTGTAACCTCTTGGTTGCTTGGGTTTGAGCACCCCTAGTGTTCCGTTAATGAAGTATTGTTTATCTAAAAAAAACATCCAACAATGGTGATAAATCTATTGATTTCTAATATCGTGCTTTGATACATACGTGTACAGGAAGAAAGAAAAAGTGCTGCAATGAATTATATGTGTATAGGCTTTTACAACAACCACTAATCACAATATATGGAGTGGTTGGTTACTAATTGACTAATTGGTGATTACTAATTGACAAATTTCCTTTTGATGATGTGTCAGCCTCTAATTCGTAGATAGTGCAAAAAACCTATACACTTATTGTGTATATAAATTATATCCATCAATTTTATATTGCCAATCATATCTCTATTTGTAATTAAAAAAAATGTATTTAAATGATGCGTTGAATGAAATTAAATGGGCAAATTTTGTGGAGAGAATAATTGTCGGCCTCATTGCAATCAAATGAATCAAGAATTTAAAATCCCCTTTAATGTTGTTACCATAAAAAAATGGTATCATATTAAATTGACTGTGCAAAAAAAAATTCCAAATTTCGATAAACCAATTATGCACTACATGAATTTTGGTAATTTGTAAAATTTAAATTTTGAAAGTTCAAATTTCAAATGAAATTTCAAATTACTTTTTTTGTATGAAATTTCAGAATAAATTCCCACCCACTTTGACAAACTTGAATTCTATAAAAGGAAGCAACTAACTATGGAACACCATTCAGCAATTTGTATTCACTTCTAACTATAACTCTAATTCAATTTCTGTTTTTTTTCCAATTATTTCTAAGCTACGATGGAATTTTCCGCAAATCTTTTTGGGACTTCATTTTCTCTTTCTTTTCCTTGATCTCAGTTTAAAATTATTTGTACATCTTAAAACCGTTCATAAGAATAATCTCCACTGATTTGTTAATCTCCATCTGCAGATGTGTGTTCTTTTATCTTTGATAATGATCTCCATTTTTTACTCTCCATATCTATTGTTATCTGGTTTTTTGGGGCTTCACATTATTTCTTTTGTTTGTTGTTTTTTTATTCTATTTTTTCATAAAGCATTGAGATTGTGGGTCTCGCATCCCTTGATTCCTTTCGATACTTTGGTTCGTTTCTAAATATATTTAATTGGTCTTTTATTTTATGATGTAATGTTTACCCATTTATTTTTTGGTTGTGATTCTGATTATTACCTTTTGTTAACGTCAAATTTCAGTTTTATTGGTCATATGATTGTGTTGGTTTTCTCATTCTCATCACATTTGCCTTTCTTTCTGTATTACTATATAGGAGTAGTTCACAATAATTCACTGTTGCTTACAAGACATTGTCAACATCATTCATTGTACTATAAAAAAAATAGGTAGAGCGGCAAAAGGAAATACAACATCAATTGCTCCCTTTCAGATAAATCACCCAACTCAGTGTTTTTAGCTTCTTGCCTCTTACTAAACACCAGCTTGGTTGCTCTGAAGACTTCTGGTAGTAAAAGGGAAAATTTTAGTATCATCTTTAGACATTCTTTTTAAGCATTTTGTTCATCGTACTTTGTAATGCATGGTTCTGTTGTCTTATGGAGATTTCATTTTTTTTAAGTTTGGATTTTGGTAATAATGGGAAATTTTTTTTGATAGGCAATGTTATTGGATCAATTTGGTGGAGGGATTTGGTGTTATCGGATTCTAAGGTGGAGGAGCAAAGAAGATTCGCGTGGGGCATAAGAAGAGGATTGGGGATTGGCAGTCTCATTAATTTTTGGAAGGACCAATGATTAGGCACTGAGCCCTTCTTTAAGGTATTCCATATACTCTTTGAAGCTTGTGGTCGGCAACTTAAAACTGTGGCTGAACTGGGTAGTTGGACTGGCGATAATTGGTGGTGGAATGATGATTGGCAGCATTTCAGAGATCCCGTGACTGCAGCTGAAGGAGAGATTTTGTACAGTATTGTGTTACCCACTGCGCCGAATAGAGGAAAGAAGGACCGGTGGATTTGGCCGCACGATTCCTCAAAATCTTTTTCGGTTAAATTCTTCTATTTGGAGCTGAATTCCGTGCCCATTCAGCAGCAACCCCTTTCGGGTCAACAGGTAATTTCGGCATCCTTGTGGAAAAGTATTGTCCCATCGAAGGTAATAGTGTTTGGTTGGCGTCTTTTGTTGGATTCACTGCCGGTTCGCATGCAATTGCTTAGGAGGAATGTCATTAGCTCCGATCTCGATGCCCGCTGCACCATATGTCACCAAGAAGCCGAGACAAAATCTCATATGTTTCTCAATTGTCCTTTCGCAACTTCAGTTTGGGAAGGAGTCAGCGCTTGGATTGGCGTTGATCTAGACTTATCCAAGCCTCTGGATGAGTTATTCCTCGGATGTGCAACTTTGTGAAAAGGGAAAAAATCAAAGCGTACGAAACATATGTTATGGCTAACTAGGCATGGCAACGGGGCGGGTCGGGGCCGGGTTTGGCATTCCCCGTCCCCGCCCCTACCTCCATCGGGGTCGGGTTTTGCATCCCCCAACCCCGTCCCAAACGGGGACGGGTTCCCCGCGGGTACCCGTTTCCGCCACAAATTTATAAGATAAATACAAAAAATATATTTATAGTAATTAATAAAATAAAATAATAATAATTATACAATGATAAAATAAAGTTAAAAGTATTAAAATAGATTTTTTTTATTGGAAATAGATCAAAATTAAAAATAAACAAAATTTATGAAACAAAATGAATGAGTAAATATGCATGAAATAAAATAAAATAATTAATTTATGTTTTGTCGAACGGGTTCGGGGCGGGGTGGGTATCGACCTCCCCAAACCCAAACCCGTCCCCGGTCCAAGCGGGTTTTCCCCGTCAAATTCGGGGCGGGGTCGGGTGGGTACCCGCGGGCTCGGGTTATGTTGCCATGCCTATGGCTAACAACTTGCTGGAGCATTTGACTTGCTAGGAACGGAGCCATTTTTAAAGAAGAGGAAGCGAATGTTGACTCCACGGTAATCCGCATCAAGAGCTTATCTTGAAGTTGGAGTGTTTATAGATTAGATTTCCATTCATCTGTATCTATTTCATCATGGTGGTCTAATCCACTACAAGTCCTAAACAATTTGTATCCATTGTTGGTTGGGTTTGAGCACTGCCAGTGCTCCTTGAATGAAATTTTGCTTATCGAAAAAAAAGAGGGGTGGGGGAATTGTTAGTTTCCGGGGCTTGAACCCAGGAACTCCTTCTTGCACTCTTTGGTGCACTCCTTCGGTATCCCTTAGCTCGCCAACTGAGCTACCTACTTGAGAATTTAATCTATTTCGGACATTCAATAAACTACCTGAATGATAGAATTAGATACTACACGACTTTACAAAGATGACCATTATATTTCTATAATTAAAAAATAGTAAATACTATTATATTTGTTTTTTTATTAATAACATGTGCACCACGACATTTTAACAAATTTTTGCAATTGTAATTAGCCATTAGTTTTACCGCACCACTCATTATGAGATAACATAAATTAGTTGGATCTAAAACTTCTAAAGACATCAAAATTAACCACGATATCTTGACATTACATCACCAATATAAATATTATAATACAAAAATATTTAAATAGTAATCCAATGATATAAAATGCATATTGTCAATCGAATATATTATCGATTAGATTTTTAACAATTTATATATATATATATATATATATATATATATATATATATATATATATATATATATATCTTATGATACTTAACAATTAGAGGATTTCATAATATATTGTATACCCGTGCATCGCACGGGTCATACCACACAAGTAGTTTTACAAAACAAGTTAACATAACGATAAAACAAATTTTAAGAAAGGAAAAAAATGCTCTGAAAGTGACAATTTCCCTGTTTGAGGAAACTAAAGACAAAAATAACCCAACATATGCCAAACTATATTTTTTTAGGTTAATTTTTTGTGCTTATTCCACTCTTCCCTACTCACTACACACTCCGAAACCCTGCGAAATCTCCAAATACTCTAAATGAATAAAAAAATTGAAGCGCGCCTTTTTTTTTGGATTACACGGGTACGACACTAATGTACCAAACCCGGTACGATTGAATGGTGTCGTGTCATATGTCTTGTGACACACGCCTATAGGTTGAAATTTTAACAGGTCCGGCTTCATGCTGCCGAACGTGAACAGTTATGTGCTGCCGGACGTTGTCAACCCTGCAATTAACAGGTACGGTTCCATGTTGTCGTACCTATTAAAATTTTTGACTACAACAACAGAATTTTTTAACAGCAATTTTGTATGTTTGAATGGTTCATATTATTTTTCCTTTGTGAGAAGGACTTTAAAATAATTGTAATCGGTTATGCGTTTCACAAATAATTGTAATCAGATATAATAATTAACTAGAAGCGCAAATATGATAATTAACTAGAAGTACAAAGTACTTCGTACGAGTTACAAATAATTCGTTCAAAGTAATATTCCATACAAAGTCACAATTCAAAAAAAAGACTATTGTGTCAGGGGCCCGCCTCGCCCATGTTTCCTCTGGTAGACACACCCAGTAAATCGGTTGAACGGCCTCACCAAAGCTTTCAGCTAGTCGAGTATTCCCCAAGCACACGTCCCACAGGGAACATTTCGATGCAGTGCACCCTCCAACTCCTCCACCAATCCAAGTATCTCGAGCATTATTTGTGAGAAAAAAATAATTATTAAAAAAATCATGTTTAATAAAACAAAACATGTAAAACACATACGTGTCTAGCGTCAGACTCATCCGGTATCAGGTAACTCTCCAGAAGTAGGTATGGGTGTGAGACACGCCTAAACCAGGCAAATCACCCGTCGATGTACCAAACCAAAAGGTGGAAGCTTGATGTGTCTGGTTGCCACCGCTCAATAAAGGCATTTAGAATCCCCGTAAAGACCTGGCTATACCCTAAGTCCCTAATAGTGATTTAGCAAAGTGTGATCTGCCGCCAATAGTGATTTAGCAAAGTGTGAATTGTGGCCAATACCGACCCGTATTTCGGCCCGCCCGGGTACAACTATTTAGATGTAGCTAATGTGGAGGGCTCATTAGCAGGAGCGTCAACATGAGAAGGAGCAGTAGCATGCTGCTGATGATCAACAGCAGCAAAATCAGCGGTAGGATGAGCAACATCATGCTCAATGTCAGCCGCAATGTCAGCATCAACCTCTATTGCTGAGTCCGGGTCCACGTGCTTGCAGCTGGGTCTGGCGCGTTCATCCTCCTTCCTTTTCTTGAGAGAAGCAGTAGGAGGTGGCCCACACGACGACAGCCACGGGGCTCAAGAGGGGATTGTTGGTACTGAGAATGCCCACCTCTGGTCTTCGCCGGACCTAAACGAGGCAAAAAACCACGTTAAAACCAGCAAACAACGGCATTTTCAACATCAGAAAAATCCCATTGGTTCAGCATTAACCAAAGACAGGTTCTGTACTGATGTGTCGGACCATGTTTTGTTAGCAATTTTCAAAAATGAACGTACGATAGTATGCAAACGAACTGGTACGGTTCGATGTTGCTGGATGTTGTTTTTAAAATTTTTTAAAGGGTTCGGCTGGACGTTGTTTTTAAAATTTTTTAACGGGTTCGGCAGAAGTTACTGAACCACGAAGAAAAACAAAAAAAAATAAAGGAAAACGTAGAGAAAGTGATGAAGTGAGAGAGTACCTTAGAGTGCGAGTGCGAGTGAGAAAGGGAGAGAGAACCGAATGGGAGTGAAAGTGATAGAGGGTTTGAGAGAGAGAGAGAGAGAGAGAGAGAGAGAGAGAGAGAGAGAAAGAGAGAGAGAGAGGGAGGGAGGCAATGGAGGTGTTAGGGTGAGAAGAGAGAGCGAGAGTGAGAAAGGAGGTGGGGGTGATTTTGTGAGAGAGGGACAGTGTGGGAGCCGGGAGGAAGGGTTTTAGTGGATGGATATTTTTGGGATTTTTAGGGGTTAGGGGTAGGGATGACAATGGGTACCCTATGGGCAGGGTACTATAGTACTCGTACCCAAGCCCGCACATGTATGTGTAGGTACGTACTATAGTGCCAGTCCTCGTAGCCTATGGGCAACAAGTGCCCATGGGCATGCCCATTATCTGCACTTTTACAGCAAAAAATAATAGGCTTTAATACAGTTTTGGTCCCCCTATTATGACCAACTCACGATTTTGGTCCCTAAAGTTTTAATTTGACGATTTTGGTCTCTCTATTTTCCCAATTTGAAAAATCAAGGTCCCCCACCCCAATTTTGACTCAGTTTGACTGACTTATCCTACGTGGCAGCCCACGTGGACTGCCCACCCCACCCCCCTCGATCCCCACCCCCACCCTCCACTGTTCCCCTTCGCCCCTCCCACCCCACACCCCACCGTGAACCCCCCATCCCCACTGTGAACCCCCCCTTCGCAGCTCCCTCCTCTCTCAAACGCCGGCGCGTTTTCCCCTTCCCCTTCACCGGATCTGCGAGAGAGAGAGAGAGAGAGAGAGAGACGCAGAGAGAGCGATGGTGAGCGAGAGAGAGCGATGGTGAGCGAGAGAGAGGGAAAGCGAGGGGGGAGGGGAGAGACGGTGAGCGAGAGAGAGAGAGAGGGAAATCGAGGGGGGGAGAGACGGTGAGCGAGAGAGAGAGGGAAATCGAGGGGGGGAGGGGAGAGACGGTGAGCGAGAGAGAGAGGGAGGTGCGAAGGGAAGGGGTCACGGTGGGGGGGTGGGAGGGGTGGGGTGGGGAAGAGGGGAAGATGCGAAGGAGAGAGGTTGGGTGGGGGGTCGGTGGTGGGGGGTGGGGGGGGTCGGTGGTGGGGGGTGGGGGTGGGGTCGGTGGGGGGTGGGGGTGGGGTGGGGTGGGGGTGGGGTGGGGGGTGGGGTGGGGTGGGGGGTGGGGTGGGGTGGGGGGGTGTGCCTACGTGGCAGTCCACGTGGGCTGCCACGTAGGATAAGTCAGTCAAACTGGGTCAAAATTGGGGTGGGGGACCTTGATTTTTCAAATTGGGAAAATAGGGGGACCAAAATCGTCAAATTAAAACTTTAGGGACCAAAATCGTGAGTTGGTCATAATAGGGGGACCAAAACTGTATTAAAGCCAAAATAATAAATAACATAAAAAACATTATAATGCATTTTAGAATGCCATTATTTTTTCATATCTACTAATTAAAATACTACACATGATAGCCTTTACTGAATTGTTTTTTGACAAAAAGTATTTAGTGAATTAAAAATTTCCCGGATATTATGAGTTTGGATTTTTTTTAAGTTGTATATATACTTAAAATTGTAATAGTAGTAACTATATAATATAATATAATATAAACATCTAAAATGTTAATTAGTAGTTAGATTTAGTGTTTTATGAAAAAAAAATCATTTCTTTTTTTAAAAAATTGTATATAGGTAAAGTTGTAATATTAGTAATATATATATATATATATATATATATATATATATATATATATATATATATATATATATATATATATATATAGGGGACGACTCGGGTGAGAACACAACTATCGGATTAAAATAAATGGTTTAGATTAAGCCATTAATTACAAGATCTCGTACGATTGTTTCCTTTTTAATTAAAGATCACGGAAGACCTTGTAGTTAATGACATAATCTAAACTGTTAATTTTAATCTAACGGTTGTCATTAAATATTCTCATGTTCTCACATGTACTCACCTGAGTCGTCCCCATATATATATATGCGTGTGCGAGTCCGGAGCGGGCTAGGCACCGTAGTGCCCGTACCCGAGCCCGCTCCCATGTGTGCGGGTAATTACCCACCTGTTTGTGGGTATACTATGAGTATGAGCTCAATTGTCATCCTTAATTAGAGGTGTGTGGTGAGTAGGAGCAATGTGGAATAAGCATGAGCCTAATTTTTTTATTAAGTTCTCACGGAATGTTCTCCATTGTCAAAAAAGTAGCCCTAACATTTGCTAGTATTTAAAAAAGTTTAACAAACAATTAAATAATAGTAATATAAGAATAAGCCGTTTTATATTTTCAATGATGCTAAACAACTGTTCGTACTAATTTTATATTATTGTCAACAAAATACTATTTTTTACATTACACGCACCGAGAATTATATTTACTAAACAACTTATATTTCCTAATTTAAATTATTAGGAATTTTTAAAAACTCTAACAATTTTTTCTTATCAACAAAACTCATTTGCAAAAAAATCTAGTAAGATTTCATAGGTGGTCCATTCTTAAAATCCTTTGCTCAATAGCTCAACACAAAAGAGAGAATAAAAATGTTCTACTCTAAACTTAAACTAGATTAGGATATGACTCTAGATTGAGGTATAAACACATGGAGATTGGATTCATAAAGGAACACAGAACTAGAAAATCAAAGATTATATAATTAAGAAAATCAAAAGAGAGAAAGAAAGAAATGAATTATGAAAATCTATATGTTTCTTTCAATGTTTGACGAATTGAATTAGAAATTAAATCGATGAAATCTCTGGGTCATAGTTCAATTACTTTGAACATCTTGAATTAGGATGAATCGGAGAGCAACGACTAAAGTGTTGGACCGTAAACATATAGCCAAGTTAATTGAACAGACTAATCTCATGTTCGGTCTATAGGAGCATCATGACAAGGCAAGACAAAGCTGCACAACTTGGTCAAATAAGTTACCTTATTCTTAGGCTAACTTAGAGCAACAAATCAATCGGTATTAGTTGTCATTTGTTGTAAATTCGTTGACTTTGATTTGTTGTAAATTACCATTAATATTTGCATTCATTTCCATTTATTACATTTGTATCAGTGAAGAGAATATCACTCTATATATGTACAACATCATCTATCAATGAAATCATCACATCAATTCTGTGTAAACTTGTGTTTGTTTATGGTATCAGATGCAAAAAGCTTAAAAGCATCGATCCATACCTGAATCCTCATCATGCCTTCAGTTCATACTATCAAAATCAGTGAAACTACATCAATAGTAGTTATCAATGCTCAAACATCAATCAAACTCACCCGCTCCAACTACCCTGCGTGGAAGGTCCAATTCAATGCTCTCATGGTTGGATATGACCTTCTAGGCTTTGTTGATGGCACCAAAAAATGTCCTACAGTAACTCATGCTGACTACACATATTGGCAGCGCAAGGATCAGCTGATACTACATGCCATCATATCCTCGGTAGATCCGAGTAACATCACCATGCTTGGCAATGTGAAAACTTCCAAACAAGCATGGGACATTCTCAACAAGATGTTTGCAAGCAAAACTCGCTCTCGCATCATGCATCTCAAAGAACGATTATCTCGTTTCACCAAAGGTACACAATCTGTTCCAGAGTACTTGCAAGCAATCAAATCCATGTCTGATGAACTAGTTGTCATCAACTCTCCACTGGATGATGTTGATCTAGTCATTCATACACTGAATGGACTTGGATCTGAATTCAAAGAAATTTCTGCTGCTCTTCGTGCTCGCGAGAATCCAATAGAATTCGATGCACTCCATGACTTACTGATCGATTATGAAAGTCACCTCAAAAGAGATGAAGATACCTCTCCTATAGCTTCTGTCCATGCAGCATTCAAAGGAAAACCATACTATCCAAAACGTCGCCACACTCCTAATCACAACAACTCATTTCAACAAAGCATATCTACTTCTCCTAGATCTTCCAAGAGAGTCACTTGTCAATACTGTGACAAGTCTGGACACACAGCAAAAGTGTGTAACAAACTTCATGGCTACCCACCGAAGTACAATACTGGCCCATCAGCTCATTATACTCGAGCACATTCATCTAGAAATACACCAGATTGGATCATGGATTCGGGAGCTACTCACGATATCACCAATCAACGTGATAATCTTCATCTGCAAAGTCCCTACACTGGAACAGATCAAATCATCATTGGTGATGGATCCACCATTCCAATAGCCAACACAGGTAAGGTTATTATTCCTACAAAAAAAATATAACTTGCACCTTCCAAAAGTTCTTCATGTTCCACATATTTCACAAAATTTATTATTTGTTTCATCTCTATGTCGAAATAATCCAATTTCAGTTGAATTTTTCACTAATCATTTTTTGGTGAAGGATATGAAAACAAAGGAACCGCTTCTCAAAGGATTGCATAAAGATGGACTCTACCACATGCCACCCCTCACTACTTCTCCCACGGCCTTCATCACCACCATCTCTTCATCCCTACCATGGTATCATATCTTTGGTCACCCAAATGAAAGAACATTGAGACATATCTTATCCATGAATAAAATAAAGACAAACACACCTTTACCATGCATCTCATGCAGTAGTTCGAAGAGCCACAAGCTGCCATTTACTACTTCTAGTATAATCAGCAAAATGCCACTTGAAATTATTTATGCAGATGTATGGGGGCCTGCACCTATTAAGTCTTTAGATGGTTGTTTATATTACCTTCTTTTTGTTGATCACTTTACCAAATATATTTGGTTGTACCCACTCAAAAATAAATCTGATGTCTCAATTATCTTTCCTCAATTCAAAACTATAGTTGAAAAGTTTTTTAATTTACCTATTCTTGTGTTATACTCAGATAATGGAGGAGAGTTTATAAAATTAAAAACACTTTTATCCTCCAATGGCATATCACATTACACCACTCCACCACATACACATGAACTAAATGCTACTGCAGAACGAAGGCATCGACATAAAGTAGAAACAGCATGTGCACTTTTGCATCATGCTAAGCTACCAACTACATTATGGTCCTTTGCTTTCCGTACTGCAACATACTTAATAAATAGATTACCCACCCCAAATCTCAATATGGATACTCCATATCAACTACTCCACCATACCAGACGCAGCCTTCACCACCTCCACTCATTCGGATGCCTTTGTTTCCCTTGGCTACGCCCCTATACCAGCAACAAACTCCAGCCAAGATCCACACCTTGTATATTCATCGGTTATTCACCTTCACAATATGCCTATCAATGCCTTGATCCTATCACAAATCGGATCTATACCTCTAGACATGTCACCATCTATGACAACCATTTCCCATATAATTCCCTAATCAAACCAGCACTAACTCCTATAAATCCTCCAACCATATACCAAACTCCTCCACACTATATATTACCCATCCCACCTACAGACAATACCAATCCAAGTCCACCACAACCACAACCACCTGCAATCCTTCAAGAGTCTTCCTTGAGTTCAGATACTTCATCAGGTAATGATGTCCAAACTCAACATTCTCCTCCTAATAGCAATTGTGTCACTAACCAAAGTGCAGCAGTTACTAGTGAGTATCATGTGGTAACTAGATCCAAAAACAATATCTTCAAGCCAAAACGTGTGTTCAATGTTACCAACTATCCTTTACCAGAGAATCTTGAGCCATCCAATGTGAGGCAAGCCATGTAACAACCACATTGGAGACAAGCAATATCTGAAGAGTTTGATGCATTAATGCGCAATGGCACTTGGTCACTAGTTCCACCACCAAAAGGCCACAACATAGTTGATTGTAAATGGTTGTTTCACATTAAAAGAAATCCAAATGGTTCTATCTCAAGATATGAGGCTAGACTAGTTGCAAAGGGGTTCAGACAATGCCCGGGAGTTGATTTCAAAGAAACATTTGCACCGGTGGTGAGACCTCAAACAGTTAAACTCATCCTCACTATTGCACTAGGTAATGCTTGGCTCATGCACCAACTTGATGTCAACAATGCCTTTCTCCAAGGAGCTCTCAAAGAAGAAGTGTTTATGGCTCAACCACCTGGTATGAAAATCAACTACACCCTCAACATGTGTGCAAACTTCACAAGGCAATTTATGGCTTGAGACAAGCACCAAGAGCATGGCATGATGCACTCAAATATTTCACCATCTCACATGGTTTTCAAATGAGTCAAAATGATCCTTCATTGTTCATTTATGCTTCAGGATCAATTCTAGCTTATTTCCTTGTGTATGTTGATGATTTACTACTTACAGGTAATAATGCTAAATTCCTTCAAGGTTTCATTACGTCTCTCTCAAACCGGTTCTCACTCAAGATCATGGGAACACCCCACTATTTCTTGGGAGTTGAATTCAACCCCGCGACTGCTGGCCTATTCCTATCTCAGCACAAATTTATTCGAGACATTCTTGAAAAGTTTGAAATGGAAGGAGCCAAACCGTCCCCGACACCTCTATCTCAAATAGCCACTCTAAGCTTGCATGATGGAACCCCGACAACAGATTCCACACACTATAGAAAAATTCTTGGATCACTTCAGTACTTAAATCTAACAAGGCCAAATCTTTCATTTGCCATCAACAAACTGTCACAATTTATGCATAAGCTAACCGCATTACATCTTCAACATCTTAAGAGGCTGCTTCGTAACTTGAAATCCATAATGAATTATGGTATTGTGCTGCGCAAACCAACCTCTCTCAACTTACTTGCCTACACTGATGCAGACTGGGGTGGTAATGCTGATGACAGAACCTCCACCTCGGCATACTTAATATTTTTTGGTGGCAATCCTATCTCGTGGACATCGAAAAAGCAAAGGTCAGTAGCTCGATCGTCCACTGAAGCAGAATATCGAGCAATAGCAACAAGAGCAACTGAGCTTATGTGGCTCCTCAAATTAATCAAAGAATTACGGGTACCAATTCAACAGCCTCCAAAGATTCTATGTGATAATATAGGAGCAACCTATCTATGCTCAAATCCTATTTTTCATACTAGGATGAAGCATATCTCAATGGACTACCATTTTGTTCGAGAACAAGTTCAAGCTGGCACTCTACAAGTCTCTCATGTCTCTACAAAGGATCAACTAGCTGACATCCTCACAAAACCACTTGCCACACAATAATTCAAAGATCTCACATCCAAGATGCAAGTTATCGATGGGAACTTGCTCTTGAGGGGGCGTATAGGAGCATCATGACAAGGCAAGACAAAGCTGCACAACTTGGTCAAATAAGTTACCTTATTCTTAGGCTAACTTAGAGCAACAAATCAATCGGTATTAGTTGTCATTTGTTGTAAATTCGTTGACTTTGATTTGTTGTAAATTACCATTAATATTTGCATTCATTTCCATTTATTACATTTGTATCAGTGAAGAGAATATCACTCTATATATGTACATCATCTTCTATCAATGAAATCATCACATCAATTCTGTGTAAACTTGTGTTTGTTTACGGTCCTTGGATAAGGCCACCAAAGCAAGTGTTTTATGCCTCCAAATAATGGAGGTCCAATGTTTTAAAATTATTTTTTTAAGAAAATTAATTAGTTATAACTAATATTATAAATAATTAATTAATTTTGAAAAAGTAAGGTTTCAATATTATAAATAATTAATTAATTTTAAAAAAAAAATTAAGCCTTAGTTTTTGTCATTTTGTTCACGCAAAATTAATTAGTAGTTAAAAATAAATTAATTATTAATATAAAAATACCACACTTCTCTAATTAAAAAATTCCCACATTAAAATTTATTGGAGACCTAAACTAAGTTGAGCCAATCATGCCAAATCCCGTTGGTTCTTAAAACCGTGGTGGTTCTTAAAACACAACACCGGTTGCTTCACATGTTTCTGTACCATTAAAAAAGTATGTTTCCACCCTGCTGAACAAAGTTATTCCTGTCTATTTCTTCAAGTGTGAATTTTTGACTATTAACAATATTGGTTAGACATTAGACATATCTGAAGGCTTCACTGTTTTCACCATGCTTATAAAGATGAAAACATTATCATTTGGGGTTCAGTCAAATATAATAAGAAACCATCATTACATGTTAATAATACAAAATAAATAAACAAAAAAGGTTTTTTTTGGTAAACAAATGTATCCTCCACGGCGACAGTGGAGACTAATTCTTCGAGGTATCTGAGATCCATTTAAGGGGTTGACCTCTCCCAACAAATGTTTTTCCATACGCACCAGCCAGAGATCGAACCCAGGACCAAATGGTTAAGCGACCCAAGTATCTACAACTTTTGTCGCATCATGTTGGTAACAAAAAAGGTTTTTATGACTAATAACATTAGTATTATTTTCTTTATGACAAAAAATTTAGGTGAAATGGGTCTCGGGAGTTTACTAGGGTCAAGGAAAGCCTCGGGACTCTTTAAGCTCTTAGAGAGGTATTGGTATATTACCTACCAACAAAGTCCTCACATCGATAGTTGGCGGTGGAGCAAGCCTATTTTTTATGTGGAGGGGGGGTATAAAAGTAATTTTTTTATATACAAAAAGAACTTCATTAAAAGAGAACCAAAATAAACAACTAGATGTAAATTAAACCGAATAGTTATTTAAGAAAGTTGAGCTCGACAACGCTTCAAGGAATCGAATTTTAGCAATAATTGTCTCTCTACTATATAGTCTAGCAGTATTATTTTTTTCAAAGTAAACAACTAAACTCTTTGCAAGAATCTCGACATCTATTTTGTTTCGATGTCTTGTCTTTCATTTGCTGAAAAAACTCTCTCTGTACACTAGTGGAAAAAAAACATTTAGCGTCGGTTAAATTTGACATTAATGTCATACATTTAGCATCGGTTATTTAACCGACGCTAAATGTCACCTTTAGCATCGGGTGCTCAGATAACCGATGCTAAATGTCACATTAAAAACTATTTCAGACGTCTAAAAATGACATTTAGGGTCGGTTGTTTGAAACAACCGATGCTAAATGTCTCAAAGGGGAATTTTAGCGTCGGTTGTTTGAAACAACCGATGCTAAATGTCAGTTTTGGAGACATTTAGCATCGGTTGTTTCAAACAACCGACGCTAAAACTCCACCTGTGAGACATTTAGCATCGGTTGTTTCAAACAACCGACGCTACAAGTCCACCTGTGAGATATTTAGCATCGGTTCTTTCAAACAACCGACTCTAAATATCTCTAAACATCATCAGAAAATGACATTTAGCATCGGTTGTTTCTAACAACCGACGCTAAATGTCTCTAAACGTCATTAAAAAATGACATTTAGCATCGGTTATTTCAAACAACCGATGCTAAATGTCATTTTACACATTTTAGTTTCCTTCGTTTTTTATCATACCTTTACTATTCACGCTAACAGAAAACCTGCAGATTGCATCACAGACATACACAAAACCAGCTTCACATTTCTAATACCTCAGTATAGTTCTAATACCAAATTGTTCACATTACACAAAACCAGCTTCACATACAGTTCTAATACAATATGCAGTCACAATTCTAATACATTACACAAAACCAGCTTCACATTTCATCTAGTACAATTCTAATACCTCAGTGTTCACATTAACAGAAAACCAGACCATATAAAAAATTTGTTCACATTTCATCTAAACTATCAATTCACAAAGACTTTCAATATAAACAGAGAATAGATTGAACAAGTTTAAACAATGCTAAACAATGTATCCTTTTGCTCCGTACGAATCTTCATATAGAATTCTGCCCAAAGCTGACGGACCTTAAGAAGCTCCTCTTCGGTGTATGCCTTTGAGTCATCAAATACCTACAAGTTTAAAAATTACTCAAACAAATTATATTCAATCATTCTATAATTCTAAATAAATGTGTAAAGTATAATTTTAACCAAAAATTTATACCTGCTCCCAATTATTAACAACACCAGCATTCACAATGGTCAGCATAAAATTCATCACATAATAGCCACAATGAAAACCATTCCGTTGTGTTGGCATCTACAGAAATGAATTAACAAAGTTAGCCATATATATATATATATATATATATATATATATATATATATATATATATATATATATATATATATATATATATATATATATATATATATATATATATCATATATGAATTCACTCCAAATTAAATCAACTCAATATTTTAAATGACTTACTGTAGGGTATAACCACGTGGGGGCAGATGTAGAATAACATTTGACAACTCTAATAACATAATATAAAAGTATTTATAAAATTTCAACCCAACTTAAGTTTAAATACTACAATCTAAACAAAGAAATCAATTTAATAACTCTTACACATGTGTGTGTATCTAAGAATCAATGTATTATATTTACGTAATTATAAAAAAAGTTTCCATTTTGGGGAAATCATAAAATCACATTAGTTGGAAATAAAGAATATTGCTGAAAGAGTTTAGATGAAGACTTACTGTGATGTCGAGACTAGGACTCCAAATCTGTTATTATGTATCAAAGATATCAACTAGAAATGAATTAACAAAGTTAGCCATATATATATATATCATATATGAATTCACTCCAAATTAAATCAACTCAATATTTTAAATGACTTACTGTAGGGTACAACCACGTGGGGGCAGATGTAGAATAACATTTGACAACTCTAATAACATAATATAAAAGTATTTATAAAATTTCAACCCAACTTAAGTTTAAATACTACAATCTAAACAAAGAAATCAATTTAATAACTTGTGTGTATCTAAGAATCAATAGTATTCATTCATCTTAGTAAAAAAACTCTAACTGTCATAGACCAATAGGGCACACAGCAACCGAGAGAGAGAGAGAGAGAGAGAGAGAGAGAGAGAGAGGGAGAACCATTCAGAACTACAAGTAACCACATTAGCAGCAGACATACCAATTTACAAGTGTATAAAGAATTAGTTTGCAATGTAGTTCTTAGCTCTTAATCACTAAGTTCTTGCTGCCCTTAATGTTAAATGATTATGTGCCTTGAAAACCATTTTTATGTTATTTCCTTTTTTTTATATTATTATTGTTGAAGGGTAGTGGCACTGGCAATTGCAAAGTGAGAATGAGTGCAAGTACTTTGGTAGCAGAAGCAATATGGAAGGAAATTGAATCTACACATACACTGACTGATGATCAACTTTCTATTTTGCATTTCTTATTTGGCAAGAACTTGAGGGAGCTACTAGAATAGTTGATCAAAGAGGTGTCAAGAGGGTTTCTGGTCACCCCACCCTAAGACAAACAAGTGACAAGCCAATATATATATAACAAAACCAATTATCATCAACTTATCAACACTAAAAGGGTATATGATAAACTAAAAATTTCACCAATCCTAAACCCTCATTTTGCAAACTCCAAATAATAATAATAATAATAATAATAATAATAATAATAATAATAATAATAATAATAAGTGTTATTGAAGAGATGTTTTATGAACACAAAACTCATAAAATTTGGACTCCATAAGTTCGGCAAATGAACAAGCATATGGTGTGCACATGTGAAACAAGCTGAAAAAGCTATTCAGCTAAAAAACGACATGAATGAATCAGATAGGAAAGGTACCTACCTAGTAGACAAAAACCCAAGTAGGGCAGCCGGCGACGGAGGGAGGGAAAGAGAGTGTTGAGGTCCGGCAACGTCCTTCTCCTTCTTTCGTTCACTTCTATTCAGAGAGAAAGAGAGCGTTGAGGTTCGCGAAGGAGAGGACCAGCGAATTAGGGCAACCGGCAACATCCTCTCCTTCTTTCGTTCACTTCTGTTCAGAGAGAAAGAGAGCGTTTACTGCCTTAAGGTTCGCGAAGGAGGGAGGGAGGGAGAAGAAGAGAGCGACAGAGGGAGGCAGCGAGGTTTACAGTGATCGTTTCAGAGAGGGCGAGAGTGTTTACAGTGAGCGAGTTTCAGAGAGAGCGAGGGGTGCGAAGGAATGGGAAAAAAGTAATAGGATTCAGAATTTTAGCGTCGGTTGTTTTAAACAACCGATGCTAAAGGTCTCACGCAAATACACTTTTAGCATCGGTTGTTTAAACAACCGATGCTAAAAGTCTGACGCATATACTTATAGCATCGGTTCTTTAAACAACCGATGCCAAAGGTCTCACACAATTACACTTTTAGCATCGGTTGTTTAAACAACCGATGGTAAATGTAAGCGCGGAAACTAAAAACTTCAATTTAATTACAAATTTGCCACCGCGTCTACATTTAGCATCGGTTGTTCAAACAACTGATACTAAATGATGCTTTTTAATGTCTATTTTCCACTAGTGATAGTTGTTGTCGAGACGAAGTGTCAAAACCAGACAAACCAACCTATCAATTAAGTGATAGTTTTTTTACTTTCCCATTTGTTCTAGTTTCTGACACAACTCAAACTTTTGCTATATCATGGAAAGCTTGATGTTGAGGTATGTGAAACACATAATGTACCTTAATTGTAATCTCAAATGAAGTTTTTCTTACTTAATAAAATCATGAAAATAGAAACACTCTAACATGAAAATATTATCAAGGTAACATTAGTGTTGTGATTCCATACTTTTCATTAAAAACGTAATATCATGTGAAGGCATTATAAGTATATATGATGACAGAGAGAGAGAGAGATTAACTGGTAAAAATCGATGCATAAGTTACATGCATAATTTGTAATTGTCATATAGTATGCATATAGATCGCCAGAAAAAATATAATATATAATAATATGAAACAAATATATATTTAATCTAATCTAATCTAATATTTATTTATACAAATAAACCTCCTGTGAAATTACCAATTTTGATCTCTTATTAACAAGACACATATCTAATTTAAGGGTAAAAATGTCATTATACTCTTTTTCTTCCTCTTTTTTCTCTTTCTTCTTACACTCTTTTTCTTCCTTTTAACTTTTCTCTTAAACTCTCTTTCTTTCTTTTTTTTCTTTTTACTTTACTTTTACTTTTTCCATAAACAATCATTCTCATTCTCTTATCACTTTACTTTTTAACTAAATTTCTAAATCTATTTATTTTAGACAAACAAACCTCCTCCTATGAAATTATCAATTTGGATCTCTTATTAACAAGACACATATCTAATTTAAGTGTAAAAATGTCATTACAC
This sequence comes from Astragalus membranaceus, assembly GCA_039519185.1. Lineage (NCBI taxonomy): Eukaryota > Viridiplantae > Streptophyta > Magnoliopsida > Fabales > Fabaceae > Astragalus > Astragalus membranaceus. The sequence continues at coordinate 90,709,691 of CM076854.1, read as the reverse complement.
TCTCTTTCTTTCTTTTTCTTCATATTACACTCTCTTTCTTCATTTTTTTTCTCTTTCTTCTTACATTTTCTTTCCTCATTTTCATTTTTATCTTACACTCTCTTTCTTTCTTTTTTTCTTTTTACTTTACTTTTACATTTCCCAGAAACAATTCTTCTCTTTTCCCATAAAAATGTCATTACATTCTTTTTCTTTCTTTTTCTTCTTATTACACTCTCTTTCTTCATTTTTTCTCTTTCTTCTTACACTCTCTTTCCTCATTTTCACTTTTTTCTTAGACTCTCTTTCTTCATTTTTTCCTTTTTACTTTACTTTAACTTTTTCCATAAACAATTCTTTTCTTTCTCTTATCACTTCACTTTAGTTTTTTTTAACTAAATTTCTAAATCTAATCTAATATCTATTTATCTATTTATCTATTTATACAAACAAACCACCTATGAAATTACCAATTTGGATCTCTTATTAACAAGACACATCTAATTTAAGGGTAAAAATGACATTACACTCTCTTTCTTTCTTTTTCTTCTTACACTCTTTTTCTTCATTTTTTTCTCTTTCTTCTTACACCCTCTTTCCTCATTTTCACTTTTCTCTTACACTCTCTTTTTTCCTTTTTCCTTTTTACTTTACTTTTACTTTCCCATAAACAATTCTTCTCTTTCTCTTATCACTTTAATTTAGTTTTTTTAACAAAATTTCTAAATCTATTTAAACAAACAAACCTCCTATGAAATTATCAATTTTAATCTTTTATTAACAAGACACGTATCTAATTTAAGGGTAAAAATGCCATTATACTCTCTTTCTTTTTCTTCTTATTACACTCTCTTTCTTCATTTTTTTCTCTTTCTTCTTACAGTCTCTTCCCTCTTTTTCACTTTTCTCTTACACTCTCTTTCTTCTTTTTTTCCTTTTTACTCTACTTTTACTTTTCCCATAAACAATTCTTCTCGTTCTCTTATCACTTCACTTTTGCTTTTTTAACTAAATTTCTAAATTTATACAAACACTACTCTACTAAAATTACCTATAAAAATGTAAATGAGTCACACTAAAAAGCAAAACAAAAACTATCACCTTTTTGGAAAAAGTTATCACCTTAAAATTTTAATTTTTCTCTCCGAAATCTTTTTACACTCTTATTGATAATCTATTATCACCTATTATTGATAATTTACAATCTATCTTTTACTATCTACTAATCAACTAAAAAAATCAACTGAAACTACGAGATAACTGCAATGATATATAAAAAAATACGGGATAACTGCACTGATATAGAAGAAAAAAACACAGGATTAATATTTGTCATTGATAATTAAAATTTTTAAAGACTACTATAAACCTACTATATAAAAAGAAGAAGATTTAATGACTATTTAAACTACTGATTAATATTTAAAACAAATATTTCTTATTGATAATCTACTATCTCTCTTTTACCATCTATTATAATATACTAATCAACTAAAATAAACAATTGAAACTACGAGATAACAACACTGAAATATAAAAAAAAACACGGGACAAACTGCACTGATATATAAAAAAACACGAGATTAATATTTGCCATTGATAATTATAATTTTTGAAGACTACTATAAACCCACTATCTAAAAAAACAAGAAGACTTAATGACTATTTAAACTGATTAGTATTTAAAACACATGTGACAAATATTTGTCACTAATACCTAAAAAAGGGCAAATAATTGTCACTGATATATAAAAAAAACACGGGATAAATATTTCTTATTGATAATCTACTATCTATCTTTTATTATCTACTATAATCTACTAATCAACTCAAATAATCAATTGAAACTAACAGATAACTGCACTGATACATAAAAAAACACGGGATAATTGCACTGATATATAAAAAAAAATACGGGGATAACTGCAATGATATATATAAAAACACGGGATAGCTGCACTGATATATAAAAAAATACGGGATAACAACACTGATATATAAAAAAACACTGCACTGATATATAAAAAAATGGGATAAATGCACAGATTGTTTTTAAATGATACTTTTACATTTTTAGATTTTAATATTTATCTATTTTTTATTTTAAAATCCTTTTTTATTTACTTTAAATTTGTCTTTATTTTCACGGGATAATGTTCAGACTATTTAAATACTGTCTAAGTTCATTCATAAAAAGAACACGACAGCACCCGTGCGTATGCACATGTATCCTACTAGTATATAATAATAATAATAATAATAATAATAATAATAATAATAATGTAAGATGAATCTACAAGTGTTATATAGATTGTTTTTAACAACTAGTTAGTAGGCTCGCTTTTCTATGATTTGCAATCCAGACTCCTTTAAATTTTGGCTCAATTTTATTTATTTTTTATACTTTGTGCTATATATTTTTTGGTTTTTTTTCAAAATACCCCTTCATTTTAATCAATTTTTTTACCGGAGCTCCAAAATTTTACTTTTCTTGGAATTACCAATTAAAAAGATATTTTCGGAAATTTTTTTCGTTACCACTTCGGAATTACCCAAAAAAGATAAATCCGGAAGTATAAAATTGTGTTCTGGATTTATGTATTATAGGGTAATTCTGAAAATTTTATTTTGCTCCATTCCGGAATTATCTGATAAGACATAAATCCGGAAAGTTAGTTTTTTTCTATTCCGGATTTATGTGTCATAGGGTAATTCCGAATTTTTATTTTTATATTTAATTTATTTATTTTATTTTATTAAATAGATACGGCTACAGCTGATGGTAACATTCTCTCTGCTATGGATTTATCGAACGCATTTACCACTACAGAGGTACATGTCTCCCTAAAGCTCTTGTTTACGATTATTTATAAGTTATTAATTATGATAATGATTATTTATAAGTTATTAATCATTTTGTAGATTTTTGCTACCCGTGACAATCTTGTACGTTGGGCTAAATATATCGAGAAAGCCAATAGAGTGGTGTTAGGATTTAGGCAAGTGTACCAAATCGTCGTAAGTATTAAAATCGGTAAAAACCGAATATCGTCCTCAAGGATTATCTAATGCAATTACCAATAAACGCTAACAACAACTAAACGAACACAAATAAACTGAGATTGGGTTGTTATAATCGAGTAACAAAACTATAAAGTAAGATAACAAAATATTTTTGTATTTTTGATAATAGAAAGAAAAGAACGCCTTGAAAATATGAGATGGTAAAAGATGTTAGAGACGAACTCCTAATGATTCCACACTATTGCAAGCTGATTTGTATTGAAAATTTACTCTCTTTAACTTTGTTATCAAACCCACAACATTAACTAATTCCTAATTCCTTAGGCAACTAATCCTTTGTTAACAACTAAAACCCTAATTCCTTAGGTGATTATAGTTAACAACAAGCATTAGAATCAAGGGTTTGCAAGATACAACAACTCAAAGATTATTCCTAAGCCAAGAGTTGAAGGTATTCAATCTCAAACATTCAAGAATAAAACTTCCATTCCATAAATGAATCATAAATCATTCTATGAGTGATCAAATCATAAAAAGCAGTAAGAACAGAGATTAAATACACAAAGTAAGAGAAAATATGACATAAAAGTAAATCTAAACCAGCTCCAATAGTGTTTTCTCAATATTCATTCATTCCTAACAAAAAGAGACTTAGCTACACATAGTAGAAGAAGAGGGAAAACAGAAATTACAACTTAATGAAGAGGAAGAACTCATTTGAAACTCCAAATCTTGTTCCCAAGCCTTGAATCTTCAATAGAGATTAAATGGAATGAGTGCTTTTGAGTTCTAGGGTTTCCAAGAGTGTAAAAAACTGCTTTTTTCGAGTTCAAAATCGCTATTTAAACAATTCAGCGCATTAGGAACTGCTCGAATGCGCGTACGCGCAAGATACGCGCAAGCCACGCGCAAAAGCTACTGGACCAATTCTGCACACTTGCGTGTGACTGGCGCTTACGCGCAACTTACGCGCAACAACTACTGGAAAAAATACCGCACTTTCGCGTGATTGGCGCGTACTTGCAGCAAAAACAAGAGTAACTTCCACCAATGGAGGTTTAGTGCAAAATGAGTCCGTCTGGTGCTGCCAGAAACTTGCTGCAATGTAATCTGCCCTAAATCGCTCCCAATTTCACTTCTTGCTTGCACAACTTGTTCTTCAATTTGATCTAGTTCCTGAGCACATAAACATAAAGAAAACCAGCATAACCACTGCACAAAAACCAAATTCACAAATTCACAAATTCGGCTCAAACTTTACTCTTGTTAATTAAAATCTTCATGTAAAACACACTTTTTAACATTAAAAACAAGCATGTGATATGGATTTATCAAGTGGTTGTTATCATTATTAGATCCGAGTCCACCATGAATGGTAAGGGGAAGAAGAATAAAATTATTTTGGGTTGCGACATGGTAGATATGTTGGAGTAGACGTCAGTTGTTCCAGAGCAAGGTCTTCAAAGAAGTGTGGTTGTCCTTTCAGGCTGAAAGCTACACCATTGAATCCTCCTGTTGGTGATTGGAAAGTCAGAGTGAGATATGGAATGCACAATCATGAGCCTCATAAAATGTGTCTCGGCCTTGCAATATTTGGGCGGTTCAATAAGGAAGAGAGGTCTTTGGTTGAAGAGCATATATACTATGTTAAATGTTAAAGCGCAAAATAGTTTGGATGCAATTAAAAAGCGATTTGCTGGCAACTTGAGTACTATCTCACAACTGTATAGAACCCGTAGCATGTTCCGATCGAGCCGGAGATGTTTTAGAACAGAGATACATGAGCTTATGAGGCTGATAGATTCTGAACATTATTTGTGTTGGAGAAGAAAATTTGATGACACCGATGTTGTTGGTGAGATCATGTGGGCACACCCTGAGTCTATCAAATATAGGTTGCCTCTCTTGGAGATTGTTGGTGTGACTTCCACTGAGTTGACATTTTCAGTGGCATTTGCTTACTTGTCAGCAGAGCGGTATGACGACTATAGATGGGTACTGCAGACATTGAGAGATCTGATGGTGGTAGATATCCCACTTCCTCAAATTATCCTCACCAACAAAGAAACGTCATTGATGAATGCCATAACAGTTGTGTTTCCCGAGAGTCAGAATTTACTTTGCCGGTATCAAATAAACAAGAATGTCGATGCTAAGTGTAAGCAGGCGGTGAAGGGGATAGAGTCAAGTTAGTGATGGAGCTTTGGAGGTCTATAGTTGACTCTACAAGCGATGAGGAGTTTTATCAACTAGTGATGGAATTTGAACAATCATGTGTCGATATACCCAAGTTTGTGAGTTATGTGAACAAGTATTGGTTGATTCCTCACAAGGAGATATTTGTCTTGGCGTGGATTGATTGGGTGAGACACTTTGGAAATACAACAACTAATAGGTACGTCCTTTAATCTTATTTGTTTCAATAGATAGTTTGTTTCACTGTTTTTCTTATTTGTTTTACTTTTATATAGGGTTGAGTCAGCACATTGGGCATTGAAGAGGGCAGTGGGTTTTAATGGAGGAGATTTATGCAGATGCTGGGAGGGAATGCACGGTATGGTGAATGCACAAATTGATAAAATTGTGGATTCTTTTTAAAAAAGCATCAATCGCGTGGATGTCCGGCACAACACTCCATTCTACAAGGGTTTCATTGGGTGCGGGTTAACTTGAACTCTACTACTCTATTACCTCCTGTTCATCGATCTTGGTTTCATTATGCTTCACCAGATGCTAGATTGTGGTTATATCCATATGTTGGACGTCTCCAATTATAGCCTGATTTAGCTCCAGTCCCCGATGCACCTACCGGCCCAATTAATTTGTAGACGTTGGATGATTAATTGTATAATATAATATTTTTATTAAATGCTTTATAAAATATTATTATTTGACGGTCTTGATTTTGCCGAAACTTTCCAACAGCCTTGATGTTGTTGATACTTTCAACGGTCTTGATTTTGCCGACACTTTCCAACGACCTTGATGTTGCTGACACTTTCAACGATCTTGATTTTGCCGACACTTGTCATCAACGGTGGGCATCCCATTTAGGGTTTCAAAACTTTCGCTATAAATATACCCATTCAGGGTTTCAGTTCTTTCACACACAACACATCATTTGATTCCAACTTCTTTCACACACAACACAAGAAAATGGACACCTTTTCAACCCAATACTCTCATGATTTCACACTGACTTCTATTCACCATCAGGAATTGTTGGACAGTCAGGGGTAAAATTGGCAGTTTGTTCATTTTGGAGGGTATGATGTCTAAAGGGGGGAGGTATGAAAAAAAACCTATATTTTTTGAGGTGGTATAATTAAATAACTATATAGAGCTCTTTGTATTTTATTTTATTTTTGCGGTAGCAAGAGCTACCCTATCTTACTAAGACCAGCCACCCTTTTTGGCACGTTTTTGTGGGATGTGAACTAAATCGTTACAAACTGGCTCGACCTTAGTTGGCTAATAACGTTAATATTGTGTTACTGTCACTAAATGACTTCCGTTTGATGGTCAGGATATGATAAGTCTATCATATCTAGTGTCAGTCCAACGTTTGTTGAGCCAGCAGTATATGATAACTTAATCCTGTGACTTATCATATCATGTCGTTGTAGTTAAAATCTTATCCTGAATTTGAGCTGGGATAGAAATCAGCAGGATATGATAAGAAAATAATTCACTCATTTACCTTTCTAAAATATATTTTAAAATATGCAAATATGAAATCTAATAAAAAATAAATACATATATTAAAAAGTAAAAATAAAAGTTAATGTTAGATTTAAAAATTAAGAATATTAGTACTTAATTTAAAAAACAATGTATGATTTTATAATAAGGGTAATTTTGTCATTTTATATAATCTAAATATTAAAACTCTATTGAAATTAAAAAAATTAAATTAAGTCATTAGTACCTAACATTTCCCCTGCCCAATAAGATTGCCTATAAAAAAAATAACACAAGTAGAAAGCAACAAGTAATTAAAAAGTAGAAGCGAAATTGATGCGGATTGATAACGGAAGTGACTAGTAATTAGACAGGCCTGAAACTAAATAGTAAATTACCAGTAAACATGTTTTGAGTCATTATCAATTAAAATAAGAGCTTAAGTCATTGCTGATTATTATATATTATTATTGAATGAAAAATAAACCACTCAATTTTGTTTATGTACACTTGCCTTTACTTTAGGAACTTAAAGGAGCCTATATGCACTTATAAAGGTTCCTACACTAGCCATATTATCCCAAGGCTTTCTGGAAAGTAGATAAATATGAATGATGATAAAGAGAAAGAACATCATGAGTTTCCAGATTTCTCAATCAATGTTTGTCATAATTATTTTAATTTAAATTGCAACTATTCTATCGCCAAGTGCATTGCTATTGACTTTTGACATAAACGTTTCATGCATAGCCGGTTATTATTACAACGTGATGTAACTTTTTTTTATAAGCATGATGTGTTAACTTGATTATAAAATTACTTATGTTACCATGTATGTAAATTTATCAATATATCATCACTCTTCCTGAATAATGGAAGTGATAAAAGCAATACCTTTTACCAAAAGAAAAAACTTTGAAACCTTTTCTGTTATAAATTCCTTTTTGTAATAAACTAAATAAACAGTGTTTTTTTTATAAGGCAAGCAGAAACTAATAAGTCTTCATCGATTGGGGTTTCTGTCCTATCTCTCTCAAGGAATGTCTATCCAAGTTGGTCTCTAAGGTCTTTGCCATTAGACTAGGAACGGTAATGGATTCGATTATTGCTCCAAGTCAATTGGTGTTTATTAGTGGAAGACAATTGGTGGATGGGGTGGTTGTGGTAAACAAGGTGGTGAACATGACAAAAAATCGAGTAAGGGTTGTCTTATTTTGAAAATTGATTTCTAAAAAGGTTATGACTCTCATAACCTGTGAATATTAAATGTTGGCGGAGTTCAGTTCTTGTTAAAAGCGGCGTACATGATTAGGGCATGCGTCTTTTCAGGTAGTCTCTCGGTTTTGGTCAAAGAAAGTTCAATTGTTCAGGTCGACATTCAACGTGGTCTTAAAGAGGGGGATTCCCCTAGCTCCCTTTCTTTTCCTACACGTAGCTAAGGGTTAGAGCGGACTCCGAAATGGTGTCACACGATAGACTTACTAGGTTCCAGGTGGGAAATTCATATTTGGTTGTTTCTCATTTACAGTTTTCGGATGATACTCTGTTTATTGGAGAGGCTCCTGTTGACAATTTGCCGATTATGAAATCTATCATGCATTGGTTTTACCTTATATCTAGGCTGAAAGTTAATTTTCATAAGAGTAGCCTCATGGCGGTAAATAGGGAGCATACCCTTCTTGACATGGTGGAAAATTTTCTTATTTTTTATATCGAATCAGTCTCCTCAAAGTATCTTGGATTACTCGCGGGTGCTTGACATCATGCGCGCTAGGCTTCATTCTTAGCGGAATAGTTATGTAAGTCTTGGAGGACGGATTGTTCTAGTCAATTTTGTTCTCAGTAGCATTCAAATATTTTTTTACCTTTCTTGTTTGAAAATGTTGGGGAATGTCTTGAAAGCGGTGGGATAGGTTCAGAGAAGGTTTCTATGGAGAGTTCAAAGAAGATTTCATAGTTTCCAGAATTTGAACCATGGACCTCCTTCTTCAAGATCCTTCATGACCCTTAGCTCGCCAACTAAGCTGCATTCTTGGACAGCGATAGAAATGCTTATTCTCTATTTCGTGATGAATAGCTAGGGTTCAAATTTCTGAACCTAACTAGCTCGTTTGGTGATCGATTCAATGCATAAGGACCTATAATAATATTAGGTCAAGGTCATAAATGAACATAGAGGAACGTGTCACGTCGGTTGACTGCATTCCAACTGTTGTAACTATGACTCTAACAAAATTAGTTAAGTTAGGGAGAAGTAGTTTGTTAGCTAAGTGATAGGAAGTTAGTTAGTCTAGATTGTAACTACCTCTTGTTTGGAATCTTCCTATATAAAGTCTTAGCTAGGTGCTGTTACTGCATAGAGAGAGTTAGGACTCACATTAAATTCCTAAGAATTATCATAGAGAGAAGAGTGTGGTAAGATTAGAGTGTAGTTGAGCAAACCCTCGACCTGTAATGTTTTGTAATCTTTGATTCACATTCTTCTATGCTAATGGAATTAGCATTCCAGCTAACACTAGTGGAAAAAGGACATTAAAAAGCATCATTTAGCATCGGTTGTTTGAACAGCCGGTGCTAAACGTTGAACCGGTGGCAATTTTGTAAATAAACGGAAGTTTTCAGTTTTTGAGCCTACATTTAGCATCGGTTGTTTAAACAACCGATACTAAAAGTATTGGCGTCAGACATTTAGCATCGGTTGTTTAAACAACTGATGCTAAATGTGCATTGTGACAGACCTTTAGTATCGGTTGTTGTAATAACCGATGCTAAATGTGGGTGTCAAACACATTTAGCATCGGGTGTTAATACACCCGATACTAAATGTCCAACTTTTTTCTACGCGTTATCTCATACTCTCTTCTCTCTGAACTCTCAGTTCTCTCTCAACTCTCATCTCTTTCGTCGTTCTCTCTCAACTCTCATCTCTCTGAACTCTCATGACTTGCGTTCTCTCTCAACTCTCATCTCTCTCGTCACCGTCACCAGTGCCTTCTGAACTCTCATCTCTTCCGTCGCGTTCTCACTCGCAGGGAACCTTCGAGCTTCGCAGAGAACCCTAAGTTCTTTTCTTGCCGTTGGCGCTTCTAGGTCGTTGTCGCCTATTTCGCCATCGCCTTCAGTGCAGAGAAATTTTCGAAACCCTAAGTTGCTCGCCCTCGCCGTTGGTTGCTCCCTGTCACCCTCGTCGTTGCTTGCTCGTCGTCGCTGTCGCCGTCGCCTTCAGTTCAGGTACCCACAGTTCTGTGTTTCTAACTGTTCTTAGTTTTTGACATTGTTCGATTCTGGCTTGTTTCATTTCATTTTATGTTTCTGTTCCTTCGTTTCGATTTGAATTTGTTTCTGTGCAATTTCATTCATTTTGTTTCCCTATGCTTCATCTGAAATGTAGCAAGTCTCTCTTGCATTGGTTGTGTTCCTGTATGTTTAGATCTGTGAGATTTAGGGTTTTATTTTCATATGTTTTGATCCTTTGTGTTTCTGTATGTTTTGTTCCTGTATGTAGCAAGTCTCTCTTGCATTGTTTGTGTTCCTGTATGTTTTCATATGTTATGTGAGATGGGATTTTATTTACTATAATTTGTGATTTTGATTAATTATCAATGAATGATGAGTTCTATAAATTTACTTCTCTTTATTGTTTTACTTAGATACTTAATTGGAAACCTTTTTACTGGACCATTTCTCAATGAGCTATATTTTTACTTGTTTGGAGCGTAGCCATGGATCGTAGTTGGATACAATGTAATCGTCTGAGTGATGAGTATGCGAAAGCAGTCGAAGAGTTTATAAACTTTGCTCAAGCAAATCTTCGCAAAACTGATGCTCCCAAAACTGATGTTCCCGAAGTTTATGTAACTTATTCATGTCCTTGTTGTAATTGTGTGAATCGAACCCCACAACCACCAAGTGTAATACGAGATCATCTCTTTGTTTATGGGATCTTACCCAGTTATACCACATGGATATGGCATGGTGAATCAACCGGCAACCCAAGTGTGTCGAAAAGTGAGAAAGTCGATGAAGATATGGATGATCGAATGGAGGACATGATACGTGACATTGGTCCTGAATCTTTTAAGCGAGCGCATGAATATGATAATTTGTGCAAAGACAAAGATCAACCTTTGTATTTGGGTTGCACAAAATACACTCGGTTGTCTGCGTCGTTAAAGTTGATCAACCTGAAGGCGATAAATGGGTGGACTGATAAGGGATTCACCGAATTGCTTGAGCTGTTGGAAGACATGCTTCCCATAGGTAACACATTGCCAAAACGAACGTATGATACAAAGAAGATATTGTGTCCGATGGGTGTGGAGTATCAGAAAATACATGCATGTCCCAATGACTACATATTGTATCGGAAAGACTTTGAGAAGTTGCATAACTGTCCTACGTGTGGTTGGTAGCGCTACAAAGTGAAGTCAGGTGAATCTAATTGTGACGACAACGACACAAAGGGTTCCCCTGCGAAGGTTTTGTGGTATCTTCCAATAATACCTAGGTTCAAATGCTTGTTTGCTAATGCAAATGACGCGAAGAGCATTAGATGGCATGCAGATGAGAGGAAATGTGATGGGCAGCTTCGCCATCCGGCCGATTCTTTGCAATGGAAGAAAATTGATAATTTGTATTCGGATTTTGGCACCGAGTCAAGAAATCTTAGGCTCGCACTTGCTTCAGATGGGATGAATCCATATGGTAACTTAAGTACGAATCATAGCTCGTGGGACATTTAGCATCGGTTGTTTCAAACAGCCGACGCTAAAAGTCCACCTGTGAGACATTTAGCATCGGTTGTTTTAAACAACCGACGCTAAAAGTCCTCTTTGAGACATTTAGCATCGGTTGTTTCAAACAACTGACGCTAAATGTCATTTTTAGACGTCCGAAATAGTTTTTAATGTGACATTTAGCATCGGTTATCTGAGCACCCGATGCTAAAGGTGACATTTAGCGTCGGTTAAATAACCGATGCTAAATGTATGACATTTAGCATCGGTCGATTTAGCGTCGGGCGATAACCGACGCTAAATGTCCAATTTAACCGACGCTAAATATCTTTTTTCCACTAGTGTAAATCCCCCAAGTGTAGGAATCAAGTGGGTGATTGTGATCTGGGTGATCAAACTCTGTTTTATATGTGTTCTTGCAAGAATTGATTCTATGCTTCCGCTTGAATTTGCCTTTCCTAAGGTTAAATTCCTAATAACTAGTATCAGAGTTGTTGGTGCGAGAAAGATCAAGAACAATGGTGATGACAAAGTTTGATATTGAACGCTTCAACAACAAGAACGACTTCGCATTGTGGAGAATGAAAATGCGAGCCCTGTTGGTCCATGAAGGGTTGGAAGATGCGTTGGAGGGAGAAAGCAAACTGTCGGCAACTCTAATAAATGATAAAGAGAAGAAAGATCTTATGAATAAAGCGTACAACGTCATAAATTTATGTCTGAGATATAGTTAAAAGTGTCAAACAAGAAATTATGGGTTCTACTTTGAATTTGACTTCAAAAGAGGAATTTGAGTTTGAGGTGGAGGATTAAACCAATAGTAAGGGTGATTTGGGATCTCAACAAGAGCATCAAGATATTGAAGAAGATAATCACGTAGAAACTAAGATCAGTCAGTACAGTTTAATTGCTCGAAGGATTAAAATCCCTTAAAGGGGTGGAGGATTTTTTCAACATAACTAATGGTTTGAAGATCCAAGATTGAGATTTGTAATATCTGGATCATCAAAGTTGTTTCTCTCAAGTTGCTTAGTTAGATTGTTATTAAGCATTATTTTTGGTTACAACTAAGTGTCTCTCTTTAGAGTTAGTTAGGTGATTGTTGTAACTAAACTACCATTTGTCCATGGAAAGGGTATATATAAAGTCTTAGTTGTGGTTTAGGGGGAAATTCTCGTCAACAAGAGTAATTTGAGTCTAAAATATTATTTCTAACTAAAGGGACTTGTTTTGTTAGATCCAAGGTGGAGAGCAATGAAATATGATATGAAATATGAATATCTATCTACTGCATGCTAAGAAGTCTGGTGATTAATTTAGAATCACAAAAATGGTATAGTTGATACAAGTATAATTTGTAAAATCGTAATGAGAATAATAAAAAAAGGAAGGAATACTCGTTATGGGAACAATAAAAAAGGAAGCAATTAATAAACAATATATAAAAAAAAGAAGTCTGCAGAAAAAAAAAATTAACACGAGAGAAGGAACGAAGAGGAATAACATAGAGAAAGAATGAAACCAAAATGAAGAGAATCCCGTCGGCATGGCATCACAATGTTTCGCAGCGCTGCGCACTGCCATTGTTGACTATACCACATGGTCAACAATATTTTACTATGGTTACTTTTATACAGTTACTATTATAATTGATTTACTTTACCAAATGTAATTTCATTTTCATTTAGAGTACATTTACATTTGCATTTCATCTTGCCAGCTCATGTATTGATCAGCTGAATATACTCTTTGTAATTCTGTTGAACCATAGTAGCAGTTAATACAATTCCGTTTTCAATTCAGTTTCACGATTCTCTCTCTCTCTCTCTCTCTCTCTCTCTCTCTCTCTCTCTCTCTCTCTCTCTCTCTCTCTCTCTCTCTCTCTCTCTCTCTCTGCACTGTGTGAGTGTGTGTTAATGGTGAGTGTGAGCTTGATACCCCCAACCAATTGGTATCTAGAGCTTCGTTTTGTGAGAAGACTTGGGAAACACGAGTGACGGTGAGAGTGTGTGTGATTTCATTCCCTCAACGATGGCTACGTTCCAGTAGCGGAGAAAGCACCTGAGGCATAGAGGAATGCACAGTGTGAAGTAAGGAAGAAAGATCAGAAAACTTTGTTCTACATTCATCAATGTGTTGACACGAAGGTGTTTGAGAAAATCGCAGAGGCGACAACATCGAAGGCAGCGTGGGATATTCTGGTACGGTGTTACGGTGGCGATGCAACCGTGAAGAAAGTGAAGCTACAGTCACTAAGGAAGCAATATGAGAATCTGCAAATGAAGAATAATGAGAAGATTGCAGACTATATTTCGCGCGTTGTCACGGTCACCAACGAGATGAAAACTTGTGGTGAGACAATCACTGAGCAAGTGATTGTTGAGAAGGTACTTTGTTCTCTAACTCCTCAATTTGATTTTATCATGGTTGCAATAGAACAATCTAAGGAGACTTGATAAGAATAACAAGAACAGTGATAATAGTAATGACAAACCAGAATTCTCAAATCAGGGAGCTAAGAACAATAAGAAATTTAACAAGAAGAATAGTAACTTTGATAAGAGAAAGATTCACTGCTTTAACTGTGATAAATTTGGACATTTTGTTGATGAATGTTGGTCCAATAAAGAGAATAAAAAGGAGGAAGCAAACATTGCTAAGGAAGATTCTGATGATGATCCAGTTTTTTTGATGGTAACTACGAGAGGGAAGAGACTGATTTATGGTATATGGACACAGGCTGCTCAAACCATATGACCAGCAACAAAGATTGGTTGATTAATTTTGATCCTAGCGAGAAAACTAGGATAAGACTTGCGATGAGAGGACAGTCTGCAGAAGGCATGGGAGATATAATGGTTGTGAGGGAAGAAGGAAAAACTGTGGTAATAGAGAATGTGTGGTATGTTCCTGGTATGAAGTGCAACCTTAAGAGTGTTGGTCAGCTCTTGGAGAAGGGATTCTCAGTTACCATGTGTGATGGGAAGCTGGAATTGTTTGATTAACAAATGAATGTGGTCTTGAGGTCATCTCTTGGCAAGAACAGGACATTCAAAGTGAGTATTCAATCAACTGAGACACAATGTCTCGGTGCTATAGATATAGAGGGTGAGAGTCTGCTGTGGCATAAGAGGCTGGGACACCTAAACTTTAGGAGTTTAGGTCACTTGAATTCCAAGAATTTGGTGCAGGGAATTCCTAAGACTGTGACACCAGGGAAATCCTGTGATGTGTGCTTGAAGAGCAAGCAATCTAGGTTACCATTCACTGCTGAACTACCACCTAGAGCAACTCATGCTTTAGGAGTGGTACACTCAGATGTGTGTGGGCCATTTGAGGTGCCTTTACTTGGTGGAAATAGGTATTTCGTATCTTTTGTAGATGAATTCACAAGAATGATGTGGGTGGCTCTTATTAAATCCAAGCATGAGGTGTTTGCTGAGTTTAAGAAGCTTAAGGTGAAGGCTGGAAAACAGAGTGGACAGCAGTTAAAAATACTCAGAACTGATGGTGGTGGTGAGTTTAACTCAAGAGAGTTTAAAGGGTTTTGTGAAGAGCATGGCAGTGAGCATGAAGTGACAACCCCCTATACACCACAACACAATGGTCTTGCTGAAAGAAGAAATAGAACATTGCTTGATATGGCAAGGAGTATGATGAAAGAGAAGAACCTACCTCACACACAGTGGGGTGAGGCTATTGCTACTGCTGCATACATACTGAATAGGTGTCCAACTAAAAGGTTGAAGGAAGTGGTTCCACTTGAGAAATGGACTAGCAAGAAGCAGAGTGTTAACCATCTCAAGATTTTTGGAGCATTATGTTTTAAGCATGTGCCAAATGCTACTAGAAGGAAGCTAGATGACGAGAGCAAGATCATGATATTGGTAGAACATCATTCCACACGAGCCTACAAGTTCTATTGTCCCGTGACTAACAAAATTGAGATGAGCAGGGACGTTGTAACACCCCAAAATAATTCAAGTATTTATTTATTTAATTAATTTAATTAGGTGCTATATAGTGGTTGGTTATATTAAAATAATAATAGGGTATTTAATTTAACTAAGAGGTGGTGATTAGTAAATAAGGGAGTGGTGTGTTAATTATGTTAGGGAGTAGTGGAAGTGATTAAGGGAGTGTAAATAAGGCTCGTTGTTGTTAAGTAGCCCAATTGAATTAGTAAAAAGCCTTAGGGTCTTAGGAAAACCCTTACTTGTGCAGAGGAACAAAAAAATTGAAAAGTGAGAAATGTGTGAGAGTGAGAAAACGCGACGGCTCAAGGAGAGAAGGGAGAGGTTTTGCGCAAGCTTGAAGAAGAAGAAGAAGGCTAGGGTTGTTGGTGTCTTGGCGAAATTTCAAGGAGCTTGTGAATTCTTCCATTAACAAAAGGTTAGGGGCTCTCTTTTCATCCTTAATAACTTATAGGATTAGAATCACATGAGTTAGGTTTTAGGGGGGGTTTGATTGATTGAATTGAATTGTTGTTTTTGGATGTTTTTGTTACGATGAATGTAAATTGTTAAATCCATGTTGTTGATGATGAACTTATGTTATTTTGGTAGAATCCATAATTGATTAGTATTGAGATGTACATGATATTAGTCATGCAAGTTAGGTGTATGTTGTAATGACTAAATAAAATCGAGAATGGAAACGATTTGGGTAGAGGTTCAGTATTTCGGTAACTGGGAACGTTGTGTTGATTGAAAAATTATGTGGTTTACTGTTCTGGAAAATAGACTTAATGCTTGTTAATTTGGCATTGATTTGGTTGCATTTGGAGTTGTAAAACTTAAGTTATAGGTGAAACAAGTTAGGTTAAAATTCTGAAAACGATTTGGGTAGAGGTTCAGTATTTCGGTAACTGGGAACGTTGTGTTGACTTAAAAATTATGTGGTTTGCTGTTCTGGAAAATAGACTTAATGCTTGTTAATTTGGCACTGGTTTGGTTGCGTTTAGAGTTGTGTAGCTCGAGATATGAATTTCACAAGTTAAGGTAAGATTCTGGAAACAATCTGGACATAGGGTCAGTGTTTTGGTCACTGCGTTTTCAAAAGAACTCATTTTCGAACGAATCCAATTTCTTTGAAAACTAGACAGAATTATCCCCAGTTTATGCACAAGTTTCATGCAATTTGATTGAGTTTTGGTCATTTTAGAACTGCTTGAATTTGAAGGACAGAAACTGCCCTCTTTTAAAACTAGTATGTGTGTTTTTGAAAACTGTACCTGTTAGACTCTCTTTTTCAAAAAAACTGAACTTAGGAATAAGAAGTAGACCCATAGGACTTTCCAACAAGTATTTATTTGTCGATATCCGGTGTGGGTTACTATTTTAATCAATTCGCCAAAGTAAGCGCATGGTTACGGAATTTCTGCACCTTGTTTGTTTTTCGCGATATCTTTTGATCCGGGAACCCGATTGAGGCGTTCTAAGATGCGTTGAAGAGCTCACTCAGAGGCCTAACCGATTATTCTATTTTTAAGGCAAAATGAATTGTTTTGTATTGCTGTTGCTGTTTTATGCTGCTGTTTATATTGCTGCTGCTACTCTATGTGCTGTTTTGGTCCCTATGGGTGTTGTTTAGTCCTTTGGTGACAATGTAGTCGCGTAATTAATTGTGCTTGGTGTGATTGGTGTGCTATCCTTAGAGCTGAAATTTTGGAGATGTATAATGGTGATGTATATAAAATGGTGAGATAAATTATTGGTGAGTTTATTGGTGAGTGCCCTCAAGGCAATGGTCTATGACCTTTCTTTTGGTGTTGGTGAGTTAATAAAACTATTGGTGAGTTAATCAAATTATTGGTGCGCATGTTATTGCATTGTTGTGGTGATTTTGGTGTGTATGGTGCATTGTCATGGCGTCGCATAATCATGTGCATTTATTGGTGAGCAGAAGGCTTCGGCCTTATTTTGGTGTATGCCCTCAAGGCTAATTTTTGGTGATGGATCCACATGCATGTGCCCGTGGAGTTTTGGGTTGCATCTCATACATTGGACATGCATTCGGTACTTTTTCCGGTGGTTATAAATTGATGGTGTATGTGGAGATAATTGTAATTTGGTGTATTTAGTTATATTTGGTGTTGTTCTCGGTGATTGAAAATATTCGGTGCTGTTTCTTGGTGAATGAAAATTAATGGGGCATGTTGTTATTGTGGGGAATTGGTGTGCTTAGTTGCCTTCTCTAAATGATGCTTATCTTATTTGTTATTACTTATGAAATGAGACTCACCCTACTGCTTTTGTGTTGCTTCTTATGTCGGCAACGTGCAGGTGATAGCGAGTGAAGGTGATCTAGTACCTTCTCCTAGTCAGTTGAGTCTGCTCTGATACGTAGCACCGGGGGGCGTTTAGTTTACGTATTATTTTATTTGATGTTTTGAACTTTATTGGTGATGTAATTTGGCATTTTAAGATTTGGTGATTATTCCGCTGCGATGACTATTATGATTTACTTTGGTGTAGGCTAACAGATTATTTGCGGTGCTATGTATCGTACCTTATGACTTTATGAATTGAATTTTGGAGACTATTATGCGTTGTTGTTTTGAAATGTGGCACCCTCTTGTGGATGCATTGAAAGATTTTTGGAAACTCTGATCTTAAATGAATTAAATAGTAGCTTAGTAGAAGGGGGTGTTACAGACGTACTGGTGAGGAAACAGAAACTTAGGACTGGAACATGTGTCAACCAATTTCTATGCATTAAATACACTAGAAATTGAAATTGATGATGCATTAGATCCAACTAATGATGAAATAGTGACTGAGAATGGTGTGCAGAATGATGAACAGCATGATGAGAGTGAATCAGATACTGAACATGATGAGGAGCTTGTGCGGGCCCCAAGGGCGCAGAGAAACAGACAATTGCCAAGAAGATTGGCAGAATATGAATTGATTCCAGATGCTGATATTGATAGTGAAGGTGAAATCATTCACTTTGCTCTGCTAGTAGATGCAGAGCCAGTGAGTGTAGAGCAGGCACTCAAGGAAGATGTTTGGAAGAAAGAAATGAAAGAAGAGTTGAAGGCAATTGAAAGAAATGAAACTTGGGAATTGACCACACTTCCCAAGGATAAAAGAGCAAATAAGTGTAAAATGGGTGTTCAAAGTAAAATTAAATCATGATGGTTCAATTGCCAAACACAAGGCAAGATTGGTGGCTAGAGGCTTTCTACATAAGCATGGCTTAGATTACTTTGAGGTATTTGCACCTGTTTGCTAGACATGAAACAATCAGATTGGTGATTGCTCTAATAGAAGCTGGTCTCTATACCACTTGGATGTGAAATCCGCATTCCTGAATGGTCCACTGCAAGAGGAAGTGTATGTGATACAGCCTCCAGGCTTTGAGGTTAAGAACAATGAAGAGATGGTGTATAAGTTGCACAAAGCTTTTTATGGACTCAAACAAGCTCCTAGAGCTTGGAACATGAAGATAGATGCTTTCTTTCAACAACAAGGCTTCAAGAAGTGTGAAGTAGAGTATGGGGTGTATGTGAAGTACACAAACAAGGACAATGTGATATTGGTGTGTCTCTATGTGGATGACATGTTGCTTACAAGCAGTAGCATCACTAAGATAGATAAATTCAAGAACACTTTGATGAGCAGATTTGAAATGACAGATCTTGGTAAGGTAACATACTTTCTAGGGATGGAATTCCCATATACTAGCAAGGGAATTGTGTTGCACCAAACTAAGTATGTTGTGGAAGTGTTGAAGAGGTTTGAAATGTATGATTGCAAGTCTGCAATCACACCTGCTGAAGTTAACCAGAAGCTAGACACTGATGCTGATGGTAAGGATGTTGATGAATCTGTGTCCAAACAGCTGGTTGGGTCCTTGAGGTATCTTTGTACTACCAGACCTGATATCTGCTATTCTGTGGGAGTGATTAGTACACTACAAGAAAAACTGTTTTTTCCGGCTAGGACTTTCCGGATTTTAGGACTTACCGGCGGATTTTATCCGCCGAAACATTACCGGCGGATTTCTTGGTTTTTCCGGCTGATTTTTTCCCTCCGCAACATTTCCGGCGGATTTTTAGGTATTTCCGGCGGATTTTAGTCTATGGAAAAAAAAATTTAAAAAACCATCCGCCGGTAAGGTCTTTTCCGGCGGATTTTTTTTGAAAAAAGCGCGCGATAAATCCGCAGGAAATCCCCTGATCCGCCGGAAATCCCCTAAATCCGCCGGTAAATGACATTTCCGGCGGATTTTGCCTTTTGACCGTTTGACTTCGTTTCTTCTATATAAATCCCTTCTCCAGATGTTGTGTTTGATATGTTCGGTTGCAGGTATGATCCAATTCGTTACCCTCATTGAACGAAATGCTGGGAGGATTTCCATTCCAAATGAGATTTGGAGACTAGAGTTGCCTTGTTACTTTTATTTTGTTTTGGAAGTTGGCCCTTGGATTCGTGGTGTCAACAACATGCGCTATGGCAACATCCTTACTAATACGCATGCCATCTGGCAAGCGTATGGGGTGTTGAGAGTGTGGAAGCCTCGTTAACATACTATCAGACCGGGAGCTTCAAGGTCGCCAGGATTATGCCGGCGGTTGCCTCTGATGGGAGTGGAAGTGACAGTGATACTGCGAGTGATGCTGGATCCGGCTCTGTTGTTACCTAGTTGTAGTTTTTTACTGTTATTTTGTTTATCAATAATTGTAATTGAACGTCACTGATTTAGTAATGAATAAATATTGGGTTGATTATTTTTGGTTTACAATACCGTTTAAATTAAACAACAATTTTATTATTAAAAAGCGTCACCGTACATAAAACTCGAAATACACGAAAACGATAAAATGACAGAAACTACTGAGCTGGCGGAGTTAAACGACTAAGGATCTCAGCGACGGTCCGTGTGGTTTCCACGTACAAATGCAGATAACCCTTCCATTTAAACAGGACATAAATGGACATCATTGCTTGGACGTCATCGTCGTTCTTGACACCCATTGTAGACCAGTGCACACGTCCATCAGACCAATCGGATTTCCGATAAACTATACGAGTTATCTCTCGCTCGTCGCCCTCCACTTGCACCTGCACCTTACCCAGTAGTTTATCTTTTAGGGCAGCGAATGTTATGTTGTGTTTAAGCCTACACTGCATTGTGTCTCTCCCCTTGAAACAGACACCATCAACTTTGTTGGTGATGATGCCCTGATGATGAATTATAGTGAGGGAAGAATCCTCTGAGTATTGTGTTAGGGGCATTTTTTTTTGTTTATACGATTTGGTGGAGAAGAAGCAGAGAAGGGGTTAGGGTTTTTGTGAAGTAGAAGGGAAAGCTGAAGCCCAATTTATAATAGGTGTGGGGAAACATGAGCCGGTAATCAAAATTTTAGATCACAAATTAGAGTCGTTTATTTTTAGGTATCTCCGGCGGATTTTTAGGTATTTTCGGCGTATTTTTAGGTATTTTCGGCAAATTTGGGTCAACAAAATTTTTTTTAAAAATCCGCCAGAAATACCTAAAATTCCGCCGAAAATACCTACAAATCCGCCGGAACCGACGACCCAACTAAAATCCGCCGGAAACGTTATTTCCGGCGGATTTTTTGAAAAGGGCGGGGGATTTGATTTTTGAAAATCCACCGGAAACCCTTGAAAATCCGCCGGAAATACCCTGATTCGCCGGAAATCCCCTAAATCCGCCGGTAAATGACATTTCCGGCGGATTCTGCCTTTTGACCATTTGACTTCGTTTCTTCTATATAAATCCCTTCTCCATTCTCCACTTCTTCTTCACACCTCTACCAATACTCTCATTCTCTCTACTAAATCTCTTCTTGAAATTCCTCTCTTCCTCTCTCTACTAAATCTCTTCCTCTCTTTGGCAAATTTCTTCGATCTAAGGTATGTTTGTAACATGAGTTAATAGTTTTAGTTTTTGAATTATTTTATAATATGAGTTTATTACTAATTGTGGTGTTGTTTGTTTAGGTATTGTTTGAGTTTGCGTTCCTCATTTTTCCTCTTTGTTCGAGTTGGGGATACGCTTCAAGTCAGAGCCTTCTCTTCACTACGGTTAGTTATCAAAGTAAAGTAATTAATATATCAATATATATATATGGATTTTTTGTTTTTAGTGTCTAAAAAAATTTTACCAACTTTTGGTCACCGGAAAATTTGGATTTTTTCTTTTAGTCCTTGGTGACTTTTAATAACGCTTATTGTCGATGATTTGAATACATGTTCCTGTGTCTCATTGTAGTGTCTTAGAAGTTGGTTTTCTCAAATCACATTTTTGGTACAATATTAAAATTATTAAAATATTAATTGCTTCACTATTTATAGTAAAATTTTGTTACAAATTTTGTTTGCAATAATAATACAAAATAATTTATATTGAAAAAACTTATTTATTAGGTTCACTTATAAATTTTATTAACAGATATTGTCATATAAAAATTGAAATTTAAAATTAAAATTGCAATTATTATTTATAATGTTTAAATTATTAATATATAACATTATCTAAAAATTCATTGTGTTGCTGGTAATTGATAGTTTATTGATATATCAAAATAAAGTAATTAATATATCAATATATATATCAAAATATAAATTAATTGATAGTTTATTTGATAGTTTATTTCATTTACGTTGTAGTGTAGTACATAGATCTTGAAATTATGGATCGTAGTTGGATGTATGATCGATTGTTTCCTGGAAGATCCGGTTTAAAGCGAAGTTTTGTAGAAGGAGAAGAAGAGTTTATTTTTTGTGCTAAGGGTCATGAAGAATTTGCGCGACAATGCGGTATTAGATGTCCGTGCTTGAAATGATCCTTTCGATTTATAAAAAATGAAGAAGAAGTTAGACTTGATTTGTACAATAATGGGTTTAAGCCAAATTATTGGATATGGACTCGTCACGGGGAAGTAGGACCAGGGGTAGCTGCTGCAGTTCCTGCGGGTAATGTTCCGGTTGAAGTAGTAGTTCCTACATCAAGTAGTTATCCAGGGAATGATATCTGACGCTGTTGGAGTAAATTTGGATTTTGAAGAACCAGAATATGATGCTGAAGAAGTTCCAAATGAGGAAGCTCAAAGGTTTTACTTGTATTTGAGTGAGACAAATAGACCATTATTTGAAGGATCTAAAGACTCAAAATTATCAATGTGTGTTCGGTTGTTGGGTCTTAAGTCTCAATTTAATGTTGCTGAGTTGTGCATGGATTATATGACCAAAATGATGTTGGATGCAACCCCCATTAGAGGGCTTTTGCCGCAACGTTATTATGAAGCTAAAAGACTTGTATAGAAGCTTGGCTTAAAATCTAAAAGAATTGGTTGTTGTGTGTCTGGTTGCATGCTCTATTATAACAATGAGTTTGGCATAAATGATGGAGAGTTGTCGGAATGCAAGTTGTGTGGAGAGCCACGCTATCGTGTCAGTAGGAAAGGGATGAGCAGAGGCAAACCGGTTCCACGAAAAGCAATGTTCTATCTGCCGCTTATACCAAGGCTACAGAGGATGTTTACTTCAATGGAGACTGCGGGTAAAATGACGTCGCACCATCAAAATAGAAATAATTCTGGTGAATTACGTCACCCATCTGATGGTGAAGCTTGGAAGCATTTTGATCGTGTTCATCCAGATTTTTCCAGTGATCCCCGTAATGTTCGGCTTGGTTTATGCTCTGATGGTTTCACACAATATATTCAAGCGTCGGCAACACCGAATTCATGTTGGTCAGTTATTGTTACCCCATATAACCTTCCTCCAGAAATGTGTATGTCTAAACCATACATGTTTTTAAATTCTATTATTCCAGGGCCAAGTAATCCAACAGCTGGTATTGACATATATTTTCAACCTTTGATTGATGACCTAAAAAGGTTGTGGAGTGGTGTTTTAACTTATGATGCAGCACGCAAACAAAATTTTGCGATGAGGGCGGCTTTGATGTGGACCATTAATGACTTCCCTGCCTATGGAATGTTGTCTGGATGGGGGACACATGGTAAGATGGCGTGTCTGATATGCATGGTTGACACAAAGGCTTTTAGTCCTAAATACGGAAGAAAAACTTCATGGTTTGACTCGCACCGTAGGTTCTTACCTATGGATCACCCATTTAGAAAGCAGAAATATGCGTTCATCAAGGGAAATGTTGAAACAGCTGGACCTCCTCGTAAGTTGACACCAGAGGAAGTTTGGAATAGTGTTAGGGATATACCTCCTGTGGAAGTCGTAGCGGGTGTTGTTTCTCGTCCAGATGGCTATGGACAATGGCACAATTGGACAAAAAAATGTATTTTTTGGGAACTTCCCTATTGGAAAGATAATCTATTGAGACACAATCTCGATGTCATGCATATAAAGAAGAATTTTTTTGACAACATATTTAACACTGTCATGAACGTGAAAGGCAAAACGATAGACAATGAGAATGCTAGGAAGGATATAGATCATTACTGTAGACGAAAGGATTTGTTGTTGGTTGAGCAAGGTAGTAGGACTTTGAAACCCAAAGCCAATTATACTTTATCTACCGAACAAGCGAAAGCAGTTTATCAGTGGATAAAAGAGTTGAAAATGCCAGACGGTTATTCTTCCAATTTATCTAGATGTGCGGATGTGGATAATGGGATGAAGAGCCATGATTGTCATGTATTCATGGAGTGCTTACTTCCTATCGCTTTTAGTTCTTTGCCAACACTCGTTTTGAATTCGCTCATTGAAATAAGTCAATACTTTAAGAATTTGTGTTCTGCAACGCTAAAAGCTGATGATCTTTCAAAAATGGAACAAGACATCCCACTTATCTTATGCAAGTTGGAGAGAGTATTTCCGCCTGGTTTCTTTGATTCTATGGAGCATCTACCGGTGCAACCATTTACTGAGTATGTTCCTCAACATTAACTATCGATCTTAATTAGTTAATATAAAGTAGACAAATGTGTAACAATTAATTATTTCTTTTTAGGGAATTCTTGTCATCAGAGGACGTAAGTGAGCAACAATCTTCTGCTCATATTAATGCACATTTTCCAACGTGGTTTAGGCAACATGTTTATGCCCTCCCACCAACTCCTACCAACCAACACTAGAGGAACATATCAGACGGTCCTCGAAGATGTGTTAAAGAATGACACACATATTTTGTCAATGGATACAAATTTCACACCAATGAATGGACACAGGGCAGAGAGACAGTCAATAGTGGAGTGTGCATGAAGGGTGTCACTGGAGGAGGTGAAGATGATTTTTATGGTGTGGTTCAACACATATATGAACTTTCGTACCCCCATCTAGATTTTAGTCAGAAGGTAGTGGTTTTTTATTGTAATTGGTTTGATCCGTCTGCTCGAGGAACAAAGGTGAATCCAAAGTCAAATACAATGGACATTAAAATGAATGGTAGATATCGACTGTATGATCCGTTCGTCATTGCACACAATGTGAGACAAGTCTATTATGTCCATTATCCATCAACGCAGACTGATAGGTGTGGTTGGTGTGTCGCAATTAAAACAAAACCAAATGGTCTCATTGAGACAAATGATGACACGGTGGAATTAGATGTGCCATATCAAATGGAAGAGATGTCTAATGTAAATGAAGTGATTCAAGTTGAACCCATTACTCGTTTATGTGATGAGCCAAACACCGGCGATGAAGTTGATGGCGAAGAAGATGCTGATGAAGATGCAACAGACCACACTGGTGTATCAAGAATTCACTCCTCTGATGATGATGATTTTGAGAATGAATGGGATTCCAATTAGTTATTTATGTTTCAACAATATATATGTTAACCTATTTTTAATCAAGGATGTAATTTATGTTTGTTTAACTAGTATGTTTATATATTTTTGTTTAGTATGTTTATGTTAACCTTGTTTAGTGTATGTTTGTTTGTTTAAATGTATATGTCTAGATACGGTCATGGCATCTCACTCAGGATCCGATGACGAGACATATGTTCCTCCACCTGTCACGAGTGATGCTGCCAGCACTAGTAGGCGGAAGACTTCTACTCGCCTAGGGCGTCGTGTTCAGCCTGCTCGTGTTGTTGTTTCTGGTAGCAGATATTTGCCACCACGTGGGTCTGAGGGTGCTAGTACTAGTACTGCAGGGGACCCAGTGATTCCTGCTGCTACTGAGGGCTTAGCCCCGACAGATGTTGATGCTGATGGGGTACGCACATACACTGTTGACCGTGAGGTGGTCCGGTATACAATTGATGGGCGTATCATATTGGAGACTGCTGGTGATTCGTAAGTATATATATTATTATTTATTAATTTATTTTTGTTTCCTTTTATATAACTTATATAATTTGGTGTAATAAAATTCATCTTTTTTTAATGCAGGTTTCTTCCTTCGAAGGCTACAGCTACCGCCATCACAAAAACAATCAAGGAGAATTTCACCAGCAGCTGTAAGAATTGGACGGCTGTTAGAAAAGATACAGAGGCAATTGGGAGGATGTTAAAATCATTTTTGGTAAGTTGTTCTACGAAATAATTAATTAATTTGGTGTATTATCTTATTGACTTGATTAATTAATTTGTCTTATAATTAACAATATTATTGTAAATTTCTTAAATAGGAAAAATGTACATGGTTACCGGAGCAGCAAAGGGAAGTTGAGAGAGTCTTCCATAAGAGATGTTCCCATCGCTATTCTGAATTACTGTGGGAGGCGCGCGGTAAGAATGCGAAGCCATCTTATATGGAAGACTCAACTTGGGCTGGGTTACAGGAGTATTGGCAGACACCAGAATTTAGGAATTTTTGTGAGAAAGCCAAGAAGAACCGTGCTTCTGAAAAAGGTGGCTGCACACACACATGGGGGAGTGTTAATACTGCAACGTATCACAGAGGTTTGATAAATTTATTACTTTATTACTTGATTAATTAATTATTTATAATTAACTAGTCATTTTCATGTGTATTAATTAATAATATGTATATATATATGTAGGGTTAAATATGTTTTTAGTCCCTACAAAATCGGCTCCTTCTAAGTTTAGTCCTTACATTAACGAAATAGGCGTTTTGGTCCTCATCTTATTTTGCCGTTTTCAATTTTAGTCCCCCATGACTTTTAATAGCGCTTCAAAATTTTAATAGCGCTTTTTTGACCTTTTATAAGCGCTATTAAAAGTTTTGAAGCGCTATTAAAAGTCATGAGGGACTAAAATTGAAAACGGAAAAATAAGATGGGGACTAAAACGCCTATTTCGTTAATGTAGGGACTAAACTTAGAAGGAGCCGATTTTGTAGGGACTAAAAACATATTTTACCCTATATATATATATATATATATATATATATATATATATATATATATATATATATATATAGGAGGCGAGGGAACAAAGGGCAATCACTTTGCCTGAGTTGCATCGCTACCTTCATATGCGAGAGGACACTGGTGACTTTGCTACGGATCGGGCTGGGAATATTCAGGTAAAACTACTTTTACAATTATATATTAATGTTTATTATTTATATTAATCTTTATATCGAGCGAGGAATATTATATTAAAACTACTTTTGCTATAGTTATTTATTTGTTGGGTTATTTTTTTCAGGAGAGCTTCTAGGGTGGGCTGACTGAGTACCATGAGTCACAACAGAGCAGTGGGGCAGCTGATATCGATCCAGTGGAGGAGGCTAGAGAAGCTCGTGATATTTGGGAGAGAGCAGTTGGTCCCCAAAAGAGTAATCGTATGGTGGGATCAGGTGGTATTGGACCGGCTGCTTTCTGAACAAGCATTATTCTGAGTCTATCAGCTTCACAATATTCTGGATCCTTGAGTACTGGTCGCTCCTATGTTCCCAATGCTGGTGAGTTGAATGCTGTTACGCAATTGACGCAGCAACTGAGCGAGGCCCAGCGTCAGTTTGCCGAGCAGCAGGAGCAAAATGAACGTGAAGTGCAGGCGCTTCGGGAGAAAGCCAGGATAGCTGAGGAGCGCATGGAGGAGCAGGCTGGGGTAGCTGCGGAGCGCATCGAGGATCAGGCTAGGTTAGCTGCAAAGCAGGCTATGCTAAATGAGGAGCGCTTTAAGTTTTTGCAGGATCGGCTGATGTCTCAGCACTCGAGGCCATCCTCATCACATATGCCATCCTACCTGCCGCAGTAGTCGCAGCAGCATTACGACGGTGCATTTCAGCAGTGGCCTCAGCAGCAGTATGCACCCCAGTATTCCCAGCAGTATGCACCTCAGTCATACCAGCAGCCATACTAGCAGCTCCGGCAGCAGTCACCCCACCAGCCAAACCAGCACCCCCAGCGGCGGTCACCCCAGCAGCCCCACATCGATCTTAATAAATTTCGATTCGATTAGTGCTTTTCTTGCATCTGATGATACCTATTATCATGATGATGAGTCAGACCAGCAGCCACCCCAATAGCTTTGGATTATTTTATTTTGTTGTATGAATATTTTTTTTATTGTATGGATATTCTTTTTGTTGTATGGATATATATTTATTTAAATGAATGATTAATTTCCATTCCTATTTTTTATTTTTTTAAATAGTAAATTAATTAATTATTCAATTTTATTTTTTTATCAATAATTAAAGTTTTTAATAAAATAATCAATTAAAGTTTTTAATAAAATAATATTAATTTTTTAAATAAAATGATTTTTTAAAAAAAAATATTTTTTAAAAATTATTAATTCTTTTAAAAATAATTAATTTTAAAAAAAAAAACGGTTTTTCCGGCGGACTTGTGGACTTTCCGGCGGATAAATTCATACAATTTTTTTTTTTGGATTTTCCGGCGGATTATTCGAAATTTCCGGCGGATTTGTGGACTTTCCGGCGGATAAATTCATACGAATTATTTTTTGGATTTTCCGGCGAATTATCTGCCGGAAATTTTCGGCGGATGTTTCGGCGCCACGAAATCCGCCGGAAATTTCCGGCGGATAATCCGTCGGAAACCGTTTGCTGCGAGCTGGCTACCGGCGCCAAAAATCCGCCAGAAAATCCACATTTTTGGCGAATTTTTGGCTTTTCCGGCGGATTTTGCCCGCCGAAAAGTCCAATTTTTCTTGTAGTGGTAGGTTTATGAGTAAACCTAAGATGTCTCATTATCAGGCTGCTGTGAGAATCTTGAAATATATCAAGGGAACATTGAAGTATGGTGTATGTTTCCCTGTTACTGCTGTTGTTAACAAAACTATTGAATTACTATGTTATTCGGATGCTGACTGGTGTGGTGATAAAGTGTATAGGAGGAGTACAACTGGCTACTTGTTTATGTTCTTAGGAGCCCCAATTGCTTGGTGTTCCAAGAAGCAACCGGTGGTTGCATTATCTTCGTGTGAAGCAGAGTATATAGTTGGAGCAGTTGCTGCCTGCCAAACTAGCTGGTTTAAAAACCTGTTGAAGGAGCTGTAGATTGATTTTGTAAAGCCTGTGAAGCTGCTGATTGACAACAAATCAGCAATAAGCCTTGCTAAGAACCCAGTGCTGCATGGGAGAAGCAAGCACAATTCCATTTTCTGAGGAATCAGGTTCAGAATGGCATCATTGAAGTGGTGCACTGCAGAACACGGCTACAAGTAGCTGATATATTGACAAAGGCAATCAAGACTGCTCAGTTAGTGAAGCTGCGGGATGATCTTGGTGTTGTTGAGACCATGAGCTAAGGGATGGTGTTGACTATACCTCATGGTCAACAGTATTTTACTATGGTTACTTTTATACAGTTACTGTTATATCTGATTTACTTTCATTTAGAGTACATTTACATTTGCATTTCATTTTTCCAGCTCATGTATTGATCAGCTGAATATACTCTTTGTAATTCTGTTGAACCATAGTTACAGTTAATACAATTCTGTTTTCAATTCAGTTTCACGATTCTGTGTGTGTGTGTGTGTGTGATTCTCTGCATTGTGTGAATGTGTGTGTGTGTGTGTGTGTGTGTGTGTGTGTGTGAGCTTGATACGCCAATAGCCATGATTTAGGCAACCGCTTGAACCATACTGCTCCTTCTTGCACCATTTGCGAAGATGTGTGGAGATCTGTGTTGGGTGGCAAACAGAAAGGTTCCTGAGAGATGGGTTTCTGAACTAGGTGGAACTTGGAAGAAAGAATTGGAAAGGAAGAGGAAAAGTGATTTGGGTGTTTTAATTTTTAACCGTCGATCTCTCATAAAATAGAATGAAAGAACTAGATGGTGTCACTTTATTTTCTCCCGTTAATGGTCTATGGGAGAGGATCCGCTCCCATACATGAAGTTCGCTGCAAAATTTTATCCCCAAATGGTCCAATCACACTATGAGTACATGTGTCAAACTCTTGTTACCCTCTATCACCCTACTAGATTTTGCCTTTGCCTTTTGTTATATAACTAGTACTATACCCGTGCATCCGCACGGGCCGATCGCGTTACGTCATATGATTACCTCAAATAGAAACGTTAGTTTGAAATCTCATTAATCTAAAATCAATTGTAAAATATAGATGATGACTTGCATACGGACAGGTGTTGTCGTATTCTTTTTAGGAATGAATTTAGACAGTATTTAAATAGTCTGAACATTACCCCGTGAAAATAAAGAAAAATTTAAAGTAGATAAAAAAGGAGTTTCAAATAAAAAATTGATAAATATTAAAACAAAAAAATGTAAAAGTATCATTTAAAAACAATATGTGCATTTATCCCGTGTGTTTTTATATATCAGTGCAGTGTTTTTTTATATATTAGTGTTGTTATCCCATGTTTTTTTATATATCAGTGCAACTATCCCGTGTTTTTATATATATCATTGCAATTATCCCCGTATTTTTTTATATATCAGTGCAGTTATCCAGTGTTTTTTTATTATTAGTGCAGTTATCTCATAGTTTCAATTGATTATTTGAGTTGATTAGTAGATTATTGTAGATAGGGAAAGATAGATAGTAGATTATCAATAACAAATATTTATCTCGTGTTTTTTTTATATATCAGTAACAATTATTTGTCCTTTTTTAGGTATTAGTGACAAATATTTGTCGCGTGTGTTTTGAATATTAATCAGTTTAAATAGTCATTAAGCCTTCTTGTTTTTTTAGATAGTAGTTTTCAAAAACTATAATTATCAATGGCAAATATTAATCCCGTGTTTTTTTATATATCACTGCAGTTATCCCCGTGTTTTTTATATATCTGTGCAATTATCTAGTAGTTTCAATTGATTATTTTAGTTGATAGTAGATTATAGTAGATAGTAAATTTGTTAGATGGTAGATTATCAATAAGAAATAATTGTTTTAAATATTAATTAGTAATTTAAATAGTCATTAAGCCTGCATATTTTTTAGATAGTAGGTTTGTAGTAGTAGGTTTCAAAAAATTTAATTATCAATGACAAATATTAATCTCGTGTTTTTTTATATATCAGTGCAGTTATCTCGTAGTTTCAATTAATTATTTTAGTTGATTAATAGATTATAGTAAATAGTAAAAGAGAGATAGTAGATTATCAATAAGAAATATTTATTTTAAATATTAATCAGTAGTTTAAATAGTCATTAAATATTATTGTTTTTTAGATAGTAGGTTTATAGTAGTCTTCCAAAAATTTAATTATCAATGACAAATATTAATCCTTTGTCTTTTTATATATTTGTGTAGTTATCCCGTGTGTTTTTATATATCATTGTAGTTATCTCATAATTTCAATTGATTATTTGAGTTGATTAGTAGATTATTGCAGTTATCCCGTATTTTTATATTAGATTATTTGAGTTGATTAGTAGATTATAGTAGATTATTGCAGTTATCACGTGTTTTTTTAGATAGTAGTTTTATAGTAGTTTTCCAAAATTATAATTATCAATGGTAAATATTAATTATAAATTGTCAAAAAAAATTATAAATATCAATGGTAAATATTAATCCCGTGTTTTTTTATATATCACTACAGTTATCCCGTGTTTTTTATTTATCAGTGCAGTTATCTCGTAGTTTCAATTGATTATTTTAGTTGATTAGTAGATTATAGTAGATAATAAAAGTTAGATATTAGATTATCAATAAGAGATATTTGTTTTAAATATTAATTACTAATTTAAATAGTCATTAAGTCTTCTTATTTTTTAGATAGTAGGTTTATAGTAGTAGTCTTCAAATTTTTTAATTAAAGTAGTGTTTGTATAAATTTAGAAATTTAGTTTTTTAATTAAAGTAGTGTTTTTATAAATTTAGAAATTTAGTTAAAAGAATTAAAGTGAAGTAATAAGAGAAAAAGAATAATTATTTATGGGAAAAGTAAAGTAAAAAGAAAAAAAAGAAGAAAGAGGGTGTAAAAGAAAAGTGAAAATGAGGAAAGAGAGTGTAAGAAGAAAGAGAAAAAAGGAAGAAAGAGAGTGTAAGAGAAAAATGAAAAGTAAAGATGAGAAAAGACATTATTGGGAAAAATGAAAAAAAAAATTAGTTAGTGTTCCATAAAAAGACATTAATATCCTTTGTTGTTGTATTAGAAAGGATAGGTGGCAATTAGTGAAGGAGGCTAATAATGGTAGTCATAGGTAGTGTATTAGTATAAATAGATATTAGATTAGATAGATTAGACTCTAAAGTTTACACTTATTTTTAAAAGGAAATTCATGCCCCATTTATTCAATCTTCATAATTGATCGTACCTGATCAATACGATGGGTTGTTGTTGATAACGTTGATCGGTCACTGTGATGAGGGACCGAGTTGTAAGCCGCACGCGGGTGGTACCTGCAAAGGCACTCCAACGCTCAAGTCAGAGGTGCTTCAACGGGCAGGGTCCCAAGGTGAGTAAAAGATACCTGAAGCCACATGCTGGTGTGGTATATATAAGACTGGCGTTCTAGCCGTTGCGCAATTTACGGGATCGGCCGCATCTTGCGGAGCAAGGTAGATGATGGGCCGCGTTGGGCCGGCCTTGGTCGAGTGGGCCGCTGGCCCAGGTTGCACCTGGCTGCTGCGCGCAGCACCCCCTTGCTGCAGGTTGCGCTAGACTGTCTCGTTGGGCCTATTGGGCCACTCCAGAACAGTTGCCCCCCAAGCCTAGGTCGCTTGAGAGCGGGCTGAGGCTTGAATCGTTGCCCCCCTGCATTCGAGTTGTGGAAGGGAACTGACGGTCGCTGCCGCCTATTGATCGTTGAGTTTGGAGTCAGTCGCTTCTGACCTCCGTTTGAGATGTGACGTTTGGCCGATGGGAAGGCGGTCGCTGCCACCCGTGTGGTCGCACGTAACCTGGTCGATCGCTGATAATTTGATTGCGTGGTCGCTGCCACGCGGCCTGGCCATACGGGCCAGGTGCCGTCTCGGGGGTGATGCCTGATAATAAATCGTCATGAGTGCTGAGGCGACAGCTGCTTTAATGAGGTGACGTTTAGAGATTCGAGGAGTTTAAGTAATGATGGTACATGAAGAGTCGCGCCTCTTCACTTCCGGCCCATGATGACGGTTGGCCCATTATATAAGGGACTCATAGGGCACATCATTTGCACTTTTCTCCGAATTCTCCGCTGCTCTCGCTGATCGCTCGCTGATCGCTCGCTCGCTTCTGCAAAAGCTCGCTCCTGCCAAAGCTCGCTCGTTCCTCTTGCTCTAATTCCAGGTAATTGCGACCGCTCTTCCTTTATTTGAGTCTTTATGTTCTACCTGATGGAGGGGGTGTCAGGTCTGGGGACGACCACGTCGCCCCTTCCCACGCGCGAGCAAGCCCCTGACTGTATTTCCCCTCCACAGGTTCATTCTGGCGCGGACAAAACAAACCCGCCGTATTCTTGGGGTTCCGGCCGTTTCTCTGGTGCAAAATATGACACGACCAGTGGAACAGAGTCCTGCGCATGCCCGGTCGTCTTCTTCCAGTGACGAATCTTCTTCCTCTGGGTCTTCAACCCGGAATTCGACTTCATCTAGCAGGTCCGGAACGCGGCCGGACAGAGATGGGGTCCCGTACTCCGAGGCTGTGGTTGCTGAAACTGCAGAGAGCAACGCACGGGTTGCCAGTGAGGAAGGTGCCGACCATGTTGCGACCGAGAGAGATCAACAAGGCGACCATGGAGAAGATCCTGGGGTTGCTGCTGCAAAGGATATGTCTTGGGTTTCTCTCAACCTGAGAGGTCAGCGCAGCAAGATTCAACGGGGAAGTCAAGACTTGGAATTTCTTGCGACCGAGTTAAATGAAGGTTGGAGGGTAGAAGGTATGGCCAAAGGGGAAGATGTTGCGGCCTGGACTGACGAGTTAAAATTCACAATGTACCGCATCGTTTTCGAACGCATGGGTATAATTCCACCATTCACTAGGTTCCAACGCCAGGTCCTACAGTATCTTCAGGTCGCCCCTTCTCAGCTGAACCCGAACGCTTGGGCGTTTATGCAGGCGTATGAAGATGTCCTTGTGGTTCTGAGACGACCGGTCTCCATACGACTGTTTTTCCATTTGTTTGAGATGAGCTATGTTTATGAAAAAGGCTCCAAAGGCGCCCGCAAGGAAGCGGTCTCATTCAAAAACCGGTCAACATACAACTTCTTCAAGCCCTATTTGGAATCATTGACGACCGGGTGGAAAAGGGAATTTTTCTGGGTAGTTCCTGAGTCGGCCGACGCCCACAGAGGTATCGCCCGAATGTCCAACGATCAAGAAGGAACCCCACTGTTTCCTACGGTGTGGAGTTTTAATCACTTCTCCAAAAAGCCGGGCCAGTACGCTTTCAAGGACGCTGATCTTGACGACCTGGACAGGGGAACGATCCATAGATTGAGAAGGGTTGCGTCCCTAGTCCCTGAGGGTCGCATCAAAGTTAAAAACGTTGTGGATGCTCGTACCAAGAAGAATGTCAAGGCCGCTCTTGGTCGGTGGTCGCTCACACCTTTTATTTTCTGTCACTTTGTTTTGTTAAATGTTTCTAACCATCTGCTTTTCTTTGCAGTTAAGATGGCCAACATGAATGACTTTGACATGTTGGAGCAATGGGCGGCCGAGGACGGCGATACTTCGCCCGCCCGCGTCATACCTATGGCTCAATCTGGAGGTACGCCTCAAACTGCTGTAATCGGATCTCAGCCCGATCGTCAGGCTCCTCGGGCGGGCACACCAGCACAAGCCATCGACCTGAGCAGCCCACCCAAACATCAAGGGAAATCCAAAAGGAACAGGTCGGTCGATGATGGGGGCGAGAAGAAGAAGCATAAGAGTGGAAAAAGCCACGGGCCCAACCTCGACCTGCTTGGGTTGGGTGATGAAGACTGTGCCCGCTTCAAGGAGGAACCTTTCGAGGTGATGGCCGAGGCAATGAAGGCCGCTGGTGCTCTGTTCAAGAAGTACCGAGATGAAGAATCAGATCGTTTGGAAGGTAGGCGTCTCGCCCATAGATATTCGTTGCTTGAAGACGACCTAGTCGATAAAAACTTTAAACTGAATTCTGCCTTGTCATTGCTCGCAGAAATGAGGGGCGAGCGAGACGGCCTGCTCAAGAAAATGAAGGAGCTCGAACCGAGAATCGAAGCGGCCGCTGACAATGAGAGGAAACTTGTCGAAGCAGAACGCCAGCTTGTGGATGCTGTCACAGCTCAAACACTGGCCGAGTCTTCTCTGGACAAGGCGGTCGCTGATAAGGAAGAAGCTCTGAAAGAGGTCGAACGCCTCTCTTCCAAGAATAAAGAGCTGTCTAGCCAGGTCGGTGGTCTGAAAACTGAGCTGGAAGCCGTGGAGGCGGAAAAGAACAGTTTAAGAGGTCGCTACAAGGACGTTCTTGACAAGGCGAAGGGAGCTGCGGAGGGTCAGTTCGAAAACGCGGTCAGCCAGATCAAGATCCTCTATCCTGCCCTGGGGGTCGACCGTGAGATTGTGCAAAGTGGCCATCGCGCGGTCGATCAGAAGATCGTCCGCCCCAAGAAGGTGTCCAAAGGGAAAGTTCTTCAAGAGGAGGTGGTCATCTACCAAGCCCCCAGCGATTCTTAGCTTGTAAATTTCTTAAACTGTAATCTTTGCCCGCCTGCGAGCGGTGTTTGAACGGGGCGCCCTGGCTTCGACCAAGGCGTCTTTGATTGTAATCAATGACAATTTCATCATGAATATGACTTGCTTAATTGCTTTTGTAAGTCGATTTGATTCTTTTTACTACGGTCGGTCGCGACCTTGAATTCCTTATGAGTCACTATTCGGTAACACTTTTCCAGGCCGCTCGGCGGCCATTATTTGGGTCATTCGATGGCACTATTTTTAGGCCGCTCGGCGGCTATTGATTGGGCCATTCGATGGCACTCTTTTTAGGCCGCTCGGCGGCTATTGATTGGGCCATTCGATGGCACTCTTTTTAGGCCGCTCGGCGGCTTATTGATTGGGCCATTCGATGGCACTCTTTTTAGGCCGCTCGGCGGCTATTGATTGGGCCATTCGATGGCACTCTTTTTAGGCCGCTCGGCGGCTATTGATTGGGCCATTCGATGGCACTCTTTTTGGGCCGCTCGGCGGCTATTGATTGGGCCATTCGATGGCACTCTTTTTGGGCCGCTCGGCGGCTATTGATTGGGCCATTCGATGGCACTCTACTGGTCGCTCGACTGCTACTCGCATGCTGAGCGACCGTGCATACAATTTGCATGAAAATAAAGTACACAAGTCGAATTTTAAGGTCGGTCCTCAGCAAAAAACCCCTGTGGGGAAAAAGAGCGACCGCCTGTTCTTTATTGATCAATCAATGTTTACAACTTAAACATAATATTTTCTCAGTTTATCAGCGTTCCATGTTCTGGGGATGGTCGCCCCTTCCATGGTTTCCAGCTCGTACGCTCCCTTTCCAGTCTTGCTGATGACACGGTATGGTCCTTCCCAGTTCGGGGCGAGCTTTCCCTGGCGAGCGTTCTTATTCCCCACGTCGGCCCTCCTAAGGACTAGCTGTCCAATGGAGAACTCCCTCTTCTGGACGCGGGCGTTGTACCTTGCAGCGACCTTCTGTTTGATGAGTTGCTCCCTAAGTGACGCTTTGGTTCGCAGCTCGTCAACCAGGTCTAGTTCTTCTCTTGTTGCTTGCTCATTTGCGGCCGGGGTTGGTGGGTTGGTCGTCCTCCAACTTAGCTCTCCCATCTCAATCGGGATAACAGCGTCGGTACCATAGACCAGTCTAAATGGTGACTCCCCGGTCGATGAGTGGGGGGTCGTTCTATAGGCCCAAAGGACCGACTGCAGCTCTTCTGCCCAATTGCCTTTGGCTTCATCTAACCTTCTTTTCAGTCCGCGCAGCACTACCCTGTTGGCCGCTTCTGCCTGGCCGTTGGTTTGTGGGTGCTCGACCGAGGTGAAACGCTGTTTCACACCTAGGTCGGCCAACATTTCTCTGAACTTCCTATCTGCGAACTGGGTTCCATTGTCCGTCACCAATTGCTGGGGCACTCCGAAGCGGGCGAGCACGTTTCGACCAAAAAACTTGGATACCTTCGCTGAGGTAATGGTGGCAAGTGGCTCTGCTTCTATCCACTTGGTGAAGTAGTCGATCGCGACGATGAGGAATTTCAGCTGACCTGGTGCAGGTGGAAAAGGACCGAGTAGGTCCATGCCCCACCAAGCGAACGGCCATGGTGGGGTTAAGCTGTGTAGTTCTGATGAGGGCGCTATATGTACATCGGCATGGATCTGGCATTTCTTGCACTTCTGAACAAGTAACTTAGCGTCCTCATCCATGGTCGGCCAATAGTATCCGGCCCTGAGCGCCTTCTTAGCAATTGACCGACCACCTTGGTGGCTACCACAATCTCCTTCATGTATGTCTCTAAGTACATGGTCGGCTTCGACCGACGTGAGGCATCTCAGCAATGGGGATGAAAAGCCCCTTCTATACAGTCTTCCTTCGACCACTGAGTACTTGGTCGCTCGTAACCTCAGGAGTTTTGCTGCCTTCTGGTCGCAAGGTTCTACCCCATTAAGAATATATTGTAAGATCGGAGTGATCCAGTCTTTATCCAAGTCGACCGTTAGAATGGCTGATGGTTGGGCGGGCTTAGTAGACACGCTCGGTCGTGTTAATGTCTCCTGAATTAGACTTCTGTGATTCCCAGGAGCCTTTGTACTGGCCAACTTTGATAGGATATCAGCCCGCACGTTCTCTGTTCTAGGGACGTGTTTAACTTCTGCTCGGTCGAATTGCTTGAGTAGATCCCTTACTTTAGCCAGATAATTCTTCAGGATATCATCCTTTGCGTCGTAAAGGTTTTGAATCTGGGATACAACCAGTAGAGAGTCGGAGTGAAGTTCGACACGGTCGACATTGAACTCTTTGGCTAGCTGCAGCCCGGCAATGCATGCTTCATACTCGGCCTGATTGTTTGAAGTGTGAAATGCAAAAGTTAATGACACTTCAACAGTAAGTCCTTCTGAGTTCTCAAGTATCAGGCCGGCCCCGCTTCCTTTGCTGTTGGAGGACCCGTCTACGTGCAAAGTCCAGGTAGTGACGGCCTGATCGTCTGGTATTGGGGTCATCTCAGCGATGAAGTCGGCCAACACCTGTGCCTTAGCGGCCGATCTGGCCTCAAACTTGATTCCAAACTCACTGAGTTCCACAGCCCACTTGATCATACGCCCTGCAAGGTCAGGTCGGTGAAGGATTTGCCTAATCGGCTGGTCGGTCCTTACCACGACCTGATGGGCCACGAAATAAGGACGTAATCTACGAGCGGCCACAAGTAATGCCAAGGCTAGTTTCTCGATCTTCTGGTATCTGATTTCTGGGCCTTGAAACACCTTGCTGATGAAATAGACCGGGTTTTGCTTTAGGTCGCATTCCCTGACCAGAACGGCGCTCATGGCTTCGTCCGTTATGGCCAAGTACAAGTAAAGTGTCTCCCCCGGTTGCGGCTTGGTCATGATGGGCGGGTTGGTTAGTGCCGCCTTCAGCTCGTCCAATGCTCGCTGGCATTGATCGGTCCATTCAAATTCGACCTCTTTCTTCAAAAGCTTGAACAGTGGAAGAGATTTGCACGCTGATTTAGGTATGAATCGTGATAGGGCAGCGACCATACCATTCAATTGCTGGATCTCTTTCTTCGTAGTGGGTGGCCTCATGTCGGCGACCGCCCTACACTTATCAGGGTTCGCTTCAATCCCTCGCTCTGTTAAGTGGAAGCCCAGGAACTTGCCCGCCCTTACTCCGAATGTGCACTTCTCTGGATTCAACCTTAAAGAATTCTTCCTTGCTTCCTCAAAGATTTCCCTTAGGTCGTTGATATGGTCTTGGTCGGTCTTGCTCTTAATGATCATGTCGTCCAAGTAGACCTCTGATATTCGACCGATCTGCCGCCTGAAAACCTTGCTCATCATTCTCTGATAGGTCGCTCCGGCGTTCTTGAGACCAAAAGGCATTACCTTGTACTGGAAATTTCCCCGATCGGTCATGAACGCGGTCTTATGCCGATCGGGTGGGTACATGGTGATCTGATTGTATCCTGAATAGGCGTCTAGAAAAGACAGAAGTTTATAGCCCGCTGCCCCGTCGACCAATTTGTCAATGCTTGGCAGTGGAAAGGCGTCCTTCGGGCATGCCTTGTTCAGGTCGGTATAGTCGACGCACATGCGCCACTTACCATTTTTCTTTTTTACCAACACGACGTTGGAGAGCCATGTTGTATACTTGATTTCCTCAATGAAATTGGCCTTGATGAGGTCGTCCACTGCCTGGGCGGCCGCCAATGTTTTCTCTTCACTCTGAGTTCGCCTCCTTTGTGCGACCGGCCTTGCTGTCTCATCAACGGACAGTTGGTGGCAGGCAATTTCAATTGGGATACCGGGCATGTCTGATGCCTGCCATGCAAAAAGGTCTGCGTAATCCCTGAGGCAAGTGATGAGCTCTTGCTTGTCTTCTTCAGGTAGGTCGCTCCCCAACTTAACTGTCTTAGTCGGGTCGTCCATTAACTGAATATCGATCAATTCCCCGTGGGGCTCAGGCCTCTTGAGTCTATTCTTTAGCTCGCGGGCTAAATCATCGTCGCCGTCCTCAGGGTCGCTATCAGGGTCGTATCGAGCATCCAGGTCGGCCACATTGACCTGATGCCCCTCTCCAAGATTCTGAGGTTTGGCATTCGTCACCTCCATGTCACAAATTTCTTGATAGAGGAAATGGCTCCTCATAGCCGCCTCCATGTCGGCCATCACTGTCACCACTTGGTCGTTTTTACTGTAAAACTTCATCTTGAGATGTACAGTTGAGGCTACGGCCTCCAATTTTCCCAGAGTTGGGCGGCCAATGATGCAGTGGTAACACGATTTGATTGGCAGAACTAAGAACGTGGTTCTGACCGTCCTGTACGACGTGCTGCCGCTCGTGTCATCTCCAAAAGTGACAAGTAATTCTATCGTCCCCAGTGGGTAGGTGGTCGCCCCATTGAAACCGGTCAGTGGGGTGGGTACTGCTTGGGGAATAATCTCGCTCCTATCCACATTTAACTTGTCGATCAGTTCCTCGAACATGATGTCGGCCGAGCTCCCTTGGTCGACCAGTATTCTTCTGACCTCGGTGTTGGCCATTACGGCCGATACTACCAAAGGGACATAATTATTAACTTTTCCATCAAGCAAGTCTTCGTCCCCAAAAGAAATGGGCGGCCTATTCGAGGCCGGCCGTGGGGTTGAAGTTGAACCGACCATCATGAGTTCGTTCCACTTCCTCTTCATCGCTTTGTTGGACTCTCTAATGTCCAACGGATTACCTCCATGGATGACCATGGCTACGTTGCGGCCCTTCGATTGTCTGGGGTCGCGCTCTTCCTCTGAACTGTGATGCGCTTGCTCGATCGCAGAGTTAACGATCGCCTTACCTTTGTCCTTGGCGGGTTGGCCAACGACTCTTTGATCAGGTCGATCGTTACCGTCATCTTTGACATATTGCCTCAACTTGCCCTTCTGTATGAGATCTTCTATGTCATCTTTTAGGGCCATGCAGTCATTGGTGTCATGCCCCTTACTCTTGTGATATCTGCAGTACTTCTTGGTAGGCCGACCTCCTTTCTTCAATACTAAAGGATCAGGTCGCCTCACACCAGTGAATTCATTGTTCTGGCACTCCGTGAAGATCTGCGCGATCGGAGTGTTCAATTTTGTACGCTGTTCATACCTCTTGGGCCGGTACTCGGGCTTACTGTCGCGGTCTTGCCCCTTGCCTGACCTGCCATTTTCTTCCTTGGGACGCGCGCGGGCGCCCTTGTCGGCCGCCAGTTGTTCCTCATAGCCCATATGGTCGTTGGCCCTTCTGAGGAACAGGCCGAGGTCGTAGTAGCGGTTCAGAGAGAACTCTTCAGCAAATCTGTGGTTCTTTCTTATACCACGTTTGAGGTACTTCAGCTTGTCCGTATCTGATAGGTTGCGGACTGTGTCGGCCTCGGTCATGAACCGGTCGATAAACTCCCTCAATGTTTCATTTTCTCCTTGGACGACCGAATCCAAGTGCTCTTCGTAACGATATTGACAACGGTTGGCCGTGTAATTGGCCAAGAACATTGCCACAAGACCTTCCCAAGAAGCGACCGAGTTGGGACGCAGAGATTCCCACCATTCTAACGCCCGACCTTCGAGCGACTGAGGGAAAAGTCTGCACTTCATCGTCCGCCCCAGCTCCCTGTAGCTACAGTAGTTGTTGAAGTACATCAGGTGTTTGTCTGGATCCCCGCGACCGTTAAACTTGTTCAGGTTTGGGGGCTTCCTCAGGTCCCTTGGGATGCGATAACGCCTAATTTCGCTGGTGAAAGGGCCTTGTCCGGTCGGGATGGGATTCTGCCCGTAAGGCTGCATGGCGGCATAAGCTTGGTCGACGGGCAGACCGTAGAGGCCGACCGGCTGACCAAGGAGTCTGTCAGCAATTGGAGGGCGTCCATGGTGTTGCGGAGCGTGCGGCGACGACCGTCTTCTAGGCCGCTCTGAATTATTCCTTCTCGGTCGGCTGTTGGCATGGGAGACATCTCTAATCTCCCCGTTACTGTAGTCGTCAAACTCCTCATACGAGTCCCACGACCTGCTTCTTGATCGGCGGGATCCTGAGGACTCGTTGGATGAGTATCTTGTTGGCGACCCTTCTGACTCTGGTCGGTAGCTTGAGTCAGCGTAGTCGCAATCTTCTTCGGGGGAGCGACGGTGGCGACTTCTTCGACGAGGAGGCGACCTGTGAACGATCGCCCTTCTTGAAGGGTTGCGTCGGGTTACGCCTCGACGAGGAGGAGCTTCCCTTCGTGGTGGTGAACGATGGGGCCGGGATGGTTGGCCTCGGTGACCGCTGTCCGCTCGCGGGCGGATTGAGATCGAACCTCTCTCATAACGTTCGATCAGTTCGTCTCGATCAGCGATCACTTGATTCTTTTGCTCCAGAATTTGTATGAGCGCTTGTGTCACATGCTCTGGTAATGCTTCTGGAATTCCGGCTTCGGCCAGCTCGGCCGGTAGTTGCGGCGCTGGTTGGGTAACTGGCCCTCGGCCGCCCTGTACTGAGGGTTCTTGGCGAGGCTCATCCTGTGATTCATGAACGGTCACAGGCATGCCCTCTGGGGTCCGTTGAGGTTGGTTCTGCCCAGAGGTGTTGAGCCTGGAAGAAGTGCGTTTCTGGCGTGGCGGCATGGTTCGATGTGGAATAGCGCTCGGGCCTCCCACTGTGGTCGCCAATTGATCGTACCTGATCAATACGATGGGTTGTTGTTGATAACGTTGATCGGTCGCTGTGATGAGGGACCGAGTTGTAAGCCGCACGCGGGTGGTACCTGCAAAGGCACTCCAACGCTCAAGTCAGAGGTGCTTCAACGGGCAGGGTCCCAAGGTGAGTAAAAGATACCTGAAGCCACATGCTGGTGTGGTATATATAAGACTGGCGTTCTAGCCGTTGCGCAATTTACGGGATCGGTCGCATCTTGCGGAGCAAGGTAGATGATGGGCCGCGTTGGGCCGGCCTTGGTCGAGTGGGCCGCTGGCCCAGGTTGCACCTGGCTGCTGCGCGCAGCACCCACTTGCTGCAGGTTGCGCTAGACTGTCTCGTTGGGCCTATTGGGCCACTCCAGAACAATAATCATTATCCCTTATTTTTTATCTTCAAGCTTCAAAGATCCACTATCACAGATTCACAGGTACCCCCCACTATGCCTCAAGCTGCAAAATACATATCCATCCAATCCAAGTATCGAATAACTGAATCAAGTTCAATCAGACGCTATGTTTGACACGTGTATGGTGATAGAAACATAGGTCTCATAGAACCTGATGTTGTTGCTGGTCCACAATCTTTACCCTGAAAAGGACAAGGAAGGCATAGAAAATCTTCCTTCTCAAATAGTGCAAAGTGCAATATTAAAATGGTAGGCCATTTTACTAAAGTAAGCGTGCATGAAATTAATAACAAAAGACTTGTTAAAGCAAAAGAGGGAAATCGTTGAATATCCCAACTGTCCAAAACATCATTTTTTAATAGCTAAAAATTTGTCGAGATTCGTTAACTATTACTACTTCATT
This sequence comes from Astragalus membranaceus, assembly GCA_039519185.1. Classification (NCBI taxonomy): domain Eukaryota; kingdom Viridiplantae; phylum Streptophyta; class Magnoliopsida; order Fabales; family Fabaceae; genus Astragalus; species Astragalus membranaceus. The sequence continues at coordinate 90,666,812 of CM076854.1, read as the reverse complement.
ATTGAAATAAATACCTAATTTTTTTCAAACAAAATGGATAATTTTGAACACAAATTCAATACTTAGTTATATTAATTAGGACAAAAAGTTTTTTTTTTATTATCTGTTCTTTATGATAATTAATTAATTAATTGTAGATGGGAGTATCATTTATTTTGCTTTGTATTCTCTTATTGTTGATTGAACGAAGAAAAAAAGATAAATTCTAAAATAAAGACAATATTTATACAAATAATAGACTGAAAAAAATGAATTAAAATAATAATTAAAATGGCATTCACATTGATATAAAAAATAATTGTATTATTTCACATTTTTCAGTTAGTTGTATGTATAAATACTTTACTATTGCAAGAATTCTTTGTTAAATGATATTGTGTCAATAATAATGGGCACATTTGTTACTGATTAAGAAACACGCGATTTTGTTAAATAGTTTAAAGATTATATTTTAAAGATTTTGAAGAAAAGTAGAAGTAGATTTGTCTTTGTGTAATATAATAAAAGTTACCTTTTTTAAAAAAATCATTCGATAAAAAATGATTCTTATGATAAGCTTGCAAAACAACTCTCATTTGAAGTAGTTATTAAAATATTTTTAAATTTATTTTTTTAAAAAATTTGTGACAAACTAATGAAAAACTTTTAAAATTAATTATTTTTAATAAAAAAGGTAAACACAATATACAAATTAAATGTTATTAGATAGTATTAGTTTTTTTTTTAAAATTGACAAAGTATAAGTAGCTACTAGCATTGACATTTTTGTCAAAAAAAAAAAGCATTGACATGGATCGACCAGGTGCTTCTAAGTTTGATTCTCGTAGTGAAAAAAACTCGGTGTTGGTCAGTGCAAAATTTGCTCTTAAGTACGAATAAAGATTAATGTTTTATTGAAAGCATTAAGACACTATATTGGTAGCTAGAATGGTTCGAAAAAGAACTATTAGCACATAAATGAATTACTTCTTTAGGTATATATTCGCCATGAACCAACTCTTATTGGAACTCTGATTTTAAGTTTGAAATGAATATTTTTTTTTTAACCCACATTCAATATAAGATTAAGACCTCTCTCGTGCAATGAATATATCTACATCTCTTTGTTCTTGCCCTATGCCATTTATGAAACTCTAGTACTCTTACACTTTACACCTACTATAAATATGTGATTTTTAAAATTTTGAAAGAATATTGATATGTACCTTACTCGAGCTCGGGTTGCTCCAACTTGAATAGTTGGTAGTGCTCATGTGGAATTCGTACCTCAGTGTCCAAGTCGGGGGTGGTACCTGCAATGACACTCTGACGCTCAAGTCAACATTGAAAAGTTTAGAGTGAGACAGAGTGAATGAATGTGTACCTGTTGTATGAGATGAACTGGTATTTATAGGCGCCAGGTGTACCTGTGGCGCTTCCGGCACATAGGTGAGATGGTGCGTCCTCGTCCGTTGGATCCGGATATGCGTTTCCAGCCATTGATAACTTCAGCGCACAGATTCTCAATGAAAGCTGTTCGCAGCGCACAAGGTTGCCAATGAGAAATGTTTCACTCGAGCGATTGGGCCATTATAAAGCCCAAATTCAGACTCAAGCTCGGCCCAGTCCGAAACACACACACACACACACACACACACACATATATATATATATATATATATATATATATAATTTTGTTAGTTTAAGGTAATACATTTTTTTAAATACAATAAAATACAAAATGTAAATAACTTTTAGATAGTGTAGAATTTAATGTATCATAGGAGAATAGTGTAAGGATTATATAATTGTTGTAAAATTTTTTACACCACCAACGAATCACAATTTGACATATCATTAAAGATAGTTGAGTCATCACTCAACTACGTGAAAAGTCATACAAAACCTTTTATGCTAACAATGCATAACAATTAAGCTCATAGTGTAATTCAAACTATTTTTAATAAATGAGAGTGTAATTTTCTCCATTAATAATAATAATAATAGTATTAGTAATAATAATAATACTAAATGATTTATTTAAATTAAAAAACAATAATCTTAGGCGGTTAAGCCAATATATTTTTACGAATAAAAAAGTTTCAATGTGATGATTTGTTGCAAACTTTGCAATAGAGTATAATCGAATCATGACCGTTGAATTCGCATAGTGTGAGACACACTTGAGAGTTGAGAGACCTTGCTACACTCATAGTCAACACTGTGTCAGCTTTCCCAGAAAAGAGGCCCTCTTTCTTTGAACTCCTCACTTTCTTTTCTTCACAACACTCCCTCTTTCTCTCTCTGCTAGTTCATGGCGTTTCTCAAGCCATTCTCTCTCTACATTTCCACCTTCTTCATCCTCCTTTGTTTCTGCAAAGCCAATACATCAACAACAACAAAACCATCACCTTCTACTACATCCTCTGATGTTGAACTTCTCATAACAAAAATCAAAACTTCACTACAAGGAAACACAGAAAACCTTGTTTTATCATCATGGAACACATCAATACCTCTATGTCAATGGAGAGGACTCAAATGGGTATTCTCAAACAACACTTCACTCTCATGCACTGATTTATCTTCACCACAATGGACAAATCTCTTACTTTACAAAGACCCTTCTTTACACTTACTTTCTCTTCAACTCCCTTCTGCTAATCTCTCTGGTTCACTCCCTAGAGAACTTGGTCAGTTTCCCATGCTTCAAAGTCTTTATCTTAATATCAATTCATTGAAAGGAACTATTCCTCTTGAACTTGGTTACGCTTCATCACTTTCTGAGATTGATTTGAGTGATAATATGTTAACTGGTGATCTTCCAGCTTCTATTTGGAATCTTTGTGATAAACTTGTTTCTCTTAAACTTCATGGTAATTCATTATCTGGGTTAGTTTCTGAACCAGCATTGCCTAATTCTTCCTGTAAGAATTTGCAGTTTCTTGATTTGGGTGATAACAAGTTTTCTGGGAATTTTCCTGTGTTTGTTACAAGTTTTGGTGGGTTAAAAGAGCTTGATTTAGGTAACAATATGTTTACTGGTGTAATTCCTCAGGGTTTGGTTGGACTTAGGCTTGAAAAATTGAATCTTTCTCATAATAACTTTAGTGGGGTTGTGCCTTTATTTGGTGAATCTAAATTTGGTGTGGATTCTTTTGAAGGGAATAACCCTAATTTATGTGGACCACCTTTGACTAGTTGTGCTAGGAATTCTTCATTGAGTTCTGGTGCTGTTGCTGGTATTGTTATTAGTTTGATGACAGGAGCTGTTGTTTTGGCTTCTTTGTTGATTGGTTATACACAAAATAAGAAGAGAAAGGGAAGTGGTGAGAGTGAAGATGAGTTAAATGATGAAGAAGAAGACGAGGAAAATGGCGGCGGCAGTGGTGGTGGTTGTAATTCTGGTGGTGAAGGGAAGCTTATGTTGTTTCCTGGTGGTGAGAATTTGACATTGGATGATGTGTTGAATGCAACTGGACAAGTTATGGAGAAAACATGTTATGGTACAGCTTATAAGGCCAAACTTGCTGATGGAGGTACTATTGCTTTGAGGTTATTGAGAGAAGGTAGTTGCAAAGATAGGAATTCTTGCTTATCAGTTATTAAGCAATTGGGAAAAATTCGTCATGAGAATTTGATTCCTTTGAGGGCTTTTTATCAAGGAAAGAGAGGGGAGAAGCTCCTTATTTATGACTATTTGCCTCTCAGATCTCTGAATGAACTTTTACATGGTTTGTTGAATTCTTAACCATCTCCTATTTTATTTCCTTTGTTGCCTTTGTGTTTTAATCATACACTTAAATAGATTGCATTTCATATTGCTGCCATTGCACTTTCATTCAAACATCCATTTAAAATTGTTATCATAAATTCACAATCTAACTTTTTTGGGACTGAGTTATTTGGTTGAGATTTCTTCAAACTGGAAACTACTGTAACCCTTCAAAGAAAAACTAGACTTAAATTGCGGGTAAACAACCATTTTGGTCCTTGAATGTGTGAGGCGCTATCATTATAGTCCTCAAATGTGTCTTTTATTAGTCATTTTGGTCCTCCAATGTATTTTTTGTTGGCCAATTTAGTCGCTAAATTTACGAATAAAAGAGACATTTAGGGATGTGTATGCAATTTTGATACATTCAGGGACTATAATGACAGCGTCTCACACATTCAGGGACCAAAATGACTATTTACCTCCTAAATTGATGATGACTTTTCAGCTTAAGGAGAAAAGAAAATTATACTTTCTGCGTAGATACCTGAACAATCATGATATCTAATATAAGGAACTTTTGGAAACTAGGCTATCTCCTTTTCGGATTTGGATTAAATGCAATTGGAGATGTGTGCAGTCATGTAGTCGATAAGGTTGTAGCTGTCTGATCTTAATCAAACGGTGCAGATTTCAAGAGCAGTTTTTGATTTTTGCTTCATAAAAAATTCCGACTTTAAAATCTGAACCCTTCCGAGCTTGTTTACTGTCAGACTGCACACGAACCGGATCCCTCCTTTGATCTTATATGAATATTTATAAAGGCTATTAGTAGGGTAGGGTCATTATTATCTCATAACTGTAGGTTATCTTGCTGTAATGTGTTTAATCTTGTTGGAGATCAGACAACAGTGTGGTAACACTGTTGCTTGGCACTGACTCACTGACCATTATCTAATGATTTTGATTTTCTACAGAAACTAAAGCAGGAAAACCAGTGCTGAACTGGGCTAGAAGGCACAAGATTGCATTGGGAATAGCAAGAGGGCTAGCTTATCTTCATACAGGACTAGATATTCCTATTACTCATGCAAATGTAAGATCCAAGAATGTGCTAGTGGATGACTTCTTTGTTGCTAGGCTAACTGATTTCGGCCTCGACAAGCTGATGATCCCTTCTGTAGCCGACGAAATGGTAGCAATTGCCAAAACCGACGGCTACAAGGCTCCAGAGCTTCAAAGAATGAAGAAATGCAACTCGAGGACCGATGTTTACGCATTTGGCATATTACTGCTGGAAATCTTGATTGGTAAGAAACCTGGGAAGAATGGAAGAAGTGGCGAGTTTGTGGATTTGCCTTCGATGGTGAAAGTAGCGGTTTTGGAAGAGACGACAATGGAAGTGTTTGACGTTGAACTCTTGAAAGGGATAAGAAGTCCAATGGAAGATGGATTGGTTCAGGCATTGAAACTAGCAATGGGGTGCTGCGCACCGGTGGCGTCTGTTAGACCGAGCATGGAGGAAGTTGTGAGACAGTTGGAGGAGAATAGACCAAGGAATAGGTCTGCTTTATACAGTCCTACAGAAACAAGAAGTGGTAGTGTTACACCATTTTGAGCTTTGAATTCAATGTGTTAAATCAAACTATGGAATTTTACTTTAAGTTGTGTTTCCTTTTTGTTTCATCTTAAAATGTGAGGGTATATGCATTATGATCTATAGCTTGTTTTAGTCCTTACTGTTTTTCAGAATCAGAATAATCACTTGTACAATTAGGCAAATTCATGCTTTTAGTAGTTGTGCAGTGTTCTAATTCACTCTGAATGGTTTGGAAAATCTGTAATCTAAACTGTTTAAAGAAAATTGTAAAACAATGGTATATAATGATGGACGAAAAACTAATTAAATGATTGATTGATTGATTCGTTACGGGCCAAATTAGCATTTCAAAAATCTTAGAATTTAGATTTGGACATAACTCAGCTATTGGGGTGATGGTTGTTCTAATTTATAATGACTAATCAAGTAGTGTTGTTATCAAATGTGAGACTTCAAACACATTTTTTCATGCGTAGGATTTGACATCTACAAAAGACTCAGATGGTCTGATAATGTCTTATTAGTGGGTTACCCAAGATGTCAAATAGACTTGAAAGCTTCTTAGAATTTAGTGATGTCTTGATTGGTGCATGGTTCTAACTTCTAAGTGGGGGCAAAAATTGGTGGGAATAGTTTGGACTTAATTAGGCTTTGTAAGACCCACCCACCCTAGTCTCCTCAAAAACCTAAAGTCCCAAGTCTGGCTTGTTACGTATTTAAAAATTTGGTGTGTGAGTTGTTTTCAGCACGTCCCTAGAGTTACCTCTGCTAGGATTTGGTTGCGCTTAAGTGCTTCAAGCTCTTGGCCAAGCTAGGCTGCCGTCACCGCACCTGGAGCGGCTTTCTTCCACTGAATCTTGCCTCCTTCCCTTGTGATGCAACACTCTCTCCTTGTGCCTTGTTTGCTGCTTTCTTCGACTTATGCGATCTAGATGAAGGCCATAAGCCCTTCCCCTCATCTGCTTCTCTCCTCTCCTTCAACTGATTGCCCTCCACCTCACCCACTAGATCCTCCTCCACCACCCTTCTCCCTCTCGGTCTTACCTCGCCCTCTCCCAAAACCTCCAGATCCTCCCTTTAGCTGGCTTCTTTTGTCTTCCCCTTCCCTCGTTCCGACCTCCCGCTTCTCTCTTCAGCAACTTACCTTTCACCTTCCTCAATATGTATTTTCAATGATCTGCGCTCTCGGGGTCCCCTTGCCTCTTCGACCTACTTATTTCTCAGATCTCAACGCCTTCTCAATTTCCAAGGTTGTGGACCCCCATGGTTGATTGACCATCAAATACAGGGAAAGCTTAGGACTTTCCGTCTTTCTCTCGACTCTTTCTTTGTGGTTCTCAGCTATTCTTGTTTTTCTGTGGTGGCTTGTTCTCTATTCAGGTAAGGAAGATAGCTGTAGTGACTTTGTGCAGTGGCCATTTCGGCGCTCTCGTTGCTTGTTGGGCATTGTTGACAGCGGAGAGGTACTTTGGTAATTTTGGGTGTTGGCTGGTGAAACCCTAATGGACTGGCCCATTGTGGTTTCTATTTAGCAAAGTGTGTTTGAGCCTTCTAAGTTGCAGCCTCCTCTCTCAGCTCTCTATTCGCTGCTGTGTTTTGCTACCAGTGCCTTTCGATCCTCATGGCCTTCATCAGGTTCTCCCCTCATATTCTTTGGCTCTCCGTCTCTAAGCATCAGTTCCTGGGGCCATTTGTCCTTCAAATACTGGGACACTGTCTTTCCTCATGCACTAATTTTGTGGTCTGTTGTTCGGCGTTGTGGAGTTTCATGTTGTGCTCGTTGGTGGTGCTGGTTACCGATTAGGGTTCGGGGTCTCTGGTCTAGTCTTGCGGTGAAGGTTGTGTAGGGTTGCTTTAATAATTTGTTCTTGTTGACTGCTCTTGGTTGTGTTAGGGTTTGATTTGGTTTATTTTGTGTTCCCCTTTAGGATATGTTTTAGTTAGTTCAGTAGGATCCTAGTTGCTCAGGTGATGCTCATGTGCTTACTGCCTTTGTTTAGGAGTTCAGCTATACCTGTTTGGTGGTCCATTATCGGATCTGTAGGTGCTTGCCTTATAAGCTTGAAGCTTACACTATGTGTAATGTTGGTGACCTATGCCCGTTAAAGAAATATTGCACTTTTCACAAAAAAAAAAAGGTTTGGTATATGACTTATGTCTTTTTTTTGACCCGTTAAAGAAATATTTTTTTTATATTCAAAAAAAAAATTTATTTCATATTAGCGTTTTTTAGGCTGTAATACAAGGCAAGCACATGGACTATAAGGATGATTTTAAGTACTTAGTAGAATAGTAATAATTTTTAATAATATGACAATCCTTAGTTAGTTTATTAAATAAATTAAAATTAATTCGAAGAATATTGATCAAACATATATATTTTAATATGATTTAAATATGCACTGACAATTAGAGCTATGAATTTTGGCCGACCTTAACGGGTTGGCCTGATGGCCTAGTATTTTGTGTTGAGTTGGACTCACTAAATAAAGGCTCAAGCAAAACTAGGCTGTTTTAGCCCAACCAAGTGGCCTGCAGGCTAGGATTGGCTAGTTTTTTTTTTTGAATGCTTTTATTTTTTTCTTTGTTAAAATCGAACCTAGTCCTGGACTTGATTATTATGTGGGTTTTTTTTTGTACCCTCCTTATCAAGTTATACCCCCACAATTTTTGTTAATCCCAAAATACCTTTGAAAATTTAAATTTAAAGGATTTACCTGTTTAACCGGTAAATCCGTTTATAAATAAATCTAAAAACGGAAGTATGTTTTGACAGTTACTTCCGTTTGCAACAAAAAATGTAAAACGCAAGTAGTTGGAGAAACTTACATCTGTTTTGTTAATTTTACGAAACGGTTGTAAGTTGTTATTAGATAAATCCGTTTTTAGCAATGTAAGGTAACAGATTTATCTATTAACAAGGTACTTCCGTTTTGTAATTTGTACATACAGATTTATCTATTAATTAGATAAATCCGTTTTGTAAAAATAAAGCAAATAAACCTATAACACCTCTGTAAATAATAAATATGGAAAAATAATTACAAAAAACTACTACAAAAATAAGTAAATGAAACGTCAATCTAAATCATCTGAATCAGCTGCTAAGTCTACAACGAGGGGCAGATGAGCGGGTGGTGGCAGGACCGGAGCGTGAGCAACCCATAGCTGAAAATGCCCGGTATACGGATCCAACCATGAAGTAGATTCAGGAGATGTAAAGCGCTCCCATTGAAGACAAATTGGAGGCAACAGACAGTTAGGCAAGAGCGCAACATGCACCCAGTGGCAGTGGTTCACATGAAGAATAGTGATGATGCTGCGACTCTTAGTAGAAGAATAAATACCTCTCAAAGGCGAATAAATACCTCTCAAAGGCAAATAAGTAAATGTCTGTCCCAAAGATAATTCAACTAGGGCAACATTATTTTTGGTAGATATAATGTACCCCATTTCAGGCAAGCTCAGCCACTTTTCCTTGTTCTGCCTCTCATAGCCTCTAACAAATAGGGACTCCTTAATAACTGCAAGCCTATCAACCCCAAATAATTCAGAATATAGCTCAGAACGAGAGTTTATTTCTTGGATTAAATCTTGTCTTATTAAAGACCAACTTTCCTCACCAAGACCTGCAAGACCAACAGCGACTGCTCGGAAGCCACAATTACCATCCGGCTCCACATGAATAATATCTGCAACATAAGAGTGGAAGTGAAGAGGAACCCACGGTAATAGAAATTTAGAAGTCCCCTGCTGTGTTAATTTATTTGAAGCCTGCTGTGATAATTTAGGAGAAGCCCCATGTGACAGTGATAACCGTTGTGATAATTTATTAGAAGTCCCAAAGTCTTGAGTATTTTTCATCTTCTCATCCACATGCTCCCAACCAGAAGGATCGCGCTTCACATCATAGAATTTTTGCTTCTTTTTCTTGGGTGCACCCTTTGTTTTAATTTTAGATGGTGGTGGAACCATTGAAGAAGTGGTAGGGAATGTAAGCTCATCAATCTGTTTCTTGAACACAAATTTCTTCTCCGGAGTCATACCATTATATCTCGCCCATATCATCTCCATAGAGTAAGTAATGTTACATTCAACATATTTTTCTTGAGAGACATCCTCATCCAAAGAATCCAAACTCAAATTTCTCCAATGACCGTCAACAACCTCCAACGGAATAGAAGTACCAGAGACATGATAGACACCGAGCTCACAAGCACAAGGCACCAAATGTGTCGTTCTAATCACGCACCCACAATGAGCTTTGTCATACCCCACACCAAAGGTGGTTTTCGCAAACTCCTTAGCAATATGATTCAGAGCTTTTACAGATACAAGACCTCGTAGCTTTTTGTAGAAAGGAGTATTGTGAGCCACTTCAATACGGTTGATGCTTTTTTGGAAAGTGCTAACAACTTTATCAAAATGAAGCCTAAGCATACCATGCACAGATTGCCAACACTTACATAGGTCTCCTCCAGAACTCCCCAACGCCCTCTTTAAAGGCCAATGAATCGACTCAACTCTTAAATAATAACATAAATAAACACGTGTAAAAAAATATTAAACAAGTGTAAAAAAATATTAAACAAGTGTCGAAATACCTGTTGGTGGTTGTATTCCCGAAGTGTGCCACCCGGTTAGTCCATGCCAAAATAAATCTGTGCTTATGATTAGTCAACCACGTGTCATTCAAGTACTTAAGAAGAGCGGGGAAATCGACACATGAGTCCTCCAATATCTTCAACCGCTGTGAGTACTCAACCTCGTCAAGTGAATCAATAACATCGTACCAAAGAGAGATGACCGACTTTTGCCTATCCACGTGCACCAACAACTCTATCTGCTTTCACATTCTTAATTATGTGCCACACACACAGCAAATTTACGGAGGTTGGAAATACTTCGTGAATGCCACTCATAAGACCAAGATCCCTGTCAGTCAAGAACACTTGAGGTGATAGGCCGTGTATATTAAACAAATCTTTCAATTGCTGCAATGCCCAAGTAAAATGAGAATCACGCTCATGTGCTAGATATAAAAACAGAAGTAAGTTTGCAAAATATAAATCCGTTTTGGAGAAAAAAATTTAAAAACAGAATTACATTTTTAAACATAAATCCGTTTTGACACAATTAAATGCCAAACAGAAGTAAGCCTTTTGAGATACTTCTGTTTTGAGAAAAAGTCAACTAACGGAAGTATCTTTCTGGGTTTACTTCCGTTTGGCGTCGTATTTAATGCAGTTTTAATGATTAACCGATTTACCTCTACTACAGGTAAATCTGTTTGCTGATATAGTGGGTCCCACTAGAGAATCTGGTCCAAATTCAATTTTGTGTAATAAATGAGAGGGGTATTTTCGGGTTTCTAAAAATTGTGGGGGCAGATGGGTATGGGGTGGTGGTATAAAAAAACTTATTATGTTGGGATACAAAATAAGATGACCCATAGATAAATGAGTTGGCTTGGCCCGCGTTTGTACATTGGGTCTTTTTTTTATACCCCTACCACATCACAATATACCCCCATCAAATATGAAAATCCCAAAATACCCCCCATAAATAGGTAAGTCCGATTTGAGATTAATCAAAGGCGGATTTACCTAGATCCGATTAAATTTAAAAAAATCGCATCGGATATACTGATAGAAGGGTAAATCCGCTTTTGAATTTAACAAAGCGGATGTACCCTCAAAACAGATAGATCCGCTTTGTCTCTTTATCGAGTCGGATTTACCTGTTGTGGGGGTACATCCGCTTTGTTAAATTCAAAAGCAGATTTACCCTTTACCAGTGTAAATCCGACTTGTAAAAAAAATTTAAAACATTTAATTTGTTTTTGTTTTTTACACATTTAATTTGTTGGATATATATATATATATATATATATGGATAAATAATTACAAAAATGTGGGTACAATAATAAATACAAGAAATGTCAATCTAAATTGTCGGAATCATGGGCTAAGTCTACAATGGTGGGCGCATCACTGGGAGGGAGACGGAGAATCTTCAATGCGGTAGACTGCCAAAGGGCAAAACGGCCGGTATAAGGATCCAACCATGAAGTAGATTCGTCTGATCGACTATGAGACCACATCAAAGCAACTGGAGGCAACAAACAGGTGAGATCGAAATATGCATCCAATGGATATCCCCGACATTCAGAATAGATATGAACAAAGCAACTGCAAGTCTGTCCTTTCCAAACATGTAAGTATATAGTTGCTCCCTCTCCTTTGTTTCTTTGATTAAATCTTGCCTAATTATAGGCCAACTATCCTCACCAAGATCGAGACCAACCGCTACTTCTCGGAACCCACAATTACCATCCCTTTCAACATCAATAATGTTTTCTACATAATAGTGCACGTGATGAGGAATCGACGGTAAATTAAATTTAGTCTCACCCTGATGTGTTAATTTTTTAGAAACACTCTGAGATAGCTTTGAAGACCGCTGTGATGATTTTATACAAGAAGACCGCTGTGATGATTTTTACAAGAAATCCCAGATTCGTGAGTCAGTTTCATCTTCTCATCCACATGCTCCCACCCAGAAGGATCACACTTGACATCATATAATCTCTGCTTTTTCTTCTTTGGTGCACATTTTGTTTTAACTTTAAATGGTGGTGCAACCATTGAAGAAGTGGTAGGGAATGCAAGCTCATTAAGCTGTTTCTTGAGGAAAAATCTCTCCTCAGGATTCATGCGATTATATCTCGCCCAGATCATCTCCATTTGGTAAGAAATATCATAGTCAGCAGATTTTTCTTGGGAGAATTTATCATCTATAGAATCCAAACTCAAGTTTTTCCAATGGTCGTCTACAACATCCAACGGAATAGGAGTACCGGAGACATGGTACACACCTAGCTCACAAGCACAAGGAAGAAGATGTGTATTTCTAATAATGCACCCACAGCGGGCTTTGTCATATCCAACCCCAGATGTCGATTTTGAAAACTCTTTAACAATATGATCCAAAGCATTTAAAGACACAACACCGCGAAGCTTTTTAAACAAAGGAGTATTGGAAGCCACTTTAATACGGTTTATACTTCTTTGAAAAGACTCGATGACTTTATCAAATTGAAGAGTAAGCATCTCATGCATAGATTTAAAAAGATTTAGACAAGTCACCTCCAGAAGTCCTCTTCAAAGTCCAATGAGCTGACTCGACTCTTAAATAATAACAATAACACGCATAAAAATTATAAACACGTGTCCATGCCAAGATAAATCTTTCCTTATGCTTTGTCAACCACGTGTCATGCACATACTTAATAAGAGTGGGGAAATCAACGCAAGAGTCCTCAAAAATCTTCAAGTGAGCTGAGTACTTTGACTCGTCAAGTGAATCAATAATGTTATGCCAAAGAGAGATGACGTCCTTTTGCCTATCCACGTGCACCAACTCTTTAATCTTCGTTTTCACATTTTTAGTCACGTGCCAAGAACATAACAAATTTATAGCCGAAGGAAAGACATCAAGAATACCGGACATAAGACCAAGATCTCTGGCAGTCAAGAATACCTGAGGCTGAATCCCGTGCAAGTCGAATAATTCTTTTAGTTGCTGCAATGCCCAAGTAAAATGAATTCCAAGCTCGTGTGAAATATAGGCAAAAGCAACCGAGAAAGTTAACTCCGTTGAAGTGACTCCTACAATCTCCAATAGAGGTAGACTGTATTTGTTGGTCTTGTAGGTGGTGTCAAGAATAAGAACCTTTGGAAACAACCGAAATAACTTAATAGAAGTGGGATGCACCCACATGATGTCACTGACCACATCGGAACCCTCAACTTTTCTGCTCCAACATAAATAATTTTGCGACTCAATCAATCTCAAAAGCTCCTGAATGTCCGTTCTAGGACCCCTCTTATAAGAACTATAGGCGTAACACTGCCTATATATTTGAGGTAGAGAAGTGATGTTGTCCGGATAACGATTCTTCAAAGCAGTAAGACAATATTTCGGGGCAACATTCAGATCAGTGTGCTCATTAACAATAGCTTTCTGCGGCTTAGTTAAACGACTAAAAGCTGTCGACCCGACTGGGGTAGTAAGAAACTCATGTGTGTGAAGACCACACCTAACATTCACACGCCAACCCCCATGACGTATTGTTCAAGTAACTCTCAATGTAAACAGACAGCTTCTTTTCTTAGACCCGAAAACTCTAGAATCATTAGACCACTTCCCTTGCTTCTCGCAACAAAAAATAATCTTATCTCTAGAACCCCCTTTAACTACAACCTTGTCAAATCTTACAATGATAACCACAACTCCAATACGTCTCACAATCGCTTTAGCCCACTCTTCTACATCCTCGCGTGTAGAAAATATCTACAAAATAGAAAAAATAGAAAAATGTTGTGTACTTAATTAATTAAATATCTACCAAACTTTGATTAAGAAAATTAGTTTGAAAAATATACCCTCTCCGTCCAAAATGCCTCTGTAGTGTCTACCACGAAAGGAACAACCTGCGGCTCTGTATGCGAGTCAATATCTGTTTCAAAATAGAACAACAGTTATACAGAAATTAATTTAAAAAAAAACAAATCGGATTTACGTACCCCAAACGTAAATCCGCTTTGTATTTTTCAAAATCGGATATACCCCCATCCAGGTAAATCCGATTCATTAAAAGACATAATCGGATTTACGTTTTGGACACGTAAATCCGATTGCGCATCGGATTTACTGAAATTTCGCTTTCTATACTGAAATAAATGGTCAAATCGGATTTATTTGTCAGTTTGATACATCCGATTTAACTTATGCATGTGTATTTATTACGTATTTAAAACTAATCGGATTTACCTTGCATTTAGGTAAATCCGATTATCAGATAAAGTGGTCCCCACCAGAGAATATTCAAAAAGTCAATTTTTGTTAGTTATGTCAGGGGTATTTTTGGGATTATAATAATGTGTGGGGGTAGAAAGGAGTTGATGGGGGTATAAAAAAAAACCTTATACATTTTGCCTTGTTGGAATGGGCCAAACAACCCGATTTGATAGCTTTATCAACAATGTTAAAAGTTGGTTTAAATACGCTTTTACCCCCTGCAAATAGGGGGTGTTTTGCTTTTACCCCCTACAAAATTTTTTTTTTTAAAAAACACCTTACAAAAACAACTTTTTTTAAAAAGGTCCTTCTGTTAACCCACTGTTAAAAAAATGCTGACGTGTCAAACGGAATTGTGCGATGTAATTTTATTTTCATTTATAATTATTTTATGTGTGACATGGCTTGCCACATAATTTTATTTTCTTTTATAATTATTTTATCTTCTCCACCACCACCACTCACACCACAACCACTCTCTTCTCTCTCTCACCCACACCACAACCACCACCACCACCACCACCACCACCACCACTCACACCACACCACCACAACCACTCTCTTCTCTCTCTCACCCACACCACAACCACTCACATCACTCACACCACCACCACCACCACCACAAGGACTCACACCACCACCACCACCACAACCATTCACACTACTCCCCCCCACTGTGCGTTTCAACTTGCAATCTGAACCCACAATCCCTCATCCCTCACCACAATCTGAACCCACAATCCCTCATCCCTCACCACAATTTGGCGTTTGCTTTGTTTGATGATATTGAGAAAACCCAAATGATCTTCATCTCCATTATGAAAAACGTTGATGTGGGTTTAGTTCCATTATGAAAAACGTTGATGGTTGATTCATAATGTTACAGAAAGAATCAAACAAGAAGAAAGGGAGAAGATAAAAAGACACAAAGGGGGAGAGTTTTGATATTAATTCTGAAGCTTGCAACGGTTGGGGATTTAATTTCCTTTATTCATTTTTCTTCATAATTTCTGCAAATATTTTCAGATCTGGTTTGAGCTTGAGGGGTAGTGGTGATTGTGAGTGAGAGAGAAGCGAGTGAGTGGTGGTTGAAGCGATTTCGTTGTGGAGGAGGGTGAAGATGGCAGATCTGATGTTGCTATGGTGGACGATTGAGAGAGAAGAGAGAGGTATGTGTGTGGTGGTATGTGTGTGAGAGAGAAGAGAGTGGTGCATAATAATGGAGAAGAAAGAGGAAGAAGAATGATGTGGCATATTCATTTGGCATTTAAAATAAACAAAAATGAATTAAGAATGCCAAATCAACAATCCGTTTGACACATGGACATTTTTGTAACATCTGTTTGACAGAAGGGCTAAGAGCAAAAAAGTGATATTTGCAAGGTGTTTTTTAAAATTTTTTTTTTGCAGGGGGTAAAAGCAAAACACCCCTATTTGCAGGGGGTAAAATCGTATTTAAACCTTAAAAGTTTACACAATCAACAAAATAAAACTAAAATTTGACACTATATAAATAAATGTATAGTTCAATTTTTTTGGTTTTACCCAGGTATCCACCGCCGATTGCAGTGACTAATCCCCTAGCTGAATTGTAGGTGCCTCGAGGGGCAGGACAGCTGTCCCAGAGTTTTAACGCTGCTCCGTACCCAAGGTGATGATCGAACCCCCGACCCTTGGTTAATGGAGGATCAGCCCCAACCGCTGAATACCTTTGGTAAAACCAAAAAAATTGAACTATACATTTATATGCACTATCGGTATAGTTTTTTTTACACAGTCAACCAATCAAACTATAATATGAGTAACTTTTACAGTAATTGAAATGATGCCAAATATTTTTTATGACATATTTCGTGATTGACTAACATTATAAAAAATCTCTAACACCGACCGACCATGTATAGAAATTAAATCCTATAAAAATATTTATTTTTTATTTTTTATTTTTGAAAATGAGAAAATTATTTAATATTTTTTTACACTTACCAATTAAACTCATTCTCCTGCCAGAAAAAAAAAATAAACTTATTCTGTTAACAAATTACAAAAATAAAAATGAAAATCGAAATACCTACCTGGGACCTGGTTTGGATCCACCCAACTAACCAACGTCCGTCCAGTGTAAGAGGATCCGAATCATCGACAGACTCGTCGGAATCCGTCACCGCCGAACACCGCATACGGCGGAGAAGAACCTTCCAGAAGCAAACTAAAATTTGACGATGGAGGGGTTCCAAACCCTGCCACCACCCTCTCAGCTCTCGCACTCCGCACTCTCCTTCCTCGACCACAAGTTCCAAACCGAACGCGCCCTCACCGAGTCTCCCTCTTTCGTCTACGAGCTCCAAACTCAGTGCTCCGAGTTGGATCGGACTCTAGCCGAGTTGAATCGGCGACTTGGAGAGGGTCTCGCCGCGTACGCTTCCTTCTCCGGCGAAATTCACGGCATCTTCGGTATCGTCAATACCAGAATGAACGCCCTATCCTCCACGTGCTCCTCCAGCGTTTTGCCAGGTTCGATTATGGCCCTGACTCGACAACTTTTTATTTTAGGGTTTTCAGGTGTTTTAATTTTGAGTAATTGTTATTGTTTTGTTGTGTAAAGATGGAGAAAGAAGCGAAGGAGATGGTAAAAGAGGGAAGGGTTTTAGAGAGGAGCTTGCGACTTTGGCGAAGGAAGTGGCTAGGTTGGAGACCGTTCGTGTTTATGCAGGTTAGTTTTTTCTTTTTCTTTGAATTGGCTTTTTCAATAGTGCTAATGGAAACATTGTGGGAAGAATTTTAAGTTCTTGTTTTCAAATTGTGCAAATCTAAGAACAATTGGGGAAGTCTTGCAGGATGATGTTTTTGTTTATGCTTGGGTGATTGTTATGTATGATTTTCATTTTTTTTTGTGATTATCCAAAAAATGGTGCGCCTTTTCAATGAATCAATGATGGTTATTGCATCTGTGATTATCCCTTTCTATGTCAATGTTGTTACTTGTTAATTTCCTAAAACTCTATCTTGGGACAGCACAAAGCTTGACGTTTTAATTGTAAATCGAACAGTGTTGTGGGAAGAATGGGAGATGATGTTTTTCGTGAGTTTTCTTATGTTTTGATGCTTTTTATGTTGTTCTTTATGGTTACTTTAATGCCTTTGGTTTGATTTCTTCGGTATTACCTTTTAGCTTCTTAACGCCCCATGTATGTCTTCCAGAGACAGCGCTGAAACTTGATAATTTGATTGGTGATATTGAAGATGCTGTATCGTATACCATGAGTAAAAACACAAGGAGGCATTCGTCTGACCAGAATTCAGAAGTGAGCACACTTTCATAAATGTTATGATATTGGAAAATCTAACATTACTATATTCCTTAATGTATCCTCAAATGTTGCAGGAAATGCGGCTGTTTGCTATTAAAACACTTAAAAAAACAGAAGAAATATTAACTTCAATCACGAAGAGACAACCTCAATGGAAGCAGCTTGTATCGGCGGTTGATCATAGAGTAGACCGAGCTCTAGCCATTTTAAGACCCCAGGCGATTGCTGATCATCGGACACTACTAGCTTCCCTTGGATGGCCCCCACCTCTTTCTGCTTTAACTTCCTCGCACTCAGATGCTAAGATTCCAAATCAAGTCCTAAATCCTTTTCTGAGCATGCAAGCAGATCATAAGCTCAAGTACTCTGACAATTTTCTTGCTCTGTGCAACCTACAGGAATTGCAAAGGCAAAGGAAATCTAGGCAACTTGAAGGCCTTGATAGGGAGGTCGCCCTACGACAACCACTCTGGGCAATTGAAGAGCTTGTGAATCCCCTGTCATTGGCTTCCCAGCGACATTTCTCAAAATGGGTTGATAAACCAGAATTTATTTTCACTCTCGTATATAAGATCACAAGGGATTATGTTGACTCTATGGATGAAAGGTTGCAGCCATTGGTTGATGAGGCCAAGGTAGTTGGATATAGTTTCCGAGAAGAATGGATCTCTGCAATGGTAACCTCCTTATCTACATACTTAGCAAAAGAAATTTTCCCTAGTTACATTAATCAACTAGATGAGGAGAGTGTCACAGGTATTCAGTCATCCGCTAGAATATCATGGCTGCATCTCATTGACTTGATGATAGCTTTTGACAAAAGGGTTAAGTCTTTGGTGGAACATTCTGGGATCTCGCTATCCTTTGATGATGATATATTGCAGAGAATTTCTTCTCTATCTGTATTTTGTGATCGTCCAGACTGGCTTGATCTTTGGGCAGAAATAGAGTTAGGTGATGCCCTAGATAAGTTGAAACCAGACATCGAAAATGAGAATAATTGGAGTAAGAAAATTGAAGGGATAGTTCTTTCATCAGGTACTGATGATCACAAGTCTCCTCTGGTTTCCAGTTCATTTGTTCGCCATCTAGCATCTGTTGTTGAACGCTGTCGCTCATTGCCTAGTATTACTTTGAGGTTAAAATTTCTCAGATCAGTAGGTTTGCCTATTATAAGAAACTTTTTTGATTCCATACTTGTACGCTGCCAAGAAGCCGAAGGATTGACTGCCTTAACTGATGACAATGCTGTAATTAAAGTTGCAATTTCCATCAATGCTGCTTATTACTTTGAATCTGTTTTAAAGGAATGGTCTGAGGATGTCTTTTTCCTTGAGATTGGGGTGGATGCAGATGATGAATTACGTAGAAATGCAAATAGCGATGTTGAAGAGTTGGCAGAGAGTTCTAATAGAGTTATCTTTGATGACGAGATCCACAAGTTAGAAGAGTTCAGAACAGAATGGGTTGAAAAGATATCTCTAGCTATTTTGAGAGGATTTGATGCTCGGTCTCGAGATTATATGAAGAACAAAAAACAATGGCAAAAGAGTGAAGAAGGATGGACTGTGTCAAGGATGCTAATAGAGGCCTTGGATTATCTGCGAGGTAAAATGTCGGTGGTAGAAGAAGCTTTAAATAGTAGGGATTTTGTCGGGGTTTGGAGAAGTTTAGCAGCAGGAATAGATCGGTTAATTTTTGATGGTATTCTCATTAGCAATGTAAAATTTCATAATGGTGGTGTTGAAAGATTTGGTAGTGACTTAGATGTTTTATTTGGGGTATTTGGAGCATGGTGTTTGAGGCCGGAAGGGTTTTTTCCAAAAGCAAATGAAGGTCTTAAGTTGTTGAAGATGGATGAAAAAAGAGTGCAAGAGTGTATAGCAGGGGGGAAGAGATGGTTGAAGGAAAATGGTATCAGGCATTTGAGTGTATCTGAAGCAGAGAAGGTTTTGAAGAATAGAGTATTCACTAGTTGAAGCTTTTGGCTTACTGTTTTTTGCACATGCACAGCAGAAATGGCACAAGGACGTGTGAAAGATTCAGAGGAATTGTGGTACATGACTGTAGACCAGCTGAACTTATTCAATTTTGCAAATTTTGCAATAAAATATCATCATCAAGAATATACTCCATCATTGTTTTATAGACCGCGTACCTCAAATCTGGTGCAAGTTTGATAAACTATTTCTAGATACTAATTATCATACTGTAACTGTGCCATGTGGAACACTATTCTTCCCATTCATGTAATTTATCATTTTTTAAACTGGAATTTGACCTTTGAAATGAAAAAAGGGCTTTGTTTACCCCGGCTTAAGTATTGGTCTATTAAAAGAAGAGTTAAATATGTTTGTGGGCTCTCTAAGATTTTACAATTTTGTTTTTAGTCTCTAAAATTTTTCTACAATTTTTAGTCTCCACAATACTTTTTGTCACAAGTTTTAGTCCCTATAAAATGTTAATTTTTAATGATGTTTTGCATACATGTTAAGAACATTATAAACATCTCTCACACAAAAACTTGGAATTTTTTAATGAGGGATGAATTAAATGAGTTTTTTATGTACAAACAAATAAAAAAGATAAAAGAAACATGGACTTATAAATCGAATTTTGAGTTTGTTTTTTCAATAGACTTCTATCATAACACATATAGTGTATCCGTAAAACTTCAAAATTTGAAGTCTATACATGAGTTAACATTTTACGGGGACTAAAATCGCTGACGAAACATAATGTGGGGACTAAAAGTCGATGAAGAATGTTATAGGAACTAAAACAAAATTGTGAAATTTTATGGGGATTAAAAACATAATTAACCCTTAAAAGAATGAATATTTACTTTGGTCAGAATGGAACAAATTGAGTAGGGCAGAATATAGTGAAATACACTGGCGGATACAACAATTATCTATGGTGGGGGCAAAAATTACTCTAATATTTTTACTCATTTTTCGAGGAAAAATATTATTATTTTTTGACAAGGAGGAAAAATATTATAAAAATTGCAAAATACTTAATTTCACAATAAAAGACTAAAGATCCAAACTCGTACTTGAGAAAAATTGACTTATTTAGTCTTTAAAGAACTAAAAAGTATCAATTTAGTACTCAAATATTGGTCAAATTAGTCTTTCTACAATAGTTTTAGGGACATGCTAATCTCCTTTAGAGATGAGTTCGACTAATAGTTGAATTTTTTAGTGGTCAAATTAGTATTTTTAATGGTCAAATTGGTCTTTGTGTTCTTTTGTAAAATATTTTTGGACCTTCACACCTAAAAATTTAAAATATTGAACAATTATGTGTCTCTCATGGGGAAACTTCTCGTTTTTTATGGAGGCAAAATAAAATTTATTAAAGACTCTTAATTAAAATATTTTTATTTCATGGGGGCAATTTCCCACACTACCTTCTACTTATATCGGCCACCATGAAATAAAAATATTTTAATTGTTTGAATATTGCCCCCATAAATTTATTTCACCGGTGAAATAAATTTATATCGGCATTGACAAAAAAATAAATTTGTCATTCAATTGTTTGAATATTGGATAAAAATTATGAGTTATTAATTTTTTATTTCGTTTTTATCTTTATTTAAGAAACATTATTATGTAGAAATAAAGATAAAATAGTAAAATGATAATTATAAAATTAACTCAATGAGTAATTCCATCCCAATTATGCCGAATTGAATGGGGTGAAAATTAAGAGTAAGCAATAGAACCAATGGCGGATGCCCAAGGTTGTGAGGGCAATTGCTCCCATGAGATCAAAATAATTTACTTATCTATGGTTAGTAATTAGACAAAATAATATAAAATATAAGAGAAAATAATTGGTACTAATTTTATTATTTTATTTAATATAAGGGAGAGTAAAATAAGTCTTTGTTTTTTATATCAGTTTAGGTATGTATTATATTTCATTGTAAGAATATGTGTTTTGTTAATGCTTATAATATTTCAATACTATTCAATATTC
This sequence comes from Astragalus membranaceus, assembly GCA_039519185.1. Taxonomy (NCBI): domain Eukaryota; kingdom Viridiplantae; phylum Streptophyta; class Magnoliopsida; order Fabales; family Fabaceae; genus Astragalus; species Astragalus membranaceus. The sequence goes on along the minus strand of CM076854.1, from coordinate 90,645,355 downwards.
AATACTATATAATATAAAATAATATAATATATAATATATATATATATAATATATATAATATAATATATATAATATATATATATATATATAATAAATAATAAATAATAAATAATAAATAGTAAAATGTCTAATTTAGACATCCTAAAAATTTGCCATTTGTCAAAAAATGAGGACAAATTTGTAAAAACGCCACAAAAAGACAAAATATTGCAGTATTTTTGTTTTATCGAAAAAAATTAAAATAATCAGTTTTCATATTAAAAAATTGTTTTACATAATAGAGTAAAAAATAGATTATAACTGTTTTAATAAAATCAATAATTAAATTAAAATCATTAAACAAATATTAAAGTTTCTAGAATTTACTATTTACTATAATATACTCAAACTACTAAAATTATTTGTCAAAAAAATACATACCACTAACAAAAATTTCAAAGTCTTTTTTTAATAAAATCAATAATTAAATTAAAATGAATAAATTAATATTAAAGTTTCTAGAAACTACTATTTACTATAATCTACTCACACTACTAAAACCAATTAATTTAACCACTACCAGTTGTCAAAAAAAGTCATATCGTTAGCAAAAATTCCAAAATTATTTTTCCTATAAAAATCAATGATTAAATCTCATTTTCTTTTTCGAGTGAGCTGCACGGGAGCGACAACAGGAGGGCCAATCGGAGTGCATATTTTATATTAAATATCATTTCTTTTTTTCTTTTATTTTCTTTCTTTATTTACTCCATTTTCTCCCTTCTATCTTAATTTCAAAATCATTTTTTTAAAAAAAATCGGTAATTCAATTAAAATGATTAATTAATAATAAATGATGTAGAATTTACTATTTACTATAATCTACAGAAATTATCAACAAAAATTGTCATCCACTAACAATTGTCAACAAAAATTTACCCACTATCAAAAATTCCAAATAAACAATATAAACAAGTTGCAACAAGAGCGACAATGAGAGACTGACAATGTGATCGACAACGAGGGAGACAATGAGAGCGGCAATGAGAGACTAGCAACGAGATAGACAATGAGAGAGACAACAGAGAGCGGCAACGGGGAGTGGCAACGGGAAGCGCTAACGGGAGCGACAACGAGAGCGACAACGGGGTGCATATTTTATATTATATCTCATTTTCTTTTTTTCCTTATTTTTACTCCATTATTAAGATTAGAATAAGATACTAACTTTCTTTTTACTTTTTGCAAGACAAGTATTTTAATTAAATTTTACAATTTTCAAAATATTTATAGGTTCTTAGCAAATTATAACACGTACAGTGTCACCCGTGCGGATGCACGGGTAAAATACTAGTTTTTGCTAAAAGATATATTCAATTATTCTTTGCTCCCACTATCAAAATTCTCTGGATCCGCCACTGGAAGTGATGTCATTCCTTACCATTCTATTCTATTATTTTGTTTTAATATCTATTTATTAGAACACTTTTTCATTTCATTCAATTCTAATCCATCGCATACCATCAATCTAAACATAGTCTTAGGGTGAAACTATCGACACACTCCCTTATGGGTTGAGAGAGCGGCTTTTCCCTTTCTTTAACTGCATTGCCCTCCGGGCCGATGTGCCTTTTTAGGGATCCCCCCTTAGTTTTCCCCACCCTTCATAGAGGCCTTCTACATATTCGATTGGGGTTGGTTCGAAGTTTTTCTCTCCTCTGTTGCCTTTGTTGGTGGGTAATCAAATCCTGGTTGAAAATGATTAATATTAAATAAAATGTATTATATTTGGGATAAAAAGTAACAAAAAAGTAAACATAATCATTTCAAATGGTTCCACCCCGTAGATAAGAAGCACAAAATGGTTTTGTCCTAGTTCAATTTGAATTTGGGCGGTTCAATCAGACCATGGTTCAAATGAGGTTCAATCAATCGTTAAACTGGATAATTCCCAGTTCAATCTAGTTCGGTCCGACTCTTAAAACACGACTATGAGTATTGTTGCTTTGTACTTTGTTGACTTAGCTAATAGTCCTACTTTTGAAGCATGGATGGAGAATGTCCCAATATACTTTGCTCAACCTATTTCTCCTTGCTTTAGCAAATGGGTGAGATTATTTTGCAGTAAAAAAACTATTGACACCAGACAGCGAAATTTGTATCGACAGCGAAATTTGTATCGAAATAAACTTCCAGACAATAAAATAATATATCTCTAGAAATAAATTTTTGGATAGAGGGCCTATGCTAGTGAAAATTGGCGGTTTTTGTAATTAATCCCTTTTTGTTATGAAATTGACCCAAACAAGAGTAAGATATAATCATTATAATAAACTATAGATGAAGAAGAAATAGAAGAAGAGAATGAGAGAAGAAGAGAGTATTTGCATTCTACTCTTGAATGTGTCATTTACATTGTCATATAAGTCATATTTATAGGATACAAATCTTGTAACTTACAAGCACAAAGTTAAGAGCAATAAGAATGAGTTAAAGCTTTTTACTCATGGGAGTTATAGAGAATCCCAGGTAAGATGAAAGAACTAAGGAGAGATGGACATCCACCAATTATTCATAACACTCCCCCATGGATGTCCATTGAGGATATGCCTCATTAAAACCTTACTAAGAAAAAACTTAGTGGGAAAAATTCTTAGTGAAGGAAAAAGAGTACAATATCCTTTATGTGGGAACTGCATCATTAAAAACCTTTCGTGTAAAACCCAATGGGACAAAACCACGACAAGGAAAAAAGACTACAGATTTCTCCCACTGTTTGAAGAATCTCTTAAGAATATACATTTAGATTTTCTTCCCCTGATGCATATGAAGCAATATACTTCGTAATATATCCTCCTTTCAATTGAGATTCATAGTTGGTATTATCTTCGGGGTTTCTTCCTTGAATTGTTGGTATTCAAACATGACATGAGGAAGGGATAACTATAGATTGCTATGTAGATCATGATGATGCCTCAATGTCGCCATATGTAAATAATCATATACTTCAGAACTGGCTTGATCTGGACCAGAAAAAGATCTTGTATCTGCATGGTTAATTTGATGAACATATGTTCATAAAATAATTGCTTCAATTCAATTGTAAAAATATAAAATAAATATATCCCACTTTGTTCTAATGCATTTTGGTTGGTGATAAATTCTATCACACTAATATGTATCAAATAATATTATCACATCAATCCATATGACATCTAGTAATATGCGCGCACTAATTTAAAGTCTTCTAGACCGGGACATTGATATCTTCTTGAGACACACATCATGTACTCAATAGAGATATAATTTATCATGATTCAATTAGCTAATTGATCGATCTGCAGGTCGAGAGAAAACTTTGTTTAGGAGCAATATTTAATTAAGATATTTCTCTATATCTTCAATCCTTCTAGAATTTTCTATTTAGAGATCAAACAGAGAGGTTCAACCTCCAAATCCATCAAATATAATTTGAGGTCCTTCATATCAAACTCTTTCTTTAAGCAATTTAAAATATGCATTGAGATGATTATACCACATGTGTGCAGATAATATTATCCCATGGAAAGATTATTTCAATTGGAGTAATCATCTCAAGAGTCCAAACAGTCAATCTCGAAAAATTAGATCCTTCTGGGATCCTCATATAATCATGACTATCAAATAAGCCATACAAAAAAGTTGTAACACATCCAACGTTGTATGAGCCTTTCAAAATTACTTGCATTCATTACAGGTGAATTTAACTTCGAAATCAAATGTTAAGTTTGTGCGAACACTTTTGAACATCGAGTTTAACTAGATTCACATCTTCGACTGTATTGACTATAGGTCGGAAAAACGTTTTTCTTTGCAAAGCAAGTTTAATTCCGCTTCAATTGCATTTTCCTATTTTGGCCAATCATTTCTTTGTCTAAATTCTTAATAGACTTTGGTTCATGATCGCCTTCATCATTTATCATATTTAGTGCTACATTATACACACACAAAATTTTCAACGTTGACTTTGTTTCGATTCCATCATATTTCATTATTGACATAATTTATTGAGATATCATTTCAACAAATTTCAGGTAACTGATCAGTTCTTCTGGAACTTGCAAATTAATTATGTCAAAATACTTGTTAGGAGTTTCCATATCCTCTTTTGGGTCATCTTGCTTTTAAGCTCATTTCCTTATTCTAGGATTTTTATTCTTTGGAACCGACTAAACCACATGCTTCATGCGTGGTTAAGATTCATTTGCAACGTCTGAGTGTCCATCAGGGACATTAATTTTATTTGCGTATTGCAGCTGGTGAATAATTTACAAAATTTTGCAAATGAATTATTCTTTGAACTTCTGGTTCACATTGGTTTATAAGAGGATCAAGATAAGATAATATTAATTTATTTCAACTAATACTAATTTCCAGCTGCTTATCTCTCCCCCTAATGTTGGGAAAACTAACTCATCAAATGATAATTAGCATATTAAGCTATAAATACATCTCTGGCTATTGGGTCAACATACCTTATGATGGATGGAGATTCATATACTCATATATTCTCAACATTCTTTAAGGATCCATCAAAAATATCTTGGATGGAGAATATTAGGTCATTGACCAAAAATCAATTGTAAATGGGAGAACTTACAGATATATGTTAACTTATTGGCTTGATGCATATCAATGTGCCAGCCTGCAAGATTGCATGTTACCAAATAGAAATTGGAAGTTCCATCTCATAAGTATTGGTCATATAATTAACTTTAGGTGTCTAATGAATGGTTCTTCAAGACCATTTTATGAATGAACATATGCTATGTGATGTTCAATATAAATTCTAATAGTCATAAAATACTTAATTATCAGATACTTTCAAGATAATTCACATGATAAGCTTTTACTCGAATTAGTTGAGCAAACAATCTCACAAACTTCTGGTTGTGAGTTGATGACAATTATATATATGTAGCCATTTAGTTGATGAATCAATTAAAATAGTAAAACATCTAAATAGTCCACGTGATTATTGATTTACAAATATCACCTTATATAATTTTTAGAGATGCAGGAGACTTATTCCCTCAAACTGTCAACTTTCTTTCGGAATTAGTAATAACAAAGATAAATGGATTGAAGAATCGACAAGATCTTCAATACATGTTTATATAATTTTTTTAACTATTATTATTATTTTTCACTGCATAATAGACCCGGGATGGCCCAACTCGTCTTGCCAGCAACAAACTTATTATGATCCATAAACTTCTGGTTTAAGGTAAGTCTCGTGATATACAGACATTGAATATTTTTTCATTTATTATTCCATTTGGTATAACCACTTAGATGAGTATCCTTGAAACTTAATTAGTTTCTATGAGACTTGAGAGAATCTAATACAATATCAATGTGTAATTTTGTTCCTTTAAGTAACAATACAATAGCTCTTCTAGAGTCCTCTATTATATTTGCAAACTTCTGGTTGCAAGTTGGAAATAAGTACACATGCTATCATATGGCTTGTAAATGGTAAAACTATGTAGACTATTAAACTTCAGGTTAATTTTTTTTTCTTTCTATAAGTGCATTGCAAACTTCTCGTTTACTTTAGCAAAATTTTAATTGCTCTCATATATATTTGAATTGACAATGAATAAAAATAATGTATAAAACTCTTATTCTAATGGTCATTTTTTCCGTTCATGAATTTGAGTTTCCAAAATTTATCTTTAATTAAGAGATAGTATAAGTGAAATTGGCAATAGCAAAATACTGAGTATAAGACTTACCTTTGGAGTCAATATAAGGCATCTGTTTTAAGACCGTAAGACATACCTTTGGAGGCATCAACGAAAGTTTCGTGCTCGACTGAAATGACAGATAATCATACGTCTTAAAATTGTTGGAACAATTGCGGACACACTGACGAACACGAACAAAATTGGTTGAGTCGCGGACTAGGTCGCTCTCTTTAAGACGTTTCGTGGCTCTGCCCAAGGTGTGCAAGCAGTTTCTCCTAACCCCGTCGTTCCGAGGATAAAACAGCCTTCTCGGAAAATATGGTATTCCCTGCACCTAGAAAAACCATCAGACTCAGACCCCCTACTCTTTATTTACTGCTCGGAATTCTTATTTATCAAAGTGGGCTATCTCTTTCTTTTTCAATCAAAAAATAATAATGTTCTATTCTCACACACACTTTTCATTCCAAAATTTTGGATTTTATAGACCGAATAGCAAGCCAATCCGTTGAAGCCATTAATAGGTGATAATACTAAAGATAAGAAAACGTAACAATTATAACATGAAATCAAGAGTAGGATAAAAGTAAAGATTGTTTCAATGGATCCAAAGCCATATTAAATAAGAGTAGAATATAACATGAAATCATTACTAATAAACCATGTTAAATAATAATAAGTGAATATTATATTGTAACTTCCCAAATGGATAAAAGTAAAGATTGTTTTAATGGATCCAAAGTCATGATTCTCTATTTAATATCCATCCAAAAGTTTGATTAAAGCAAATTCCCGTTGGAAACAAAACGTATGAAATATATATAAAGCACTTTCAAATCATTTCAACATTTATAATAATAAAATCAATTGAATGTTATAAAAACTCATAAGTAATTTGTATAAAACAAAACCGAAGGAGTAATATATATTTATAATGTTCAAACATATACTTATTGAATCAATTAATATAAATATTTCTTAAAACAATTTTCTAATAAATTGTTTTAGTATTTTTAAATAAAACAACCCAACAATCCCCACTTGTTTTCTTTTAAAGATTTCATCGAGCAGTAAATCGTTCTAGTATAAGATTGAGCAGTAAATCGTTCTATTATAACTTTTGTTGTAACCCAAACTTTTAATTTGATTGATTCTCTTCTGGGAATGAAGTTTAATCCATTGAGTGGTTTGCGATTATTCTATCAATCACAATATCACATAATCTTGATTCAAAATATTCTTGAAAATATTTTCTCATTTGTGCTATTCAAGGAGCATATTCAAGTAAAATTTCCTTTATATTCATTCGATTCTATTATACTAAGATCAAATAGATCATTTAGATTACAATCATGGTCTAAAGATTCAGTTCTTCCAGAACCTGACCACAAATATTTCATTAGAGATGATCAAGAAAAATCATACTTTCTAACTATTTGTTCTCCAAGAATTATACCACGAGTTTATATGATTGCAATAATTCTATGAACAATCTTCCACGAGTTTCTAACTATTTTCTCAGTGTTTTTTCAGTTCTTCGAGAACTATATAACAAATCATCACAAAAAAAATTCTTTAAGCAATCCTACATGGATTCTTGAACATTTTTTTTTCCAGTTCTTCAAGAACTATATCACAAACTTACATACTTTGAGCAATCCTTTTAGGATGCCTAAATGATGAATTCTCCTAGAATTTATCAAGAATAGATAAACATGATAGTTGTCCCTATGCAATCCAACAAGGATGCTTGAATATTGAATTCTTCAAGAATTCATCAAGAATAGACAAACATGCTAATTGTATTTATGCAATCCAACAGGGATGTTTGAATGTTGAATTCTTCAGGAAATCATCAAGAATAGAAAATGATAACCATAGTAGCTATAAGATAGTAGAAGAAAGCATATCTTTGCCAAATAGCCTCCAAACTTAATAAGCCGTCATTTTGGTAGAGCTTCATGCTGATAACGTGTTATGAAATTGACCCAAACAAGAGTAAGATATAACCATTATAATAAACTATAGATGAAGAAGAAATAGAAGAAGAGAATGAGAGAAGAAGAGAGCATTTGCATTCTACTCTTGAAGGTGTCATTTACATTGCCATATAAGTCTTTATAGGATACAAATCTTGTAACTTAATTACAAGCACAAAGTTAAGAGCCATAAGAATGAGTTAAAGCTCTTTACTCATGGGAGTTATAGAGAATCCTAAGTAAGATGAAATGACTAAGTAGAGATGAACATCCACCAATTATTCATAACACTTTTCGATTATTCGTTATTCTTTTAATCATCTATGGTAAAAGAGGCTTCATATAGCCATTCGAGAATGGATTCTTACTGTAAATATTGCGTGATGTAGTTACTGAAGTGAATCGAGGTCCATTGTCATTCTCCTCCATTGGTTAGGTCATTTGATTTTGGAAAAAACATTCAAGGATATCAATAAGTTATAAAATCACCCTCAAACTTTAATTCACCTATAAATCATATTTTAAATTGTAAATTTTCAAATCACCCTATTTAGAGGGATCTAAATATTTATTCACAAAAAAATTAATCATTAAGTAACATATAAGAAAATCTTTGTATTTGAGAACCATATACTAAGGAAGGATGGAGGATAGAGAGGAACCATATACTACGTACATCTCCCTCCATCCTCTCTATCTCTCTCTCTCATCATTATTTATAATTTTTTAATCATTCTCTCTCTCTCTCTCTCCCCTCCCACCCTTATATTTTGCGATGGAGAGGAAGGAGGGAAGGAGATGATCCAAACACCAATGGAAGTACTCACTCCGTAACATAATATAAGCAAAAGTGAGTTAACAAAAGTTGATGTATTTGATCCAAATTTTAGACCAAATACATCAACTTTTGTTGACTTATACTTTTTCTTATAATGTGTCATGGAGGGAGTATTATATCGTATGATCCATGCTTTGCAAATGTATTTATCCCCGTGCATCACATCAATACAATTATTTACATAAGGGTTGCACCTGTTTAAAAGATGAGTGAATATTGACCTTCTCTTCCATATGTTTTTCCCTATAGACTCTATTGGATCTTTCCACTAATAACTTTGAGTAAACTTGCTCTTTAGTAAACTTCCTTCCATGTTGCAGTTGATGGTAGCATATGCGTTCTCCACATATAGGACATGCTAAAATGTTATTGATGTCGCTAAATAACATGACACTCATTTTTAAATATTCATCTCTACACTCGTCAAACAAATAACTATATATCCTGGTTCCAAAATCATAATAGATAACATAATATAGTTGTGCTGTTTACGCAGTCATGGAAGTAGATGTAAGTTACCATGAGAAAGACCATTAATTGTGGTTACTACTTAAGCTACCATACATATTCAACACTTCTAAATAGCCAAAAACTTCCATAAATTAAAAATTAAACTCAAACTCATTAATAGTCTTGTAATCCATAATAATAAAAATCTTACAACTTAATCATAAATTTTTAATGTAAAAAATCTAAGCAAATAACATCTTTTTTATAAGCCTAAGCAAATAACATCTTGGGCTTCTAAAATTACAAAACTAAATTAAATTAAAATTAAATTTTGAAAAAATCAAGATATGCCACGGTTGATATACTTTAATAAAAAATTAAATTAAAAATTCAAATATACAAAAACATATTTGAAAAATAAAATGGAATAGAAAACACAAATAGAAAAAAACAAAGTTGAAAAACATAAATATTGCATTTTATAGAGATGAAAAAAACCCCGCCCAAATAGATAAAAAAATCACACAAAATATATGGATGAGATGAAGAGGATAACCGACACACCTATGTATGACTGACCAGTCATAAAAAGTAGGGGTGGACAAGTAACTGAGACCACCCAAAACTGTATAATCCGAATAGTCAATGGCGGAGCTTGCATTAAATATTGAGGGGAGTGATAAATACTAACTAAAATATTATTGACTGAGAAGCTCACATACATGACTTTATATGTATATATATATAATAAATAGATGACTTTTTATAGACTAAGATATTCATATTAGTAGTTGTTCAATAACACATAAGCATATCATTTGTCAATATATATGATGATCACATTGTAGAAATAAATACTTGTGATCATATCAAGTAGAGATAGTTACGTATATTTATCCCACTCATATCACAATGTATTATTCTTCTATGATTGTGTTACGAAAAAACATATAATTTTGTCTTTTAGTTATTGAGGTATTAAAATATATCATATATGAGTGACAATCATGTGCTTAGTTGGTAAGACGTATCAAAAATGTATCGGAGAAGTATCATTTGTTGGTAAAAAGTATCAAAGATGTATCTGAAATGTATCGAGAGAAATATTTTTTAAAAAGAATTAAAAAATTATTGGATACTCTTTGGGTAAGTATCGGGAAGTATCAGGTGCATGTCGGTATCAGATACGTATTCGACACAGGTATGTCTCTATTTTTGAAATATCCGGTCTTCATAGAATATGAGCTATTTGATTACATTCTTGAAAAGTTTCAATTTTTTTTTTTAATATTTAGAATAGACATTTGCAAGATAAAAATTTAAATACATTAATCTTATTCTCTATATTTTTTTTGGTAAGAAAGATGTATGTATTAATAGCAACCAGATGGGGTACTAGGGGTACTCCAATCCTATACAAAAAGTTCATATAGATGACTTAGCATGTTCAGTACAAGAAAAAGGTGAATTCCACCAACCGGTTATAGTAAGCCCACTTATAACCACACCAACTTTACCCATGAACCAACCCCATGGGATATACTTAATCTTGTTGACAACTTTGAGTGTATCATCCAACAAACCTCGAAAAGCCTTATTGTTTTTCTCTTTCCAAATAACCCACTTAGTAGCCATCCAAAAGAGAAAGAAAGATTTATCGTTCCTCTTGTTGCAAATTTCCTACCATTTTCCAAAAAATGAGAAATCCCCTCCAAGCATATAACTTCTTCCTTCTCCAACCATGTTAATATATCCTTCCAAATAGACTTAGAAAAATCACATTGGAAAAAAAGATGAACAGCAGATTCACGCTTTTTTCACACAAATAGCACCCATTATTGCTAATGTTTACGTTCCTACACGCAAGATTATCCTTAGTTGGATCCTTATTGGTTGTTTTAATTAGTAATACACTGCATCTATACTATTTTTCAAAACTTACTCTTAAAATTATTGAAACACAATATTGCATTCTATTCATCTTCCCAATCCTCAAGAGAGAGAGGGGGGGTTAGTTTTAGTAATTATTTATTATTTATTTATTAAAAATATACAAATTAATTAAGAATACTTTGATTAAAAGTAACTAATTAATCTTGAATGGAGGCTTGTTTGGTTTCTCAAAAAATTCTTATATTGAAGGACGAGAGGAATATAATATTATTTTGTTACCGTGTTATTGGTGCGTAATACCCACTCACTTTACCGGTGACCAATCTTCGTCGGAGAGTCTGGTTGGCCTTTGTTGGTCTGTGCGTTCTCCCCTCGCAACAGTGTAATCTAAAATGATTAATTGAATAAAATTTATGTAGCATTTTATATCTATCAAATCAAAATATGTTTAATAATTTTAATAGAAAATTATTAGATGACTTAATAATTTTTTTTGATAAAAATTAGATGACTTAATAATATAATTACACGTTTCTCAATTTTCATTCATTGAAGGCAAGTATTGTTAAAAATTCATTGAAGGCGACATAAGGAAACAGCCATCGGCAGATCTTGAAGATAGAAAGAGGTCATAAAAGAGTGTGATATGCACAGTAAGCATCTATGTGAAACAAACAAAACCGATCCGCGTGAGATATAAAGTAGTCCATCTCCTTCCTACTTCCTACACCCCCTTCTAGGAGACAAGTTTTGGTCCATAGAGCATTTGGATTTTTGCATCTGGCTGTTATTGTAAAATGCTACATTTACAAAATGAGCGTTACTGCTGCTAGTGCCATAGAGTGTACAGTAGTGTAGAAGTTGCATGACCACTCTAGAGTGTACAGTAGTGTGGAAGTTGCATGACCACTCTAGAATGTGGGTTGAATGTCATTTTAATGGTAGTGGGAGTATATGAGAAAAGTATATGCACGTTTTAGTTGAGTAACATGGCAAAACGGACTAACCAATCTGCATTAGACTAGCTTGTATCTGGTTTGTGTATTTCTCCAATTCAAGAAGGTGACACTTGCTTGTGGTACTCAAATTCAATGGATGTTACCCAGTCTTGCTGTTTGTTGGGGAGACAATGCTAGTAGACTGGCTAGCTTTGCGAGTAGAGATCACTGTCGAATCGTCGAAGATCGATCTGTGAACAAAGGAGGATGCATTTCAAGTATCTAGTTTAGCGGACGTGGAACCGCTTAAGAGCATACGTTGTCCGAGGATAAGATGACATAAAAGAGACTATTGAGATCCTTCATATAGTAAGACTCGTTCTTCCGAGTCTATTGATTATAGGGTTAGTGAGTTTACTCTGCACGCTACTATGTGTAGTGTGCATATATTTTGTGAGGAGGATGTTGACGCATCTAGCTCACAAGTGTCTGTAGGCTCGTTGGTTGCATATGTGGACCAGCGATTTCATCAAATGATACCTTTGAGGAGTCTGGTGTTTTGTCATGGGGGTACATGATATGTTACCTAGATTCACTCTTTGACTTGAACACTTGCGTTAGCGATCAACGGTAGGAGTTTGTTGTTGTTAGTGTACTCTGATGGTGTATTTATCTTAGAGCAGTATTTCTTGCATGACTATCTTCTGGGAGTGCATCGATGCTCGTGTTTCAGTTGCATTCTCCTTAGAGCCGTATTTATGAAAGATATAGTTGAGCATTTAGAACGTGTTATTCTATCATCATATTTCAAAAAAATTTGCATTACTCTAATTGCGATAAGAAATATTAAAAGAAAAAAAATGTACTCATGTTTTAAAAAAGGCAAGAAGGGTAACTTTTTTTTCAAATCATTCTGCATTTAGAGAATTAGGGTCTTAAATAGCGCTCCAAAAAATGGGAAAACCTAACATAAATCTACTTCGACTATCTTCTTATTATTTTTATTTATTATTATTATTATTATTATTATTATTATTATTATTATTATTTTCTATTATCTATTATCTATTATCTATTATCTATTTATTATCTATTATCTATTATCCATCTATCTATCTATTATCTATTATCTATTTATTTATCTATCTATCTAATAAAAGAAAGGGCTTATCTAAAGACAATTCTATACATCTTAAGTTTTTGCCACATCAACACTTTTGGGGGCAAATATGTCTTTTAATTTAATTTCGCACTTTTTAATTACACTCCTCACTCTCTTTCAATCTCACGATTCCCAAATCTCACTCTCGCATGTACTATTTGTGGTCCTCGTTCTTTTTTCAATACTATTTTTTCCTTACTTCTTTTGGAGCTCCGGCTTCTCATATTCACCCACTCTCTCTTTTATGTCCCCTTATCTTTATTTTCTCTTTTTTTTTCTTTCTTCATCGATCTCTCTCTATTTATTTTTCCTTTTTTTCAAACTCTTTGCTTATGAATTTGGTTCTAACATTTTTTAATTGCAATTTGGCTCAAAAATTATGGATTTTTTATTCACTTTTAGGCACTGAAAATTCTTGATTATGAGAAAATTGATGATGAAGTGCAAACATACATCTACTATCAACCTATCTATCTACTATCTCTACTATTCTATACTATCTATGTATCTAAGAAAAGAATGAGCTTATCTAGAGACAGTTATAGACATCTTAACTTGTTGCCAGATCATCACTTTTGGGGGCAAATATGTCTCTCAATATTGTTTCTCGCTTTTTAATTCCAAATTATTATTTTTAAAACGTTTCCCAAAATTCTCCCCCTCTCTCTCATCTACTATTTGTGATCTTCACATCCTTAATCACTCCATTTTCATTTATAAGCAAATGACGACCGAACATGTTCTTTAAGTAGAGTTAGAAAAGAAGCATTATGCTGAAATTACCCTTATTATTAACTCTTAGTAGCTAGTTTATCTAATAAAAGAAAGGGCTTATCTAAAGAAAATTCTTTACATCTTAAGTTTTTGCCACATCATCACTTTTGGGGGCAAAATACCTCTTTTAATTCAATTTCTCAATTTTTTTACTTTCTTTCAATCCCATGTTTCCTAAATTTCACTCTCTCATCTACTATCCGTGGCCTTCACGTTCTTACTCATTCCATTTTCATTTATAAGCATCATGTTGAAATTACCGTTATTATTAACTCTTAGTACCTTGAATAATGTGACCATTGACTTTCCTCATGTAAAAAATAGTGCAATAGGTAAGAGTAAATTAGTTGTCATATTAAATGAATAAAATTTTGACTTGATTTTATTTAGTAACGTGACAAAATGAATGTTTTTGCTTATATACGAAAGTAGATGGTGTATTCCGAAATCTTTCTTTTCTCACTATTATTAAAGCTCCAACTTTTAAAATTTACTCAGTCTCTTTTATGTCACTTATCTTTTCTCAATTTCTCTTCTTTTTTTCTTTCCTCATCTCTCTATTTCTTTTTCTATCTTCTCAAACTCCTCCCTTATAAATTTGTTCCTAATATTTAATAATTTCATTTTTTCCCCAAAATTGTGTATTTTTTTTTTACACTTTTAGTTACTGAAATTCTTGATTATGTAAAAATGGAAGATCAGAAGTAAAAAATACAATGACTAAATTCGCCAAGCTAAAAACCTTGGTGGACAAAAAGTGCAATTTTAACCTTTTGAGACCTTATGGGATACAATACATGCTATTGGTATACAATTTAACATTCTCGCTTTTTAATTCTAAATTCATCTCTTTAATCTCACGTTTCCCAAATTTCTTACTCTCCCTCTCTCATTTATTATATGTGGTCTTCACGTTCTTACTCACTCTGTTTTCATTTATAAGCAAATGACGACTGAACATATTATTTAAGTAGGGTTAAAAAAGAAGCATTATGCTGAAATAACCCTTATTATTAACTCTTAGTACCTTGAATAATGTGACCATTGACTTTCCTCATGTAAAAAATAGTGCAATAAATAATTGTAAAGTTGGCATATTAAATGAATGAAACTTCAACTTGATTTTATTTAGTAATGTGACAAAGTGCATGTTTTTGCTTATATAGGAAACCGGATGGTGTATTTTGAAATCTTTCTTGCCTCACTAATATTAAAGCTCCAACTTCTAAAATTCAGCCACAGTCTCCAATTCAAGAAGGTGACACTTGCTTGTGGTACTCAAATTCAATGGATGTTACCCAGTCTTGCTGTTTGTTGGGGAGACAATGCTAGTAGACTGGCTAGCTTTGCGAGTAGAGATCACTGTCGAATCGTCGAAGATCGATCTGTGAACAAAGGAGGATGCATTTCAAGTATCTAGTTTAGCGGACGTGGAACCGCTTAAAAGCATAGTGTAACATCCCCGATTTAGTTAATTTCATTTATTGAAATTAGCGTGAGGTTATGAGTTAATTGATTAGCTAAATTATATATGTTAGCTTAATTAATTAATTATGAGGTGATGGTTATGGATTAAGTAAATTAATTATATGTTTGATTACTTAATTATATGAGTCATGTGAACTATTAATTGATTGGTTGAGTTATTTGGGGTTTAGACGAGAATTTGAGGACAGGGGTATTTTGGTCATTTTCCAGTGTTTGAAACACCTTCAGCTCACAAATGTCAAAAAACACCCAAATGCCCACTTTGCTTTCAGCAAAAATTGAAAGTTAATAAGTTATGGTTTAATAGGGTAGTAAGGTGTTAGGGGTAGCTTAGTAACCGGAGACCAATAAGTAAGGGCAAAAATGTCATTTCCATGACACTTAAACCCTCAGCTTATATTCTGAAACACACTCACCCACACTTAATTAGCTGAAAGACAAACAGAAATAAAAGAAAGAAATCAGAATAGGGAGAGAAGAGAGAGAGAGTGCGAAGAGAAGGGGAAGAAGAGGGAGGGGGAGATTCATCAATTCTCAATGCATGTAACTCATTTCAGTGCAATTCTTCTCCTCTTGCAATTCTCTTCCCATTGACACTAGTTTCATCAGCTCATTATCCATCTTTCCTTCCCTACCATTTTCAAATCCTAGAGCTCAAACTAGCTAAAAATGGAGTTTGAAGCAAGTGGATGTTTGTAGAGGATCCAAAGAGGTTCTATATCAGTTAGGAAGCATAGGAGCCAGCTACATTGTGATTTTGAAGAAAAAGGGCGAGGGTCAGATTCTGTACCTGGAAGGGGAGCGGGTCTGAGTTCGAGTTTGAGAGGAAGGATCACGTACGAGAATAGTTCGTGAGTTACGGTTTTCGGTCCGAGAAGCTTCGTTGTTGTTGTATGCGATTTTCATCGCAACTGGTGAGTTCTATACTCGCTTAGGGGTTTCGTTTTCACAATTGTGTTTGTGCATGTTCTGAACCGATTAACTCTATTTCGTTTCGTTTACTTCGTCAAAAAAACCGTAATTTTGCACTAATGATGTTTGTTGCTTTTGAGTGAATGTTTGAATGAAAATGTGATTGTTTGGACTGATTATGTGACTGCTCTGGACTGGTATTATGTTTGATTGTGTTAGGGTATCGATCGGAATGGATATTGGGATCGAACGGAATGGAAAAATGACTTGAAAATATGTTTTTCTGAAATCTGGTGTTGACGCACGGGTCGTGTCCCATTAGGCAAGGACCGTACGCCACCATCGGTCACTTGTGCGCAAACATTTTAAAATGTGCACGGGTCGTGCGTCTTCACGCACGGACCGTGCGCCAGGGTCTGTAACAGGTGCTCTAATTTTTGAAAATGCGCACGGGTCGTGCGTCTTCACACACGGACCGTGCGAAAGCTTCTGTTACCCAATTTGAAAACATGCATTAGGCCATTCCAAATGGTTCCAATTGCATTCTAATTGATCCCAAAACCCTATATATTGATAAATATGCCGTAATTTGTGGAAAACACGTAGGTATACATTGAGGTGAGGTGAATTACATTAAACTATGCAAATGAGGTTAGTAATCGTGTGAGATCATGTTAATTATTAAAGCAGACTAAATGTCCTTTGAGAATATATATATGTATATATATATATATATTATATTGTTTAGGGGACAGCCCAATGCGGGTGTTTATATATATAATTATATAATTTGAGGTTATGTTATGTTTATGGGACGGCCCAATGCGGGTGAAATTATATTTATTTATATAATTTGAGGTTTAGGGTGACGACCCTAATGTTGAATTTAGCGTACTAGGGGAGGGGAAGTCATGAGCCCTATGAACCTAGGCCCCTTTGAGGTTTGGCCGCAGTTTATGGTAAGCGAATTGGGTTCACCGGGAGTAGAAAATGGTTCTCGGTGATATGCTAAATAAAGTAAAAGAGGACTGCACGTAGTTATCTTATTGGACTACGAACAATATGAGCATATATATATATATATATATATATATATATATATATATATATATATATATATATTCTATGTTATTTAGGTTTCACGTAGTCGCTTAGTAGGGCTACGAGTTAATGATGTATTATAAACCGCTAGAGTTTTAGTAAGGGGTCTCGATAGGACTCACTGAGATAATGTTTATCTCACCCCTATAATTGTAGTTTTTACAGAGAAGCAGGGAAAGGCTAAGGCAAAGAGGCATGGCTAGGTGTGACCTATCCGAGGAGATGTCGAAGATTATTTTATTTGCTTATGCTAGTTTTCCCTAGTTGTTTCTGTAATTCGATTGTATGACTTATACATTGTTAAAAGTTGTAAATCGTTTCCACTACTTATGTTTTGGATGTTGAACACTAGGGATGTATCGGGTTTATGAACATGGAACTTAAGTATTTTAAGTAATCCTATGTTAAGTCAGGAATATTGAGGTGACCGTTATGTATTAATTATCGAAGTTTTTAGTTGTGTTCAATATCTAGGACAGGAAGTATTCTCTGATGTATGCTAAGTTGTACACTTTAGCATTTCTACATGTTAGAAATATTAGGGTGTTACATTTTTTGTATCAAAGCGGTTCGACCTAGTCGGACTTAGATGTTACGAGTCTTTTACGTCTTCTAAGTCTGATTCTTCTTAGTATGCTATTAGACATTGAGCGTGATCAACTTAATACTTTGTGCATATTTCGCAGAATCATGGCTGGAAGAGGTAGAGGAAATATCCTGATCGACTCGCATCAGGAATGGATGCAAAATGTGATTGAAACACAGCAGAAGATGATGCAGGATATGCTGCAAATGCAACAACAGACTCATCAGCAGCCCAATGTGCAACCCGCTCTGGAAGATCCAAATAGAGCTTATTTCCGATTCCAAAAGATGAATCCCCTGAGTTTCAAGGGAGGACCTGATGTGATGGTATCTCATTACTGGTTGGACTCTATGGAGAAGATCTTTAGAACTCTGTGATGCAGTGAAGAAGAGAATGTACTCTTTGCAGCTCATATGCTGGAAGAGGAAGCCCAAGTCTGGTGGACCAATGCTCATGAACTGATGGTGAATCAGGAAACTCCTATTACCTGGTTTAACTTCAAGGAATTGTTTATTGGACATTTCTTCCCTCCGGTAGTGAAGCTTAGTAAGCAGACTGAATTTGTCAATCTCAGGCAAGGTGATATGACGGTGGGTGAATACACCGCCAAGTTTGAGAAGTTGTCTCAATTGTATCAGCTAGTAAGGTATGCTCCGAATGATGAATGGAAGATGCAGATGTATAAGGCAGGTCTCCGTGCTGATATTGCCCAAGGTCTTAGCTCTTATGCTATGATCAACTATGCCGCTTGTGTGCAACAAGCCTATGTTGCCGAAGCAGATCCCAATAGAATGTATGAAGAGAAAAGGGAGTATTGGAAAGGAAAGAAGAAGGTGGTTGAATAGTCAACTCCGCAGGCAAAGTTAAAAGGTAACTTTTACAAAGGAAAGCAAGCACAGTCGTCTGACTTCTCAAAATCCAGCAAGTGTTCCAAATGTGGAAGGCCTCACAATGGTGAATGCCATATGGGTTCCAATCATTGTTTTTATTGCAAGAAAGAAGGTCATTATGCTCATGAATGTCCATTGAGGAAGAGGAACAGAGAGGAGCAAGCTGCTACAATTCAAGGAAGGATCTACACCTTAGTTGCTGAGAAAGCCAAGCCTTTAGATAATCTATTGAGGGGTACAGGATCTCTTTTCAATAACTCTGTCAGTATATTTGGTGTGTGAAAAAGATGTGCAAGTATACGCAGTCACAAACAAGTAATATAGTGATGAGAAAGGTCGAACCCACAGGGATTGGTTAAACTTTTGTATGTTTAGAAAGCATAAACTAGTGCAGCTACACTACTCACAATTTTGGGTGTTTAATGTTTAGGAAAACAGAATGTAAATGTGCAAGAAAATATGGAGGAAATCCGTTGAGAATGATAGTTGAGATGTCTTCACTAAATAAATCACTTTCAAGAGTATTGTGTTTTCTGTGGTGCAGATGCACTTGAGTGCAGTTGCACCAGTATGTGCCTTTCGGCTACTTTCTTCAGAGTTTCGTTACAAGCTCTTAAAACCTTGTCTTGAAGTAAAGAGAGAAGTTGTCAATTCCTTTCTTGCTTTCTTACAATTCTTGTCTAAGTTGCTAAATAAGTACACTCCTGCCTTTTAAGTACTCACTGCATTACCCTAAGGACTATGTTATCCTATGTCTAGGACTTAACATGGTTTTAACAAAGTTTTCTTTATTAAACAAGTTAACAAAGCCTTCATTAAAATACTCACTCTTATTAGTTCTTGATTTCTAGTTATAAACCATGTCTGTGAATATAACTCTACTCGTTTTAAGTGATCAACTATAAAATAAGATGGATGTAGTAAAACACAAGAACCAAAAATGCATACACCACTTTGAAAACACAATAACTTACTCAAAATCTCATTATAAAGTTAGAACATCTCAACCAAAGAGGTTTAGCTCATAATATGCATTGCATGGCAAAAATAGATGAAATAAAACATGTTGATATAATGGAAAGTACAAGAGATATCAATAGGATAGAGATTACACTGAATGAAGTACTCTTGCATAAGTTTGCCCAGCAGTGCAGATGCACTGATTCCTTCTACGTAACTAACTTGATGAAGAAGTGAAAGAGGGAGTTGTCAATTTCTTCCTTACCTTATTACTCCTAACTACTACTAAGAACTATAAAATGAAAAGCAAGAAAAGTAGATGTACGGATCCTATATAACTTCTTCTTTTTAAATGATGAGAAGTGAAGCCTTTATATAGCCTTGGAGCTTTCCTTCAAGTGAGGGTTTCCTTGGAGATCAAGTTAACCTAGAGGGGTTAACCATGGTTACTTTTCAGAACATGTTTGCTAGGAATTGAGTCCAACACTCCACCTCAAAGAGAGATCCAATCATGGAGGTCCATGTGTCCTTTATGAATGACTCTTCATGATGGTCATCTATTGTAGGCGCCTCCTTTCGCAAGTGGGCATGTGCCTCCATGTGACTTGTGACTAAGCATGATATCATAGAGGTGTTTATGCGTTGGTATGAATTGAGGTGCTTCCAATGTGGGGTTATCCGTTTTGGTGCAGAAAGGTGCAGAAGCACTAAGGTGCAGATGCACTGTGGAAATGCTTCTAGTGCAGATGCACTGTGTTTTTCCTGGTGCAGAAGCATCAACTGCAGATGCACTGAACAAACACATCAAACATCCCAATGTATATACAAAATGCTAAGTTGTGAATGCCGTTCATCTTAAAACCATAAATATTGTTATTTTACTCATACTACTATATTTAACACATATTATACTTGAAATTAAGCAATTATCTAAGTTTAAGTGCATGAATAACTCTATATAAAATAGAGTTATCAATATTATATGATTCAGGTGTCACTCATTGTTTTATTTCTCAAGCATGTGTTGACCGGTTAGGATTAGCTTTATCTACGCTATCCGAGCCGATAACTATCTTGACTGCTGCCAAGGGTCGTGTCCAGACCCAGTCTTTATGTCAAAGCTGTCTTCTGGCCATAGGAGACAAACTTTGTTCTAGATTTTATTTGTTTACCTATGAGAGGTATGGACGTCGTTTTGGGTATGAACTAGATGACCACAAATCGTGTCACTATCGACCGCTTCAACCGAACTGTCAGTTTTGCCACGGAATCAGTTGAACTACCAAAGTCAAATTCTGAAGCAAGTATATCTTTTTCATCGGCGAGTCAGTCTTTATTTCAAGGTGCGGAAGCTTATGTTATTATGTTGTCTGCATCGACTGAAATTGGTTTAGATTTGTCCTCTGTACAAGTAGTTAGTGAATTTCTGGATGTTTTTCCGGATGAAGTTTCCTCTTTACCTCCGGATTGTGAAGTGGAATTCTCAATAGAGTTGGTTCCGGGCACAGGACCAATCTCTATTGCTCCATATAGAATGTCTCCTTTAGAGTTAAAGGAATTAAAATCCCAACTTGAAGAGTTGATCTCAAAACGATTCATTAGGCCTAGTGCTTCGCCATGGAGTACTCCGGTATTACTTGTCAAGAAGAAAGATGGGAGCATGCGATTGTGTATTGACCGCCAATTGAACAAGGTAACTATCAAAAATAAGTATCCTATGCCAAGAATCGATGATTTGCTAGATCAACTGCGAGGAGGCCTCAGTATTTTCAAAAATCAATCTTAGGTCGGGTTATCATCAGATAAAGGTGAGAGCCTTAGATATTTCGAAGACAGTTTTCCGTACTCGGTATGGACATTACGAGTTTGTAGTGATGCCCTTCGGTCTAACTAATGCTCCCACGGTATTCATGGATTACATGAACCGAGTCTTCTGTAACACCCCATTTCTACCCGGCAATTTAAATTATAAATATCAGAGTTTAAAAATTTATTTTTCAATTCATCCAAACGGGATGCTACATTTACTTCAATTCCAACGTACACAAATTCATTATGGAATTCATCGTTTCAAGAAAACATAATACGTAGCTCCTCAATAAATTGGGCGAACCCTCAAGTAACTCAAAAAGTTTACAACAAATAGTCCATCATCACGCAGCGGTTAAAAGAAATATTTTCTTAACATCATTGTAAACAACATCAACACACATCCAACAGTGTCATATAAAATAAGACTAAAATAACTAATATTCGCCCCCCAGGTGCTACGTATCAGAGCAAGACCGACTCGAGTAATGAAGGGTTAAAAGCCTTCATGTACGGTTACCTGTAGTAATGAACAACAAAGGGGTGAGTCTCAACCGCATAATAAAGCTTATAATAAGCAATATGCTGGAGTATAGAACTACACCAATCACAGCAACACAGTTATAATTTTGGTTATATAAGCATAGCAACTTTTACAACATATAAATATACATGTATAACAACTCTCACCAAATTATACATATAACAACTCTCGTAATTTATATATATTTACACATATCACAGCCTCAACAATATATATATATATATATATATATATATATATATATATATATATATATTTATCAACATCCGCAATATATATATATATATATATATATATATATATATATATATATATATCATTATCACACAACCATATTATACATCAACCAGAATAATTATGAATGATGAGCATGCATGTATGAAGTGCAAGTATGCATGTGGTACCATCATCATCACTTATCATGCCAATTGGGCATATCGTCGCGACCGGAGCCGTAATATCGTCAGGACCGCAGCCTAAAATCGTCAAGACCGCAGCCTAATGTATGCATGTGACTTCATGATCAATCAACAATTATAATTTCCACATCATCAACATCATCTATAACATCATCGTCACTTTGGCATTAAGCCCATCATCAATAACATCATCATTTTAATTTGGTCCATAGACCCATCGTCATTTAACAACATCAATAATATTTTGTCAATAGACCCATCATCGTTACCATCAACAAGGCAACACAATATTAGTGTCCAGAAACTATCAGAAAAATTAATCATTTTTCACCTTACAATAGCATATACAGATAGAGGACTGAACAAGCTTCGAAACGCACTTTGAAGCACTTAAAACGGACACCCGAGTCGAAAGTTATGACAAAAACAAACTAGGAACAAAACTGAGACACATGCTGAAAACTGGCGCGGGAAAACTGGCGCAGCTTAGACACAACCAGCAACACTGCAACACAAAATCTGGCGCAACTTAGACGCAGAAACTGGCGCAACTTAGACACAGAATCTGGCGCAACTTAGACGCAGAAACTGGCGCAACTAAGACACAGAATCTGGCGCAACTTAGACGCAGAAACTGGCGCAACTTAGACACAGAATCTGGCGCAACTTAGACGCAGAAACTGGCGCAACTTAGACACAGAATCTGGCGCAACTTAGACGCAGAAACTGGCGCAACTTAGACACAGAAACTGGCGCAACTTAGACACAGAAACTGGCGCAGGGAGCAGAGTTGGCAACACAGCGCAGGATTTGGCGCCCTTGGACAAGGCACCCACCAAAATGTCAAAACAGTGCACAAAGTGCCCAGGAGCAAAGTCCAACTCACAACATACAATATAACAACAAGTTCTAGGCGCATGGGGCACTAGAACCAGCGACACAAGCAAGGGAACATGTGCATGGGCGCCTAGGGCGCCTTCACAAACAGCACTGGAACAACATGGAGCCATGCTGGAACAACTTAGTATAATTAGGCAAGGTATTCCACACCAATACAGAGACTAAAACATCATGGGAAACACAAATGGCTTGGCGCCTAGGCATGGGGAGCCAAAAACTGCAACAGAACACAAGACAGCAACTTGGCGCCCAGGGGAGGGGATCCCAGTGACATTTCAGAACACACAACCTAGCAACCAAAATTCAACCCCAATGACATCCAAGTAACATGACTACTCAGAAACACAACTCGGGAACGCAACACGGGCAGCCAAAATTAGGCGCCCTTGGCGCCCAGGCCCAGGGATCCTGCGCCCAAGGCGCCACTGCACCAAGGCAGCAACACTGAAACGCAGCAAGATAGGCAACATGCGCCCATGGCGCCCAGACAGCAGCAACACTGCATGGCATTAGCAACAACAATGGCGCTTAAGGTGCCTAGGACTTGAATATTCACATCCCAAAATTTCTCAATATCTCATACGCATCCATGGCAACATCAAACATCACGTAGTCGTTCAAACATCCTAAAATACACATTTTATCAAACATTTGGTATGCATTCTCATTCCCACATATATCTAACATCATCATATGCCTTTTGACAACACATAGCGAACATCACATCTTCACCAATAAAATCATGCATCATAAACATCATATGAATCATATTAATAGAGACCTAAGCCCTAAACCCCACATACATCCCATTATAATCCCTATTATAAGATAAGACCCACCCTTACCTTGATTATGCCGAAGACGATGAGACCTCTACGAAACACCGAAGTAACCACAGCAACAAAAGCTCCTTCATCCTCTTCCTTCATTGCTCGCGATCGCACCCTTCTTTCTCTTCTCCTCTTGTGAATTCTTTCTTTCTTCTCTCTCCTCTCTTTTGCGTTTTCTTTTTCTCTTCTCTCTTCTCTCTTTTGCGCTTTCTTTCTTTCTTTCTCTCTTTTTGCGATGCCTCCCTCTCTTTTCCTCTCCTAATTCGCAAATGAGTCCTCCTTCCCTAACCCTTGCTACATGCGCCTAGGCCTAAGTCAATGGGCTTGGGCTTGGGCCAATCTTACCACCCCGGGATTACCAACACCACCCCCTTCAATTAAAACAAAAAATAATATATTAATAATTTAATATAACAATAATAATGCAACACTTAAATAATTTAATTAAATAATTAATTAAATTATTTTGGGTGTTACATCTTCCACTCGTACCTGGATCAGTTTGTAGTGGTGTTCATTGATGATATCTTGGTGTACTTGAAGACCATTGAGGTGCATGTCCAACATCTCCGAATTGTTCTGAATGTACTTCGAGAGAAGAAGTTGTATGCAAAGCCTTCCAAGTGTGATTTCTGGATGCACGAGGTAAAGTTTCTGGGCCATGTAATATCCCAATCGGGAGTTGCGGTGGATCCCAGTAAAGTAGAAGCCATCTTGAACTGGGAACAACCAACATCTGTGACAAAAGTAAGAAGTTTCTTAGGTCCCGCTGGATATTATCGGAGGTTTATTGAAGGGTTCTCACGGTTAGTTCTTCCACTTACTCGGTTAACTCGCAAGGATCAGCCGTTTGAATGGAATTCCGATTGTGAGGAAAGTTTTCAAGAGTTGAAAGCTAGGTTGACTTATGCTCCAATCCTAATTCTCCCTGATCCGTCACTGGGATTTCAAATTTACAGTGATGCTTCTGGGAAGTGTTTAGGGTGTGTTTTAATGCAGAATCAACAAGTGGTAGCATATGCATCTGATAACTCATATTTATATGAGTTATTTATACTTATTCAAAATTAAATCATGCAAGTTCTATGGCAATAGTAGGTTGTTTCTATTAAGTTTCTGTTAGTTTATCACTTTTTAGTTAGAAAGGGGCTAAATTACAAATTCTATGCATTTTGGCGCCAATTGGCGCCTTTGTGAACATTTTGATGCTTCTTGTTTTCATGCAGTAAACTGAGCGTGGCAACGTCCCTCATCACGTCTGAAGAAGGGCAGCAGAGCAAGATAGAAGTATCTCATTTTTGGCGCGCAAGAAATAATAGTCAAAGATCTAGAAGTGCAGAAGATCTTCTCTCTCCTCAGCGCTGACGCGGCTGACGCGGCTGACGCACTGTAGCAGTGCAGTGTCTTCTCAGAACAGAGTCAATTAACAAGCAAGCTGGGAAGGTGGGCAATGACATCAGCAAGCATGTGACCCCTTGTTCCTTGGCTAGTCTCTCTCTACAAAAGGAAAGGCAGGAACGCATCCATACAGACATCATTCCATTCATCATCCACCTTCCTCCATTTTCAAAGAGAGTTTTTTTTAAAAGAAGTTCTGGACACAGACTTCTTCATCTGAACTCTTCTCAAGCTCCATTTCGCTATTTCCATTCGCAATCACTACTGTGAAGCTCAGACGTTGCAACGTCTCTACAGCGTGCATGAAGGAAGGTTACTTAGGCGTATCTTTTGCGTTTAGTCTCCTTTTCTCTATGTACGGTAATTGGATTTCAACTCCTCTTCTTCCTGTAAAGATGCTCAGCATAAGCTAAACATTTGTAGTTGGGTTGTTGTTTTGCATGTAATGAACCTCTAGTTTAATACTATGAAGTATTGATGTGTATACGTTTTAAATCTTTGCATGTTAATATTTCCAAACTTGTTTTGAAATTGGCCATTTAAAATAAGTAGATTCATAGGTACAGACATGGTCTATGAAAAGAACTCAAAGATTTATGTGAACGAAAAGGTGCACTAAAGACATTTAGGCATTTTTATCTAAGTCTAGACATAGAATGGATAATAGTTCATAGGACATTGCTGTGGGTACTTAAAATACAGGAGTAGGCCTACTTAGAACCTAGACATAGGAATTCTAGTACTTGAAGCTCTGACGTTTTGTGACTGAAAAGCACAGCTCTTTTGCAACAGCGTTCAAACGTTATAACGTCTATACAGCATAGCATTTGTACGTGTTAACGTGTAAACGTTATAACGTCTGACTAGAGGAGATTTACTTGCATGCAGCAATCCAACTCATGCTTTTCCATATCCACAACCACTTCTTGTTTACTTGTTTTATCTACTTTCTTAGTCTTAACATCAACTTTTAGTGCCGATTTATTACTTGTTTCACTTGTGTTTTGAAGACTTGAACATTGAAAGTAAAATCAATCCTCGTGGGAACGATCTCTTATTTTTATCCACTTTATTACTTGTACGACGTGTATACTTGCACTGATATTGCGACTAGAAACACACCCGCAAACAGCATCCAGGCAATTAAAGTCTCATGAAGAGAATTACCCAACTCATGACTTAGAGTTAGCAGCAATTGTGTGTGCTCTAAAGATTTGGAGACATTACCTATACAGTTCTCGTTTCGAAGTCTTTAGTGATCACAAGAGCATTAAGTATCTGTTTGACCAGAAAGAATTGAATAATAGGCAAAGAAGATGGGTTGAGTTTTTGAAGGATTACGACTTCGAGTTGAAGTATCATCCCGGGAAGGCCAATGTTGTAGCCGATGCGTTGAGTAGAAAATCTATTCATACGGCAGAATTAATGATGCATGAGATGAAGCTGCTAGAGTCTTTCAGAGACTTAGATCTGAATGTGAAGCAAAGAAGGAACCGGTTAGTGTTGAGAAATTGATGTAGAGTTGCAAGCTCAAAGAAGGTTACCAAATTTTACCGAAGATAGTGATGGGATTATTTGCTTCAACGGTAGGATTTGTGTGCCAAAGGATGATGACATTAAAAGGCAAGTGTTAGAGGAAGCACATCGAAGTCAGTATTCCATACATCCTGGATCTACCAAGATGTATCGCGATTTGAAACAGATGTACTGGTGGCCAGGAATGAAAGTAGAGTTTGCAGAATTTGTGTCTCGATGCCTAACTTGTCAAAGGGTTAAGGCAGAGCACCAGAAGCCTGCTGGTCAGTTACAGCCGCTGAATGTGCCAGTCTGGAAATGGGAAGATATTTCTATGGACTTTGTCATGGGATTACCAAGGTCCCAAGTCGGTAACGATTCCATCTGGGTAGTTGTGGATCGTCTAACCAAATCAGCTCATTTTATTCATGTTCGTTCGAACAGCAAGGTTTCCAAGTTAGCAGAGGAATATCTGAGGAGCATAGTAAGGTTGCATGGAGTTCCTACAAGTATTGTGTCAGATCGTGATCCAAAGTTCACTTCTCGATTTTGGAAAGCTTTAAACCAAGCTTTGGGAACAAAAGTGTTCGTTAGTACTGCTTATCATCCGCAGACAGATGGTCAGACGGAGAGGGCTATTCAGACTTTAGAGGATATGCTTCGGGCTTGTGTGCTTGATACCGAAAGAAAATGGGAGGATCATCTTCCATTGGTAGAGATTGTTTATAACAACAGCTATCATTCCAGTATCGAAATGGCTCCATTTGAAGCCTTGTATGGGAGGAAGTGCATAACGCCATTGTGTTGGTGGGATGTCGGTGAAGATCGATTGTTAGGGCCCGATTTGGTTCATGAGACAACCGAAAAGATCCGGCAAATCAGAGAAAGAATGAAGGCTGCCTAGTGTAGGCAGAAGAGCTATGAGGACAAGAAAAGAAGACCACTAGAGTTTGAGTCTGGTGATCATGTGTTTTTGAGAGTTTCTTCAACAATTGGTACCGGTAGAGCATTGCGGGCGAAGAAACTCAGTCCTCGGTATATTGGACCTTTCCAAATTATCGAGCGTATTGGGCTAGTAGCTTACCGTATTGCTTTACCTCCATCTTTGTCCAATCTTCATGATGTATTCCATGTGTTTCAGTTAATGAAATACATTTCCGATCCGAGTCAACCGTTAAGTTTCGAGACGATTGACCTTAGGCCGGATTTTTCATTTCAACCCCATCCTAGTTACATCATGGAACGTGGTGAGAAGATGCTCCGGACGAGGACAATTCCCATTGTCAAAGTAGTTTGGGATGGATTTCCAATTGATGAAGCTACATGGGAGTTGGAGGATGACATGCGGGCTAGATATCCGTATCTATTTTCTTGAGGTATGTTGATAAGTCATATTTTAGTGTGTTTTTAGTATTTATTTTAAGTAATTTATTTGATGTTTTGATTCTATTTTAGAACTATTTTACTACCTATTGTTAGTTTTTATTCTCAGGGTTAATTATGGAGCAAATGAGGAATTTTGATGTTTAAAGAGCAAGGATCAAAAGACAATAGGACGGGGAAAAGAATCAAGTAATATAAAAGTGGAAAAATCAGCCATGAATTCAAAAGATGTACGTTACAAACTCTTCCAATTCTCATCTTTATGGATTGTAATTCGAATTTAGTCCCGATGTTACAAACTCTTCCCATTCTCATATTTATGGATTGTAATTCAAATTTAGTGCTTTGTCTACTGATCCTAGACTATAAAAGGGCCTCAATGCAGCTTCATAGGCATCCTGGATCATTGTAGTTTCATTCCAAAGTTTAATCTAAGGTTCTTGCACTTTTATAAGCTTTCTTCTATTTCTTGTTATTTACATTCTGCCATTTAAATTATGTTATTCTCTTCTACTCATTTGTCTGCTATGATCATTAGTGAGTAGATTTCTTTAGTCTTGGGATTGTGGGAAACAATCCAATGATGGTCCCTAAATAATCTCAAAGCTAAGCCCTATCTTATTAGAGCTTTGATTTTTAATCTAATTTCATTATGCGAATTGTATAACCCAAATGTCAAGTGAAGTACCGAAAGGTGAAGCTTGACATTGGAACAAATGAAATTAGACAAAGTAAACCAAAGCATGAGAATAGCGTTGGTGACTTTGGGACAATAAGGTTGTGCTTAATGGGTTTCGGCAATGATCAGCCATGAGAATAGGCTTGATCATTGTTTCGAGACACATTCTTGTATTCCGAAAGGAAACTTGAATTAAACCAAAAGAATACCTTGTCCTTAAAAACAAACTTAATTATAAGATAGAGAATAGCTAAGGGGTTTTCTTAGTACCATCATTGCGATCTAACCATGATCCCAAGGCGTTTTTTATATTCTAAGTTAAAATCAAACATTCTTCTACTAAGTCATTCCCTTTCAGCTAATCACCACTGAAAACTAGATTGGTAATCACATACAACTCCCTGTGGATCGATATTCTTATTACGCGATATAACCGTATACTTGCGGTGTATCAAGTTTTTTATGTTTTGTTCAATTTTGAGGACAAAATTTAAAAGTTGGGGTGATTGTAACATCCCCGATTTAGCTAACTTAATTTATTGAAATTAGCGTGAGGTTATGAGTTAATTGATTAGCTAAATTATATATGTTAGCGTAATTAATTAATTAATTAATTATGAGGTGATGGTTATGGATTAAGTAAATTAATTATATGTTTGATTACTTAATTATATGAGTCATGTGAACTATTAATTGATTGGTTGAGTTATTTGGGGTTTAGACGAGAATTTGAGGACAAGGGTATTTTGGTCATTTCCCAGGGTTTGAAACACCTTCAGCTCACAAATGTCAAAAAAACACCCAAATGCCCACTTTGCTTTCAGTAAAAACTGAAAGTTAATAAGTTATGGTTTAATAGGGTAGTAATGTGTTAGGGGTAGCTTAGTAATTGGAGACAAATAAGTAAGGGCAAAAATGTCATTTCCATGACACTTATACCCTCAGCTTATATTCTGAAACACACTCACCCACACTTAGCTGAAACTCAAACAGAAATAAAAGAAAGAAATCAGAATAGGGAGAGAAGGGAGAGAGTGCGAAGAGAAGGGGAAGAAGAGGGAGGGGGAGATTCATCAATTCTCAATGCATGTAACTCATTTCAGTGCAATTCTTCTCCTCTTGCAATTCTCTTCCCATTGCCACTAGTTTCATCAGCTCATTATCTCCATCTTTCCTTCCTTACCATTTTCAAATCCTAGAGCTCAAACTAGCTAAAAATGGAGTTTGAAGCAAGTGGATGCTTGTAGAGGATCCAAAGAGGTTTTATATCAGGTAGGAAGCATAGCAGCCAGCTACATTGTGATTTTGAAGCAAAAGGGCGAGGGTCAGATTCTGTACCTGGAAGGGGAGCGGGTCTGAGTTCGAGTTTGAGAGGAAGGATCACGTACGGGGATAGTTCGTGAGTTACGGTTTTCGGTCCGAGAAGCTTCGTTGTTGTTGTATACGATTTTCATCACAACCGGTGAGTTCTATACTCGTTTAGGGGTTTCGTTTTCACAATTGTGTCTGTGCATGTTCTGAACCGAGTAACACTTTCATTTCGTTTACTTCGTCAAAAAAAACCGTAATTTTGCACTAATGATGTTTGTTGTTTTTGAGTGAATGTTTGAATCAAAATGTGATTGTTTGGACTGATTATGTGACTGCTCTGGACTGGTATTATGTTTGATTGTGTTAGGGTATTGATCGGAATGGATATTGGGATCGAACGGAATGGAAAAATGACTTGAAAATATGTTTTTATGAAATCTAGTGTTGACGCACGGGTCGTGTGCCATTAGGCACGGACCGTGCGCCACCATCGGTTACTTGTGCGCAAACATTTTAAGATGCACACGGGTCGTGCGTCTTCATGCATGGACCGTGCGCCAGGGTCTGTATCAGGTGCTCTGATTTTTGAAAATGCGCACGGGTCGTGCGTCTTCACGCACGGACCGTGCGAAAGCTTCTGTTACCCAATTTGAAAACATGCATTAGGCCATTCCGAACGGTTCCAATTGCATTCTAATTGATCCCAAAACCCTATATATTGATAAATAAGCTGTAACTCATGGAAAACACGTAGGTATACATTGAGGTGAATTACATTAAACTATGCAAATCGTGTGAGATCATGTTAATTATTAAAGCGGACTAAATGTCCTTTGAGAATATTTATATATATATATATATATTATTGTTTAGGAGATGGCCCAATGCGGGTGTTTATATATATAATTATATAATTTGAGGTTATGTTATGTTTATGGGACGGCCCAATGCGGGTGAAATTATATTTATTTATATATTTTGAGGTTTAGGGTGACGACCCTAATGTTGAAGTTAGCGTACTAGGGGAGGTGAAGTCATGAGCCCTATGAACCTAGGCCCCTTTGAGGTTTGCCCGCAGTTTATGGTAAGCGGATTGGATTCACCGGGAATAGGGAATGGTTCTCGGTGATATGCTAAATAAAGTAAAAGAGGACTGCACTTAGTTATCTTATTGGACTACAGACAATATGAGCATATATATATATATGCTATGCTATTGAGGTTTCACGTAGTCCCTTAGTAGGGCTACGAGTTAATGATGTATAATAAACCGCTAGAGTTTTAGTAAGGGGTCTCAATAGGACTCACTGAGATAATGTTTATGTCACCCTTATAATTGTGGTTTTTACAGAGAAGCAGGGAAACGCTAAGGCAAAGAGGAATGGCTAGGTGTGACCTATCCGAGGAGATGTCGAAGATTATTTTATTTGCTTATGCTAGTTTTCCCTAGTTGTTTCTGTAATTCGATTGTATGACTTATACATTGTTAAAAGTTGTAAATCGTTTCCGCTACTTATGTTTTGGATGTTGAACACTAGAGATGTATCAGGTTTATGAACATGGAACTTAAGTATTTTAAGTAATCCTATGTTAAGTCATGAATATTGAGGTGACCGTTTAGTATTAATTATCGAAGTTTTTAGTTGTGTTCAATATCTAGGACAGGAAGTATTCTCTGGTGTATGCTAAGTTGTACACTTTAGCATTTCTACATGTTAGAAATATTAGGGTGTTACACATACGTTGTCCGAGGATAAGAGATGACATAAAAGAGACTATTTAGATCCTTCATAGTAGATTCACTCTTTGTCTTGAACACTTGCGTTAGCGATCAACGGTAGGAGTTTGTTTTTGTTAGTGTACTCTGATTGTGTATTTCTCTAAGAGCGGTATTTCTTGCATGACTATCTTCTGGGAGTGCATCAATGGTATGAGTCAGTCCTAGCGTAGGATGCTCGTGTTTTAGTTGCATTCTCCTTAGAGCCGTATTTATGAAAGATATAGTTGAGCTTTTAGAATGTGTTATTCTAACATCACATTTCAAAAAATATTGCATTACTCTAATTGCGATAAGAAATATTAAAAGAAAAAAAATGTACTCATGTTTTCAAAAAGGCATAGTGAGTATTTTTTTCAAATCATTCTGCATTTAGAGAATTAGGGTCTTAGATAGCTTTCCAGAAAACGGGAAAACCTAACATAAATCTACTTCTACTATCTTCTTATTATTTTTATTTATTTATTTTATTATTATTATTATTATTATTATTATTATTATTATTATTATTACTATCATCTATTATCTATCTATCTATTCTATTATCTATTATTATCTAATAAAAGAAAATGTTTATCTAA
Organism: Astragalus membranaceus; assembly: GCA_039519185.1. Taxonomy (NCBI): domain Eukaryota; kingdom Viridiplantae; phylum Streptophyta; class Magnoliopsida; order Fabales; family Fabaceae; genus Astragalus; species Astragalus membranaceus. The sequence goes on along the minus strand of CM076854.1, from coordinate 90,612,530 downwards.
AGACAATTCTAGACATCTTAAGTTTTTGCCACATCAACACTTTTGGGGGTTAATATGTCTTTTAATTTAATTTCGCACTTTTTAATTTCACTTTTCACTCTCTTTCAATCTCACGTTTTCCAAATCTCACTCTCTCATGTACTATTTGTGGTCCTCACGTTCTTTTTTCAATACTATTTTTTCCTTGCTTCTTTTGGAGCTCCAACTTCTCATATTCACCCACTCTCTCTTTTATGTCCCATTATCTTTATTTTTTCTTGTTTTTTCTTTCTTCATCGATCTCTCTCTATTTATTTTTCCTTTTTTTCAAATTCTTTGCTTATGAATTTGGTTCTAACATTTTTTAATTGCAATTTGGCTCAAAAATTATGGATTTTTTATTCACTTTTAGGCACCGAAAATTCTTGATTATGAAAAAATTGATGATGAACTGCAAATATACATCTACTATCAACCTATCTATCTACTATCTCTACTATTCTCTACTATCTATGTATCTAAGAAAAGAATGAGCTTATCTAGAGACAGTTATAGACATCTTAACTTGTTGCCAGATCATCACTTTTGGGGGCAAATATGTCTCTTAATATTGTTTCTCACTTTTTAATTCCAAATTATTATCTTTAAAACGTTTCCCAAAATTCTCCCGGGCCCCTCTCTCTCTCATCTACTATCTGTGATCTTCATATCCTTAATCACTCCATTTTCATTTATAAGCAAATGACGATTGGACATGTTCTTTAAGTAGAGTTAGAAAAGAAGCATTATGCTGAAATTACCCTTATTATTAACTCCTAGTACCTTGAATAATGTGACCAATAACTTTCCTCATGTAGAAAATACTACAATAAGTAAGAGTAAAGTTGACATATTAAATAAATAAAACTTCAACATGATTTTATTTAGTAACGTGACAAAGTGAATGTTTTGCTTATATACGAAAGTGGAAGGTGTATTATTAAATCTTTCTTTTCTCACTATTATTAAAGTTCCAACTTTTAAAATTCACCCATAGTCTCTTTTATGTCATCTTATCTTTTCTCAATTTCTCTTCTTTGTTTCTCTCCTCATCTCTCACTATTTCTTTTTCTATCTTCTCAAACTCCTCCCTTATAAATTTGTTCCTAATATTTAGTAATTTCTTTTTTTTGCCCCAAAATTGTGTATTTTTTTTTTGCACTTTTAGTCACTGAAAATTCTTGATTATGGAAAAGTGGAAGATCAGAAGTAAAAAATATGAGGACTAATTTCGCCAAACTAAAAACCTTGTTTATCTAATAAAAGAAAGGGCTTATCTAAAGAAAATTCTTCACATCTTAAGTTTTTGCCACATCATCACTTTTGGGGGAAAAATACGTCTTTTAATTCAATTTCTCACTTTTCACTTTCTTTCAATCTCATGTTTCCCAAATTTCACTCTCTCATCTACTATTTGTGGTCCTCACATTTTTTTTTCAAAACTCTTTTTTTCTGACTGCTTTTGGTGCTCTAACTTCTGATGTGCGCTCACTTACGCTCTCTCTCTTTTATGTCACCTATCTATTCTCATTCTCTCTTTTTTTCTTTCTTCATCGATCTCTCTTTATTTCTTTTCCCTTTTTTCAAACTCTTTCCTTATGAATTTGGTTCTAAAATTTTTAATTGCACTTTTTGCTCAAAAATTGTGCTTTTTTTTATTCACTTTTAGGCACCAAAATTTCTTGATTATGAAAAAATTGATGATGAAGTGCAAATATATATATATATATATATATATATATATATATATATATATATATATATATATATATATATATATACTATCAACATATTTATCCACCATCTCTACTATTCTCTACCATCTATGTGTATGTAAGAAAAGAATGAGCTTATCTAAAGACAGATCTAGACATTTTAGATTTTTGCCACATCATCACTTTTGGGGGCAAATATGTCTCTTAATATTATTTCTCGTTTTTTAATTCCCAGTTCCTCTCTTAATCTCACATTTCCCAAATTTCTCCCTCTCCCCCCTCTCTCTCATCTACTATTTGTGGCCTTCACGTTCTTACTCATTCCATTTTCATTTATAAGCAAATGACGACTAGACACGTTCTTTAAGTAGAGTTAAAAAATAAGCATCATGTTGAAATTACCCTTATTATTAACTCTTAGTACCTTGAATAATGTGACCATTGACTTTCCTCATGTAAAAAATAGTGCAATAGGTAAGAGTAAATTAGTTGTCATATTAAATGAATAAAACTTCGACTTAATTTTATTTAGTAACGTGACAAAATGAATGTTTTCGCTTATATACGAAAGCAGAGGGTGTATTACGAAATCTTTCTGTTTTCACTATTATTAAAGCTCCAACTTTTAGAATTTACTCAGTCTCTTTTATGTCACTTATCTTTTCTCAATTTCTCTTCTTTTTTCTTTCCTCATCTCTCTCTATTTCTTTTTCTATCTTCTCAAACTTCTCCCTTATAAATTTGTTCCTAATATTTAATAATTTCATTTTTTTCCCCAAAATTGTGTATTTTTTTTTGCACTTTTGGTTACTGAAATTCTTGATTATGGAAAAATGGAAGTTCAGAAGTAAAAAATACAATGACTAAATTCACCAAGCTAAAAACCTTGGTGGACGAAAAGTGCAATTTAACCTTTTGAGACCTTATGGGATACAATACATGCTATTGGTATACAATTTAACCTTCTCACTTTTTAATTCCAAATTCATCTCTTTAATCTCACGTTTCCCAAATTTCACTACGCCAGATCTTGAGAAAAAGGGCGCCCTATTGGGCAGCGCTCTTGATGTAAGCGCTATATTTGCGTAAAACGCGCAGGGAATGGGCAGCGCTCCTGCTTTAAGAGCTGCTTTTGGTTGAAACGCGCAGGTGCAATGGGCAGCGCTCTTGTTGTAAGCGCTGCCTATAGGAGAACGCATTGGGGAGATGGTGATGTGTGCCCACACGGAGCTTGGAGGATGAAGTGTTTCCTATACTTTGTTTTCCTTTAATAATTGTATATTTGTAAGACACTTTTATTTTCGGCCATGTGGCTTTGAGTAGATGGGCTACGGCCTAGACTAGATTTGTGGCTAAAGGCCTTTATTGTAATTGTGGATTTGGGCTTTATATTGTGGACCTAGGATCCAATAAAGGGTTTATATTGTGGTTAAATCCACAATTACAATAAAGGCCTTTAGCCACAAAAACTAGTCTAGGCCGTAGCCCATCTACTCAAAGCCACATGGCCGAAAATAAAATTATCTTACAAATATACAATTATTAAAAGAAAACAAAGTATAGGAAACACTTCATCCAAGCTCCATGTGGGCTCACATCAGATGGGCAGCGCTTTTTAGGAAATACTGCCTATAGGAGAACGAGGATGGGGCGATGGACAACACTTTTTAGGGAGAACGCTGCCTATTACTAGTACTTTATTTCAATTCCCCCGCGTTCCTTTCTTTCTCTCTAACGTTCAGACTTCTCAGAAACCCTTTCTTTCTCTTTTTCGCTCTCTGCTCAAGCTCAAGCTCAAACTCTATTAGAAAAAACTAATAGAGTTTTTGTCATAACCAAAACTCAAATTTAAAACTTTAAAATGAAATCAGAACTCAATTGTCATTCAAACCAACCCTTGTTGGTTCCTTTCCCAAACTAAACACACTTTTAGAGTTTGTACAAAAATATTAAAGAAATATTAAAGAAATATTAAAGAAAATCTTATAATAATAATAATAATACATGAATTTGAGAATATATATTTCATTATTTATCACGTTTATTTATGACAGGACTTAGCCTAGTAACACATGAATTTAAGTGCAATATGTATTTCCAACAAGATCTTCTGGACATTAGTTATCGAAAAAAAATGTTCTGGACAAACAATTTAGTTGCATGTTTTAAAGTCAATTATGCAATTCTGAATCACCGAAAGAGTGCGACGAAGACAGAAGAACAGAATGGTGTGCCTCAAAATAGAAAGGCATGGGATGGGGTGGGGTCCCTTTGAATTTTTGTTTCGAGGGTGTCAGATCAGACGGTGCTAGCAAGGTTGTTCAAAACTGGCCAATAAGAAAGTGATTTATCATTTCTAAATATAAAATGCTTCTGTAATATATAAAAAATGCTTCTATCTACTATACGAGTTTCAATTTGGCTAGGAGAATCTTGAAAACATTTTGTTGGTTGAAGAGCTCAAAATGCCTATGCTTGGTTAAGTGTGTGTTTGGTTCTGCGGTGATGAGAATTGAGTTTAACAGAATTGAGTTTAGTTAAAAGTGAATTGAATCTAACGTGATGTTTTTGTTTGAATACGTTTACCGAAAAGTGATTTTCACCTATTATTGTTGTTTGGATATATCAGATCAATAGTGCTTTTGTCCGTAAAATTACCAAAGTAGGTATGAACTTGAAAATACATTATAAATTTAAAATTTGATAAAACAAAATTACATAGAAATTTTAAATTTGATAAAATAGATAACAAAAAATACTAAATAAATGTATAAAATTTCTAATGTTCAAACTTGGTTTGGTATACAAATATTCGGCTTCTTACGTCTAAAATTGAATCTAGCCTCAAAATCGATTCTAGACACTGCAAGGGTAGCCCTCTCTAAGAAGTCATACGTCTAAAGTCAATTATGCAATTCGGCTTCTTACGTTTTTGGTATCACCATTCAAGAGTCGTGTCCCCAACGACTATACCCTAGACACTACATGGGTAGCCCTCTCTAAGAAGTCATTCTCTCAATCAAAATATTAGTAATGTTATGAGTAATCCCAAATGGAGAACTCATCCCAAAAGAATAGTCCATCAGCTACAATCAACGTCTTCGACAACTGCACTCAACGATACTTCACTCAATTACATTTTACTTTCTTGCTAGTCAAAACTCTCTATTTTAGCCATTTATGAGAAGTCAGCCTCTAAATGAAAGCATCAATGTAATGAATATAAACATGAAAGAACGCTTCCAAGAAAGATAGTTTTTGAGTGAAATAATCCCTAGACTTATAAGCCCCACTTAGGTCACACTCAATAATATATATTTTAGTTTTATGTCGTTATAAATAAAATGTCCTATATATAATACACATATACCTTTGATTGTTTATCGACTAGATTAACATATAATTAACTTTGTATGTGTACATCTATATAAAAAGTCATGCTACCGCAAAATTAGGTGCCAAATAGAAGTTTGGTAAATGATGCCAAAACTTCAATAATTGGATTTTGTCTTTGCCAATTTGGTCACCACAGTGCAACCTGACGCACCCAGAAGCCTCTCTGCTTGTCGCCTTCATACACATGTATGAGTAGTTTAGTCATTCACCATGTTCTACATGGTTCGTCACATCAAACATTATCTATGAAAATTTAAAAGGTAAATAAATAAGAAAGAGACAGAAAGTAATTAGCACAGATCCTAGATTTGCAACAGTATTACTGTTTCTAGTTTGTCCCATTAATAGTATTTAGTTCACATTATCTCTCCATGGAAACAACAAACATTAAAATTCCACATTGAGAAAAGGAAACAGCCATGTAAAAATTGTATATATATATACGTCGACTATGGTATATTAAAACCTTTTCTTGGACTCCGAATTTGAATCCTAAATTCCAAAAGCAAATCAATGTTCAGTGTTGGGTAAGAATTGCAGGCCTTGCCCAAGAATATTGGTGGTCAAGAATTCTATTTTCTATAGATAGTAGTGTTGGTAATCTTATTTGCCTAGATGATGCCACCAGTAAACTTGCAGAAAATCGTTCTTTTGGTCATTTTGCAAGAGTTCTGGTGGATGTTGATCTTAAAGGTAAATTCTATGATCAAATTTTGGTAGAAAAGGGACTGTTTGCTTTTTTGTAAGTATAATGTATAAGAGGCTACAGTTTTGCAATAGATGCCATAGCATTGGACATTGCATTGAATCTTGCAAAGCCACTGGCTATTCTAATGTGCCTAAAGAACCAGACACGGTCAATGTGCCTAGACATAGATACGTGCCTAAACCTTGGTCAGATAGAGACTCATCAGAAGATTCAGACTTTGGCAACATGGATCATGATGATTAGCACACCTCCCCAGCAAATCTGATTCACCCTATTGGGGACTTAAACATCCCCATGGAATCACAAAATTCATATCAAACTCTTATAAGGAATATTGTCACATCTGATCAACAAAAATCGCCACTATCAGACCAACTTGTAGTTATATCTCCTTTTGCATAGAGAATTCAAATTGACACCACCACATCTTCTCCACAACTAGGTCACGTGTTGGTAGAGGCTAACAAAACTCCTAGCAAGGGGTCATCCTTTAAAGATTCTGCCAAAATTCTAGATCCTGCTAATAACCGGGAAGGTCCAGTCACTCAATGTTCAAAGACAAAAAAGTTCCGTAACGGACCTAGTAAACAATCAACCTCAAGTGACCACTATTATTGGCACTACTAATCAGGGATTTAAAGTTGATCAAACTCTGAACATGCAAAAAAATCCAGCAATGGATTTAGTGTGTTCTGAGCCCAACAAAATTCAAGTTTTAGATAATATAAAATCTAGTCCTACTTGTCAATCTCTTAGTAGTAATAATGCTAACTTCACTCATGATTTGCAAGTTCTAAAAACTCAAGGGAAAATTTGGGCTGATGAGGACATGGAGAAGGAAGTGGATCTTGAATATGTCAAAAGACTCTTTTGAACCCATTTTAACAAAATCTCAAGAGGAAATTAAGACAAAAGGAAAATGATTCTTCTAAGAGTAGTTATCAAACCTATTCTCGGGTTGTTTCCAGAAATACTAATTAATGAAGTGTTTCTATTGGAATATTAAGGGGATTGTTAATCCTCCATCCATATTAGCTTTTAAATTTTTTTTTGTCTAACTCATAGACCTTATTTAGTTTTTATTGCAGAACCTTGGATGGAGCTTCAGGATTTGTCTCACAGATTTTATAATAGACTTCATATGAAATTCTTTGCTTGTAATGTCATGGATAATCTGGAAACCTCTATTTACTAGAGTATAGATTTTTAGAAATTGTTGTATTTTTATTTTTTACAAGGGTATTGATTGATGTCAACCTTGCTTGTATTCTTTTTTCTTTTTTGATTGACAAATGTAGGGTGTGTTGCAAATGATTGGTGGGGACAGAGGTGTCGACCTGGTTGGGATGTATGCCTTCCATAGTGATATCATTGCACTCCTCTTTGTTGCTTTAAAAAAAGTTTACATCCTCTCTCTCTCTCTCTCTCTCTCTCTCTCATTTGGTCTCAAGGAAATAAGTACTCCCTTAAGTTTGTGATGTCTGTCAAATTAGTTTCTAAAGTTTAATTCCTTACAAAGACTAATGAGATAGATATCTTAAAAATTTCGAGATTAATTTGACAGATTTTACAAACGTTAAAGACTACTTATTATTTTATATACTTTAGAGATAATGTGGAAGAGAAAGAGTTAGTTTTAGAACTAAATTTAGAGTTTAGTCTTTATTTAACTGTTAGCAAGCTACCTAGGCCAGATGAGTGTTGGTGAGGAAACAATGGGTAGAAAAGTATTAATGTAGAGCTCGAGGAGGGTTGAAGAAAGAATACTTGTTGAAGAGCCCGAAAAGACTTAAAGAACAGATTTCTGTTGTAGTGCCTGGAGAGGCTTGAAGAAAGAACGCTTGACGTAAAATCTGAAGAGGCTTGAAGAAATACTACTTATACAATGAAAAATAGTGCAAAAATCTCACAGGAGGTGAAGACTAAATGTAGTCCTACATTGTAGGAGCACTATATTGTGCAATGCTCTCGTCCCTTATCTCTGCATCTTTTACATTACACTCATACTGCACTATTTTTTAAGCATCGTCATTTCTTATTCTTATATTTAATTAAAACAAAGTTAGTTGATGTTCATATAATGTTACATAAGATTGTTCTGTTTTGAAGCACCGATCTTCCAACAGCTTGTTTTTAACATGCATATTTACAAGATGAGATATGATATATTATCAACCTCCCTTTCAACAAACTCTAATTGACCTTGATCAACTAAGAGAGTTTTGTCATAAGCGTTGTAAATGTTTTTTTGTTGAATTTGGATCATCTACAGCATGTAGAGGGTGTAGAAAGTTGCTGTGCCGTTAGATCTAGAGAGAGAAAGTTGCTGCGCCGTTCTCTCTCTCTAGATCTAACGGTGCAGCAACTTGCTGCACCCTCTACATGCTGTAGAGGATCCAAATTCTTTTTTTGTTGTATAAACACATCACGAAACTTTTCTTACATGGATTCTTCTCATTCAAGGTCGCATTTATTTGAAGTGTTGAATGAAACATATACTTTTAAAAAGATGTTCATTAAATCCGTTCTTTATGTTAATTATCTTATTTCCAAGTATCATCTTGAGAGGAAGTCATCTATTCCGGACTGGCCCAAGAGGCCCAATTCGGATGAGAAACGGCCCAGTTTGACACTGGATCCTGCCCAACAAACAAGCCATCACGTGGGATCGAGATTGACGGCTCAGATTACAGCGCCCCGATCCAACGGCTCCGGATCAGGCAAGACCCGCGGAACCCCATGGCCCGCGTCTATAAATACAGCTCTACCCGCCAGATTCAGGTACGCTTCACACATTTGTACCTTTCACTGACTTCTGATCGCTGACTTTGGCATTAAAGTGTCTGCAGGTACCCAACCCGCCGAGTCCAACCTCGGAGGAAGACGACGCTGACGATAACAACCTCGGAAAATTCCGATTCTCGAAGCACTCGTCCGACCTCGAGCAAGGGAAAGATTATTACTTGACGCAAGATACCAATCGCTGATTCTGGATCCCAAATCCCGAGGCAAGGTACACAACATTTGGCGACCACAGTGGGAGTTGATCATTAATCTCTCATCAAATCAAAGTCTTTTCCCATGGCTCCGTGAGGACGACCCCCTACTCGAAGTCAGCCTCATCCACGAAGCGTCATTGAAGTCGTGCCCCGGCAGAACCAGACTCTAGAAGGCCTCGTTCAAGAACTCCCCGTCGGGGAAGCCCGCTCTGCGCCGCTCCTCTCACCTCAGCCGGTTGTCGAGGCCATCCCAGTTCCAGTCTAAGCAGTGAACCAGATACTCGATCTCTTGGATCGACGAAGCCGAAACATCGCGCAACAGGAGTTACGCCTGACCCAGATGGAGGAAGAAGTCGCAGTCGTCCAAGTTAACACTGCTGCAGCCTCGACTCGACCTCTCGACAAATCTCCCGATCAACAAACTGTTGTCTCTAAGTGTCACCGCTCCCACCTCGAAGAAAAATCGCCCACAGACATCACGTCCACAGGTCTCCTCCCCACGGGACAAGCCGACGCAGGGGCTCTCACTCTCCCCCGAGCTCCAGCCCTATTCGGAGCTCTTCTTACTGGTCTTCGTCATCTCGCAGACCCTCTCCTCGCCCCAAGAACCGCTCTCCCCGTCGGGGCCATTTCGGGCTCCCCCGATGAACCCCTTTCATTCGAGAGATCGTTGAATGCAAAGTGCCAAAGTCCTTGGAGAAGCCTCCACAATTGAACATGTACGACGGAACAGGGGACCCGGATGAACATGTTGACACATTTGACCTAATGATGCAGTACAGGAATGCCACAGACGACATCAAATGTAAGATCTTCCCTCTGTCTTTGAGCAAGACAACACTGTCTTGGTTCAGGGACCTCAAGCCCGATTCCATCTACTCTTGGGACCAGCTCGTCCGGGTGTTTTTGGCGCGCTTCACTGCATCTAGGCTGAAACCAAAGTCGGTGGATGTGCTTAAGGCAGTTAGGCAAGGAGAGAATGAGACCTTGCGCGACTATATCGAAAGATTTAACAAAGAGGCGAACAACGTCAGGAATCTAGAGGATAAAATCAGACTCTTGTTTATGAGGCACGGGCTCCGCAAGTAGAGCCTTTTCCGAATCGACGCCGGTGTTCGCCGACCCCGCAGTCTCGAGGAATACTTGCGTTGGGCACAGAGATTCATTGACTACGAGGAGGACGATATGGCCGACGAAGTCGGCCAAGAGTCCGCCCCGGCAAAAGAAAGCGACAAAGGTAAAAGCTCCAAGAAAGACTCATGGTATTGGACAACAGTGAGGGAAAGAGACTAGACAAAACCCCAAATTCCTGTCCCTCACAAAACCATAGTACAACTTTCTGTCCACCCCAAAAATTACAAAAATACTATTTTTATTCTGTGGATACCTTGTATTGCAGGTAAACAAATATTGCAGAATATGTTTTGATGATGAAAAAGACAAAGGTAAAGCTGATGGCCAAAGTTAATAAAAGTGACTAAACATCAAAGTCACAATCCAAGACAAACAAGCTCAAGAATTGAAGATTCAAGTTTAAGGGTAGTCCTTAGGGTTTGGGTGTGTCTTAGGAAAAAGTGTAAGCTCTTTCAAAGGTCAGCTCGTATGTCAAAATCTCACACACTCACAAGTTTTTCAAAGATGCATGCGTACTTACGTAAACATACTTATCATCTTTAAAACATAAAAATCGATTTCATCTTGCATATACACTCATCAAAATCGATTTTCAGGCCAATCAGAAAAGGAAGAATCGATTTTCACTTCATGTATCTTTCAGTACAAAAATCGATTTCTGAGCCAAACATTTTTAAAGGAAGAATCGATTCCCACTCTTTTGCACTTAACTGAGAATCGATTCCTACATGTCTGAGGCAAGCTGAGAATCGATTCATACAAATTTTCGCTAAGTACAGAATCGATTCCCACTCTCCATGGTTCTCCAGAATCGATTGTCCCTATTTTTCAAACAAATCAAAATCGATTCCTCACTTAAATGAATCGATTCCTAGATCAAATGCTTTCAACAAAGAATCGATTCCTACACTATTTTTAACGTAAACTTGATTTTTTCATAGCCTATAAATAGGCACTGCATTACGTTCATTTTCACACAACCCATTTTCACGAATCAGAAAACTTTTGAGAAAACTCTTCACACTTTTACTTTTGCTCGTCACGCACCGTTGGTCCGTCTGAGCTGATCTGTTGCTAAGAGTTAGTTGGGGTTGCATTCTTCAAGTTGTAATATCTGCCTTCATTAGAGGTATTTCTGTCTTTACAATTGTTTATTATTTAATTGTTTGTGGTTTGTACTAGGGAGTGGGGTATCTCTCTAGGGTAGCTGTTTGTACTAGGAAGTGGGGTATCTTTCTGGGGCAGCTGATTGTAACAGGGGTGGGGTATCTCTTGTTATTGGTATATTAGATTTGAGGGCTCTCCATAGGTGGGGTATCCTAGGAGGAGAGTGCCCGAGTCTGTAAAGGTTTCCCAAGGCACCTGTAAGCCTTGTTGTTTTGGTTAGTGGAAAATCTCACAAGGGTGTGAGGACTGGACGTAGGTCACTAGGAGGTGACCGAACCAGGATAAATCTCTGCGTGTTTTACTACTTTCTTGCTTTACTGTTATACCGCTTTACTGCTTTATATTCTAATTCCTTCGCTTCCACTTAACCTGCGCGAAAATTGATCTAAGTCATTGAAAAGGGGAAAAACGTTTTTGAAAGATCTGAAAAGTTTTTAAATCTCAATTCACCCCCCCTCTTGAGACTGAAGCCACTTGGTAACAAGTGGTATTAGAGCTAGACTGTTGTATAAAGGGCCTAGCAGCTTCAAGAGAAATGGCTTCAGGTTGGTCTACGCAAGAGGGTGCTTCTCTTACCCGTCCTCCGGGATTCAACGGGAAAGATTACGCATATTGGAAAGAAAGAATGAGAATTTTTATTGAAGAGGTAGACTTAGATGTTTGGGATGCTGTGGAAAAAGGACCCTATGTCCCCACGCACATAGTAGATGGTATTCTTACAATTAAAAGTAGAAATGAATGGTCTGATGATGAGAAAAGAAAAGTGCAACATAATTTACGTGCCAAAAATATTATTACTTCTGCTTTAAGTCCTGATGAATTTTTTCGAGTTTCAAACTGTAAATCTGCCCAAGAAATGTGGGATAATCTCCAAGTTACTCATGAGGGTACAAGTGAAGTGAAAAGGGCAAGAACAAATACTCTTATCAGAGAGTATGAATTATTTAGAATGAATACAAGTGAAACAATACCAGAAATGCAGAAAAGGTTCACTCACATAGTGAATCAGTTAAGCTTGTTGGGAAAGTCATTTCCTGCAGAGGATCTAATCAACAAAGTTCTGAGATGTCTGAATAGAGAATGGCAACCCAAGGTTACTGCTATAGCTGAATCAAGAAATTTAGCTACTATGACTCTGGCTACTCTGTTCGGTAAACTTCAAGAGCATGAACTAGAACTCACCCGTCTAGCTGAGTACGAAAATACAGATAAGAAAAAGAAAAGCTTGGCTCTAAAAGCATCTAGTTCCAGTCGGTTTGATGATAGTGATAACTCAGATGATGAAATTGATGAAAGTGAAGAGAATATGGCTCTTATGGTTCGGAAGTTGAAAAGGTTCATGAAAGGCAACAACTATCCAAGAAAGAACTTCAAATCAAAAAGGTTCTCCAGCAAAGAAAGTACATCCGGTCCTCCAATTTGCTATGAATGCGGGAAACCCGGGCACATGAAAATGGAATGTCCTATTCTACAGAAAAATGACTCCAAAATTGAAAAGAAGGCATTCAGGGATAACAAAGGAAGAAAAGCCTACATCGCATGGGAAGACAACTGCATGGATTCATCAGATGAATCAGAGGATGAAGAAGCCCAAGTTGCATTAATGGCTGATCATGAAAGCGAGAATGAAAACGAGGTAATATCTAACCCTGACTCTTTACAAAATGCATATGATGATTTATATGAAGCTTTCACTGAATTGCATGATGATTCTGTGAAATTAACAAAAGCTTTAGGTAAAGCAAAGAAAGTTATTAATCACCTTCAAAATGAAGTAATTGCATTAACTAAAGAAAGGCTAGAACTTAGAAAGGAAAACTACAACCTAGGTTACCTTAAAGCAAATTATGTCTGTGACAAATGTTCTGAGTTTGAAAAGAAAGTCCATGAACTAGAATGGACAGTAGGAAAACTATCTAGCTTACAGCAGGCACATCCTAGACACTCTAGAAACAACTACACTAAAAGGCATATGCACCATAGATCTAGACCATGCATCAGGTGTAGTTATTGTGGTAGAAATGGACATACAACTTCTGTTTGCAGGGCAAGAGGAAAACAAAATGTGAAGATAGTATGGGTTCCCAAAGGGACCACACTGAGTATTAACCCACCAGGACCCAAAGAAATTTGGGTACCTAGAACCCTTGTTTAAATCATTGCAGGTATGCTTCAAGGTATGGGGGACAGATTGGTGCCTTGAAAGCAGAATCTCAAAAGCTCATGACTGGGAAGAAACAGATCCTTAAACACTCCACCCCAGGTTAAGCAGTCATGTGACTTACATCAAAAATAAAACTGAGGAAAGAATCCTCAGGAAAGGTTAGTCCGCATTTATAGAACTATTAATTCAATCTCTTAACATGAAAGTGGTCTATACAAGTGCGAAATTTCATTTCCATGTCTTATTCATATAAATTAAAAACAAAGGAACCATCATCCTAGAACCCATGACTCTAATATGTGCATACATGATTAAAGTTAGTGAGTCTTTTAACGGCCAGTCAAAATTATTTTTTGAACCATTGCAAAAGAAACAATTTACTCTCTTTTTATAAGTTTCATAGAGCTTTTCTTTTTGGGCATTATTCCAAGGCATGAATCGATTTCTAAGTCTCTCCCATGACCTATCATTTAGCTTAAAATCGATTATATAGGATCTCTCTTCAAAAACCTCTCAATCGATCATGATCTTGCAAAATCTCCAACAAATCAATCCCTTCCTAAAACTTAGGAAAACTAGCGCTAATCACTTAACCTCTCCAACAAGAAAAGCGCATAATCCTCCTATGTTATCTTATCATATCCAAACCAATTTTTTAGGGCGCATAAACCATCCAAAAATAAAATCACGCCTTCCTTAGAGCAACTCATAGCAAAATTCACAACTCTCCAAAAATTCCCAATGTCTCCAAGAACCAAGAACCTCTGTGTCAAAAGGAAAAGGGTACATGATGGTGAAAGCTCCTTCCACTCCAGATATTTCACCAGTTCTGAACAAGCTGACCTCTACTGCAAAAACTTCTCTCTTAGAGGATTAGGAACCACCTTTGCTCTGGACTTACCCTGGTTTCAAAGTCAAAAGGGATTTGAATTTATTGACTGGTTAGAGTACCATAAACTGCTAGACTTTGCAACTGAAACAGGTCCAGTCGCTCCAGACATGGTTAGAGCCTTCTACACCACACTTAGCTACAACGATACAACTGAAACGCTATCAGTTGAACTAAAAGGAACCAAAATCCACCTCACCCTAGCTCAGTTCAGTAATCTCACCAGCTTACCCTGTGATGGTGAGAAATTGATCCATATGAACCCTCCGGAATCTTGGCCCGAATTCGACCTAGGAGATACTTGTGTATCCATATGCCACGCTCTGGCTAAAGTTGGAAAGCGGCCTATCCTAGCAAAATCCCTATAAAATGCGACAATACCAGCGCTATCAATCTTACAAAGAACCCCGTCCAACACTCTAGGACCAAGCATATGGAGATAAGACACCATTTTCTTAGAGATCATGTCCAAAAAGGGGACTGTGTAATCGAATTTGTTGAATCCGCAAAACAACTGGCTGATATTTTTACAAAACCTTTACAAAAAGAAAACTTCTTCTTCATTCGAAGAGAACTTGGAATCATTGATTCCTCTTCATGCTGTTAGATTCACAATTTTTATTACATGTTGCCCTCTTTGATCATGACAAAAAGGGGGAGAAGAATAGAGTTTTTAATCTTCAGCATGCATTTGCATTCACTCATACCAACTTGCATACAGTCAATAAAACAGGGGGAGCATCATGATAGGGGGAGTATCATATATACATTATCTGTTTGAACTAACCTCCCACCTTGAGATGAGTTAATGTTTTGTCATCATCAAAAAGGGGGAGAATGTGGATACCTTGTATTGCAGGTAAACAAATATTGCAGAATATGTTTTGATGATGAAAAAGACAAAGGTAAAGCTGATGGCCAAAGTTAATAAAAGTGACTAAACATCAAAGTCACAATCCAAGACAAACAAGCTCAAGAATTGAAGATTCAAGTTTAAGGGTAGTCCTTAGGGTTTGGGTGTGTCTTAGGAAAAAGTGTAAGCTCTTTCAAAGGTCAGCTCGTATGTCAAAATCTCACACACTCACAAGTTTTTCAAAGATGCATGCGTACTTACGTAAACATACTAATCATCTTTAAAACATAAAAATCGATTTCATCTTGCATATACACTCATCAAAATCGATTTTCAGGCCAATCAGAAAAGGAAGAATCGATTTTCACTTCATGTATCTTTCAGTACAAAAATCGATTTCTGAGCCAAACATTTTTAAAGGAAGAATCGATTCCCACTCTTTTGCACTTAACTGAGAATCGATTCCTACATGTCTCAGGCAAGCTGAGAATCGATTCATACAAATTTTCACTAAGTACAGAATCGATTCCCACTCTCCATGGTTCTCAAGAATCGATTGTCCCTATTTTTCAAACAAATCAAAATCGACTCCTCACTTAAATGAATCGATTCCTAGATCAAATTCTTTCAACAAAGAATCGATTCCTACACTATTTTTAACGTAAACTTGATTTTTTCATAGCCTATAAATAGGCACTGCATTACGTTCATTTTTACACAACCCATTTTCACGAATCAGAAAACTTTTGTGAAAACTCTTCACGCTTTTACTTTTGCTCGTCACGCACCGTTGGTCCGTCTGAGCTGATCTGTTGCTAAGAGTTAGTTGGGGTTGCATTCTTCAAGTTGTAATATCTGCCTTCATTAGAGGTATTTCTGTCTTTACAATTGTTTATTATTTAATTGTTTGTGGTTTGTACTAGGGAGTGGGGTATCTCTCTAGGGTAGCTGTTTGTACTAGGAAGTGGGGTATCTTTCTGGGGCAGCTGATTGTAACAGGGGTGGGGTATCTCTTGTTATTGGTATATTAGATTTGAGGGCTCTCCATAGGTGGGGTATCCTAGGAGGAGAGTGCCTGAGTCTGTAAAGGTTTCCCAAGGCACCTGTAAGCCTTGTTGTTTTTGTTAGTGGAAAATCTCACAAGGGTGTGAGGACTGGACGTAGGTCACTTGGAGGTGACCGAACCAGGATAAATCTGTGCGTGCTTTACTGCTTTCTTGCTTTACTGTTATACCGCTTTACTGCTTTATATTCTAATTCCTTCGCTTCCACTTAACCTGCGCGAAAATTGATCCAAGTCATTGAAAAGGGGAAAAAAGTTTTTGAAAGATCTGAAAAGTTTTTAAATCTCAATTCACCCCCCTCTTGAGACTGAAGCCACTTGGTAACATATTCTATACTCAATGATTTTTTCTCTCATGTCTCTCTTCTCTATTTTGTCTCTCCTCTACTCTCTCTACTATTTCCTTCTCTCTCCCTCTCCCCCTCTTTCCCTCTCTCTCCTCTATCCTCTCTCTTCCTCTCCCACTCTTATCTCATATTCTTCTCTCTCCTTTCCCCCCCTCTCTCTCTCTCTCTACATCTCATCTCTCTTATATATATGTTTTCATATCATTACCTTTCTCTCCCTCTCTGATCTCCCTCTCTTTCTTATCCTCTCTATATCATATTATTTTCACTATAATTTTCTAATTATATTATAGGCTAAATATCAGTTTTGGTCATTTATCTTTGCTCTTAGTTTCACTTTTCACTTTGGTCCTTTATCTTTTTTTTGGTCCGTTTTGGTCCTTTATCTTTCATTTTCGTTTCACTTTGGTCCCTGCCGTTATTTTTTTCTAACGAACGCCACGCTGGCAGTTAACTGCTCACGTGGCGTCTTAAATTCATTAAATGACGTGGCATTCATTATTGAGCTGGCAAAAAAAAGTATTATTTAATTCAATATTATTTTACACATAATCAATTAAGTTTTTATAATTAGAAAAACATCAAACAGAATTTAACAAAAAACTAATAACATTAAAACTAATAACATCAAATTCCTCTTCTTCTTCATGCTAATTTCGTTCAGGTTCAGAAACACAAATTCAGATTATTTGACACAAAATCAATCTTCTTCTTCTCCAATCAGACACACAAATTCCTCTTCTTCTTCAATCTAGATTTTGTTCAGATTCAGAAATGAACATAAGAAACGAAGAACATCAAAAAAAATGAAGAAATGAAGAACAACGATGGTTTCAAAGAAACGAACATCAGATTCAGAAACGAATGAAGAAACCCAGAAGAAAAACGAAGAAACGAACATCAGATTCAGAAATGAATGAAAAACCCAAAAGAAACGAAGAACATCAGAACCTAGAAACGAAGAAACGAAGAACATGGAACCCATAAACGAATGAAACCCATAAACAATTGTTTTTGTTGTGGGTTTCTTGTGGGTTTCGAAGAAACAAATCAGCTTGAATCAGATCTTCGAAGACGATTGTTTTTGTTGTGGGTTTCTTGGGGGTTTCGAAGAAACAAATCTGCTTGAATCAGATCTTCGAAGACGATTGTTTTTGTTGTGGGTTTCGAAGAAATAAATCTGCTTCTTGTGGGTTTCGAAGAAACAAATCTGATTGTTTTTGTTGTTGATTTCGAAGACGATGATGATTATGAAACATATCTTCTTCTTGTTGATTATGAAACAGAGCAGAAATTGAATGTTTTTGGAATGTTGAATTCTGGAATGTTGTTAATTTCAATTCCAGATCTATTGCCCTTTTTTTATTTTGAAGTTTTTAGTTTTTGTTAATTTCAATTCTGATTTTCAATTCAATTGGAATTAATTAATATTAATTTTGCCACGTCATTTAATGAAGATGGACGCCACGTCAGCAGTTAACTGCCAACGTGGCGTCCGTTAGAAAAAACTAACGGCAGGGACCAAAGTGAAATGAAAATAAAAGATAAAGGACCAAAACGGACCAAAAAAATATAAAGGACCAAAGTGAAACCAAGAACAAAGATAAATGAACAAAACTGATATTTAGCCTATATTATAAGATATGTTATATAAAATCATTATAAACCGTATAAAGAGAATTATAGTAAAATTTACATTTGTTTACTTGTGTTGTCCAGTGTTCACCAAACTGTGCTCTAAATACTATGCTGTCTAGTACTGTCCAGTCCAGTCCAATATTTACCTGTTTGTGAATCAATCGGACCATCTAGGAACTAACTCATTTGTGGATGGTCTTACAAGAGTTAAGAAAGAAAAGAGAAAATATTAAATTAAGAGGCTTACGGTACGATTGGAATGGTGCTTCCCTAGAAGAACCTAAAATTGGTTCGGAATTCCTATCTACCTACTAATCAAGGGAGCAAGTTTCATCAATTGAGAGAACAGCCAATACTAGAAACCTACTAATTAATTTATGTCTTCGACATATATTCTCTGCCCCCTTTGTACTTGTAGATCTTTTAAAAAATATTGTTTTTTATTTGTCATTTTAATAATTTAATATTATAATATTAAATATTTGCTTGTAAATTATACATTTAATTATTACTATAATAAGAGAAATAAGTATAATTATAGAGAATAAACAGTCAAAAGTATTACAGTAGAAATATTACTCCCTTTTGTCTCACAATAAGTGTTATATTTGTCAAAAAAAAGTTTGTTCTAAAATAAGTGTAACGTTCTATCTTAATCTATATTTTACTATCTTTATTTTCTAATTAATATCACGAACCGTAACAAAAAGGACCTATCCCCACGGAAGTTTTTAGTGATAGTCGAAAAACATGCGCAAAATGTATTGGACGATAGGTAAAACATATAGTTTCCCAACAAAGGTTGGTCCAGTTGATAAGGATTCAGCTCACATCGCACAAGGTATTCAAATCTCGCTGCCAATGGGATGATGACCTTGTTGGTGGGTAATACATAAGTGCCTCTGTAAGCACTTAAAGAGTCTTGAGGCCTTCCGTAACCTTATTGAGCCCTAAACCTTTTCTAACCAAAAAAAAGTAAAAGATATAGCAACAATAAAAAAAACTATAGGTAAAAGTATTAGATGGTAGGTAAATCATTTACCTACAGAGCATTTGTATTGCTATATGTCATGAATAATGCAAGGAAATGATGGTCATGGATAATGTAAAATATTCTATCTTTACCGATAAACATTTGGCTTAATTACAGTTATGGTCCCCCTATTATACCTCACTCACGATTTTGATCTCCCAAGAATGTTTTCCACGATTTTGGTCCCCCTATTTTATCAATTTGTAAAATCGTTGCCCCCCACCAATTTGGTCAAACATTTGGGTGAGTTGGCACTGACTAATCCAATGTGGCACTCCACGTTGTCATGTCATGATGGAATATAATAAAAATAAGATTATTATGCTTCAAACTCAGAGAGAACATCCATTTAGGTTTACTGAGAACCAACGTTTCGTCTTCGTCTTCTTCCCTTCGAGCTTCAAACTCAGAACAGAAGCTTCACTGAGAACCAACGTTTCCACCTCTTTCGGTTTCCATTCTGCGTGGGTAGCCATTGAAGGGAGGGTCTGAAACACGTTTAAACATGTATAAACATATTAAAAACATTTGTTAAAACAAATAACTTATTTTAATTTAAATGCCAACTAGGCATGCCTACGTGTAGGTTAAGTGAGTTACATGTCAGAATCAATTTTGACCAAAATAGTGGGGGACTATGATTTTACAAATTGGAAAAATAGGGGGATCAAATTTGTGAAATTAAAACTTGGGAGACCAAAATCATGAGATGGTGAAACTAGGGGGACCAAAACTGTAATTAAGCCTAAACATTTACATTTAGTGACAATTTTTGTGAGTGGGTAAAAGTCAAACTTTTTGCTGTATGTGGATATGCATTACTCTCAAATCACAATCATCTAACTTTGCATTGAGGTGGCCTATAAGAAAGGTTGGCATCGTCTTTGGATTGAAAGTGACTCTCAACTTCCTATTATGGGGGAGGGATCCTCTAACTTTTTAGAGGGAATTTTCCTCTAACTTTGTGTCTATCTCTCTCTTCTAATACTTTTTCTCTCATCTTATTTCTCTCTATTTCCCTCCATTTCTTCTTTTCTCTTTCATCAAAAAAACACTAAAGTTAGGAAAAGGTAGAGTTTGAGAAGTTAGAGGATCCATTTCCGCTATTATGGCTTTCTCTTCGGATTCCATTGTGCCTTGGAATCTCCGAATTCGCTGGCGTAACTGCATGGATATTCTCAAGTCCATGTCGTTCATTTGTTCTCATGTTTATAGGGAAGGAAACCATTGTGCTGATAAGATCGCATCTCATGGGGTAACTTTGTCAGGGGTTTACGTGGTGGAACAGTATTCGCAATTTTATCAGGGATGATTTTCATCGTAATAGGGTTGCTCTTCCTTATTTTCGTTTTAAGAATTAATTTTGTGAAAGAGTTTTGGTTTATGTCTCCCCTTGCTTTTTGTAATTTTTGTTTTGTTTTAATGAAATCGGAGGGAGTACTCTTTCCTTCTTGATGTTTTTATCCCTAATGAGGGTTTTGCATCAGAAGGTTTTAACGAGACTCATTTCCTTTGTTTAAAAAAAAAATAGTGCTGGATATACCAATTAGCAATATAGTTTTTTTAATAAGCAAAATATATATTATATAAAATTGAGTATTAGGAGTGCCCCCAACCCTTACATATACAAGTGGCATTATTGCTTATGAAAAAAAATGGCATTATTAAAACCTTATGGGGCTAAAACTCCATGGGAAAGAGTCTCAAATTGGAAAAAGAGTACCTCAGAAAAAATGAGGCAATTAAAAAGCCAATTACATAGATATCAGACATACAAAAGGATTTTCCCACCAATCAAAAATCTTAAAGAACAAGGAGAATACTAATTATAGAACAGGGAGAATACTTCATTGGTTAAAATACTTCTTGTCAGTTATTATAGAACAGGGAGAATACTAATTATATTTAAAATAATAAAATGTATTAATTTCATTGGTATATATAAAACAATCTTAAACCTAAGTTTAAAGAGACAAAGATAGTACTAAAGTAAATCTATTTTAAATATAGTGATATTGCCTGTTTGTTCCTTGCCTAGGTATCTGCTGACAATTCTATTGGACTTGATCAGCTCGCACTAATCAAATTAAGATTGCATCAAACTAGCTACCTGGTGACTTAATATTTTGAGTAGGGCCAAAATTAATCAAGTATTTTAATGCTAAAGACGGAAAATTTTTGTTGTTGTTCCAAAATTAACTAAAATGCAGCAAACGTGGGCCATGTATTCTTTAATCATTCTTCAATTTGAGTTCACTGTAATTACCCTATAGATTGGGTCAGATTTTGATAGGTCAACCTACAAATGCTCCAAATTCAAAGAGAAAAAAAATTGATTAGGAATTGTGAGGATTGCCGAACCAACTGGCAAGACCTTTGTGAAGGAGGAATACATAGCAAACATTATCAAATAAGGAAGGCACGCACAGGCTAATTATTCGTGTGATATTATTATTATTATTATTATTTTCGATAAGCAAAATTCCATTCAAGAAACACTGACTGGGAGTGCTCAAACCCAACCAACAATAGTTACAACTTGTTTTGAACTTGAAGTGGATTAGACCACCATGATGAAATAGATACAGAAGAATGGAAATCTAATCTATAAACACTCTAACTCCAAGATAAGCTCTTGATGCGGATTACCGTGGAGTCAACATTCGCTTCCTCCTCTTTAAAAATGGCTCCGTTCCTAGCGAGCCAAATGCTCCAGCAAGTTGTTAACCATAACATATGTTTCGTACGCTTTGATTTTTTCCCTTTGCACAAAGTTGCACATCCAAGGAATAACTCCTCCAGGCTTGGACAAGTCTAGATCAACGCCAAACCAAGCGCTGACTCCTTCCCAAACTGAAGTTGCGAAAGGAGAATTGAGAAACAGATGAGCTCTTGTCTCGGCTTCTTGGTGACATATGGGACAGCATGCATCGAGATCGGAGTTAATGCCATTCTTCCTAAGCAATTGCATGCGAACCGACAGTGAATCCAACAAAAGACGCCAACCAAACACTATTACCTTCGATGGGACAATACTTTTCCACAAGGATGTCGAAATTACCTATTGACCCGAAAGGGGTTGCTGCTGAATGGGCGCGGAATTCAGCTCCAAATAGAAGGATTTAACCGAAAAAGATTTTGAGGAATCGTGCGGCCAAATCCACCAGTCCTTCTTTCCTCTATTCGATGCAATGGGTAACACAATACTGTATAAAATCTCTCCTTCAGCTGCAGTCACGGGATCTTTAAAATGCTGCCAATCATCATTCCACCGCCAATAATCGTCAGTCCAACTACTCAGTTCAGCCACAGTTTTAAGTTGCCGACCACAAGCTTCAAAGGGTATAGGGAATAACTTGAAGAAGGGCTCAGTGCCTAACCATTGGTCCTTCCAAAAATTAATGAGACTGCCATCCCCCAATCCTCTTCTTATGCCCCACGCGAATCTTCTTTGCTCCTCCACCTTAGAATCCGATAACAACAAATCCCTCCACCAGATTGATCCAATGTTTCGCATTGAGTGACCCTCCATTGAGGCATAGACAAATGAGTTAGCAAAATCGCCATACCTGTGAGATAATAAGCGACTCCAACAAGCGTTATTCTCCGTCAAAGATCTCCATTTCCATTTGGAAAGAAGTGCGATGTTGAAGCTTATTAGAATTCCATGAGTAGATCAAGAGTTTATTCTATATTTAATTATCCAAGCAGAAAAACTGAAAGGCCTAGGTGTAAAATTTAAAATTCAAGGGGGTCAAAATAAATAGCATATATAAAGTTTGTAAAGATTTTTATAATTGAGGATGTGCAAATGCACCCACTCACCAATGAGTAGATCCGCCTGTGTCGATAGGTGTGTTCTTTAACAACACATATTTACTTATTTTTAAATAATATATTAGACATCGAAATAAAGTAATGCAATGGAGTGACAATTAATTGTTGATTTGTATGAAATTTGATATATATGATCTCAAATATAATATTACGATATTATCTTGAAGAGAATCCCTACAAAAAAATGAGGCTATAATTTGCAAAAAATAAATAATTGATTTTTGGAGCCCCTCTAGCAATTAGAATTCCATGAAGAACATTTTCTTCTTGTGCCTTATTTAAAAGCCCTAAAAACTAAATACTTCAGCACATAAGATATATAGATAAGAAGACAATGAGTCCTCTCGACGGAGACCACGATGAGGACAAAATTACTGACAAGGACTTTCCATTAAGAAAAATAGAGAAAGACACCGTAGAAATACAATTAAAAATCAAGCTCTGCCATTTTTGAGGAAAACTCATAGACTAAAGCACTGCAATAAAAAAATTCCACTCGATGCAATCATATGCCTTTGACATATCTAAATTTAATCTCACACACCCCTTCTTGCCTTTATTTTTTTTTCCTAATATAATTAAAAGATTCAAAAGCTAGTGAAGCATTATCAGTAGTCGTCCCAACACAAAAGCACTTTGAAATTTTTCAATGTTATGAATTTTGATAGAAAAGTATTAGTATGATTTTATCAATATTTTGGTAAACGCGAGGTTTTGCCCACAGTTTAATTTTCCGGTGAACTCAAGATTCTACGAAATTTCAAACTATTTGCAAATTTGCAATTGTTTTGGTAAATATTTTAAAAACAATATTGCAAAGAGAAATGGGTCGAAAGTCACCTAGAACCTTAGGCTCTTTGTTTTTCGGAATGAGACAAATATAAGTATAATTAATGTTACTTGGACTTCCACCACCATTGAGAATCTCCAAATCAAAAAAGTCACATATTTATCAACTATACCCCAAAGTTGTTGATAAAATAAAGTTGGCATTCCATCAGGACCCAAGGGCCAAGGCAGCATGAGAAAACAAACTTTCTATGAACTCTACTTCCAATTTATTAAGCATAGAATCAGAGAGTCTATCTCTGAACACCTCCACGTCTTCTAAAATTCTTTGTCATCATTAAATTTTTCCCATGATCATCCCATGTATTGAGTAATGTTATTTAGTCAAAATATTTTAATAAAAAATAGATAAAAATTAAGTTACAACACCAATTAATCAAGTTTTATAGGTCTTTAACCAACCTACTTTTTCACAGTTTTTAGTCAATGACCTAGAAAACTGTGAAAAAGCAGGTTGGTTAATGGCTTATAAAACTTGGTTAATTGGTGTTGTAACTTGGTTTTTGGCTATTTTTGACTGAAACATTTTGGCTAAATAACATTACTCATATATATTCTACCCAATTTCTTGATTTTCTCTAAGAAGCTTTTTGATGATTTTTTTTTTTACTTTTATCTCTATGCTTGAACCACAAAGCAGAGCACCTTTGAGCCCGCCAAATCTCCTCATTCTCCACCAAATCATCAAAGCTATCCTCTGCTTTCCTAATTTTTGAAATAAATGCCTCCTGTCGAGATTGTTCATTAAGATCCTCCAACTTCTTTTGAGCAATTTTTATTTGGTTTGGAACATCACCTAAGTGATCCTTACCCCAGTTAGAAAGTTCATTCGTACAACAACTAATTCTATCAGACATATGATGAAGCCCTCTATTGTCGTTTCCTCCACCCGCCCCTCTTCTGATCTGCGACTGGGATACCCTCCATCCATTTGTACGTCCTTCGCACTACAGTTGTGCCAATCTCCACCCACTTGCCTCCCACCCACCAGATTTATCCTCTTGACGCTGACTCGGTATTCTCTCGCCCCCTGAACCTCCAGATCCATCCTCACAAATGTCTCACACACCCTTTCCCTTGCTTCCTTATTACAACCATCCATCTCTGACCTCTCTTCATCGTTTACTGTAATCCAGGGCCTACGGTACCTATTACCCTTCAACCGGTTCTCACCTCATCTTCGTTGGCCTTCAGTCTCAAAACAAAAGACCCTGGGGCCAGTTGGCCTTCAAATACAGGGAAAGTATGGACTTTCTGTGTCCCCCCCATACAACTTTGTGGGTCTCTCACTTTTGCTTTGTGTATCCCACCTTCCTTCTCATTTTCTGAAAGAATCAAATTGAAATCCCCCATGAGAAGCCGCTTACAAGTGCTTTCCACCTAGTTTTATTCCTCCGAAAAACCATACATCCCAATAAACCTCCATGTCTCATCATCTCCATCATCCATAGAAATTAAGACAACAATATGGTTGGGGGGGTGTTCTGGACTGGACCAAGAGGTCCATTAGCAAAACCAGGGGGTGCGTTTAGCAATTGGATATGGATCAGCCCAACCGATTCGGCCCATATCCGCAACATACAAGCCCAGTACGCTTGGAGGGTTCAGATCGCCTCCACTGATACGACGATCCACAACGAGCATCGATTTCCTACCGGCTCGCATAGCCATTTATACGGTACGCACTATTCCCTTGCAAATTCACTAGCTTATTCTCATACTGACTTGAGCGTCGGAGTGGCTTTGCAGGTACCCCCCCCCCCCGGGCGCTCACTGACCTACTGCCAGGACAGCAAGAGACCTACCAACAGCAGCCTACCAAATTACTGCTAGGTACAGAACATTGGCGACCACAGTGGGAGGTTTTTATCTCTTAAATCACTACTCATTCAACCTTTCCCTTGCTACCCTCTGGCTCCCAAGCTCAGGCCCTGTGTCGGAAGCGTGGCCATACCCACGCCCCAACCAGAGGGACCTCTTGTGCAATCGCTCCGACAATGCTGCAGCAAGAAGCTCACCCTAGACAGATTGAAGGGAGATTCGCTTCTTTGCATGTACAGCCTCCACCCGGCTGGGGAACCCCTCCTCAGGCGATGGTGGCTACAAGACGTGTACATCACTTCCCCCTAGGCAGAATAGGCAGGGCGCCACAAGCGGGCACCCAGGAAGACAGCCATGAGCCGGCACCCACGAGGGCGCCGCCAAGGATCACCATCGAGGAGATCCCCCGACCTAGGAGGGTACCAAGGTTTGGTATCGCCATCGAGGAGATCCCCCGACTTAGGAGGGTACCAAGGCGCCAACCACAGAGAGGACCCGGTACCATACCCGGCACCCAGGAAGGTGCTCTAGTATGCAGGCCATAACTTCATCCATACTTATCCAATGGGGGCGTGTGAGCATGCGTTGGAAACCTAAGAAGAAGAGCTACAATTCTCATGTTGAGCTCAAAATCCAATTCATACGTCTCCACACCCATGAAGGGCGCCCATGAGGGCGCCAGCAGCATACTTATCTGATGGAGGCGTGTGAGCATGCGTTGGAAAGCTAAGAGGAAGAGCTACAATTCTCATGTTGAGCTCAAAATCCAATTCATACGTCTCCACACCCATGAAGGGCGCCCATGAGGGCGCCGGCAGCATACTTATCCGATGGAGGTGTGTGAGCATGCGTTGGAAAGCTAAGAGGCAGAGCTACAATTCTCATGTTGAGCTCAAAGTCCAATTCGGACGTCTCCGCACCCGGGAAGGGCGCCCATGAGGGCGCCAACAGAATCAGAAAGCAGCGTCTTGGCGCAAGGCGCCCATGAGTCCCACGAGGTGCGAAGTGACTTTAAATGTGTCACAACCTCTGATGCGCGAGTTATAATCAGCCGAGTCTAGTAAACTGCCCCCAGAGTCCCGCGAGGTGAGAAGCGACTTAAAACGTGTCGCAACCTCTGATGGCCGAGTTAAATTCAGCCAAGTCTGATAAACTGCCCCCCAGAGTCCCGTGAAGTGGGTGCCAAGTGACAGGCCAGCGCCCATGAGGGCGCTTGGCAGAGCGCCAAGTGACAGGCCAGCGCCCATGAGGGCGCCTGGCAGAGCGCCATGCGAAGAACAGGTCAGCGCCCATGAGGGCGCCAAGTGACAGACCAGCGCCCATGAGGGCGCCTGGCAGGGCGCCAAGTGCAGGCCAGCGCCCTTGAGGGCGCCTGGTAGGGCGCCATGTGAAGAGCAGGCCAGCACCCATGAGGGCGCCTGACAGGGCACCAAGTCAAAAAGCAGTCAGCGCCCTTGAGGGCCCCTGGCAGGGCGCCAAGACATTAGCCAGCGCCCAAGAGGGCGCCTGACAGGACGCCAATGAAAAAGCAGACAGTGCCCATGAGGGCCCCAAACCCTGTACCCTGTCTCGCAAAATTAAAAGATGCAGGAGCATGTGACTGCATGAGCATGAAAGAAAATAAAAGAGTGCATGAGCCCGTAAGACGCCAACATCAGGAGGCATGGCCCAAGGCGCCCACGAAGGCGCCAACTTCAAAACACTGCCCATTGCCACGAGGCGATATGAGATCATACATTCAGATGCACAAAGAAAGGACTGGCGTCCGAGCCCACCTCGCGCATGCTAGTCATAGGAATGAGAACCAAGCCTGACAAAGACCTCATGATCAAATCAAAGGAGGCTCGACTCTAGAACGACTTATGGATATAAACAACGAACGTGGCTAATCACTTTGTCGTAGGCAGCATAGAAGAATCTCCACCACCTCATGCTAAAAAGCAGATCATCATCAGAAGAGGTAACGACGAAGCCAGGGAAGCCGGCCTCCTCCAAAGGCACGGTATCACTCACCATCTCTCAACCTGCAGGACAGGGGCAGAACAAGTGGTTACAAGACAGACAGGAAAACTTGCAGACAACCCCCTCCCCTGAGGTTGGGGACTTCAACAAAACAAGACATTCCCGAACACCCCCTCCCCCGAGGTGGGGGACGTCAACAAAACCAGACATGCCCGAACACCCCCTCCCCTGAGGTGGGGGACGTCAACAAAACAAGATGTGTTCAAACACAAAAAAGCAAGAAAAGCAGACTAAGAGAGAAGATGAGCAGCAAAAAATAAAGCAAAGTGTCAAGCATACGTCTACACAAGTCGGTACCCAAGAGGGCGCCTGGCAAGGAGGGCGCCCTACCAGCGCCCACGAGGGCGCCTGGCAGAAGCAACCAGCGTCCATGAGGGCGCCTGGCAGAAGCAACCAGCGCCCATGGGGGGCCTGGCAGGAGCAAGCAGCGCCCAGCAAAGGGGCGCCTGGCAGGGGGCAGTCTGAAAGCAAGTCATTCGCAAGGGGGCAGACAGCACTATGTAACTAGGCGCACAAGGCACCCGTGAGGGCACCAAACCTTGTCTCGCAAAATCTGCTCCACCAAGAGACACCCGACGTATAGGCACCCATGAGGGCACCAAACCTTGTCTCGCAAAATCTGCTCCACGAGGAGACACCCGATGTATAGGCACCAAGGCGCCCAAGAGGGCGCCAAAACATGTTCTGCAGGATGGAACCAAGCGCATCCAGGCTGGCACCCAGGCACCCTAGAGGGCGCCAAAACATGTTTCGCAGGATGGCACCAAGCACATCCAGGAAGGCACCAAGGCGCCCGAGAGGGCCCCAAAACATGTTTCGCAGGATGACGCCAAGCACATCCAGGCTGGCATCAAGGCGCCCTAGAGGGCGCCAAAACATGTTTCACAGGATGGCACCAAGCACATCCAGGAAAGCACCAAGGCGCCCTAGAGGGCCCCAAAACATGTTTCGCAGGATGGCGCCAAGCACATACAGGCTGGCACCAAGGCGCCCTAGAGGGCGCCAAAACATGTTTCGCGGGATGGAACCAAGCAGGTCCAGGAAGGCACCAAGGCGCCGAAGAGGGCGCCAAAACATGTTTCGCAGGAGGGTGCCAACATCAAAGACATAGAGGCAGGGCGCCCATGAGGGCGCCAGATCCTGCTCCAGCCAGATCAACGAGACGAGGCGCCCATGAGGACGCCAGATCCTGCTCCAGCCAGACCAAACGCATCAAGGCGCCCATGGCGCCCATGAGGGCGCCAGATCCTGCTCCAAATGCAACAAGGCACCAAATCCTGCTCCAAACGCAACACGGCGCCCATGGCGCCCATGAGGGCGCCAGATCCTGCTCAAGACGCAACAAGGCGCCCATGAGGGCGCCAGATCCTGCTTCAGATTCAACAAGGCGCCCATGAGGGCGCTAGATCCTGCTCCTACCAAACCAAACACAACAAGGCACCCATGGCGCCCATGAGGGTGCCAGATCCTGCTCCAAATGAAACAAGGCGCCAGATCCTGCCCCAAGAGGCAGCAACCAGATCAACGCAACAAGGCGCCCATTGCGCCCATGAGGGCGCCAGATCCTGCTCCAAGAGGCAGCAGCAAAGACAACATGACAAGGCGCCCATGGCGCCCATGAGGGCACCAGATCCTGCTCCAAGAGGCGGAAGCCAAGACAACATGACAAGGCGCCCACGAGGGCACCATCCACAACACCACGCAGGGAACAACACCAGAGGCGCCCGGGAGGGCACCTACCCTAAGGAACGAATGAGCGGCTAGCGAGGCACCCACGAGGGTGCCAACATCAGGATGTCTCAACACAATGACACAAGGCGCCTAGGAGGGCACCAACGTCAGGATATCTCAACACCATGGCACGAGGCACCCAAGAGGGCATCAATATCAGGATATGTCACCCTAGCTTAGTGCCTGGCACAAGGATTACACCAAGAGAGGTGTGAGTCACGGTCGCAACGAAGTGATCTTGTACGACCCGACGAGACAAACAAAGTAGCGCATGGCAAAGAAAAAATCTCTCTTTTTTACTCTAGAGAGTGAAAACGATAAAACACGGTCGTGACAAAGGCAGTGTCCCGCACGACTTCACACATCCGGTAGACCAACGAAAATTCTTCAAGCCAAGACCATCCTCCAGAATAATCTCGGCTTCGGGGGCAACTGTTCTGGACTGGACCAAGAGGTCCATTAGCAAAACCAGGGGGTGCGTTTAGCAATTGGATATGGATCAGCCCAACCGATTCGGCCCATATCCGCAACATACAAGCCCAGTACTCTTGGAGGGTTCAGATCGCCTCCACTGATCCGACGATCCACAACGAGCATCGATTTCCTATAAATACCGGCTCGCATAGCCATTTATACGGTACGCACTATTCCCTTGCAAATTCACTAGCTTATTCTCATACTGACTTGAGCGTCAGAGTGGCTTTGCAGCTACCCCTCCGGGCGCTCACTGACCTACTGCCAGGACAACAAGAGACCTACCAACAGTAATCTACCAAATTACTGCTAGTTACAGAACAGGGGGAAAGATAATACACCCGCTTCAACACCTTTCTTCCCGACCATTGCAAGACCATTGACACGACCTTTTCCTTCTCCCAAAAAATGAACAGGTGTGTACGGTTTTACATCAATACAATTTCTAGTGTCTCTAAATCTTAACAAAGAAATTGAAAAAATATTTCATTTTTTCATTTCTAACCTTTCATTAATTCAATTTTTACCATTAGCTAATTTATTGAATCTTTTAAAGATTAAGCATACATAAACAGTGAGCATTTAAGCTAATTTAGAAATAACTAAATTAGTTGTATTTTTAAAGGCCCGAGTACAAATTTAAATTAGACTTTCAGACCATAGACTTATAAAAATGCCAAGTTATATATTAAAAGAAAGTGTCTATATATATATATATATATATATATATATATATATATATATATATATATATATATATATATATATATATATATATATATATATATATTAGATAAGCAAAGATTTCATTCAATGAGCACTAGGGGTGCTCAAACCAAAACAACAAGATGAGTTACATTTTGTTTACGCAATCTAGAGGATTAATCCACCACGTGGAAATTGACAAACTTGAACTAGACCCCCATCTATACACAATCCAGCTCCAAGCTAAGCTCTTAATGCGGATCACTACGGATTCAATAGAAGACCCCTCATTTCTAAAGACAAGCCCGTTGCAAGCCAGCCAAACACACCAACAAGTCGTGACCCAAATCAAGTATTTTATTTTTCTTGACCTCCTCCCTTTGCACAATTTTCCAAATCCACGCATGTGTTCAAGAATAGATGTTGCTTCTAAACGTTGAACCCCCAACCAATCGTAAACACAAGACCAAATGTCGTGAGCGAAGCTGCAACTCAAGAACAAATGACAAAAGTCTTCGCGATGATCTAAGCAAAACGGACAACCAGGTGCTGTTTTAGTTTGTATAACATGACGGCGGAAAAGAAGATCTCTAGTGGGCAAAGAATCACGAAGTAAACGCCAACCGAAGATAGTGACTTTGGACGGAGTGATTGTTTTCCAAAGCTTCACAAGAATGCGCTTCAAATTGCTTCCATCTGCTTTGGATTCAGAGACAACAGCCTCGTTGCTAGGGACAACAACAATTTCGGTCAACAACCTGTAGCACGAGCTGACCGAAAACACCTTTGAGACTTCCTACAACCAGACCCGAGCATCGCGCCCCTCCCTTAAAGGGGAAATATCTTGTAAAATATTGTGTAATTTAGCAGCTTCTTCGGCACAAACCGGATCCTGAATAAGCATCCACGGTTCCTCCCAAAGCCAAGAGTCACCAACCCACGAACCAATGTCATCTACTATAGCTGTTTTGAAGGAACAACCTGCATAAAGATTAGAAAAACAGCACAAATGGATGAATTTCCAATCCAATGGTCCGTCCAAAAACGAGTGGATGCACCGTTGCCAAGCTTCCTTCTCAAACTCAAACGAAACCAGCCACGGTTGGGACGAGAACTCTCCAAATTAAGAAAATCTCGCCACCAAATAGAACCAGCCGACCCCCTATTAAAAGCCTCCACCGAACCATGAATGAAAGCTAAAGAAAAGTCGTCGTATTTAAACAGTAACAACTCCCTCCAACTCGCATCCTCTTCCACTAACATCCTCCACTTCCACTTGGATAATAGAGCCATTTGAACAACTCTAGGTTTTTAATGCCGAGGCCTCCCTCCTTCTTCGGACGGCAAACCTTATCCCAAGCAATCCAATACATACCTCTATCACCTTCATTAATACCCCATAAGAAATCCCTTTGAATCTTGACCATGGCATTCAACACCAACTTTGGAGCTTTGTAGAAAGAAAAGAAATAAAGTGGAATGCTATTTAAAACTGAGTTGATAAGAGTGACCCGACCTCCAACAAATAAATAACGACGCTTCCACGATACAAGTCTCTTCCGAAGCGTATCAATCACCGGCTTCCAAGTGGCTGCCCTACGCGGATTAGCGCCAACCGGGATCCCCCAAAAACTTAAACGGAATGGATTTCGTTCTGCAATGAAGAAAAGTGGATGTCGTTGAAAGAAAGTCATCTGCCACATTAATACTGATAAGCTTACTCTTATTGAAAATTTCCTTCAAACCAGATACAAGTTCAAAACCTCTCAAAATAGACTTGATACTCCAAAGATTCTCTCTTGTAGCCTTCCCCATCAAAAGATAGACTACAAGTTCAAAACCTCTCAAAATAGACTTGATACTCCAAAGATACTCCAATTGATCCATCTTCTCGAGAATCCCATCCTATACTTCATATAAAATAAAAAATCCCATGATATTGAATCATAAGCCTTCTCGAAGTCCACCTTAAAAAATAAACATTCAGCCTTATTTCTCTTTGCATGGTCAACAACCTCGTTAACAACCACCACACCATCCAAAATCTGTCTACCACACAAAAAAGCCGATTGACAATTAGAAATAATACCTGGAAGCACCCTCTTCAACCTCGCTACTAGCCAGAACCTTCGCCAAGATCTTATAAAGACAACCAATCAAACAAATAGGCCTGAACTCACCGAAACCTTGAGGGTTGTCGTTCTTTGGAATGAGAGCAATAAAAGATGCAGAGATAGCTTTAGGAAGAAAAGCTTTGAAATGAAACTCATTGAAAAAATTGACCACTTCTTGCTTCAACAATTCCCAAAAAACTTTGATGAACCTCATATTATAACCGTCGGGACCCGGGCTCTTATCACCATCACAATTCCACACAGCCTCCCTTATTTCCTCCTCCGTGAAAAACTCCACCAAATAATCAC
This sequence comes from Astragalus membranaceus, assembly GCA_039519185.1. Taxonomy (NCBI): domain Eukaryota; kingdom Viridiplantae; phylum Streptophyta; class Magnoliopsida; order Fabales; family Fabaceae; genus Astragalus; species Astragalus membranaceus. Next base: position 90,579,543 of record CM076854.1, on the reverse strand, counting down.
AATTCGCGTGGGACACTTGAGAAAAATCAAGCCCATCAAGATTGGGGCGAATATGACTTGGCTCCACGAAAGTATCCTCAAAATGCTTTCTAACAAAATCCTTCACCTCACTAACATCTTCAATCAAATCCCCATTATCTCTAAGAATCACCAGATTGCAACGCCTTCTTCTATGTTTCATTAAGGAATGGAAATATTTGGAATTCATATCCCCTTCTTTAATCTACTTAGCCCTTGATTTTTGAGATAAAATTGCCTCCTTTATCCGAATTTCTCTCCAAAAATTAACTGATACCTCTCTTCATTCACAATTGCATCTCTAATCCGCCCCTCACTAAGAGCTTGATCCCATGAATTAAGATCACTAACCAAAGATTCAATCTTTAAATCACGATAGCCAAAAACCTCCTTATTCTAACCTCTCAACTTCCCTTTGAGCAATTTCAGCTTTTCCTTGAGGATAAAAGCTTTAGTACCCATAACATTGAAAGTCGCCCAACAATCATTGACAAAGGGAACAAAATCAACATGCTCAAACCACGCATTAAACACCCTGAACGGATTTGGACCCCAATCCTTCAAAGAACGAAGTAACCAAATCGGACAATGATCTGATATATCTCTGTTACCTATCCACTGGCCAGAGATTCCCCATAAATCAATCAACCCATCTGACACTAGAAATCTATCTAGTCTACTCATAGAAGCACCACTCCAACTGAACCATGAAAACTTCTTACCAGAAATCGGTACATCAACCAACTCCATATGCGATATGAAGCTGTTAAAATCAGAAATATCAATGGTTGTTGAACTCTCGCCCCCTCTCCCTACCCTTTCCTCCGAACAAGACACCGCATTAAAGTCCCCTACAATGCACCATTCTCCTGTGGCTAAATTCTGCTTAAGATTCACCAACTCCAACCAAAGACGTCTCCTAGCTGAAGTGGAGCAAGGAACACTAACACCATCATATTACCAAAAAATCCCATATACATTAATAATATGCATCATCATATTACTAAAAGCCACACTAACACCAAAGAAACCTTCATCTGTGAAAGTGGATACGACAGTCCACACATCATCCAGCCACGTACTTAGAATACCCCCTGATAACCCACTTGAAGGCTTAGAAATCCATTTAAACGAACGATTTCCCCACAAAAGCCCCACCTCCATCTCCAAAAGAACCTCCCTCTTTGTTTCTTGAATGCAAATAAAATCAAACTTACCCGAGTTGACAATAGACGCTAACTAGCGACGTTTACCACGATCGCCCCACCCGCAAATATTTAGAGATAGTAAAGTCATTGAGCACGCATGGTTTGCGCCCTCTTAGAAATCGAAGCCTCATCTCTACTTTCAGCAGCCTCAATCATATCAACATATGTGTCGTCCGGCAAATTTTCTTGGATTCCCAATTTTTTGGCCTCGTCCCAAACCCGCTGAGCTACCATTTTTCCTTGTAGAATTCAATACTTGTTATTACAATTTGCTATATCCAAACTAGAAATACACTACAAGAAAAACGCGTTTTTCCGGCGGAAATTTGGCATTTCTGGCGGAAAAAATAGACTTTCCGGCGGATTTTTTAAAAAAATATATTTAATTTTCTTTTTTTTAAAAATCCACCGGAAAAGTACATTTCAGGCGGATATATAATTTTTTTATTTTTTTTTTAAAAAATCCGCCGGTAATGCACATTTCCGGCGAATTTTTCAAAAAATTATTTATTGATTTATTTTTAAAAATCACATTACCGGCGGATTTTTAAAAATAAATAAATAAATAATTTTTTGAAAAATCCACCGGAAATGTGCATTACCGGCGGTTTTTCAAAAAATTATTTATATATTTTTAAAAATCCCCTGGAAATGAACATTAGCGGCGGATTTTTCAAAAAATTATTTATTTATTTTTTAAAAAATCCGTCGGAAATGTACATTACCGACGAATATTTTCGCATGAAATTTCCGACGGAAAAATCCACCGGTAATGCACATTTCCGACGGAAAAAACCGCCGGTAAATCCGCCGGAACCGTTCGAAAATGCCTATAAATAAAACTTTCTCCTACACTCTTCTCATTCTCTCATTCTCTCATTTCACTCTTTATTTCATTCTCATTCTTTTCTACAATTTCCCTATCTTATCATTCTTCTTCTTTCTCATACTCTCCAATCTCCATAAATTTCTCTACATATCTCTCTTCTATATTTCCTCTTTCTTCTTCCTTCTCATTCATTCCACTCCTTCATTTTTAATCTTTCTTACTTCTTCATTTTTATTCTCTCCTATATTATTACTTCTCATACTCTCCTTCATTCTTACTCCTTCTTCCTGGTTCATTTTTATTCTCTCCAATATTATTTCTTCTCATACTCTTTTTCCTTCTTATTCATTCCTTCTTCTTCATTCTCATTCCTTTATTCCTTCTCATTCTGTTCTATGTCATTTTTCTCATATTCTACTTCATTTTCATTTTTCTTACTTCTTATTAAATTACATACTAAATTTTAAAATTCGAAAAAATTTTAAAAAAATTAATTTGTTTTTAAAAAATAAATAAAAAATCCGCCAGTAATGTGCATTTCCGACGGATTTTTCAAAAAAAAAATATTTTCCTTTTTTTAAAAAATCCGCCGGAAATTACTGACGGAAAAATCCGCCGGTAATGCGCGTTTCCAGCAGATTTTTCAAAAAAAATTATTTTTAATTTAAAAAAATTCCGCCGGAAATGTGCATTACCTGCGGAAAAAATCCGCCGGAAATTACCGGCGGAAATTTCGCCGGAAAACATTACCTACGAGCGTTTTACCGGTGGATTTCCGGCGGAAAAAATCCGCCGGAAACGTCACTTTTCCGGCGAATTTGGTGCATTTCCGGCGGATTTTTTCTGCCGGAAAAACGTGTTTTTCTTGTAGTGATCGATAGAACCATCACACAAAATAGTACCCGCCGAGAACAAAGATGAAGAATTCTGCCTTGTGTTATTCGATTTAGACAACGCCTGTCCTCCAACACCAGGCACCTGCGGCACCTCTGCGAGTTCCCTTGTTGCTTTCTTCAACTTGCCATCTTTCGGGTTGCGTCTTATACCCACACGAAGAAGCTTACGTTGCTTCTTGGACCTAATTAATCAGGTTGGGCCTCTCTTTGGTTGTTGAAGGGAGTTCTACATCTATAGCAACTGGGCTGGCACACGCAAGCTGATCATCATTTCTAATTGGGCGAAACAGATTCAATCAAATCCACAACTTCCTTGGTACTAGGTATTTGTGTTTCCTCCACATGGCTAGGCGCCGAATCCAAATCATGAAATTGGGTCCCACCAAACATAACTTGTTGATCAATACCACCTGAGGACAAAGAGTCCCTGAGAATCCTCCCATCATCATAATTATCATTAACGTATGCCTCCAAAGCCTCTGTAACAGCTCTCCCTGAATTGCGCAATGCCATTAATGCCTCATTGAACTCGCCCTCTTCCAATTCATCATCGCCGGACATTCCACCGGTGCCGGTGAACTTGTCTCCAAAGGATTCTTCCTCAGAAGACGAAGAATCTGGATCTTCAGCTGCCTTATTATCGCTTCTACTTCATTGAAGCGGCCCACACCAATCTTCAACAATTTTTATAGTAAATGGAACATTGTCAATGAACACCTGAACCACCCTATTAATTGATTCTGTTTCATGAGTGCGAACCATAATCTGAGCCACGTCGAAGGACCTCTTCCTATGCATATTATCATCAACCGTAATGAAAGCACCGGCAAAGGCTGAGATTTTAGTGAAGAACTCCGCGTTCCACGCGTGAATCGGAATCCCATAACAACGAAGCCACGTTACCCTTTCGGGGTCAACATCAGAAGGTTTCCATGGACGAACCCATTTGAACCACTGAAAAAGCCAATCCTTCGCATCCTCAATGAAGCCCTTAAAATCTTCATCATCCTTATCTCCTTCGAGAAGAACCATGTTTGAGCCCATCGGTGTAGCTTTGATTGCAAAGACACCCTATCTAATGAACTCATCTTGGATGGCATAGGACTTCCCGGGAAAGATAACCTCGCCCACTGTTGCGCCCGAAAAAGTCCCCGAGGGAGAACCTTCCCCGTTCACAACTTTTCCTAAGACAATGAAGCCGCCACCAATATTTATTAAGGAAAATATTAGGAAAACCTTTTTTGGAAAGCGATTGGTCTTGCGAAACTAGAGAATAGGGTTCGGGGGTCGGTTACGCGCAGGGAAGGTGTTAGCACCCCACACGTCCTCTCTACTGAGAGTGAACCTTTAATTAAATGTGTGGTTTTAGTGTGTTGACTTGAAAATACATAATTTTGCCTATCTACTTCTTATTGAAAAATTCCTAATGAAAATCTTTATTTATTATGAAAAAGGGGGGAAAATGGTTTTTTAGAAAAAACGCTTGACGGGACAAGACCCGCTCCTACGTATCTCCCGGTGCGATGGAGAACTCAAAGCTACGTAGTTCTTTTTTGTCCTGAAAAGGGTTTTTGTCTTTTATCTTTTTAGTGAGTTTTCGAAATAGGACGAGCATTTAGTGAATGATTAAACTAACCAAGGTTATGGGTAATCACCGCTAAGTACTCTTGAAAATGAGAATCACTACTGTAGCGACCGAAGAATCCGGAGGAGGGATCCTTCGTTGTTTTTGAACAATGGAGCCGCCATCAATATTTATTTTTAGGAAAACATTGAAAAAACCTTTGTTTTTGGGTTCGGGGGTCGATTAAGTGCGGGGAAGGTACTAGCACCCCGCAACATCCTAAAAAGGTTACCTTTTAATTTAATGTGTAGAAAAAATTAGTTTAAAGAAAACATTTTAATTTACCCTTTTTATTAATTACAAAAAAACGGAAAGGAAGACTTAATAAAAAAATTAGTTTTTTTTGCGCTTGACAGGAGTGGGCCCCCGCTCCTACGTATCTCCGGGTGCGATGGAGAAATCAAAGCTACGTAGTTCTCGGGTAGAAAATATTTGTGTGTTGGTGTTTTTTATTTTTTGAAAAGTTTGGGAAAACTAGAGGCCGTTCATGGTGACCAAACAGATAAATCCAGAGTGGTCGTCATTAATGGCTTATTCGGAAAAGAAGGTATTTATAGCGTTCAAACAAGCGAGGCCCAGAGTGACCGCTATAGACAACCGGTTTGTGATTGAGCGCTTGTACGTTTGAAAACGTGCTTACCGGGAAGCGTGATAAAAAAGGAGTCGAAATTATGTTTATACTTTATTAACTAAAAAAAAGAAGTTTAGGCGGATGTTTGCGATGATCAAACGAGTAACCTCAGAGTGATCACCGCTACTAATCCGCTGTGAAAAAAGGAAGGTTAGTCCTAACGGTCAAACAAGCAAGGCTTAGAGTGACCACTAGTAACAACCTATTTTTTGCGCGAATTCGATTTTTCGAAAGAAAGAAAAGAACGGTTCGGAAGCATCACGTTGTGAATAAAAGCGGAATAGGTGATAAAAGGGGGGTGCAAATAATAAAGGAGTTGTATTAAAAAGGGAGGTGTGAATAGCGTTTTGACGCTAGAAACAGCCGTTGAAGGTGCGAGTAGCGTTTTGACGCTAAAAAACGGTTGATTGATTTCTTTTTTTTTTTTATCCTACTCTAGAACACGTGATTCTTGAAGCGCTTTTTTTTTCTTAAAAAAACAGAATCTAGACTAAACAAGCCTGGTGTTTTGAAAACGGATTATGGAGAAAAATTCTTTTGTTTTGTTGTTGTCATAGTTATTATTTAATAAAAGGGGGCCTTTTTACTTTTTTTTGAAAAAAAGATTTTTGTTATTATATATTTTTTTTAGAAAAGGGTAGTGACATTAGTAACCATTTCCTTTAAGAAAATATTTTTTATATTTTTTTTTTTACAAGGTTTATTTTTAATCCGAAAATAAAAAAAAGGAACACATTTTTTTAACACTTTTTTTTAGGTTTATTTTAATCCGAAAATTAGTAACCATTTTTTAAAAAAACAACATTTTTTTTTTATCACTTTTTTTAATCCGAAAATTAGTAACCATTTTTTTAAAAAAAAAACAACATTTTTTTTATCACTTTTTTTAATCCGAAAATGGCAATATCAAAACATCAATAATAACAGCAACATATATATCTATAAAAACAGCAACTAAACTAAAAAAAACAGCAATAATATGTTCAAAGAAAAAAAAGCAACCAATATTTATAAAAACAGCAACTAATATTTATAAAAAGGTCAATAACTAATATTTATAAAAAACAGCAACTAATATAAAAACGTGACAACAACAAAAATAAAAACAGCAACTAATATTTTTTAAAAAAAACGTGAACAACAATAATTAAAATGAAATGGCAATGATAATATGAACAAAATTACAATAACTAAAAAATTTACAAAAAAGCAACAATACTACGAATTATTACATTTTGTACCTTGAACAAATCCAGAAATTGTTGTGGAACAAGCTTTCTTCTTCGGATCTCTCAATACAACAAAATTTTAAACTAAAAAAAATCTAAGAAGGAAGAAAAGAAGGGGAAGAAAATTTCCTAAAAAATTTCTTTCTCTCTTTGAAACCCTAGTTTTTTTTTCAGAAGATTTTTCCCCTTTTTTTCTAAGAGAAAATCCGTAGCCCCTTCTAAGGTAAGGACCCCTATTTATACAAAAAAAAACTTGCTTCCTTCGTTTTCCTTCTTCATCAACTTGCACAGTAATTTTCTGACATGATATGGGGGTTTTGGGGGGAGTTGTTGAAGGGGAGAATAATAATAAAAAAAAATGATGGAGAGGAGAGGGGTATGCGTGTATGTGTGTATGAGGGTGAGAGAGAGTGAAGTTTTTTTTTTTGTGTGTTGGAGAAGAGGGGAAGGTCGAATTTGAGTGAGTGGAAAGGAAGTGTGATGTGAAGTGTGTGAGGGAGAAAGAGTGAGGAAGTGAACATGGGAGAGGGGAGAGAGAGTGAGTGAGCCGTGGAGTGGGGAGAGAAGAGGGAGGTTGAGTGTGAGTGGGAGAAGAGAGAAAGGAAGGTTGAGTGTGAGAGAGGGAGAGTGAGGGCCGTAGGTTTGAGAGAGAGAAAGAGAGGTTTGTGTGTGAGAGTGTGATGTGAGGGAAGTGTGGGAAAAGTGTATGGGGAAGGAAAAAAAAATGGGGAAGTGGGATTGTGGGGAAGTGGGATTGTAAGTTCCAAGAAAGGGAGAGAGAGGGGTAGGTCGAATATGGGGGGGGGGGAAAGAGGAGTGTATGTGGCTTGATTTTGGGGTTAGGGGGGAATGGTTAAAAAAGAAAAATTATTTTTTTTATTTTTATTTTTTAAAAAAGGTGGCCGAATTTGAGGGTTTTGGGGGAAAAAAAATTAGGGTTTTGGTGGGAATTGGGTTATGGGTTGTGGGTTGTGGGTTAGTGGTTTTTTTTTTGTTGGGTTGGGTCATGCGAATTGGGCTAGCCATTTGCTGGGTTGGGCTTCCATGACAGCACCTTATTATTTTTTAATAGACCCCCACTTCCTTCTTTGCTTATTTTTATTTCTTCACTTCTAATAAAATATTTTTTTGATGATTAAAACTCATAGCAATAAAAACAAGAAAATAATACATGACATAAAAAAGATTATTATTTTTAATGAATAAAATCTCTCAATTATGATCGGACAAAATTAGGGTATTACAGCTGCCCCTCTTTATTTATATTTTGCTAGGAAATCGGAGGGGTTCCGAGTTTCTCGAGGAAAATAGAAATAAAGATAACAAGTCGCTAATTTTGTCCAGACTGAGACTTTTGGTTTTTTTTTTTTTTGAAAATTATGAAAGCAGGGTTGATTTAGACAGAAAGTGAATAGGGATTGCTGGGGATCTGAAGGATCGCTGGGGATCTGAAGGAGCACTGGGGCTCTGAAGGGACCGCTGGGGATCTGAAGGTCTAGCTCAAAGTCAATGCTTGGCGCATCGACCTGAGTTCGACTGAGGGACCGTCGGGGTCTGAGGGGCATGCCTAAGCCTGAAGGACCAATGGGTCTGAAGGAGCGCTTCTAGCTATGGTACTAGAGATACGGTCTGGGGGTGGCCTTTTTCGAGCGGCCATTAGGGTTAATCAGGTCCGGAACTGATATAACCACGAAGGACGTGCACTGTGTTTTTTAGGCGGACACAGCTAGTCTGAAGGGCCTGGGGCCGGATGATCCGTCGGTTGCTCGATTAATGCGACGTGCGATCTGGATTGAAGGACCATTGTTGGTCTGAAGGAGCGCCTGGGCTCTGAAGGACCACTGGGGGTCTGAAGAATTGGTGCTAACGACACAAAATAAAATTATCTTAACAGACACTTGCAATGAATGATGCATGCGTGCATGTAGTTAAGTAATTGATGACATGATGGATGAAATGTGGAATGATTTTGTTTTTTGGCTTTTGTTCTTGGCCCCCTTTTTTTTTTTTCTTGCTCTTTTGCTTTTTTTTTTGCTCTTTAGCTCTTTATTGACTTTGCTGGCATCATCAAACTCGCATGACTCTTGACGTGGGATACGAGGGTTGCCTCAAGCAGTGGTGCCAAAGTGCGGGTTATTAAGATTTGCTGAAGTGATTATGCGTTTGTCCTTTTTGCAACTTTTATGAGAGATCATCTCTTTTTTGTGGTTTTTGGAAATTTCACAATGATTACAATGCTTGTGATCATGCACATGTTTCGCAATTCAGTATCGTCTACCATGAACGCTATTTTTGCGATAATAGGAAAATGAGAGAATAAATGAAGTGTTTAATATTCAAATGGAAAACAAATGCGCAGAAGGTCGCGCTGGCTTGAAAATTACATTGGGAGTTTAAACTACAAAAAGAAAGAGAAGAAAAAGAAAACAAGGAAAGCTGATCCTTTGATTGTTTGTATCTTTGAAGTAATAACGCCGATCGCCCATTAACATAACTTTGAGCATTCATTATCCAACTTTCGGAGGTATTGACTGCCTTTGTAGCTCAAAGTCCAACTTCTGACCCTAATTTTTGCCTGGATTGCTCTTTAGAGTTTTCAGTCCACCGGGTCGCTCTAATTTTTGCCTAGGCCGCCCTTTCGGGTTTTCGACCTAGCGAGCTTATTTTTGCTTGGCTCATCTTTCTCTTTTTTCCATATATTTCTTTAGGCATAGTACTTCTTGACTGCGTCCGAGTTCACTGGGAGTGGGAGGTCTTCACCGTCCATTTTTGTGAGAATCAATGCTCCTCCAGAGAATGCCTTCTTTACCACATAAGGTCCTTCATAGTTAGGGGTCCATTTTCCACGGGAATCCTTTTGGATAGGCAACATCTTCTTGAGCACGAGGTCTCCTTCTTGAAACTGGCGGGGGCGCACTTTTTTATCATAAGCCCTTTTCATTCTTTGTTGGTACAACTGCCCATGACACAAAGCAACTACCCTCTTTTCTTCTATGAGGTTCAACTGATCCAGACGAGCTTGAACCCACTCTGCTTCCTCCAATTTTGTTTCCATTAGCACTCGCAGGGAGGGTATTTCCACCTCGATGGGAAGAACTGCTTCCATCCCATATACTAGTGAGAATGGTGTTGCCCCTGTTGACGTGCGGATAGAGGTCCGATACCCGTGCAAAGCGAAGGGCAACATTTCATGCCAGTCCTTGAAGGTCACTACCATCTTTTGCACGATCTTCTTTATGTTCTTATTTGCTGCCTCAACTGCCCCATTCATCTTTGGACGGTATGGGGAGGAATTATGATGCTGGATTTTGAAGTCGTCACACAACTCTTTCATCATCTTATTGTTCAGGTTTGTCCCATTGTCCGTGATGATCTTATTTGGAAGACCGTAGCGGCAAATTAAATCTCTCTTTATGAACCTGACAACCACTGACTTTGTTACACTGGCGTAAGAAGCGGCCTCGACCCATTTGGTGAAATAATCAATAGCGACAAGAATGAAACGATGTCCGTTCGATGCCTTGGGTTCGATGGGACCGATGACATCCATTCCCCACATTGAGAATGGCCATGGTGCTGTTAGGACATTCAGAGAGGCGGGTGGTACATGGATATTGTCGGCATAGATTTGACATTTGTGGCATTTTCTGACGTAGTTGAAGCAGTCAGTCTCCATTGACAACCAGTAGTAGCCAGCCCTTAAGATTTTTCTTGCCATGGTGTGTCCATTAGAATGGGTGCCGAACGAGCCTTCATGGACATCTTTCATAATTCTTTCTGCTTCTTCTTCTGCTACACATCTGAGGAGGACCATATCGTGATTTCTCTTGTAAAGCACTTCCCCATTTAGGAAGAAACCCATTGACAGCCTCCTAAGTGTCCTCTTATCATTCTCGGTGGCACCAGGAGGATATTCTCTGTTTGTGATATAGTGCTTGATATCGTAATACCAAGGTTTACTGTCAGGTTCTTCTTCGATTGCCACACAATGATGTTCCGGTAGGTCTCGGTGTTGGATTCGGATGAATGTCAGACTCCTGTCGTTATTGATATTGAACATTGATGATAGAGTCGCCAAAGCATCGGCCAACTGATTTTCTTCGCGAGGGAGATGATGGAAAGTGATCTCTTCAAATTGTTCAACCATCTTTTGGATGTGATCATGATAAGGAATTAATTTGGAATCCCTGGTTTCCCAGTCACCTTTTGTCTGGTGGATGACTAAAGCTGAGTCCCCATATACATCGAGTCTTTTGACTTTCCATTCAAGGGCTGCTTTGATGCCTAGGACGCACGCTTCATATTCTGCAATGTTGTTGGTGCAGTAGAAACTCAGTCTAGCGGTAAACGGTATGAAGCGGTTATCAGGAGAGATCAGTACAGCTCCGACCCCGTGCCCGTATAAATTAGAAGCGCCGTCGAATAACATTCTCCACCTTTCGTTGTCCGGAGGATTCCCTTCTACGAATAGAGCCATTATATCTTCGTCTGGGAAATCGCACTGCATTGATTGGTAATCTTCGATGGGCTGGTGTGCCAAGTACTCAGCCAATGCACTACCCTTGATTGCTTTTTGGGTGACATATAAAAGGTCGTATTCAGATAGTAGCATTTGCCAGCGAGCGATCCTCCCTGTGAGTGCGGGTTTTTCAAAAATATACTTGACTGGGTCCATTTTAGATACCAACCAAGTAGTGTGGCTCAGCATATACTGCCTCAAACGACGTGCAGCCCAGGCCAGAGCACAACACGTTCTTTCCAACAATGAGTATCTTGTCTCGCACTCAGTGAATTTCTTGCTTAGATAGTAGATGGCATGTTCCTTCTTTCCGGATTCATCATGTTGCCCCAGTACACAACTCATTGACTTGTCTAGCACTGTTAGATACAGGATGAGAGGTCTGCCCTGCACAGGCGGCATCAGAATCGGTGGATTTTGGAGGTACCTCTTGATCTTTTCAAAGGCTTCTTGGCAATTATCATTCCACTTTGTTTCTTGATTTTTGCACAAAAGCTTGAAGATAGGCTCGCATGTAGATGTTAGCTGCGATATGAACCTAGAGATGTAGTTCAATCTTCCCAGGAAACCACGAACTTCTTTTTCAGTACTCGGTGCCGGCATTTCTAGTATTGCTCGTACTTTGGCTGGATCTACTTCTATTCCCCTCTGACTGACTATGAAACCCAACAGCTTTCCCGATCTTACACCGAAAGTGCATTTGGCAGGGTTTAATCTGAGTTTGAACTTCCTGAGACGTTCGAAGAGTTTTTGCAGATTGACGATATGCTCTTCTTCAGTCTTGGATTTTGCAATCATGTCATCCACGTAAACCTCTATTTCCTTATGCATCATATCATGGAACAATGCGACCATTGCCCTTTGGTACGTTGCACCAGCATTCTTCAGTCCGAATGGCATTACTTTGTAACAGAAGGTTCCCCAGAGAGTGATGAAGGTGGTTTTCTCCATGTCTTCGGGGGCCATCTTAATTTGGTTGTATCCGGAATATCCATCCATGAAGGAGAACATAGAGTGTTGTGCTGTGCTATCCACCAGGACATCAATGTGAGGCAAAGGGAAGTCATCTTTGGGGCTGGCTCTGTTCAAATCTCGATAATCGACGCACATCCGAACCTTCCCGTCTTTCTTTGGGACCGGTACAATATTGGCTACCCATTGAGGGTATTTTGCCACGGCTAAAAACCCAGCATCGAACTGCTTTTTAACCTCATCTCGGATTTTCAATGACATCTCTGGTTTCATCCTTCTTAACTTTTGTTTTACCGGCGGACATTCTGGTTTTACTGGTAACTTGTGCTCGACTATGTTGGGGTCCAGTCCGGGCATGTCTTGGTATGTCCATGCGAAGACGTCAACATAGTCAAACAATAACTTAACCAATTTCTCTCGCTCGCTGTCTTTCAATGTGGTGCCAATCTTGACTTCCTTTTTATCCTCTTCCGTGCCCAAGTTGATTGTTTCGGTTGATTCCTCGTGGGGTTCGATTATTTTTTCTTCCTGTTCCATCATTCTCATTAACTCTGGAGGTGTTTCCCAGTTATCTTCAACATCTTCCTCAGTTTGATTGATGGGGTGATCAAAGTTACAAAATGAATTATTGGCGTTGTTATTTTCAAAGACATTTTTTTCAGATCTGCATTGGTGTAAATTAACGGAATAAAGAACGAATAAAAGAAAATAAAAACGAAATGAAAAATAAAAAGGAAACTGGAATTTATTGGAAATGGAAACAACATTGCATTGATATGAATACTTGAAGTGGAACATGCGTGCCCGAATGAAATATCCTAAGGCCTTGGGCAGAGCCAGAGGATTTTTATTACATTATAAAAACATTACTTTGGACTAAAAACCACAGGAAAATCCATAATCTCCCAATTCTTGAGTCTTTCGTCTTCAAGACAAGGGCGTACAAGGCAGACGATGTCTTCTTCAGTGCTTTGTTCATCTTCAACTGCAGCAATCTGATTGGGATTCAGCATTCCCGCACTCCGAAAACTTTTCTTGATGTTGCAGATGGTGATATTCTTTGTATTTGGCACCCTGCCCTCGAGTCTGGCTATCCTCCGTTCTTTCTTTTCTTCCGCAATCCTTCTTTTGTCAGCACGACTGGGCCGATATCCTATCCCATGCCTATCTTTGTTTTCTTCTGGCTGTATTGGTATCAGGATCCCCTGTCCAGTCTTTCCCAAACCCTCTCCGGCTTGGTAACCTTTTCCTATCATGAACTTGGCAACCATCATGGCAGTCTTGGATAGCATGGGCTTTGACATAGCAGATGTATGGGCAATCTCTAATGCTTGGAAGGCAGTCTCTAGGGACTCTTCAGCAGCTTCGATGTGACGAGTGGAAGATGACTTATTTATCAGCAACTCCTCTTCACCGAAGATAACCACCAGTTTGTTGTTGACTGTGAACTTGAGCTTCTGATGTAAAGAAGAGGGAACTGCCCCTGCAGTGTGGATCCAAGGCCTTCCCAAGAGACAACTGTAAGATGGATTGATGTCCATTACTTGGAAGGCTACTACGAAGTGCTCTGGACCTACTTGCACAGGTAATTCCATTTCCCCGATGACTTCCCTTTTTGATCCGTCAAAGGCCCTGACTAATATGGAGCTTGGTCTCATGTATGAACAGTCCACATCTAATTTCTCCATGGTTGATCTGGGTAATACATTCAAAGATGAACCATTGTCAATGAGTACCCGAGCAAGAGAGTAATCTCCACACTTCACCGATATGTGTAGGGCCTTGTTGTGCCCCCTTCCTTCAGTTGGAATCTCATCATCAGTAAAGGTGAGATAATTACTTGCAACAAGGTTTCCGACGATCCCATCAAATTGGCCGACGGAGATGTCATGAGCGACATGGGCCTCATTCAATACTTTTGTTAATGCTGCACGATGGGCATCGGAACTGAGCAATAATGACAACAGAGATATCTTTGCGGGAGTTTGGTTCAGTTGATCAACCACCTTATACTCGCTTTGTCTCATAAGCTTCAGAAATTCACTGGCTTCTTGCTCGGATGACGTCTTCTTTCCTGCATTCTTATCGACAGGTTCCTGCTCTATGCTTTTGCCCTTACGGGTTCGTTCCTCCCCTTCTTTTGTTCGGTCTTCACTAGGCCCTCCAGGGGTATAGAAACGTCCACTTCGAGTCATCCCACCGGTCCCTGAGATGTTAATGACATCTGGATTGGTCTGAACCTTCACATCGTAACTCCACGGGACTGCATTGGTGCTTTTAAAGGGAAAAGGGACTGGCACTTGAATAGTGATTGGTTTAGGCACAGCGGCGGTTAGCTTTGTGTCCTTTTTGTAATGGATTTCCAGTGGTTTCCGGATACTCTTGCTTTGTTCAATGCTTGACTGGAGAGTCGACACGCCTTCCTCTTTCTTTTGAAGACCTATTTGTATTATGTGTCGGTCTAACAAGTCTTGCAGGATTGGCTTGAATGCTTCACAGGCCCCGACACAACGGGGATCAATACATGAACCCTTTCCGGTACATCCCTTCATAATGATTCCGAAGCGACACAAATCAGCATGGATGAGGTCCAAGGGTGTGACAATGTCCTCCACCTTTCTGACCAATAATTGCCCCTCAACATCCTCAATGGCATTGACGGAGGGTTTCCCGTGCCCCGGCAGAGGGTTAGTGGCAACATTCGGACCATCTTCTGCGAAGCTTAACCATTTAGATTCAATTAAGTCTTGTACTACATATTTCAATGCCTGGCAATTTTCTGTTGAATGGCCAACTGCCCCAGCGTGGAATCCACAGCTAGCCTCTGGGTCATAGCTCCTAGGGAAAGGAGGTTGAAGGGGTCTCATTGGACGGGGAGTGATCAAGTTGTGACTGATGAGGTGATTGAATAGGTCTGTGTATGACATGGGTATTGGGTCGAAATTGGCGGGCTTTCTTTCTTGGTAGTTTTGTGGTCTATAGCCTGAGTTGACTTGGTGAGGTGGGGCTTGTGGTGTTTGAGTAGGTATTTGTAAAGTCTGTCGGGGGTTGTTGTAGGGAGGCTTTCCTGATCCAGAGATGGCATTGGTTTCTCCGTCTTTCTTTTTAGGGAAACCTGGGAAGGGCCTTTTCTGATTGCTGGTTCCAGCGGAGCTATATGCAATCTTCCCGTTTCTCCATCCATTCTCTAATCTTTCTCCGATGACGATCATATCTGAAAAGTTTGAAGACACGCTCCCAATCAACCTGTCGTAGAAAGGTGATTGAAGAGTATCCATGAACATTGATACCATCTCTTTTTCTAACAAAGGTGGTACCACCTGTGCAGCCAAACCTCTCCAGCGTTGGGCATATTCTTTGAAGGACTCATTGTCTCTCTTCGTCATGCTCTGCAGCTGTGTTCTATCGGGAGCCATGTCAATGTTATATTTGTATTGCCTTAAAAATGCATCGGCTAGGTCTTTCCAGCATCTGATATGGGCACGTTCTAATTGCATGTACCAGCTCGAAGCTGCCCCAGACAGACTATCTTGGAAGTAGTGGATGAGCAATTTGTCGTCGTGAGCAAACGCCGCCATTCTCCTGCAGTACATGGTTAAGTGGCTTACAGGGCAAGTCGACCCTCTGTACTTGTCAAAGTCTGGCACCTTAAATTTTGGAGGGATGACTACGTTAGGGACGAGGCACAAGTCATAAGCATCTCTCGCACCAACATTGGATCCCTCAACTGCTCTCAACCTTTCCTCAAGCATTTGTAGTTTGTCTTGGGCTTGAGGGTTCTCCATAGAGTGATTGTGAGGGAGCCCACTCATACCATAGTAAGGATGGATCATCGGAACTATGGCTGGGTTCACATTTGGGGTATGTGAATGAGTGGGATTCCTGAGGTTGGAACCTTGAGCTTGAGCGTCAACTATCGGCGGTGGAGGGCAGCCAAGTGGGAGTCTTTGTGGTATGACGACGGGGGTCGGGTTTTGAATTTGTGGTGCCCCCGGATTACCATTGTGACCCGTTGGTGTAAGCTGTTGTTGGCCCGCGACTCCTGAGGGACCGTCTTCTGGACTAGCATTGACTGTCGGAGGTGTGTAACCTTGTGGAAGTCCGTAAGGAGGCCATATGTAACCCTGGTCATTAGTCCCAATGGGGGGCACTGTATGCGGGATCCCGAGTCCATTGGGAGGAGGAGGGTTGGTAACTTGATTCTCCGTATTCCCAGCGGAGACATCTTCACTTGTGTCTTTATCCCTCAGAGTTTGTAAGACCTTTAAGATTTCAGCCATCTGTTCTTTCATCCCATCTATTTCTGCCCTAAGCTCTTGATTGCCTAGGTCTTGGGGTGAATTGCCTTGATCCGGGATATCTTGAGGCGGATTGTCCTGATTTTCTTCCATGTTTCTGGCCTGAGAACGAGTCCAATAGCGATGTTGACGCACCAGCTTGTCTTTTACTCTCTGTTGGTGGGACACATGTTATGAGTATATGTATGAGTATATGAATGGATGAAAATGCGAATGATGCATGTGTGCATGAGTCTTATTGTTTTAGGTCGGGAATTGCAAGCGCATCCTGATTTGTCATAAGTACACAAGTTAAAGTTCCGCAATATTTTCAAGATAAAGGATCAGCATGTGAGACAAACAAACTTTATTGATGGAGGAAAGTAAAACTTCGAAAAGAAAAGTACAATGTTCTTTAAATTTCACTCAAATACATATGGCTTTCATTTTTCCACTCCTCCCTCTTTTTCTACTAGTAGCGCTGCCAGCCTTTTCCCGGAGTTCGGCAATCAGAACCTCGCAAAACTCCATGAATTTGGAAACTTGGACCGGGGTGTTAAACGGGTGCATTGCCGCGTTAGCCTCCTTTAGACGTTTGGGGATTCCTACGATAGCTCGATCGGCCAGCCATGCCAATTTTGAGAATCTGTCTTTCCAGTATAAGCTTTCATTCTTCAACTCTATGAAGGCTTCATGGTTTTCTATCCTGCTGACCAACTCCACGAAGCGGTTCTCCCAATAGATGCTTTCTGTCTTCAGCTGGTGGTAGACCTCCTCTTGATATCTGATATGGTCGTTCAGCTCATCAGATTTTTCATGCTCCCTTCTTAAGGCTTGCTGGTATTCTCGGAGTATCTCTTCAATGGTATCCTTATCCTGCTTGATACTTTTCACTTGCTCTTCAAACTCGGCTGCCATCATCCGGGACTCTCTCTTTGATACCATTAGCAGGCTCTGTGCGGTCTTTTCAACCATCATTGATTCTTCCCATAACCTTTTCCATTTGTATGTATCATCGATGGCTTGGTCCATTTTCAGGTTGCAACGTTTTATTTCCTCTTTCACTCCTCTTAGGTACCTTTGAACCTCTAGTTTGTCCTTTTGTTCAATCTTGAGCTGCTTGCGGCTGTCTTCCATGGCCACTGACTTACTTGTGTTCTCCTCCTTCAACTTCTGGTTTTTTAGGAGCACTTTCTCTAACTCTGCCTGCAAGCCCTTCTTTTCTTCCTCGGCTTTTGACAATGCCATTTTAAGCTTATCTAAATCTTCAACAGTGGGAAGGGTAGGTTCAGGTATTTCTTCCTCAACCCATAGTGCACTTTGGTAAGGCAATTGGGTGTCTTGGATCCTCTTTTGGAGCCATTGGCGAAAGGTGGTTTCCTTATCGCCACTCTTTTTAGTAAGCTCTTGTCCCTTGCAGACGACCATATCCCACGCTTGAGAAATCTTCCGGAGCATGTCAACCTCTTTTGGGCTTCCTTCATGGAGGTAAAAAGGGATTAACATGTCTTCGGTGGGCGGATTTCGCATGGGGTACCCCAGCTGTCTTAGAGTTAGAGAAGGATTGTAATTTATGCATCCTCTTGTCCCCATGAGCGGGACGTTTTGAAAGTTTCCGCACTGAAAAACTACTGTGGGCCTCTCTTTCCACCATGATGGGTGCCAACGAACCTTATATTCATGAAGGCCCCCCAGCACTTGCAACCATTCACCAGTGTTCATTGCCTTCACCTCACACCCTCTGGCATCTTCAATTGGGCCTTCTACTCTGACTTTGTTAACGAAAGCATGGGTGAGAAGCCAAACATACAAGGCGTGCAAGCAGCAAGATATCCTTTTTCCCCTTAGCTCACTATAATGAGTGAAAGTACAGTAAGTGTCTGCAAGCATGGCTGGAATCGGATCCTTGAAGGATAAGAAGACGCCAATAGCTGTTGTGTCCACATATCTTTCAAGGCGTGGAAATAGGACAATGCCAAAGATAGTCAAAGCTAACACCTGCTTAAAAGGGCCCCAATTTCTAGCGTCGGCGAAGGACTTCATTTGGCTTTCCAGATACTCTTGTGGGAATCCTGCAATGCCATTTCGATTTTTCTTCCGGAGCTTCAAGTTCTCTTTGCTGGTTTGTAACATTGAGGCGAGTTTCTCATCTGTGTAGTATTGTCCCTGATACTGGTAGGGTCCATTGTCTTGTTGAGGAAAGCCGAAGATCTGTGTATATTCTTCCAGGGTAGGTGCCATCTGGAAATTTTTGAAGGTGAAGCATCTTAATGAAGAGTCGTAGAACTGGCTCAAAGCGGCAATGGCCTCCGTTTGCACGTCCAATTGTAGTAACATAATAATCTTCCCATACACTCTATCAAAAGACCTGCGCTCGATGGGCGGCAATCGACCAGCACATTCCCTTAGACTTGTCAGATTAGGCTGCTTCACTATAGGGTAGTTCAGAGTTTGGGTTGCTTCACAGTTTGATCCCATATTGCCTTGCTTATGACAAAACTTTCGAACCTCTTACAATTCCCGGCAAACCTAAATGAGATGAATAGCATGCAATGTGAGGATTTTTTGCATTTTTTGTGAAATAATGATGATGTATGATGAATTAAAGAAAGACGTTACATGCGTTAATAAAAGCATATTTTGGTGATTCGAATTTTGAGAAACATTAACCATGTCACATAAAATATACGTAAAGGAAAAAAAGAGTAAATGGTTTTCATTATTTGATTTTTTTTTTTTGAAAGATAAAAAGTTTTTGCGATGATGCAACAGGTAGGTGAATTGCTTTTGTGTCCTAAACAGGTTATGTCTTACATATAGGTCACGGTCTAGGGTCACTTATGTGATCAACCTCTCAGGTAGTTCTATTCACTTCCTTACAAAGGTTTCCAGAGCTAAAATCCCTTTCACGATATGACCCACAACGATAGCGAGCTACCTGGTGTGGGATGCCGCGAAAGAGCATACTCTGGTTGAGATTTTCATGAGAGTCAGACAGATAAATCCAGAATGACTGTCACTAATCATCTCCGCTCGTCCTAAGTTATTTTTCAGACCCGGGTATAGGGCCCCACTCAGAAGTGTGCGAATAAATAGGTGTAGGTGATGTGTGTGATATAAGCAACCTAAACTACCCAGACTGCAAAAGAGCAAACAGATAGCAATATAAAAGTCTTCTACCCTAAGGTTTAATATGCGAATAAACAGATAAATGAAATAGACGTGCTAATAAAAAGACTAAGGGTAAACAAAGGTACTAAACTAACAAATATCTACACATTTAACTAAATTAGGCTTGACCCTCTAAAAAAAAGTCCCCAGTGGAGTCGCCAGCTGTAGCGACCGAAGAATCCGGAGGAGGGATCCTTCGTTGTTTTTGAACAATGGAGCCGCCATCAATATTTATTTTTAGGAAAACATTGAAAAAACCTTTGTTTTTGGGTTCGGGGGTCGATTAAGTGCGGGGAAGGTACTAGCACCCCGCAACATCCTAAAAAGGTTACCTTTTAATTTAATGTGTAGAAAAAATTAGTTTAAAGAAAACATTTTAATTTACCCTTTTTATTAATTACAAAAAAACGGAAAGGAAGACTTAATAAAAAAATTAGTTTTTTTTGCGCTTGACAGGAGTGGGCCCCCGCTCCTACGTATCTCCGGGTGCGATGGAGAAATCAAAGCTACGTAGTTCTCGGGTAGAAAATATTTGTGTGTTGGTGTTTTTTATTTTTTGAAAAGTTTGGGAAAACTAGAGGCCGTTCATGGTGACCAAACAGATAAATCCAGAGTGGTCGTCATTAATGGCTTATTCGGAAAAGAAGGTATTTATAGCGTTCAAACAAGCGAGGCCCAGAGTGACCGCTATAGACAACCGGTTTGTGATTGAGCGCTTGTACGTTTGAAAACGTGCTTACCGGGAAGCGTGATAAAAAAGGAGTCGAAATTATGTTTATACTTTATTAACTAAAAAAAAGAAGTTTAGGCGGATGTTTGCGATGATCAAACGAGTAACCTCAGAGTGATCACCGCTACTAATCCGCTGTGAAAAAAGGAAGGTTAGTCCTAACGGTCAAACAAGCAAGGCTTAGAGTGACCACTAGTAACAACCTATTTTTTGCGCGAATTCGATTTTTCGAAAGAAAGAAAAGAACGGTTCGGAAGCATCACGTTGTGAATAAAAGCGGAATAGGTGATAAAAGGGGGGTGCAAATAATAAAGGAGTTGTATTAAAAAGGGAGGTGTGAATAGCGTTTTGACGCTAGAAACAGCCGTTGAAGGTGCGAGTAGCGTTTTGACGCTAAAAAACGGTTGATTGATTTCTTTTTTTTTTATCCTACTCTAGAACACGTGATTCTTGAAGCGCTTTTTTTTTCTTAAAAAAACAGAATCTAGACTAAACAAGCCTGGTGTTTTGAAAACGGATTATGGAGAAAAATTCTTTTGTTTTGTTGTTGTCATAGTTATTATTTAATAAAAGGGGGCCTTTTTACTTTTTTTTGAAAAAAAGATTTTTGTTATTATATATTTTTTTTAGAAAAGGGTAGTGACATTAGTAACCATTTCCTTTAAGAAAATATTTTTTATATTTTTTTTTTTACAAGGTTTATTTTTAATCCGAAAATAAAAAAAAAGGAACACATTTTTTTTAACACTTTTTTTTTAGGTTTATTTTAATCCGAAAATTAGTAACCATTTTTTAAAAAAACAACATTTTTTTATCACTTTTTTTAATCCGAAAATTAGTAACCATTTTTTTAAAAAAAAAACAACATTTTTTTTATCACTTTTTTTAATCCGAAAATGGCAATATCAAAACATCAATAATAACAGCAACATATATATCTATAAAAACAGCAACTAAACTAAAAAAAACAGCAATAATATGTTCAAAGAAAAAAAAGCAACCAATATTTATAAAAACAGCAACTAATATTTATAAAAAGGTCAATAACTAATATTTATAAAAAACAGCAACTAATATAAAAACGTGACAACAACAAAAATAAAAACAGCAACTAATATTTTTTAAAAAAAACGTGAACAACAATAATTAAAATGAAATGGCAATGATAATATGAACAAAATTACAATAACTAAAAAATTTACAAAAAAGCAACAATACTACGAATTATTACATTTTGTACCTTGAACAAATCCAGAAATTGTTGTGGAACAAGCTTTCTTCTTCGGATCTCTCAATACAACAAAATTTTAAACTAAAAAAAATCTAAGAAGGAAGAAAAGAAGGGGAAGAAAATTTCCTAAAAAATTTCTTTCTCTCTTTGAAACCCTAGTTTTTTTTTCAGAAGATTTTTCCCCTTTTTTTCTAAGAGAAAATCCGTAGCCCCTTCTAAGGTAAGGACCCCTATTTATACAAAAAAAAAACTTGCTTCCTTCGTTTTCCTTCTTCATCAACTTGCACAGTAATTTTCTGACATGATATGGGGGTTTTGGGGGGAGTTGTTGAAGGGGAGAATAATAATAAAAAAAATGATGGAGAGGAGAGGGGTATGCGTGTATGTGTGTATGAGGGTGAGAGAGAGTGAAGTTTTTTTTTTTTTGTGTGTTGGAGAATAGGGGAAGGTCGAATTTGAGTGAGTGGAAAGGAAGTGTGATGTGAAGTGTGTGAGGGAGAAAGAGTGAGGAAGTGAACATGGGAGAGGGGAGAGAGAGTGAGTGAGCCGTGGAGTGGGGAGAGAAGAGGGAGGTTGAGTGTGAGTGGGAGAAGAGAGAAAGGAAGGTTGAGTGTGAGAGAGGGAGAGTGAGGGCCGTAGGTTTGAGAGAGAGAAAGAGAGGTTTGTGTGTGAGGGAAGTGTGGGAAAAGTGTATGGGGAAGGAAAAAAATGGGGAAGTGGGATTGTGGGGAAGTGGGATTGTAAGTTCCAAGAAAGGGAGAGAGAGGGGTAGGTCGAATATGGGGGGGAAAAGAGGAGTGTATGTGGCTTGATTTTGGGGTTAGGGGGGAATGGTTAAAAAAGAAAAATTATTTTTTTTATTTTTATTTTTTAAAAAAGGTGGCCGAATTTGAGGGTTTGGGGGGAAAAAAAATTAGGGTTTTGGTGGGAATTGGGTTATGGGTTGTGGGTTGTGGGTTAGTGGTTCTTTTTTTGTTGGGTTGGGTCATGCGAATTGGGCTAGCCATTTGCTGGGTTGGGCTTCCATGACAGCACCTTATTATTTTTTAATAGACCCCCACTTCCTTCTTTGCTTATTTTTATTTCTTCACTTCTAATAAAATATTTTTTTGATGATTAAAACTCATAGCAATAAAAACAAGAAAATAATACATGACATAAAAAAGATTATTATTTTTAATGAATAAAATCTCTCAATTATGATCGGACAAAATTAGGGTATTACAACTACCGTCAGTCAGACGAACAAAGGTTCTGATTGACTATTAGTAGCGACTCGTTTTTATTTGTTCTTTTGAAAAGGGTTTTCGAAAGAGATTGATTGGCACGAATGATCAAACTAACAAAGGTTATGAGTGATCATCGCTTGTTGTTCTTTTGGGAAAAAGACATCGCCACCAATGGCTAGACGAACAAAGGTTCTGATTAGCCACTAGCGACGATGGGTTGAAAATGTTTTTAGAAAGGAAAAGGTTTTCGTTCTGAAAATGATCTTGGTTTGCAAAAGTGATTCTTTTTGTTATGAAAATAACTCTTTTCTTTTCGTTATGCAAATGCTAGACTTTTTATGATTGCGCTTGACGAGAATGTGACTCGCTCCTACGTATCCCAAATGGGAATCAAAGCGACGTAGTTCTAACTATAAAAATATGCTTTTATTTATAGGGGTTTTAAGGCTCGTGAGCCGTGCAACTCATTCGTCTTAAAATGCGATTTAATCCGGCCGTACGGTCGACTTAATCCTCTATTCTTGACAAAATGAAGTTTATTTATTTTGTAGGAAAATATAGATTTGTGGGAAATATTTGTTTTGTAGCAAAATATAAAATGGATGGAAAAAGGTCGTTTTTGTAAAAGAGGGGCGCATAAAGCAGCAGAGGGTTGTAACGTTGAAATTGGGAGGTGCGAAAAGTAGTAAGGGGATGTATTTATACATGAGATGGTGCAAGTAGCAGCAGCCCAATTCATTTTCGTGGGCTGGTCGGCTTTGTAGAGAAGGGCTTCTAAGTGGGGTTGTGTAGATGAATACGGGTGGTGCAAAAAGTGATTTGGAATAAAAACTAAAAATTGAAACATACAGAACCTAGCGTGTATAAGATAAAACACAAAAACTAACCCTAATTCTATTCTCTTCTTCATCCGTCGTTTCACTCCTAAGACAGAGGAGACAAAGATTTAAAAAAAAACAGAGGAAATGAGAGAGAGAGTTACGCTGAAAGAGAGATACGCGCAGAGGAAGAGAAGAAGGAGAAGGATCGCGATGGTGACCAACAACGGCGGTGTGCGACGGCGACGGTAGTGCGGTGTTGTTCGGAGAGAGAGAGGGTGCGATGATGGAAGGAGGGAGACGCACGGCGCTGCTACGATGGTGGTGTCCGAACGATGGGGGGCCCCGCCGGAGGAAGTCAGCGACGGTGGGGAGCCGTGGAGACGCCGACGTTGCGACGGCGAGAGAGAGGAGAAGCCTATGAGCAGAGGAAGACGACGATGACTACGGCGCGGACGCCGGACGAACGACGACGGCCGGAAGACGACGACATCGACGGTGGTTTGCGGTTTCGGTGGTGGGTGGTTGGTGTACGATGGAGAGAGAAACGGAGAGGCTTGAGGCTTGGGGCGGTTTACGGTTTACGGTGGTGGGTGGCGCGAGAGAGGAGAGAGAAACGGAGAGGCTTGGGGCGGTTGGTGTACGGCGGTGTATGGTGGCGACTGAGTGTGGCTTCCCAACTTCTTCTCTCTGATTCATTTCTTTCCTCTCCTTATTGCTACATTTTATCTCTAAATTTCGTTCCCTCTTTGAAACTGAGATTTGAAACTGAGAACTGAGTTTGAAGAGTTTTTTTTTTATCCCCTTCTCTGTTTGTGTGATACTGTATTTATAATGGGGTTTTTGTGGTGTAGGTGTGGATGTGGAGTAGAGGAGCAAAGCTCACAGGAGACAATGGTACCAAACAGCCTCTGAATAAAACAGCAGGAATGCATATGGTTTTTTGCTCAAAATGGAAGAGCAAAGAGACAAGGAAAAAGAAGACATGAGTTCTATTCTTGAAATAGAGAAGCTGGACAGCAACTCAACAACAACAATAAGCAGCAGCAACAGCTGCTCTCTTTTTTTGTTTTTATTTCAAAATTTTGTACATTTTGCTTTTAATCTTTTTGTCTATATATGTAACAAAAGTTGACTATGTATTTGTACCAAATTAAAAGAAAAACTGTTTATAAAAATAAAAAGTAATTTTTGAAATTTGATTTTTTGTATAAAAAATGATTGATAAACTAATAAAAATACATGGATAACAATGATCGGTAACAAATCACAACGCTCACACTACTAAAAATGATACACGCAACAAACGAGAATAAAAATTGTACGAGATACATATTTTTGGACTCTTTTGAAAACAAGAAAAATACCCGTTAAAATTGGGCATTCACAACAATACAATTTTCAATTAGGCGGACAAAATTGGGGTATTACACCCACCATAGCTCGGGACAAATTCGAATCAATAAAGATATCGAAAGATCAATCCCCTTCGCGCCCTTTCTCGCAACCCTTATCACTCCGGGGAGGTATCACTTCTTCTTTCTTCTTCCAAACCTGCTTGAGATTCGAAGGGCGAGGAATCACATGGTGAGGGCGTGATTCGCCTTGTTTCAAATTCCTTTGAAACCTAGGAAGGTTAACATGGATCTTCAAACCCTCCACAAACAAGTTGTCAAGCTTAATGGCCAATCTTTCCGGATCTTGGACATTAAAGAACCATACAAAACCAAACCTCCTTCCGTTAGCATTCCTTCTTGCCGGAATGACCACCTCCTGAATCCTTCCATGGCATGAAAAGACGGACAGCATATCACGAGCCCAACACGTCTCCGGGAAATTGGAGAAGTAAAAAGAAGTGCACTGACCACCATCTAGTTTGCCCGGCCCAGATACGATATCAACCGTACGCCGTCCACCAGCCCTGCGATCCCTTTTGCTCCTCACCGTCTGCCAGCCTCCACCATCATACCGCCGGCGCGCCCCCACACTAGGGCGCCGTTGTCTCCTCATTAACGTTACTTTAAAGCTTTCTACAAATGTTCACAGTGATCTTTTCTTGAACCAGTAAGTATGGCGCCCACACACCCCAATAGAGCTGGGTTCCTACCAGGACCAGAATACTGAGAGCAGTGAGCGAACCAGGTTACTAATCCGAGAAGAAGAAGATGATGGCTAGGACCTCCCTGGGAGGGAGACCCTAGCAGAGAACATTTGCAAAACCCTATCTTTGATAATTAAAGAATATGCAACCAAAAATGTGAACAACGCTCACAGAAGCCAAACACCGAACACTTGGTGTGCACTGACGCTGAAAAAATGTCTATATTTGATATATATATATATATATATATATATATATATATATATATATATATATATATATATATATATATATATATATATATATATATATATATATATATATAAAAGTCTCATTCAGGTTTTGGGACATAAACAAGACTCGTACTTAAAAATTTAAACCCAACATAATCTATTCCCTCCCCAATGTTTAATCCAGCACCAAAACAAAATTAATGATATGTCTTGCATAGGATACATGCATCAAGAAATAAGTTAAGGTCATTGTGTCATATTTCAAGGGTTTTTGTTAGGCAACAACTTTAAAGTCCACAGCAACGGTGGGCCATACATGTGTACTACTGAAATGTGTGATAAAGAAGGCTTGATTCAAACAACTCAAAAATTCAAATTATTTAATGTTTGTCAGTAGTCGTCTTATTCAATTCTAACTAATCAGTGCCTTCATGAAACTCGATTGATGTGAAAATAGTACCTCTCCCCCTCTATTTAAACACTCATTTTGGTGAAACTTCTCCCACAACACACATTTGCAAGCAAATTTTCATTAAGACCAAATTGTAAGCACAAGAACTTACAAAGAGAATTAGTACTAGAATTTGCAGCCATGTCTAGCCAGAGAAGCTCTAGAGATTCAAAGGTCAAAGAGAAACAGATTAATGAGCTTGTATCAAGGTTGCAACTACTGCTTCCTCAGCTTAACCAAAGAAACAACTCTAGGGTATGAATTGTGAAATATACTTGAACTTCATCTTTCTGCATGGTTTACATATATAATTACATTGTTTTCAATTGTTGTTATTCAATAACCAGTTTTAATTACTATATAACTAAGCTAGAGGAACAATTGAAGGTGATGGTTGTTGCAATAGTAAGGGCATGTTTAGGTTTGTTTTATTTTATAGTAATATCTTTTAACAAAGTCGTGGACATTTTATAAGCACATGACTTATGTAAGTTTAACTTTTTAATTGATATTTCTTACATATAAAAATTGTACACACCAAACACAACTTTAATTGTTAGTTTTGTATTATATGACAAAAATTGCAAGTAGAAGACAATAAACTTACACTAATTGTAGGTGATATAAGGTTGGTTTGGTAGTTGGGACAAAAGAGCTAAAGAGTGGAGTGATAAGGTTGAAGGAATTTCAACTCACTCACTAACATTTCTAATAAATCTATCAAAATACTAACATATGTCATGAAGTAGTTAACATAAAGTATCTCTCATGGGGTTTGTTTATAGTTAGGAAGGGCAGAAATTGTGGTTATGTATTTTCTGATTGGTGTAATTACCCTATAAGCAATATAAATAAGCTATATAATGTCCTTGTAATTCGACGGTATAACGGGTTGAAGTATTCTCTGTACTCCCTTAAATAAAATTTTTCTTTGTTAATGAAAAAAATCAAAATTCTAACATTTGTCATTAAAAAAACTCTACAATATCATAAATTTTCATAGTCCACGATTTCCTAGCTCTTACATGACTCCCTACAAGGGATATTAGAAGTTTAAATTTGTTTCTACACTTTTTTTATAGGGTGTGCATATTAAATTTAAGAATGTAACAATGAGAATTGAATTACAAATTAATTACACATTATTTAAAAAATTAAATTTAAAATAATCTCAAATCGATAGGAACTAAATAAAGTTTTTCACCTTAGAAAAAATTGTGATATTATAACAATACCTTTTAAATGCAAGTTACCTACTACAAAATTGAAATTAACGGAAAATACAAAATTTGTCACTAATTATTTCATCTCTAAATTTTGTGATGTTATAATTAGCTATGTACTTAAATTCTTATGTCGAACTTTATACTATAAAACAATTTTTTTCATCTCAATTCTCAAATGCTACTTCCTTTATAGAGACCCTTTGAATGTAACAAGAAGTTTATGTTTGTGTAGCAGCAATCAGCATCCAAGATCTTGCAAGAAACCTGCAATCACATTAGGAGGCTGCAGAAAGAGGTAGAAGATTTGTGTGAGAGGCTAACACAGTTGATGGATTCTGCGGATATGAGTGATATTGACAGGAGAACTTTAGAGAACTTTTTTGCAACAATAACAAACTAGTCCTATTTCTACAGTCCTATTACCTGCCTATTTCTTTTTCTCTCTTTTATTTGTTTCTTTCCTCTAAAGACTGTCACGGGAGAGCTACCCATTATGAAATAATATATGTATATTGTATATTATATATAATGAGAGTAATATACAGTCTTATCGTTCAAATAATATATAGTTTCTATATTGATTTTCATTTCATCCATTATCCATATATGCATGAAAATTAATAGCGATGATTGTTAAATAAAATGTAATTCATGTTAGTGCTATATGGCACTGAACGCCGTTAGTTAACAGTGCTATAACACGGTATTTTGTAACGGTATGTGGTAGTAGTTAGTTGACAGTTAATTATGTTATTCTATTTTGTTAGAGTACTGATTGTATAAATATCTTAAGCACCTATCAATAAAGAGTATCAAATTTTCCCAAATCATTAGTGTAGTCATTTCCTTTCCTTTATTGTTCAATCATCAACTCTTGCTCCTACATTTGGCATCTAAGAGCTAACAGCGATCCAAGGCAAGAACGCTTCACAATGACGAACAAATAGATGTTAAATTAGCATTCTTAAATGGGCCAATTAAGGAGGAGGTCTATATTGGACGACCACCTGCATTTGAAATTGAAGGGCATGAAGAAGCTCTATATGGGTTGAAACAAGCTCCAAGAGCTTAGAATAAAAGAATTGATAGCTTCAAATTTCAAATTGGTTTCCAAAGATGCACAAGTAAACATGGAGTGTACATGAAGAATGGTACTATTACTGATATGCTTATTGTATGACTTTATATATGTTGATTATCTTTCGGTTACAGGCAGCAAAGAAGAGAGCATTTCAAATTTCAAGTTTCAAATGATGCGGGAATTTGAGATGACTAGCCTAGGGGAATTGTCATATTTCCTAAGAATTGAACTCAAGAGAACAAATGAAGGGATAGTCATGCACCAGCACAAGTATGCCACTGACATTTTAAAAAGGTTTGAAATGATGAATTGTATTACTGCAAGAACACCTGTAGAAACAGGTTTGAAGCTTGAGAAAGATGGCCCTGAAGAGTTGGTTAATGTTACCAAGTATAGATAGATTCTGGGATCTCTCAGGTACTTATGCATTTAGACAGTATATATTCATTCATTTTGTTTCATAAAATTTACTTATTTTTAATGTTGATCTATTTTCAATAGAAAAGCCTAATTTAATACTTTTAACTTTATTTTTATCATTTTTGTAAAAAAAATATATTTTATCATTTTATAATAATTATGATTTTATTCTAAATTATCGTAAATATAAATTTTTATTTTTTCTATAAATTAGTGGCGGAAATGGGCACCTATGGAGAACCTAGCCCCATTTGCAACTTGGATGTGGGATGTAAAACCCGACCCCGCTAGAGATGGGTACGGGGGGATGCAAAACTCGCCCCCGACTCACCGTGTTGTCGTGCCTAGCTTAATAACTCTTTGCAAACATTGAAAGTATTCTTGCAATGGGTAATTTTCTTTGAAGGAGTGACACTACAAGAAAATCGAAGATTTCCGACGGGGTTTTTCGTCGCAAATGCAGCGATTTTCGTCGCAAATTGACGTTTCCGACGAACTTTCCGACGGACAAAAAGCCGTCGCAAAATCGCTCGTCGCAAATCATTTCCGACGAATTTTTTCGTCGCAAATGTCTCCGTCGCAAAGTTGTCGGAAATCCGTCGCAAATATCCGTGGCAAATTCGTCGCAAACTCTGACACCTTTTCGTCGCAAATCCGTCGGAAATTTAAAAAAAAAAGATAAAAAAAATTATACATCAGCAAGATGCCATTTGTCTCACTACCTAGAGGCTTATTATTACCAACTAAATTCAAATTTAAAATGTATGAACTCCCAACATTCAATACAAAAGTTCAAAACAAAACAGTTGATATCAATAGTTTTATCAGTTCATTAATCTTTTCAACCAAGAAAATACACACATATACTCACATACTATGAAGTATTCACTTTAATCTTACATGGGTAGGCCAAAAATAAGTCAAATACCAAGCACAATAATAATATTAACTTGTTCAGAATGACTATTGTTAGTAAAATTACATGCCTATATATATAGGCAACATGCCTTAACAACTCATCACTCCTAAGGGCCTAATAACTAACTCACTAACCAGCTATAACAAACTATGACTTACCCATATTTCATTACAAGCATTAATATAGCTTCACTTCCATCTACAGAAGAAATTGGCCATAACAAATTGATCCACTTTCTCATCATAGCAAAATGCCACACAAGGTAAGACAGCAGATGTACTAACTGTATCATTGTGGCTGATACCTACAATGAAATATTTCAATTAGAAAACAAAAAATTTACTAATTCACCGTAATAGGAAGAAACATAATCAACAAAGATAAACACAAAATTGCCATTATTGAATACCCATATTGGCAAAGCACCGAAATCTTCGGATAGCTGTTCAACAACAATAATAATATATATTATTTTACTTGCATGGCACAAACAGAAAGCAATTCAACAAAATATGAGCATCATAATTCTCAGAATCAATATTTGAAAAGAGACACTTACTTGGAGAAACTCAAAATAGCCAAGGTCCAACGGTTGCTTTCCATCGGAATGCATTCCTTAACCAGTCTCCTTCGACAAAACAACCACCTAATGCAATGTAATGATAATTAGCAATCCTAAAAGTTATCTGAGCTGTGATAAGACCTCTTGTACACAAACTAGAAGAATGAGCTAGAATACTAGCAAACCAAGTAATCAAGTATACACACCCTCATTCAAATATACACATTTGCATTCAGAAGATGAGGTGTGCAGAAATTAAGCAACAAACTATTGAGAAGACCAAGAACTTCCAAGGAAAAGTAAAAGAAAGATACGGTAATGAGATGAAATTGAGGAACTGATTAACCTTTGTTCAAGAGTAGGAACTCCATCAACGGAATGCCTTTCAGCTAGTCTTAGCAATGCATGAGCAGCAAGCATATGTTGCCGCTTCAGCACATAATACCGTGCCAAGAATGAGCACATAATACCCAGCACAGTTCTGTCCACTTGACTGAAGAACAGCCCTGACAGCAATTTGAGCAAAGGGGGGAAAAGAGGAAGAAGAGGGTAGAGAAAAAAAGAGAAACATTGAAAAAAATTATCATCATGCAGAGAAACCAAGAGCCCATCACTCCATCATTACCATACACACTTCAAAGAGATGAAGCATATAAACTTCAGAGTTAAAAACATGGCCTTTAACAGCACCATATTTCCATAGTCTCATCACCCAAACATTCTATCAAACACCGTATATACACAATTTCAAATATCACAATATTCATTCCCCAAATACATTTCATACTCGCTCCAAATGGGCCATAAAAACAGAAGCTAGAAAACCCAACAAGCCAATAGCAAAACAGAGGGAAGATGAAGGAAGCAGAAATACCTCCATACACAGCTCATCGCACCTAGTCTCTACCATCGCGTACCTCCATACACAGCTCATCGCACCTAGTCAGAAATTGGAAATTAGGGTTTTATACTCAAATTAGGGATTTCAATCACAAACGGGTATTGAAAGGAATGAGGGCTTACCAGGAATTAGAGAGAGACGTAGAAGGAGATAGAGCCGGCGGAGTCGGAGCCCGGCGTGCGTGGGTCGTCGTCATGCGTCGTGCGTGGGTCGTCATGCGTCGTCGCGTGAGAGAGAGGTAGTGTTCTGTACTTCTGTTTTGTGCGTGAGGGAGGGGCGAGGTGTGGTCAAAGAGTGAGGGTGAGGGAGGCGCGATGGTGGAGGGTGTGGGTGGAGGCGCAATGGTGGAGGGTGTGTGTGGAGGCGCGATCCAGAGGTCTACGAGGGAAGAGGGAGGGCGACTGAGAGAGGGAGGTCTACTGAGAGAGAGGGAGGGCGACTGAGAGAGATGGTGGAGGGTGTGGGTGGAGGCGTGAAATGAGAGGGTACGAGGGAAGAGCTTCCCTTTAATTTGGGATCTGTTACTTTGCGACGGACTTTTAGAGGTTTCCGACGAAAATATCCGTCGGAAATTTGCGATAGAAAACAATTTCGTCGCAAACGTAAGCGGGAATTTTAGTGCCTCTTTTACTGGACATTTGCGACGACTTTTTCGTCGAAAATTCGTCGGAAATTGAGACGGATAAGAGTTCGTGGGAAAGTCGTAGGAAACGGGGCTTATTCTTGTAGTGTGATTCCATTTTTGCCCTCACCAATAATTACTAATTAACTAGCACTCTTACCCATATAAAGCACGGGGTAAAAGCTCTATTAATTAAGTAAAAACTATAGAAATAGAGGATGAAAAATTGAATTTGGATTTTCTAAACTATAGCATCCGATAACTATAAGTAAAAAACTAAATCAATAGTGAAATTTAAATAAGAACATTAACGATCATAATTCATAGATAAGAAAAACATTCAAATTCATAATCCATACATGATAGTTAAGCCCAACACAAAATTCGCCCCAACACAAAATTCAAAGCTTTTTTTTTGTCAAACGGTATTGATTTCATTAATGTGGGCGTAGGCACAAACCAATACACGCTTAGTGGACAAAACGGAATCCACAGGGCCACTAATGGGCCAGATACACACAAATAGCCCAACAGGCATCAAAGTCAAACAGAACAAGTTAAACACTCGAAACTAGAAAGTACAGTTGTACTTCGAAGCAAAGGAAACACGAGGGATAGATGGCGCCGCTAAAACCCTAGAAAACCCATTAGCAAAAATGCGAAGAAACGAAGCTCATCAACTTCAGATCCCAGAGACATTACTTCCGTGGCTCTCTATATTCCTTCTACCTTGATCCAGAACAAGGCGAATTAGAGCAGTTGGAGGATTTAAGCACCAGTCGGAAATCGTTGATTTTCTTGTAGTGATCAGAGCTCGTGGCGAAGCTACCGACGCAACGGTGTGAGAAGATTTGTTCCCTTCGCGATAGATCCAGGTAAACCCTACGAACTCGAAGCTTGAACACATCATCCAAATATCAATCAGAACACCATCAATTTCTCTAATGGTAATTTCTTTCCTGCAAGCTTTAATCAATTGGAGGCAGTCTGATTCGAAGAGAATGGGAGTGAGATGAAGATTCTAGGCTAAGAGCACTGCACCACGCATAGCAAGAGCCTTTGCAACTAAGGCTGAATTGGCAAAAAGGGTGTTACAACATGGGGTAAGAACCATCCCTTTACTGTTTCTGCCCAAGATAGCCTTTGTGTAACACAAAATTCAAAGCTAAATTGAGTGAAAATTTAAATGGGCTCGAACCCATATCGTTGACTTTAGGAAGGCTCAGCTAGCCACTATCGCCAGCCAATTGTTATGTGTATTGTTAACAATATAATCTTACATATCCTATAATAAAAAAAGTATAATTTGAATATATATATATATATATATTTAATCTGTATAAAATTTTGTTTAATGTTAAGTCAACCCATGTTGATCAAATTAACTTTTGGTTTTTTTGCGATGCGTCAAAAAAAATCAATTTAGTTCCTGATTTTTGCAAAAAAAATGTTTTAATTTAGTCTATACATTATATCAATTTAGTCCATCTATTTTACAAAAAATGACAAAATTGAAACACTTTTCAATTTAGTCTATACATTATTTGAATTTTTGTAAAATTTCAGGGACTAAATTGACTAATAACTCTATTTAGAACATTGTAAACACTTCTCTCAAAACAAATCATAATTTAGCCTCTCAATATAATTTTTTCAAGCATCAAAAGCTCAAGAAAACAAAATAACGAAAAACTTAATTAGACATAAAAATCAATTTTTGAGATTATTTTTAGCAGAGATGTCTATCATAATACATATATAGGAAATGAAATTTGATCCAACGGCTGATTCTATATCACTCATATGACTAGTCAAGTATGACCCAACAATCGGTTATCCAATCTAAGTGGTTTGCAACACTCATCATATGACTAATTCAATTTGATCTAACAGTTGATTCTTTGACCTATGTTGACTGTGTAACACGCATATGACTAATTCTGTCCGATCCAACGGTCGGTTCATCGATCTAAGTTTTCTCTACCACTCATTACGAATAATCCAATTCGACCAAAGATCAGTTCCCCGATCTAAATTGTGTGCACTACTATTACAATTAATTATGTTTAACAGTGGGTTCTCAGATCTTAGTTGTCTGTAAGAGAGTTAGATCCAACGGTCGGTTCCCAGATCTAACTAGTATATAATACATGGAATCATCTTTAATCAATCGAATTAGATGGTAAGTGAATCCTTGTTTACAATGTGATGCATGGAATCATCGACAATTAGACGGTAAGTGAATCTTAGTTCACACGATGACACATAAAATCATCCATAGTTTTTTTAGCAAAAGAAGGCGTTATGGAGCCTCGTTAAAACCATCTGATGCAAAATCCTCCTTAGGGTAAAAAAAACATCTAGAATGAAAAGGAGTACTCCCCCAACAATTTATTTATAAAAAACGGAAAAGTTACAAAAAACATGGGGGGACTAGGCCAAAACCCATCAAAAGAACAACATTACAACAAAAAGGAAAAAGAATCAATCCTATTAAAAGGAATCTAGTCAAAAGAATGTTAAAATTGGCATGCAAAAGCATCACTATAGTGACTCTCATCCCAACTAGGTTGGCGCCAAAGTCACTAACAATCATTTGCAGCACACCAAAAACATAAGGCCAGAATTAGACTGAAACCATCGAACCGGAAATCTGCAGAACCTATAGCTAGGCAAACCCAACTTGTTTCTGGAGAAATCCTCATCAATGAAGCTAGGAGGAAGATCCCACCAGACAAAACCACTTGTGTTAATACCATGTCCGGCAAGCTTATCAGCACAAGTGTTACATTCTCTATAAATGTGAGTGCAAACGAAATCCATTTGTCTTGTCAAATATAAGCAATTATTTCATCTATTTCTAAGCTTCCAATGAACTATTTTGCAATTCTTGAAGGTGGAAACCACTAACTAAGAATCGCACTCCAACCACAGGTACTTCAAGCCTTTATCGAAAGCAATCTCTATAGCCAACATAGCCCCAATAATTTCAGCCTGAAGAGCATAATTGTTGCCAATGGAAGAAGAAAAGCAACCGAGAATGGCAGCGCTTCTGTCTATAAAAATACCACCAAAAGCAGCAGGTCCCGGACAACCCTTGGCAGCTCCACCAGCATCGCACTTAATCATGTTGGGCGCAGGGGGGATCCAATTACCAATGATATGAAGGTCTTGATAATCATAAAATTGCACAATCCATGATTTTTATCAACCAAAAGTGCAATGAAAAAATCACAAGGACCAAAATTTTCAAATTATTAGAGAAAAATATGTTTAACCGGTATACACCTTATCTGTAAAAACGTTTTAAGGTAGGTGAGATAGTCAAAAAATTTCTATACGACAATATATATATATTAATTGTTAAATTAAATTAAATTGTTTGACCACCCTGGACAGGGTCCTAGATACGCCATAGGCGTAGACGACGACAACAACTACTACTAAGTGACACGCAGGGAATCCAACCATTCAATAGGAAACTGTACAATTTTCATCTCCCCCTCGCTCATTTTTCCCTTATTCAATCCTCTCTCCCCTAGTTCTCCCTATCTCAGTCTTCATCCTTCATCTCTCGATCTTCTTTCACCATTGTAGCGACCGAAAAATCTGGGTGAGGATTCCTCGAAGGTTCAAAAATGAAGCCGCCACCAAAGTTTAGTTTAAGGGCAAACATTGGAAAATCCCTTTTGGAACGGATAGGGGTCCTTGAGACCAGATTAGGGTTCGGGAGTCGGTTATGCGTAGGGAAGGTATTAGCACCCCACGGCATCCTTCCTAAGGAAGGTTACCTGCTAATTAGTTGTAGAAGCGAAAGTTAATTTTGAAAACATTTATTTTTACCCTTTTATTGTGAATCCTCATTGTTTCTGCTACTGCCCGCTGTTGCTTGTCTTCTTTTTAACTTCGAAATAAGCCTCTGGGTTGATTAGGGTTTCAATGTGAAACCCTAGTTTTTGAGAACATCAGTTTCTGATTTTTCTGAGTATTTTTTGTGTCTGATTTTCTCTGTGTTTTCTGTGTGATTTTTTGGGTGTCCATTCTGTGTGTTCTAGCTCTCTTTTTTATAGGTAAAAAAAAGGCTCTAACCTAATTTTATTTCCTATTTCAGCTTATTGGACCTGTTAGGGATTCTTGGGCATCAAGCATAAGCCCATGGATCAGCTGCTGTTTTTCTTTTCTTTTTTTTTTGTAATTTTGTAATTTCGTTTTTCTATATTTTTTGCATTTTAGGACTTTTGGACAATTATAATATTATTTTTTTGTAATTCTGATTTTATTTAATATATTTTTTATGGCTTTTTGATCAAAGGACTAAATTAGGCCCAAAATACCAATCATAGGCCCATTTGGACAAAATGACTAAAATAAGGCCCAATTAGAACAATTTTCTAAAATCAGGTCCAATTTAGACAAATTACTATCATAGGTCCAATAGCCACATAGGCCCAATTAGGCAAATGACTAAAACATTAGACATAAGCCCATTTATTATTAAAAAAAATCTGGTTTAAAACACTAAGCGTAAGCCCAATTAGGCAAGCTAACAAAAACAGGCCCAAAAGGTTGGACATAGGCCCAATTGGACAATTTGGTCCGACTTTAAACAAAACAGCGCTTGAAATGCTATAAGTTTGTGACACGGGATAAAGCGATTATGATAAAAAGACCGGGCAAAATTAGGGTATAACAGCTGCCCCTCTTTATTTATATTTTACTAGAAAAGGTGAGCGGTTTTCAGATTTTCGTAGTAGAAATACAAATAAAGATAGATTAGACGCTAATTTTGTCCGCTTAGGGGGAAGATGAGTTAGGGAAACGAGGGACGATTAACACTTGACGTGTTAACGGAGAACAATAAAGAAATGATCGCTGGGGATCTGGAGGAGCCTTGGGGCTCTAGAAGAGCATTTGGGCTCTAAGGGAGCACTGGGGCTCCAAGGGGTTGCCTAAACCCTAAAGGACCAATTGGGGTCCGAAGGTGAACTGGGGCTTTGAAGGACCACTGGGGGTCCAAAAGAGCACAAACTAGCAATGGTACTAGTAAAATAGTATGCTCGGGGTGGCCTTTTTCGAGCGGCCGGAGGGGCAGGATCAGGTCGTTGACCTAATTTGCTCACCTCCAAGGACGTCCACCATGTCTTAGGCTGACACAACTAGTCTGAAGGACCTGGGGTCGGATGATCCGTCACGCTCAGTGGCGACATAGTGATCTTGAGGGTAGAGTTCGAAGTCGTTGCTTTGACATACTGGGTCGAACTGAACTGATGGACCTGGGGTCGGATGATCCGTCGGTTGCTCGATAACGCGACGTACGATCTAGAATGAATGACCATTGGAGGTCTAAATTAAGACAGCGCTGGGGCTGCGAGGGACTGCTGGGGGTCCGAGATTCTAAATTATGATATGAAACCAATTAGGGAGCACCAACTTTGAGGGAACAAACTATTGACACACGGCGTACTTGTCTACAACATACCTAATGAATGCATTTACCTGAGACGGGGAAAGCTGTCTATATTTGGCATGTCTAAAAATGCGATGAATGATGCATGGGTGCAATATAGGTATGTGAATTGGTAGGTGTCCGATGGAATGATTTATGCTATGTGGATGATTTTTTTCCTTTGGATTTTCTTTTTTTTTTTTGCCCTTTTTGTCTCCTTTTTTGGTCTCTTTTTTTTGTTTTTCTTTTTGGGCCTCTCTTTTTGCTGGTCCTTCAACTCGCAGGACTCCCGGCATGGGGTTACAAGGCTAGCAAGTGCATTCGTACTGCTAGGTCAATTGCACATCACTTGGGACTTATCATTTGAGATGATCGCGCATTTATTGCTTCATTCCTGCGGTTCCTTTCTTCTTTATAGGTATTTTAATGAAAGACTATATCTCTTCTATGATTCTCGGAAATTTCGTAATGATTGTAATGCTTTTGATTATGCCACATGTTTCACAATCCAGTATCAATTGTCACAAAATGTCATTTCAAAAAAAATAGACGGAAGTAAAAAGAAAGGAAAGTGTTTGATATTGACATTGGAGGCCAAATGTGCAGAAGGCACACCGACTTAAGATTACATTAGGAATTTTATTGAAAGAATAGGAAAACTGAAATACTAAGCAGACTTCTCGGTAATTAGTGCCCTTGAAGTAACGGTGCCGGCCACCCATGCTCACGATCTTGATCACTCATCATCTGACCTTTGGAAGTGTTGATTGCCCCAATGTTTGTTTAGTCCAACTTCTTGACCCTAATTTTTGCCTGGATTGTCCCTTTTGGATTTTCAATCCACCGGGTCGCTCTAACTCTTGCCTAGGCCGCCTTTCCGGGTTTTCAACCTAGCGAGCTTATTTTTTCTTGGCTCATCTTTCTCATTTTTCTATACTCTTTTTTTTTAGGCATAGTTCACCGGGAGTGGGAGGTCTTCCCCGTCCATTTTTGTGAGAATTAAGGCTCTTCCAGAGAATGATTTCTTTACCATGTAAGGTCCTTTATAGTTCGAGGTCCATCTCCTGCGGGAATCCTTTTGGGTATGACTTTCTTGGGCACCAAGTCTCCTTAAAATTGTTGAGGAAAGACTTTCTTCTGTTAAGTTTTCTTTGTTCTTTTCTGGTATGACATAAGACAACCGTTCTTTTGTTTGGTGAGGTTTAATGGAAGTACTACTCCCATCGTACGGGGTTGCCCCTGTTGAAGTATGAACTAGGTCTGATCTCCACGTGAGGTGAAATGTCACTATCATCCCTGATATTCTTCATTTGTTGTTGCAACTGCCCCATTTGTTTTTTGGGCGGTATGGGAAGGGATCATGATGCTCGACTTGGAGTCCTTACATAGTCCTTTCACCATTGTCTGTGGTGATTTTTTAGGAAAGCCGTAACGGCAGACCAAATTTCTCGACAATCACGGATTTGTTACACCAGTGGGCGTCTTATGACAGACAAGGTGATGTAAGTGAACTTTCTTGATTTGCTATCCTTTGGGTGTGATGTTAATTTTAACACCTTTTTGTCTTCTTCTGTGCCCAAGTTGATCATTTCGTTTGATTCCACGCGAGGATGGGTTACTTTATCCTTTTGTTCCATTATTATCATTACCTCTGGAAGAGTTTCCCAGTTATCTTCAACATATTCCTTGGTTTGATTAATGGGGCGATCAAAGTTATGACATGAATTACCGATGTTGTTATTTTCAAGGACAAGTTATTTAAGTCTGCATTAGTAGAAATTGAAGAAGGATAAAAGAAAAAGTAAAGCGAGCAAATGAGTAAAAAGGAATTTATCGGAGAATTCAAAATGCTATTTTATTAATGTTGATACCGGAAAGAAACATGCATGCCCTTTATTGAAATGTCCTAAGGTTTTGGGCAGAGCCATAGGATTTGCATTACGTAACATTACTTTGAACCGAAAATCACAAGAAAATCAACAATCTCCCAATTCATAAGTGCTTTAGTTGCAGGACAATGGCGCACAAGGTTGATGATGTTGTTGTTAGCCCTTTGATCGCCTTCAAAAGTACGGACGGATGACTTCTCATGCCCCTGGCAAAGACTTAGCGCCTCCGTTTGCAGCATCCTCATTGAAGCTCAACCATTTGGATTCGATCAGATCCTGAATCACATGTTTCAGTGCCCTTGCAGTTTTCTACTGAATACCCGATTGCGCCTGCGTGAAATTCGCAAGTGGCGTTCGGGTCATAGCCTCTCGGGAAAGGAGGTTCAATGGGCCTCATCGGGCGGGGGAGATTAGATTGTGACTAGTGAGGTGGTCGAACAGATCTGAGTAGGAAGCGGGAATTGGATCAAACTGTACATGTCTCCTTTCTGGGTAGTTTGGTGGTTTATGGCTTTTAGTGGTTTGGGTATAGAGGTGCAGGGCTCGAGGATGGTTTTTGGAAGTGTAATAGGCTTTCACTGATCTTGTTATGGAGTTGGTTTCCCCTTCATTACCTCTAACAAATCCTGTGAAGGGCTTCCTTGGGTTATTGGTTTCGGCCGAACCGTGAGAGATTTTCCCGTTTCTCATTCCCTTCTCCAACCTTTCTCCTATGGTGATCATGTCTGAGAAGTTAGAGGATACGCTCCCAATTAATCTGTCATAGAAGGGTGATTGCAACGTATCTATGAACATGGATACCATTTCTTTCTCTAGTAGAGGCGGAACTACCTGCGCTGCCGATCCTCTCCAACGCTGGGCATACTCCTTGAATGATTCTTTGTTTCTTTTCACCATATTCTGCAATTGTACTCTATCGGGAGCCATATCGATGTTGTATTTGTACTGCTTTAAGAAAGCATCAGCCAGATCTTTCCAACATTGAATGTGGGTGCGTTCCAACTGCATGTACCAGCTTGAGGCTGCCCCAGTCAAGCTGTCCTGAAAGTAATGGACGAGCAGTTTGTCGTCGTGTGAAAATGCGGCCATTCTTCTACAATACATAGTCAGATGGCTAGCGGGACAAGTTACCCCTCTGTATTTGTTAAAGTCAGGCACTTTGAACTTGGGTGGGATAATCACATTGGGGACGAGACACAGATCATATGCATCCCTTGCGCCGACATTGGATCCTTCAATTGCTCTCAAGCGCTCTTCTAGCATCTGATATTTGTCCTCGGGCTGAGAGTCCTCCATTGAGTAGTTATGAGAAGGTCCTCTCATGTTGTAGTGGGGAGGAACCATTGGCATTGCAGCGGAGTTCGGTGTAGGAACATGATGAACTACTACTGGTGACGAAGTATAACCCTGCGGAATGACCTGTGGAGCAGTCGTAAGACTTGAGAAGTGAACTCGCGGCTGAAGGTCCAGCGACTCCCGGAGGTCCTTCCTCTTGATTGGCGTCCATGGTAGGAGGAGCGTAACCAGCTGGGAGACCGTAATGGGGCCATCGGTAGCTCTGGATGTTCACTCCAGCGGTGTGTGGAGTCTCGGAGCTGGGAGGAGGAGGAAGGTTCGAAGCATTGTTCTCAGTATTCCCTGCCGAAATACCTTCATCTACATTTTTTCTCTCGAGGAGTTTCACGAATTCATACATTTGATCTTTCAGCGCCATCATCTCGGTCATTTGATCTTTCAATACCATCATCTCGCTCATTTGAGCCTTCAGCTTTGCAATGTCTTCTCTCAGAGTCTGATTATCCTCTTCGGCCATTTTTCTTGTTTGAGAACTAGTCCGGTAGCAATGTTGATGAACCAGCTTGCCCTTTTACTCTCTGTTTATTTTTTCAATTTTTCTTTTTTCGTAAGTACATGAATGAACTGATGAATGTGCATGCAATGTAAATGTATGCTTTCGTGTCACGCCGGGGAAATTGCAAGTTTCTGTTTGACGCAGAACTGAAAGAAACTTATTTTATTAATGCAAATGTTTGATCTATCTTGTCAGAAAGAAAGTCTTACAATTCCCTGGCGGTTATAGAAATGCATGAAGAATGAAATGTTAATGTGCAATTAATTTTTTTTTATGCCATGCAAAAGGGACAGATAAAAATGCATGAGGTATGCTAAAAACAATTTGCCAAAATAACACATGATTTTTGAGAATTTTTTTTAATTTTAGAAGACCGAAAAATGTATCAGTGTTTGTTTGACTGTAGGGGTATGAGGCTCATTTGTGTCCTACGAGGATTCCTTAGAGAATAGGTCTAGGGCTCGTCTATTGAGTGAATCTTTCAAAGGGTAGCTCTAAAGAGTCCTATATAAGGTTCCTAGAGCCAACGACCCCAACTAAGAACACTGATCGACAACAATAGGCAAGCTATTGGGAGTGCCAGCATTCTCAAAAGGGACCAAACTTTAGGTGAGACTTTCGTGACTACTGTCATACCCCAATTTTGTCCGGCTTAGGTCCAAAACCTAACTTTCAACACAAAAATTACATAGTAGATTTAATTTATTTTTCTTGTTACAATATCTTTAATTAAAAAAATGAAAATAAAAAATAAAATAGATAAGAAATAATACAAATTACAAAAGAAAATAAAAAAGGGGAGGTGCAATAAAA
Source organism: Astragalus membranaceus (assembly GCA_039519185.1). Lineage (NCBI taxonomy): Eukaryota > Viridiplantae > Streptophyta > Magnoliopsida > Fabales > Fabaceae > Astragalus > Astragalus membranaceus. Next base: position 90,537,645 of record CM076854.1, on the reverse strand, counting down.
GATTATTATTACAAAAAAAAAGGAGAATGTCCATGTACATAACTTGGCCCAAGAATGTCAAAGTTACAAAAATACAAAAATAAACCAATTACCCAAAACTGCAGCTACTTTGCAAAGGTGATTTCTCTCTCTTCGGACATCATTTCGACGATCCGACCGGTGAAAGTGAAGATAGATGTCTCATGAACTTGGTGTCAAAAAACAACGATGATCCAACGGTTAACGAATCCAGAATCGCACTCGTACGGTGGCTGGTTTGAGAGAAACGGGAGTTGTTTTTTCTACTTTTGCGAAGGCAATTTATCTCTCCTCAGACCTCGTTTCGACGATCCGAACGGTAGAAGTGAAGATGGATGTCTCATGAACCTGGTGTCAAAAAACAACGATGATCCAAGAGAGCAACAAAAAGAAAAGAAAAGAATTAAAAAGAAAGAAGAGAAGCTAGAGAAAGAGAAAAAGACATATAAGAACAGGAGAAAATCATGCATTCAGCATTCATAAGCGAAAGAAAAAGAAAATCATGCATTGCGTACAGACAAGAGAAGAAAAGGAAAATCATTGCATTCATCAAGCATAATCATGCATTCATAAGCGAAAGAAAAAGAAAAAATCATGCATTGCGTACAGACAAGAGAAGAAAAGGAAAATCATTGCATCCATCAAGCATATAGGAACAGTAGAAAATCATGCATTCATCCAACATAGACAAAAGAAATAATAAACTCCTCATTCATCATAAGAAAAAGAAAACAGCAATCATGGCATTTGCGTTGCATGCATTTGTTCATTTTCAGCTACAGGTACAAAGAGAGGATGAACACTTCGGTGTTAGCCCTCGCCCCCAGATTCCAGGAAATGTTTCCCAAGTTGGGAGTTCAAAAAAAAAAAAAAGAAGAAAAGAGAGAAATAGAAAAGAGAGCGCTCAAGCGCGCATTGCGGATTGGAGCATAGAGACCATCGCTCCCTTCTGCCCAGGTCTCACGTCGCGTACGAGCAACGCGATGGACCGCAGCCCCATGTGAGGTTCAACGGAATAGTTGTATCAGCCTAAGATGCAGTGGACGCCGTGCATTGATCAGTATATCAGTTCTGGAGCTGATAACGATCCCCCCGGTCGCTCGAAAAGGCCAACAGGAAGCGTGCTCCTCAAAGCCACGTGCAAACTCGGATTCGCCAAGAGTTCGTTTAAGGATTACAGGTTTTAGGCAGCCTAGGCAATTTACCGCTTTCTGCACGCCAAGTGCCCATTTACCGCTTTCTGCACGCCAAGTGCCCATTTTACTTTTCTGTTTGCACGCCAAGTGCCCATTTTACTTTTCTGTCTGCACGCCAAGTGCCCATTTTACTTTTCTGTCTGCACGCCAAGTGCCCATTTTACCTTTCAGTCCGCACGTCAGTGTTCATTTACTATTTTCGCACCAACACGAAAGTGTCTATCTTTCCAAAAAAAAACAAAAAAAAAAAAGAAGAAAGAAAATTCGGATTTCTCCAAATGGACAAAATTGGTATAATTTCTGAATTCTTTATTTCTATTTTACCTTCGAAATATGTCTTGCGCAATTCATATTTCTTGGTAAAATCCAAATAAAGAGGGGCAGCTGTCATACCCCAATTTTGTCCGGCTTAGGTCCAAAACCTAACTTTCAACACAAAAATTACATAGTAGATTTAATTTATTTTTCTTGTTACAATATCTTTAATTAAAAAAACGAAAATAAAAAATAAAATAGATAAGAAATAATACAAATTACAAAAGAAAATAAAAAAGGGGAGGTGCAATAAAAGATTATTATTACAAAAAAAAAGGAGAATGTCCATGTACATAACTTGGCCCAAGAATGTCAAAGTTACAAAAATACAAAAATAAACCAAGTACCCAAAACTGCAGCTACTTTGCAAAGGTGATTTCTCTCTCTTCGGACATCATTTCGACGATCCGACCGGTGAAAGTGAAGATGGATGTCTCATGAACTTGGTGTCAAAAAACAACGATGATCCAACGGTTAACGAATCCAGAATCGCACTCGTACGGTGGCTGGTTTGAGAGAAACGGGAGTTGTTTTTTCTACTTTTGCGAAGGCAATTTATCTCTCCTCAGACCTCGTTTCGACGATCCGAACGGTAGAAGTGAAGATGGATGTCTCATGAACCTGGTGTCAAAAAACAACGATGATCCAACGGTTAACGAATCCGAAATCGCATTGTCAATATGGCTGGTTTGAAAAAAACGAAAATTGCTTTTCTATGTTGTTTTAGTCCCACATTGCTTGGGAGAAACAAGAACTACCTAGCCTTTGGCTATAAAAGAGATGGAGATGCAAAGGCTATGGACATGGGTGATTGATGGGGTAAGTGATCTTTTGGGCTAGCATTTGCAGTCCATTAGATTAAAAGCCTGTCTTTAATTCTTTTGGACTAGCTTTTGCAGTCCGTTAGATTGAAAGCCCGTCTTTAGTTATTTTTGGGATGGCCGTTGAGGTCCTTTACTTGGTGGTTTTCGGGTGAAAACGGACCAGATAGGAGTCCGGTTCGCGGTTGATATGGTCAGATTGCTCGGTCCGTTTCGGCGTTGATCGCATTGATCAGCTGGAGGTTAGTTTTGCATTTATTTATTTAATTTATTTATTTATTTTTGTACATATTTATTTATTATGTATACTGTTTATTTATGTACATACTTATTTATTATTTATATTGTTTATTTATCTATGTAAATAATTATTTATTATTTATTCATTTATTTATTTATATGTATAGTTATTTATTTATTAATTTTACGCTTTATTAATTGTTAGTGTCGTCATTAATTTTTTTTAAATACACAAATTATTTTATAAAAATTTCAAAAATATAAATAGGGGATTAAGTCGACTGTACAGTCGGATTAGTCAGCTTTTTAGGACTACAAATGAACCGTTACGGATCATGTCCTAAAATCCCTATTTAAAACAAACAATTTCTAAATTAAAATAAATACAAACATACTTCTTTCCCCTAAGTAAACCTTTTTCCCACCAACCTTTTTTTCAAAATAACAGATTTTCTTTTCCCTAAACGAGAATCAATCCAATTGCGAAAACTCTTCAAAATCAAACTTTGTTAAGTAGTCTTGCGAAGCCTTTGCTTGCATGATTATTAACAATGAGGTACCAGTGGCGATCACTTGGAGCCTTTGCTCAATTGATCATCATGAACGCCTAATTTTCCTAAAGATTTTCACTAAATCAAAAACTTTGTTAGTAGTCTTGCGAAGCCTTTGCTTGCATGATTATTAACAATGGAGTGCTAATGGTGGTCACTTGGAGCCTTTGCTCAATTGATCATCATGAAAGCTCAATTCTCACAATTAAACAAGATAAAAAACAAAAACCGTTTTCCAAACAAACAAGAACTACGTAGCTTTGAATTCTCCATCGCACCGGGAGATACGTAGGAGCGGGCCATGTCCCGTCAAGCACTTCTTTCTAAAAACCCTTTTTTCTTCCTTTCTCGCCAAAAATAAAAAATTTTATTAAGTTCTTTAATTCATTTTTCAATAAGAAATAAAGAGGCAAATTAGGTATTTTTCAAATCAACACTTAAAACCACACATTTAATTAAAGGTTCCCTCTCAGTAGAGAGGACGCGTGAGGTGCTAATACCTTCCCCGCGCGTAGCCGACCCCCGAACCCAAAACTCTCAGTTTTCAAAGGCCAATCGCTTTCCAATAAAAGGTTTTCCTAATATTTTCCTTGATAAATATTAGTGGCGGCTTCATTGTCTTAAGAAAAGTTGTGAACGAGGAAGGTTCTCCCTCGGGGACTTTTTCGGGCGCAACAACCACCCAACAGGACGCACATCCAGCAGGCCATCACTACGCGGTCTCGTTCTAACTTAGGTTATTCTCCAGTCCGGGTACAGGACTATTCTCACGTGTGTGCAAAAGCGTGATAGTGAGTGTGTGAAGGAGCAAAATGTCAATAATACCCCCCAAGCTGCAAAACAAACAAACATATATACAAAAAGTGGTCTTCTATCCTAGGGTTTTCATATCGCAAAAGAATAATATGCAATGAAAATAAAAGATGGAAATGAAAGGGTAAAAATAACATTAAATCAACAACCAATCCTACAACTAATTAGACTAGGTTTGACTCTCTAAATTGTCCCCAGCGAAGTCGCCAGCTGTAGCGACCGAAAAATCCGGGTGAGGATTCCTCGAAGGTTCAAAAATGAAGCCGCCACCAAAGTTTAGTTTGAGGGCAAATATTGGAAAATCCCTTTTTGAATGGATAAGGGTCCTTGAGACCAGATTAGGGTTCGGGGGTCGGTTATGCGTAGGGAAGGTATTAGCACCCCACGGCATCCTTCCTAAGGAAGGTTACCTACTAATTAGTTGTAGAAGCGAAAGTTAATTTTGAAAACATTTATTTTTACCCTTTTATTGTGAATTAAAAAGAAAGAAGAAAATCGATATTTTATTTAGAAAAAGGATTATTTTTGAAAAGACTAAAAAAGGTTTTTTATTAGTGCAACTGACAGATGTGGGCCCCCATCTGCTCCTACGTATCTCTTGGTAGACAATCAAATCACACGTAGTTCTTGGTAGAAAAATGATTGTTTGTTGGTGTATTTTATTTAGGGACTTTAGGACTCCTGAGTGATCAGTTCATTTGTCCTAAAATGATGACTAACCCGACTGTACAGTCGGCTTAGTCCCCTATTTTGTGAAAATAGAGTTTTTGGAGTTTGGAAAATGGTTTGAAGTGTGTTTGTTTGATTTTATTGGAATAGGGGTTTTTAGGGCCGTACGGCTCATTTATCCTAGAACGCTGACTAACCCGTCTGTACAGTCGGCTTAGTCCCCTATTTTAAAAATTTGATTTGGGGAAAGAGATGTGTTTGGGTCTATTTTGATTTAGAAATTATTTGTTTTAAATAGGGATTTTAGACCATGATCCGTAACGGTTCATTAGTGACCTAAAAAGCAGACTAACCCGACTGTACAGTCGACTTAGTCCCCTATTTATATTTTTTGAAAATGAAATATTCATCTATTTATTTTTTATAGTTTTTTGTAAAAGAAATTGTTTTGAAAAGAAATAAATAAGAAAACGAAAAGGGGCTGCATTAATAAAACGGGGGTGCAGTTAGAGCAGATGGCTGTATTATTAAAAAGGGAGGTGTGGAAAGCAGAAGCCCAGTTCGTTTCTGGCCTGCGAGAACGTGGGCTTCTCAGGGGGGAGCGTATTCAGGAAAACGGGAGGGTGTGTTTAGTAAGCTGAAATAATAAATAAAATAAAATTAAAATGAAATAGAATGGGAAGGGGTATAAAAGGGAGAATTAGGTTTTGTGTAAACCTAGTTTCCTCTCTTCACACGGCGCCGTCCACACTTACACCCTCTCAACCCTAATTTTCATTTCCCTCCCCCATTTGCGCCGCAACCGGAAACCAGAAGAGAGAGAGAGAGAGTTTGAACCTTCGAGGAATCCTCACCCGAATTTTTCGGTCGCTACAACCATCAACGAAACAACCGCAACAGTTTGTCACTGAGCAATAAATAGCACTCTAGATCCGGACATGCAAGCTCTATCAATCGCGAGCTACTTCACTCTCCAACCCTAAAGTAGGCCAAAACACACTGATAAGCGACGTGCTTTACATATTTCGCCATTAAATATATATCTTTTGGCATATACCAGTTACTGAGGAACAAACTTTGCGTATTTGAATTGTTAAAAAAATTGAACCCTAAAGTACCCCAATACACATTTAACGTCTCAATTTACATCTCTTGTCATAGAATTAATTCTTTTCACTAACCAGTTATTGAGGAAGGAACTTCGCGTATTTAAACTGTTAAAATATTTTTGATCCCCAAAGTAACTCCTAAATACAATGTTTAGCATCATATTTTGCGTGTTTTGTAATGAAATTAATTTTTGGAGAGCGGTAATATTACCTAGATACCGGTATAAAATATGGTGACCCATGCACATACTGATAAGATTACATTTTTCAGTGCAAAACAAGCAAAAATCAGTTGATAAAAAAGTCAAAATTGGCGCTAGACTCACTTTTAGATTTAAATATTATTGATAGAAATACATTAATAATTGAAAATAGAAATTACCATTTTTAAAATTATTTGATAGAAATATATTAAATAAAAATTATATAATACTATAAGACAAGATAACACGTTTCATTATTTTATTTTTTTCAGCCCTGAGAATTGAGTAGACAATTGTTGTCAAAAAAAAAGAATTAAGTAGAATACCACGTTTATTGCCTATTGCAGTTCTTTTGTTAATTAAATAAATGTGGTTGTCTTCCCAAAGATAAATGCATTTATTAAAATTGGGGTGTATGTGAAAATAATATAAATATAAATATATAGTGCAAATTGTAAAACAAATAATAAGAATTTATTTATGTATTAAATGTTAGTGGAAGCCATGTATAGTGGTTAAGGCAAATTGCCCACATTTTTCTAAGGGCAACCCAGGCCTCTCCATTTTCATGGGACTAATTGCATGAGAGAAGATAGCCATTGAAGGAAAAAATAAGTGCAAAAGAAGTATATGCTTAAAAATTTTTTGAAGCAACAATAAGACGCAACACTGAAGAAGAGGTCACACAATTCTGGAAACGAAAGAATGTGCTAATTGAAATATATATCCTTATAATTGAATTTTTAGTGTTTTTATGTGTTTTTAATTTAGAATATTAAAATATGCTAATTTTTATATTTTTATTCTTACTTTTTATACTTCTTAAATATTAAAATATCAAAGACTAACTTTTATATTTTTTTATATTAAAATGTTAAACTTTTATTTTTTAATCTTACTTTTATAGTATAGTTTTTCAATTTTATTATCTTTTAATTTATAATATTGCTAACTTTTAATAAATTTTAAGGGTTCCCACGTGGGGATCCATAGGGATGGGGGAGGAAAACTCCCCGAAGCAGAGATCGGGGACGGGGAGAAAGGCATGTTTTGGAGATGTGGACAGGGGAAGCTGTGAAGTACTCCCCCCTTGCCCCACCTCATTGCCATCCCTATTCCTGCTTTCTTCTACTTTCCCAGTCTGTAAAAGAACATCTGTTTTTGCCTTTCTAATGCTTCTAAATGAGTTTGCACTCAAATAAGATCATTAGCAAACCCAGAGAACCTGAACAATCTTTTCATCTCTACAAATTCTAGCCTGAAAGTGGTGGAAAGAAAGGTAACTAAATTACCAGCTGAAAAAACAAGGGAAATACACAGGCAAAACATTGATAAAAATGTGCAATTTGCTTCCAACAAATCATTCGGGGCAACATAATATGTTGTTGACAAATATATATTTTCCAACAACTCGTTTGTTGTTGGTAAAAAACTATGTTATTCCCGACAACTTCGATCACTGTTGAGATAAATATGTTTTTGTTAACGATAATAATATTGTTATGAAAATATTTTCTTATCTCAATAACTAGTAAATGTTGTTGACATATGCAACTTTTTGCCAATATCTACGTTATTGTTGAGAAAAAGTCGCTACCTTGTCTATTTATTCTTGTAGTGTGTGTATACTTTTGGAAGCTATCTGAATCTTTCAAGGATTAGAACTTGTACCTCATTTGCCCAACATGTACCAAATAGGTCGCTTAGGCATATTATGTACCTAACTAACATTTATATGGAATGAAAATGCATCAAATTAATCAAAATATAATAATATAACAAAATTATGTGTGAATTAAATAATATTAGAAGCTCTATCATCCTCAAGCAAGAGTTGAGAGTGAATCAGAGGTTATCCAACAATCAAATCCTTCACAAATCAAGTAAATAAATAAAAGTGGCTTAAAATCTTAGACTTCAGTACCTCACTGGTATAGTGATTTGGTAGCATAACTTATTACCTGAATTTTGTTAAAGTTGAATTAAACTTCTATCACTTCCGGTCTCAGAGCTCAGAAATTCACTCTACAAAGATTGAGTCTGACTAATGAAAAGCATTGCGCCGTTGAAGGAAAGTCAACAATCGGGGTTTCATTAGTAAAATTTATCGGGAAAAATGTTGTTATTGTTATTAGAACAAAAAGAATCCAAATATGGATATGAAGTAGTAAAAGTAGTGAGAGAGAAGGAGATGGCTAAACCTATTCTCGCTTCCAATATTTTTTTTCTTTTCCGTTAAGAAAATTCAATCAATTAAAAACCTTTTTTGATCGCTTCACTTTTATACATAAGGGGGGCACAAATAAGTCTTTGCTTGCATCCCAAAGAGTTAGAAATCCTATAACCTCGTAACTCAATTACCACTGCCGGGGGCAAAGCTTTACTTGTAAAGCTGTCAATTTGGCCCACGTGGGCCAGCCCACCTTAGGCCCACATGGCCTATGGGTCAAAAGCCCACAACTAGATTTGTTTAGTCTTCCAAGTGTGTTGAATACTCTTTCTGACTATTGCAATCCTCTTATTTAACTCTTAACATTCCTCTTATTTAATTCTGATTTTTTGTTTTTTGGATACTTTGATAGAAACATATACGCAGCTACTTAAATTCTGAAAATGATTTTTTAAAATCCTTTTTGAATGGTATAACTGACCGATCATATTTTGTTTTCTATGTTCATGTTATTGATGTAGAAAAAGTATATGGCAGCTATGCTTTATATATGGTGGTGGTACGTTTGTGAGTACAATCCTCATAGGGCTTGTGAATTGTTTGTTTGCATTTTATTATTCAACATAATGTCATATGTTTGATGTTTGTTTAAAGATTAAACCACGCACTTCTTATTCGCACCCAATTGAAAAGATGTCTAAATTGTTTGGGCATGACTTCTAGGAATCTGCTGCTGACCAAGTTGTTCTGTGTAACCTCTTCAACAATAAATTTTGTTGTGTCATAGAAATTTGTTTGCTTCAACTTTGCCTCAAGGTTTGGGTTTCTAATTTGAATATGCAATGTTTCTTCCAATGTATGTGAAATTGACAGAGATTGAAATAACCAATCCGGAGTCGATCGAGAAAGAGAAAACAAACTTACAATGCATAAGAAAGACTGACTCCAACGGCTTTGACGAATGTGTCAGCGATGCGGTTGTGAAAGGGGTGGCCAAGGTCAAACAATCCCTTCTTATCAAATGAAATTTTCTCAAAATGAAAGACTATTGAAGGCATCAATGAATACAAAGGTGAAGACCCTCCTCTCCCTAGTTACTGTGAGTAAAATTTTGTACATAACTCTCATAATGATTAATTTTTAAGTCACTAATAAGATACCAAGAGAATGTTGAGTTACACACTCAGTTTCAAAGGCACTGAAAAGATATCATCTGATAGGATCTTAAGTAAAAGAAGGGTCTTTTTATTAATAAAGTAGTAGTGGAGGAATATTAATGGTCTGTGTAATAATTAAGTAGTAGTGGGGGAATATGAATGTCAAAGTTGAAGAGTAATAGAGACGTCAGGTTGGAGAATAAATAGAGTTGGAGAGTAGTAGAGAAGGCGGGCTGGTTTTGGGATTGGAATTGGGACTTGGGGCTTGGCAATTCTATGTTGCCATTTTACTATTTTCTTCATCTTTGTAATCTGATCTTATGCAATATTGAGAGATCCTCAAAATTGTTGATTTAATACAAAGAGATTGTTCATTTTGTTCTTATATTTTCATGGGCTCTCATCAATTGGTATCAAAGCACTCGATCTTGAGTGCTCCAAGAAAAAACACAGATGCTGCCAGTGCAACTATAAGACGCAACATTGAAGAAGAGGTCACACAATCCTGGATACAAAAGGCGAAAGGGGATGGACATCGATCTCGATGTGATCATGCTCCGTGTAGAAGAAGAAGCGATGCACTCTTGGAGAAGGATTACGGGATCTATTTAGATATGAAATTGCAGTTGTTACATCAATTTTATGTTACTGCAAGGTCAAGAAAATCAGAGAAGAAGACCAAAGAACCAGAAGAGGAAAGATGTGTTTGCGAAATCAAACAAACCAAAAGAAAGAATCAAAACAGAGGAAACTGAGAAGGAAAAATTGGAAGAAAACAGAAGCGAAGGTTCGCATGATAGATCCATGGGTTTCGTTTCAGAAAAAAGAAATGATGGCCTCAAAAACTTTTACGTGGTTAAGGCAAATTGTCCACATTTTCCAAGGGCAACCTAGGTAGGCCACAACATTTTCATGGGACTAATTGCATGAGAGAAGATAGCCATGGAAGGAAAAAATAAGTGCAAAAGAAATATAAGCTTAAAATTAATATATACTATTCACATTTATATCCGGCAAGTTGTGTTAGCGCTGTGGCTGAAAAGATGTGACGAACGGTACCTGCAAAAGAACGAAAGTTAAGAAAACAACCAGAGGGGTCTTGACGACGCGCCCTTAAGGATTTATCCGCCTCTACAGCGCAAATCCCCCGAGGGTACAACCGGTCTCGTCTGATTACACAATAGCGAATCAGGAATCCGAACTGGCAAGAAAGAACTTGTTTAGTGTTTCAGGAAAGATAACCCAAGAAGGTCAGAGAAGAGAAGATTTCGTTTATTTTTTGCGTTAACCGACTTGCTATCTGTTGGGAAGTCAGTCAAAGAAGAACTTATATCCACTCAGTTTGTTATGCTAAAATTGTGGAATGTTGAGAGTGCTCCCCAAGTAATGTACCTAGACGCTTTTAATTAAAATGAATTTAGACAATACTTGGAGCTCAAGTAAATAGTTATTAGGAAAATTATTTAATAGTAATATTTAATAAAAATAAATATGATTAATCAAAATAGCTTAAAATAGGCATTATTGGATTGCTCACGTAAGTCCAATAATATTATATATAAAAATTAATATCTCAATAAATAAAAGTAATGCAAAGTCAAGCAATGTAGGACTTCTATACTTTTGAAATATCTCATAAAATCAATAAAGTCACAACAATCCCCCACATATTTCAAAAGTTGGAAAAAGAAATAAAGAAAGGAAGTTTCCTGGGTTATCATCGTAGATGTAATGCATCGGAGCTGTATAGCAAGCTATGGAACCAGTCCTCGACAGATGAAACATAACATACAGTGAATTGGTTTAGCAAGCTATGGAACCCAAGACACATGTTATTTGTTAGAGGTTTCACCATCACATTACACCCCCACAGTTCTTGCTGTTTCCGCCGTTTTGCGCTACTAGGCCGTGCGCGTGCTCGGTATTCATGAGTGCTCTAGAGATCTCACCAGGATCTCATGCAAGCGGCCCCACTTGACACTCATATAGGTGATTTCATCAAGTATATGCTGCAAGTCATACAACACCCATAAGGGCTATGATAATCATTAAAAGCTTTAAGCTTAACCTCTTTAACCCTACAGTCTAGCACTATCACAATAACATCATAACATCACATGAAGGGACAAGAATAAAATTAATTACGTGAATTAATTTTTCAGTGCTAGCAATGTCAAGAAGCGACTTGTTTTTACCACATTGAACCTTCTTCATGGGATCTCCAATCACAAAGGTTGGGTTACCATCACTTCTTGATTTCAATTGGCTTAAGTCCCATTCCCCTCGAAGTTTCAAATATCAGTTTCTTCCCTAAGGGTTTTGTTAGAGGATCGGCCGAATCCATTTCTGACTTCTCATAATCGATCGATATTACTCCATATATTTGCAATTGTTTGACAATATTATGTCTCAATTGCACATATCTATTTTTGCCATTATAGGTCTTATTCTTTGCAACGGCTATTGCCGACTGACTTTAACAATGTTTTAACACAGATGGTGTCGGTTTTATTCCCAAAGGAATTCCAGCTAAAAGGTTCTTCACCCATTCAGCTTCAGTACCAGCCAATTCTAGAGCTACAAATTCCGACTCCATAGTCGATCTAGCTATTATGAATTGTTTGGCTGACCTCCAAGTTACCGCACCACCACCAAGTGTAAAAATATAACCAGTAGTGGATTTTGTTCTTATCTGAATCAGTTATCAAGTTAGCATCGCAGTATCCTTCTAATACTGCGGGAAATCCACTATACACAATACCATAATTCATGGTACTTCTCAAGTATCGCATGATGTGAGCAAGTGCCTTCCAATGTTCCTGGCCAGGATTGTGAGTGTACCTACTCAGACGACTGACTGCGAACGCAATGTCTAGTCGAGAAAGGTTCATTAAATGCAGTAGGCTCCCAATTACTTGGGTATACTGAGGTTGGTCAACGGGATCACCTCTATTTTTCTTCAAGTGAGAGTTAGCTTCATAAGGGGTACTCAACGGGGTCGAGTTATAGCGACCAAACTTCCTAAGAAGTTTTTCAACATAATGTTCCTGTGATAGTATAATACTATCACCTTCCCTAATGACTCTAACTCCTAATATTACACTTGCCTCACCCATATCTTTTATATCAAAATTAGATGAAAGAAAATACAATCAGAGGTTTTGCAGCCAAGTTTTTATTTTCTTAGGATCAGGCAACATGACTTTAGCAAAACACCCCCACACTTCTAAATATTTCAAGTTATGGGGAAAAAGAGAATTCACATTCTCTAAACAATTTTAATAATCTCATATGGTAAGAAGATATACCTTACCTCCATGCTCAAGTAGAGGGGTTCTTCATTAGACAATCTCAATTTGTCTGAGCCCATCAAACAGAGAATCTACATCTTGCATTATGCGGCTTGGACAAGACATTCTCTCCCACCGTAGAATTATTCTCCTCAACAGATGAACCTCATCAAAAAGAAGATTTGTTATCGCATATAATAATGATTAAGAACAATTTGACATAAAATCGGCTCACAGTATTTATTTGTCAATCTCAAACATATTGACCAAGTAATCAAAAGGTTATTAAAATCAATTTATCTAGAGCATCACTTTTCTGTTACGAGACTTAACAACGAACAAAGCGTGATGATTGAAGTGTTGACTGTGACCAAAGAACCTCAAATATTGTCTTATTATAATTCATGAAAATTCCAAGTGGAAATGTTTCTAGGAGCTTTCTAGAGTTGCACATGAAGTCCCTCACAGATAAGAAACAAAAGACAAGTCATATTCTTACAGATAATGTGACAAAATTGTTATCACCTCTTGATGATTAGTAACTATTGCATACTAAAAAAAAAATCTTAACTCTTACAAGCCTTAGCATCAACTATTGAGTGAAGTAATATCCATGTACATATCTGAAGCTAATGTGGCATAAAGTGCACCTTTGAATCAAACAAATTGACAAGTTTTCCTGGCTGAATTTCATTGACATCATTCAGATATGAACTATTTTCCTAAATCTGATATATGCTCAGTTTAAAAAGTTTAATACTATCTGCAGTCATGCTCATCCCAACTGAGTCCCACACATACAGAAAATGAAAGTAGAGATCTAGTGTTGCGAAACACCTAAAATGTCTTGATTGATCTAATGTTTCAAAACACATAAAATGTCTTCATGGTTGCAAACAATAAACTAACATATATTCACAGATTTGGGGCTCTATTGCAAACAACGGACCAATAAACTAGAAACCTATTATTTTCACAGTGAAATTCTTGACCTAAGGGAGAAAAGGTTCACGTTTTGGCAAGGAACAAAGTCACATAAATACAAACTATTGCAGATAGTTTCAATTGTAAATTTGATGCATACAACAAGCAAAGAGTGTGATTGAAAGAACACATTTTCAACAAATAAACAGAACTAAGGTTCTTTGAAGCCTTTAAGCAAACACATGATAAACAAAAAAACCCCACATTAAAATTCAGAGCTTTAATTCATACAAAGGAAAATGTGACGAGGGTACCTGCAAAAAATGTGACGAACGGTACCTGCAAAAGAACGAAAGTTAAGAAAACAACCAGAGGGGTCTTGACGACGCGCCCTTAAGGATTTATCCGTCTCTACAGCGCAAATCCCCCGAGGGTACAACCGGTCTCGTCTGATTACACAATAGCGAATCAGGAATCCGAACTGGCAAGAAGGAACTTGTTTAGTGTTTCAGGAAAGATAACCCAGGAAGGTTAGAGAAGAGAAGATTTCGTTTATTTTTTGCGTTAACCGACTTGCTATCTGTTGGGAAGTCAGTCAAAGAAGAACTTATATCCACTCAGTTTGCTACGCTAAAATTGTGGAATGTTGAGAGTGCTCCCCAAGTAATGTACCTAGACGCTTTTAATTAAAATGAATTTAGACAATACTTGGAGCTCAAGTAAATAGTTATTAGGAAAATTATTTAATAGTAATATTTAATAAAAATAAATATGATTAATCAAAATAGCTTAAAATAGGCATTATTGGATTGCTCACGTAAGTCCAATAATATTATATATAAAAATTAATATCTCAATAAATAAAAGTAATGCAAAGTCAAGCAATGTAGGACTTCTATATTTTTGAAATATCTCATAAAATCAATAAAGTCACAGCAAGTTGTTGTATATTTTATAAGACATAAAAGCAGAGAGAAGGAGATCAAAATATTAGACGGCAAATATTGAGACCAAGAATATGCAAACCAATTCCCCCCGGTTTATTTGTAGCATTCTATTCTACTTTGCTATTGTTGCCTACGTCAAAAACGAAATCCAATAACTGCATCATAAATCTCAATACAAATATCAAATATCAAATGAAAAGTTTTTCGTTGATTTAAACATTCATGCAAATAAAATAAAAAAGATTAGCAGATAATTTGTTTTGAATTTGTAGAGAAAAGAAGCATCTCCTTAACCCAGAAATATGTTCATGTTTTTTTCAATAATATTCAGAGAAACATTTTATTCCAGCAATAGTGTAGCAATTCTGGGACACAACTTAGCTTCAAAATGAAGGCATAATTGACAACAACATTATTACACCGACCAAACACCACTTCTCTTAAAAAAGTCTTCAAGTTCCTATCATAGTATCCAAGTAAATAACTTGGAAGTTCCCCACCCAACACAAGCATCACTTAGGTAAATATATTCTCATTTTTAACTATCAAAATGAGGGAAGATTACTAAAGGCATATAGTTTCCAAACACGCATCTACTATCTATCTATACCATTTACCCACTACCAAAATACTAATTTTATCTTTTTCCTAACTAAATAATTGGAGGATATTTAGGTAATTTCACTTTTTCACATTTTCCAACTTTTTCATTCTCTCACACACTTTTTCACTCTGTCTCACATTTTTTACTCTCTTCTCCTCTTTCTTCTTCCAAATCTCTCATTTCTCTATTTTTCATACTTTTTTCACTCTCTCTCACACACTTTCTCACTCTCTCACACACTTTTTCAAACTTACCATTTATCTACTACCAAAATATCAATTGTATGCTTTTCCCAACTAAATAATTGGAGCATATTTAGGTATTTTCATTTTTCACATTTCTTCACTTTTGCACTCTCTCTCACATTTTTTCACCCTCTTCTTCTCTTTGTTCCTCTAATTCTCTCATTTCTCTATTTTCACAATATACCTACTTTAATTTCATCTATATGTCACATTCATTTTTGCTCTTTACTATTTTAAAAAAATTCAAATTTTGACAAAATTTTAATATCCGTTTATTTACACGGGGTGATATTTAGGCTAATTAAATCTGTCAACTTTAAAATTGTCTTGATTTTCAAAGGATAATGTTCTCACTAATTAAATTTTGTCTGAGTTCATACATTACCCACTACCAAAGTACCAATCTTATCATTTTCCCAACTTAGCAATTGGAGTTTATTTAGGTAATTTCATTTTTTCACTTTTTTAAAACTTTTTCATCTCACACACTTTTTCAAACTTTTTTACTATCTTCTCCTCTATCTTCGGCTAACTCTTTCACTTCTCTATTTTTCACGATATATCTACTTTAATTTCATCTACATGCCTCCTTCTTTTTTCCTTTTTACTATTTTAAAAATTGTCAAATTTTGATAAAATTTTAATATTCTGTTTTTTTACACGGGGTAATGTTCGGACTAATTAAGTTGTTTATTTTAAATTTGTCAAAATTTTCACGTGGTAATGTTCGGACTGATTAAATTTTGACTGAGTTCATACATAAAAATAAAACGAAAACACCCGTGCGTAGGCACGGGTATACTGCTAGTTAAGTTACTAATAAGACACCAAGAGAATATTGAGTTACACACCCAGTTTCAAAGGCACTTAAAAGATATCATCGCATCTTGAGCTACAAAATATTGAAAATAGATATACTTGACAGTGACTCATAAAACAAATCACAACCACACTTCCAACCTCTCCACTTACAACCATCAGAATGCATATATTTGAAATACAATTTCACATCCAAAGAAGCTGATCTGTATGCTTATGAGTCCATAGATTAACAATAAACCGATCCAAGTTGTAGGCTTGCAAGATGAAAAGATATAAAGATGATTCATTATATAAAGTTATCAATATAAGCTAATTATAAAAATCATGGACTAACAAAAAGAATAGATGGTTGCTATAGATGGATGCTGTATTACTTCATCATTTTAAGCTACAGAATAACTCAAATTGTTTAAAAGTAAGCTAAATAGTTGACAGAAGCAGATAAACACATATTGAATGTTTAACATTATGAAGAGTAATTTCATATGCTCCGCCCAAACCTGATAGTTCCTGCCATCAAAGCGCATGATCTCTTCCTCTCTCCTTCTTTCCATCCTTCTGATAGCTTCATCAATTGCAGGACGACTTTTCTTGAAGTTTGTCCATTCATCAGCAGATAAATCGATCTCTGTGGAAGGAACTTGTCTTCCATCTTTGTAATAAAATTCTCTAATTGATACAGATCTTTCCCCATCGGAATCTTCAAGAACGACATTACTGTTTTCTGATAGTTGACAAATAATGCGTTCCTCTTCAGAAGGTTCCTCATCGGTGGGGTGGGAGAGGAGATAAGATTGGATCACGGTTCTGACAAACTGCTTTGTCTCTGCGTGGGATAGGTTCATCCCGAGTCGATCTGAGGCGGCGACTCGGACCATCAACTCATCAGTGACTCCTTCTCTGTCAGCCTTATTCAGTATATCGACAACCGTTTCCTCAATTTTCCGTAGAGTTTCTGTTTCCATGGTGCAAAAACTGTGAAAGGGGAGAAGAGGAGAAAATGTGAAGTAGAGAATAAAGAAAAGAAGATGGGAACCCTCAACAATGGTGGAGGGAAGAAGAAATCACAAAATCTAGAGGAAGAAGAAAGAAAAGGGCGCGAAGGAAAAAGAACCTAACAACATTTTTTATCAGAGAAAATACCTTTATATATATATATATATATATACTATATTTTATATTTGTTTTTTGAATTTTTTTTAACAAAATTCTAATATCAGAGAAAATACATTTATATATATATATATATATATATATATATAATTATTTATTTTTGTTTTTTGTTTTTTTTAAAAAAAAACTGAAGAGGTTTTTTGAAAAATATATTTTTTGGTAAAAATAGTATTTTTTATAATTATTCAATGAATATTCATTTTCTAGTTATTGTAATCTATTGGATTTAAAAAAATTAATGGATGGATCCGATCCAATCCTTTAGTTGAAGTTAAGGTTTTTACCCTGATTTACCCCTCTTTGACTACATCAGCGTTGTATTTCCTATACTTCGTTTTCTTTTAATAATTGTATATTTTTTATGACATTTTAATTTTGGGTCACTTTGGGCTTTGTTTAGGGAGACTTCGGCCATGGGCCTTTGGTTGTGTGCAAATTGGGCTTATGATGTGGACTTAGGATCCATAGAGTCTACAATATAAATACTCTACCTTCATGTGTAATTTTTAGAACTTCTTGGACGAATGAAATTATTTCCTCAATCTTGCAAAGTTGAAAGTCTAGAGAGATACCTAGTGAGAGGTGAGAGTGGCAAGCACATGCATATGAGAGGTGAGGTTCATTATGAAGTTTCTCCAATGGTTCTTGAAGAAGAGGACTTTACTCACAACCTCAGGGCTAGAAACGCCCAACGTTGGTTGATCTTATCGCCTTCCAATAAGGTGTGGCGATCATTCATCCCATATCCATCTCTAGTCTCATCCACATTTGATCTTTTTTCTACTTTTCATGTAAGTTCATTGTGTTTTGTGTTGTATGTTATTCTTCATCTTCATTCATTTGTCAAGAACACTTGTCTTGATCTTGTGTGAGAATTCCTGAATTTGTCAATTTTCTAGATCCTATTCTCTAGATCTATTTTAGATCATATCAATTCGTCCTCTGATTTTGGTTGATCTTTTTTTTTCAACGGTTTCATTTATTTTAGGTTTAAATACGCTTTTACCCCCTGCAAATAGGGGGTGTTTTGCTTTTACCCCCTACAAAATTTTTTAAAAAAAAACACCTTGCAAAAACAACTTTTTTTAAAAAGGTCCTTCTGTTAACCTACTGTTACAAAAAATGCTGACGTGTCTGACTTGTAATTTTTTTATTCTTTTCTAATTTTTTTTAATGCTGAGTTGTATGTCAAATCATTATTTTTTGTTTTTCATTATTTTACATTATTCCCTATCTTCTCCATTTCCCATCTTCCCGTCAACACCCTCTCTTCAATCTTTTGCTCATCTTCTCCATTACTGCTATTGCTTCCTCTTTTGCTCTCCCTTTCTTCTTCAATAATGTTTCCCCTTCCCATAACAACAACATAGGTTTTCTCTTGGTTACAAATGGAAGTAACTCTCAACAACAATAAATAATCCCCTTCTACAAACTTTACAAATTGAAATTAAAATTGAAAGGAGAAAAGGGATGTGATGAACACAGAGCCAAGGGGGTTAGAAGCTTCCCTACAGCATCTCCTTCAACTTCACCATCACAATTCCTAATACTGATAAAGTCTTTCTTTTTTCATATGGGTATGTATTTGTTTGCAGAAAAGCGAAGAAAGATGCAATAAGGAAAACGAAACGAGTTTCAGATCTATTGGTGGAAGCAGTAAAAGATGAAGAACATGCATAGATTTGTTCGTGAGAGAAACATGCGTAGAGAGAGAAGGAAAGGTGAAGAACATATCCACAAAGAGTGAGAGAGAGATAACCGAAACTTAGAGAAAGTGGGAGAGGTTTTGGTAGTTGACGGCGATGGTGGTGGTGGTGTGGTGTGAGTGGTTGTGGTGGTGGTGGTGGTTGTGGTGTGAGTTCTGGGTAAGGAAGAGAGTGGTGTGGGTGAGAGAGAGAAGAGAGTGGTTTCTGGGTAAGGAAGAGAAAATTTGTAGGGGGTAAAAGCAAAACACCCCCTATTTGCAGGGGGTAAAAGCGTGCGTATTTAAACCTAAAATAAAAAAATAATGACATGAAATGCCAGTCGGCATTAAAAAAAATTAAAAAAGAATAAAAAAAGCCACGTAGACATTTTTGTAACGTCCAACTTAACAGAAGGGCTAACGCCAAAATGGTGAATTTTGTAAGGTGCTTTTTTTAAAAAAAATTGTAGGGGATAAAAGCAAAACACCTCCTATTTGCGGCGGGTAAAAGCGTATTTAAACCTTTATTTTATATTAGGTAATTTGGAATTGAGAATGGAAAGTAAGATGCAATAGAATCAATTTCCTTATTGTTATATTTCCTTATTGTTATACTACGTGTATCAACAATGTTGCAATGTGGTCAAAATACAATCATCTTGAAAAAGAACGGCAGATATTTTTTTTTGGTAAACCAATATACCCTCCACGACGATTGTGGAGACTAATCCGTCAAGGTATTTGAGATCCATTTAAGGGGTTGACCCCTCCCAACAAATGTTTTTCCATACGTGCCGGCTAGGGATCGGTGGATATAAAATTCATGATGTTTTTTCGATTGATACAACAATCTCTACCTTATTGACAGAGAGCGAGCCTGTGTAAATAAGCATTAGCTGCAACTTGTCTGCGATTCCTCACCCCACTTTCAGTCATGACCCTATCCCTTTTTCATTGTCTCCCAAGTAAAGTAAGTCTTTCTCTTTTTTCCTTCGTTGCTTCGACAAATTTATCCTGTACTTCATTACTAGTTGCTTTTGTGGATTGAGTAACAATATGGGGTTGGAATAGGCATGGCAACAAAACTCGTATCTGTGGGTATCAACCCGAACCCGTCTCGATTTGACAGGGTTTCCCCGCTTTGAGTGAGTTTGGGTTTGGGGTTTTCCCGATATCAAAATACGGGGACAGGGCGGGCAATGGGGATACAGGTCCCCCACCCCGAACCCGCCACGAATTTATAAAGTTACAATATTACCCCTCTTATTTTAGAAACCCTCCACATCTCAACTAAACCATAAATTTCTTTGTTAGCGCTAACGCCTCCCCAATATATTGATAGGATATTAAATAAAAATAGAGGGGCGGTTACTATGTGTGTGCGGTTGTCTTGTGGGCGGTTACTACCATAGGCTGTCTTGTGTTGTATTTATATTGTATTGTCCAGTCATTAGGAGTAGGTAAGTTAGTATTTGGAAGTTATTTTCTTTGGGAGGCCCTAAGCACCTCGAATCGCTCAAGAACTTGGGATAGATTAGGCCTCTCGAAGAGCCTATTATCATATTAATCTGTCCATGGATTCTGTTACCTATCATATATTAGAGGCTTTGATGTGTGCTAGAAGTTAGTTATGGAGTAACGAAAACAAAGATATGCTTTTAATATTGACTAATGGTGTTACTTCCCACTTTGAAGAGTGAATACGTCAATAGCATTTAGATAAAGAAACAAGACAACATTATGTGGCAACATTGAAAATTCTATTGCAAACTATCACTTGAAAACTTCAATTCCTATGTCCTTAAGAATTATCAACTTATTACAAAAGATATGGATATTTTATATGATCCTAACACCATCATATAAAAGACACTACAAATTCCCCCAAAAGAAACAAATGTGAGCACTCAAATTCAATTGAAACACAATAAGATACAAAAATACAAATTCTGGATAAAATCAAGGCATAAAAGAAACCCAAATGTCAATTACATATTATTGGACCACCTTTACCGAGAATATTTCAATTGAAGGTGTTACCTTGAAATAGCTAATATAACAACTTGGAAGTCCCAAACATGTTTATCACTATCTGTATGTTCCTAAAATACAAACAAAGCAAAAAATAATCAAAATTTTAAAATACAAAACTGTTGAGTCATTAGAGAGCTAATTAGTTTAATTAGCTCAAGTAGTTACGGTGTAACCATTCTCGTTAGAAGGCAGTTTGTTCTGTTGGAGTCAAGTTGTAACTACTAGCTCTATAAGAGCATTTTCCATTAATGAAAGAAGTCATGCTTTGCCATTCTTTGCAATTGTTCTAACAAATTTGGCATAGAGCCCCATCTGGGGTCTGATCTTGCAAAGGAGAAATCTAAATTCACTCGAAGTCTCAACTATGGCGAACACGAATAGTAACGGAAACGAAGGGAATTTCATGCAACCATCCAGACCTCAACTTTACGGTCACTATGAGCATTGGAGCTTGCTAATGGAGAATTTCCTAAGATCGGAAGAATACTGGCACTTGATCGAAACAGAAATTGTGGAACCGGCGTAGGGAGTCGCGTTGACGGAAGCACAACAGAAGAAATTGGATGAGTCTAAAATCAAGGACTTGAAGGCAAAGAACTATTTGTTTCAAGCAATCGACAAGGCTACGCTTGAAACAATCTTGAACAAGGGACACCTCGAAAGAAATCTGGGAATCGCTGAAAAGAAAGTATCAAGGCAACGCTAGAGTCAAAAGAGCAACGTTGCAAGGACTGAGGAAGGAATTCGAAGATCTTGAGATGAAATCTAGTGAAACTATCACTGATTGCATTCCTAGGGTAATGCAAATCGCGAACAAAGAATGCAAGATGCCACGATTGTAGAAAAAATGAAATTCGTGAAAATGAGAACTCATGGAGAAAGAATGCAAGATGCCACGATTGTAGAAAAAATTCTCAGATCTCTCACCGAGAAATACAATTACATAGTATGCTCAATTGTTGAATCCAAAGACACTGACCAAATATCAGTCGATGAATTACATAGTTCTTTGATTGTTCATTAGCAAAATTTCCTCAAATTCAATAAAGGCAGTGGAGAAGAGCAGGCTTTGAAAACAACAGTTCAAAAGAGGGGAAATGCAATTGCTGAAACCAAAGGTAGAGGTGGCACCAGAGGAAGAGGAAGGCAGAATCGTGACACTGTAGAGTGCTACAAATGCAAGAAATTAGGGCACTATAGGAATGAGTGTCCTGATTGGGATAAGGAGGCTAACTATGCAAAAGCAGATGATGCTGAAATGCTCCTAATGGAAATTGCAAAATCTCAAGGAACAGGAAAGAAAGAATCTGGTTCTTGGATTCTGGTTGTGAAAGGATTCAACTGAATTTAGGGGAATTGCATTGAAGGTTTCAAGAATTACAAGAGAGAGTTGAGTTCCGTAGAACTGAATGAAGGTAACTGAATTCTATTCTCTGCATAACTGTGACAGTTATGCAGTGAGCTATTTATAGTAGTATCTAGTTACAATTAGGAAATTACAATTCTACCCTTACTAAGGGTCAGTTCCTATTTCTTCTTTGCCTATAGTACACTTTACTAACTTGAGGCCTATCAATACCCCCCCCCCCCCCCTAAAGCTCTCACATTGTCCTCAAGGTGTTGATTAGGAAACAGCTGCAACAGCTTTTCTGTCTTCTCCCAGGAATTGTCACAAGCAGGCAGATCCTTCCACTTGACCAAGACCTCAGCATCACCAGTGGCACTGTAGCGCAGTTCCAACAATTCTTCGACTTCTGGCTGCAATACTCCCTCCTCAGTCATGGCTGCAGGTATGTTTTGAGGCTGATAGTTGCCTGAGATGGTCTTCTTCAACTTGCTTATATGAAAAACTGGATGTATCCGACAATCAGGAGGTAATTCAAGTCTATATGCTACTTAACCAATCTTCTCCAATACCTTGTAAGGACCATAGAACCTCGGGCTTAACTTCTCATTCCTTCTTTCTGCCAATGACTTCCATCTATATGGAATAGCTTTCAAGTAAACCAAATCACCCACCTCTAGTGTGATATCTCTTCTCTTCTTATCAGCTTGCTTTTTCATCCTTTGTTGTGCTACGATTAGATTCTGCCTTAACTGATCCAACAGCGTATCTCTAGCATCATACAGCTGGTTAACTTCCTCAACATTAGAAGGTATAGCAGGTCCTTTTATGATAGGGCTAGGGTCCCTGCCATAGAGAGCCTTATAGGGGGTCATGGCTATAGAAATGTTGTAGTTAGTGTTGAACCACAACTCAGCCCAATCAATCCATTTAGTCCAAGACTTAGGATTATCACCAACAAAGCACCTCAAGTAGACTTCTAGGCATCTATTGGTCACTTCGGTTTGACCATCCGATTGGGGGTGAAAAGCTGTACTATAGTGGAGCTTATTACCTGATTGCCTCCATAATTCTCTCCAAAACTGACTCAAAAAGATTTTGTCTCTATCAGTGACAATTGTCTCTGGAAATCCATGGAGCTTGATTATGCCAGAGATGAAGGATGCTGCTACCTCCTTTGCAGTGAAGGGGTGTCCCAATAATAGGAAGTGAGCATATTTTGTTAGCCTGTCAATGACCACTAGAATAGTATCTTGCCTGCCTACTCTAGGAAGTCCACCTACAAAGTCCATGGAAATATCCGACCAGCTCTTAGATGGAATGGGGAGAGGTTGAAGTAGACCTGCTGGTGATAGTGTTTGAACTTTGTTTTGCTGACATTGTTGACAGTGCATGATGTATTCCTTGATATCCTTCTTCATTCCTTGCCAATAAAATACCCCCAATACTCTCTTGTATGTTCTAAAGTAGCCTGAGTGGCCTCCTTGCAATGAAGTGTGGAACTCCTTTAAGATAGTTGGTAATTTGGAGAATGATTTAGGCAAAACCAGACTGTTCCCCTTGTACAAAAAACCCTGTTTGATGCTAAATTTCTGATAACCTGCAGACTTCAATGCCATCTGCTGCACAGTTTGTTGTATCTTAGGACAGCTACGAATTTCCTCCTCCCAATTCTCCCAATCAGACAGAGTTACACTGGAAATTGCAGCAAACATCATTTGTCTTGACAACCCATCAGCTACCTTATTAGCACTGCCTGCCTTGTACTGAATTATAAAGTCAAAACCAAGGAGTTTTGAAGTCCATTTGACTTGCTCACCCCCCAACAGTTTCTGGTCATTGATAAATTGAAGACTCTGTTGATCGGTTCTCACCACAAACTGCTGTCCTAGAAGATAATGGCGTCATTTCTGCACTGCCAGTACGATTGCCATGAGTTCTCTTTCATAAGTAGACCTTTGTTGAGCTCTGATAGAGTTTCTGGCTGAAGTACGCAATAGGTTGCTCTTCTTGCATGAGAACAGCACCTATTCCCTGGCTGGATGCATCAGTTTCTATCACAAATTGTTTGTTAAAGTCTGGCATTCTCAAAACTGGCAGAGTTGTCATCAGTTTCTTGAGCAGATTAAAAGCATTTTCTGCTTCTTCAGTCCACTTCCACTTATCCAGCTTGAGTAACTCTGTTAGGGGCTTGGCAGTGATGCCATAATTCTTTACAAATCTCCTATAGTAACCGGTTAATCCTAGGAATCCTCTCAATCCTTTGAAATCCTTAGGAATTGGCCATTCCACCATAGCATATATCTTGTCAGGGTCAGCAGCTACCCCTTTTCCAGTGACCACATGTCCAAGGTAACCCACTGAATCCACCCCAAAGTCACATTTCTTCTTGTTCACAATCAATTTATTCTCCTCTAGTGCCAAGAAAATCTTCTCAAGGTGTACTGCATGCTCCTCCACTGAGTTACTATATATCAATATGTCATCAAAAAATACCAAAGCAAATTTTCTAAGAAAGGGCCTTAGAACTTCATTCATCAATGCCTGGAAGGTGGACGGGGCATTGGTCAATCCAAAGGGCATAACCAAATACTCGTAGTGTCCCTCATGTGTTCTAAATGCCGTTTTAGGAATGTCCTCTGGTTTCATTCTAATCTGGTGATAACCAGATTTCAAGTCCAGCTTAGTGAAAATAATGGCTCCATTTAATTCATCAAGCAATTCATCTATCAATGGTATTGGAAATTTGTTAGGTATTGTTATCTTATTTAGGGCTCGGTAGTCCACGCAAAATCTCCAACTTCCGTCCTTCTTTTTCACAAGGATAATTGGACTAGAGTATGGGCTTGTGCTCGATCTAATAATACCAGTTCTTAACATATCAGCCACCAATCTTTCAATTTCATTCTTTTGGAAATGAGGGTATCTATAGGGTCTTAAATTGGGGATACCAGCACCTTCTCTTAAGACTATGGCATGGTCAACAACTCTACTAGGTGGTAATTCTCCATTCTCATGAAATAAGGGCTCAAACTTATGAATTACAGTTTGTATTACCTCATGAGTTGCAGCTGGTGTAGTTTCCTTGGCCTCCAAGCTTCTGCAGTCAACCAGCAGCACTTCTTCTTGTGTATTCCCCTCCTTCAGTATCTCCTTCATCGTAGCTTCCCTCCTTGAGAGTGTAGGGTCCCCCTGGAGTAGAATGGTCTCATTTCCCACCTTAATCTTCATTGTTAATTCCCTGAAGTTTGCCTTGATGTTTCCCAATTTCTCCAACCAAGCAATACCTAAGACAACATCTTCTCCATCGAGAGGAAATACAAAGCAATCTACCTTTACTCTTAGACCCTGTAGTTGTATCTCAACATCCTTACAAACTCCACTTATCTTGATTCTCTCTCCATTTCCAATTTTCACCCAACAAGGTGGAATTGGAGTCACCAACAAGCCTTGTAACTCAACCAGTTTCCTTGATATGAAGTTGTGGGTGGCTCCACAATCCAACAATATCAGTATTTCCACTATTCCTATCAGCCCCTTGATCATGAATGAATAGTTGGAAGAAAGCCCAGCCATGCTGGCAAGATGCAAGCTCTTCATAGTGGCTTCCCAAACTATCTGCTCCTCATCTTCTTCCTCTGTTTCCTTCTCCTCTGTTTTTTCCTCATTTCCTTCCATATACAGAATTCGCAGCACTTTGTTCTTACAAACGTGCCCTGGTACATACTTCTCCTCACACGTAAAACAGAGCCCCTTTTTCCTTCTTTCTTCAATCTCCTTCCCTCCTACAAACTTGGTATTGGGCAGTTGCCCTGTTTTTGCAGGTTCAGTGGATTTAGATGTAGCGGTTGCATCTATGCTTGTCTTACTCGCATTCTTGAAGTTTCCCAGATTCCTTCCACCATACCTCCCCGTAGCCCCGAGTTTTTCCTCTGCTAGTAAAGCAATTTCCATCATTTCTGCGAGATTCTTGGGCCTCTGCAATCGCACCTCTGCTCTCACATCCTCTCTCAGACCATTAGAGAACATGCCTGAGAATAACTCGTGATCTTGGATCTTGATGTGGCTTGCAACTGCTTCGAACTTCTTACGATACTCGCGTACTGTTCCTTCTTGCTTCATATTCATTAACATTTCAAACGCGTTGGTGATTACCGTCGGTTGGAAGCGACGGAGAATCGCCTCTTTCAGACCGTTCCACGATTGCACTTCACTGTTAGATTCCCACCACTGCATCCACGACAGTGCCTCGCCTTCCATCGCCATTAACGCCGCATCGAGCTTCTCATCTTCGTCGATCTTTCGCACCTTAAAGAAACGTTCGATCTTCGTGAGCCATCCCAGTGCATCGTCACCGTTGAAGACCGGTAAATCCACCTTGCGAAGCCTTTTTTCACCATCGCCGTTGTTTCCCACGCTATTTGGTTTTTCTTTCGTTCTCGGGTCACCGGGTCCTGATGGACCCGACTTCTTTGTGTGTAACGCTTCCATGATCTCCTTGAATCGCGCCAACGTTTCTTGATGGCATTGTTCGCTGAGCGTCTCCGATTCTTGCATACGTCGTTCCAATTCCTCAATTCGTGGATCCATAGTCGATGAATTTGTCTTCTTCTTCGGCATGAACAGTCACAGAATCGATTGCTCTGAATACCAGTTGAAAGGATTCAACTGAATTTAGGGGAATTGCATTGAAGGTTTCAAGAATCACAAGAGAGAGTTGAGTTCCGTAGAACTGAATGAACTGAATTCTATTCTCTGCATAACTGTGACAGTTATGCAGTGAGCTATTTATAGTAGTATCTAGTTACAATTAGGAAATTACAATTCTACCCTTACTAAGGGTCAGTTCCTATTTCTTCTTTGCCTATAGTACACTTTACTAACTAGAGGCCTATCAGGTTGCTCAAATCATATGAGTGGTAACAAAAGCTGGTTCTCAAAACTTGATAAAGGATTTAAGAAGATAGTAAGACTAGGGAATGACACCAGATTGGAGGTGGCAGGAAAGGGCAGTATCAAGGTTCAAATGAAGGGAGTGATTCACACAATCACTGATGTGTTTTATGTACCTGAGCTGAGGAACAATCTTCTGAGCATAGGACAACTCCAAGGAAAGGGTTTGGCAGTATTGTTTGATGAAGGAATGTGCAAGATTTATCATCGCAAGAAGGGATTGATTCTTGAGTCCATTATGGAAACCTACAGAATGTTCAAACTACTTGCAGAGCCAATTGTGAATAACACTTCAAATGAAGCAAAATGTTTTCACACAGCAAGTGAGGATGAATCACTCATGTGGCATTACAGATATGGGCACTTGAGCCTTAAGGGACTGAAAAGCTTGAAGAATAAAGACATGGTGAAAGGATTGCCGCAACTATCAAATTCAACGAAGGTTTGTGAAGATTGCTGGAAAGGGAAGCAACATAGGGACTCCATTCCTAAAAAAAGCAAGTGGAGAGCTGCTGAGAGATTGGAATTGATACATTCTGATATTTGTGGTCCAATTACTCGTGCATCCAACAGCAACAAAAGGTACTACTTAAGTTTCATTGATGATTTCTCTTGAAAAACCTGGATTTATCTGTTAGGAGAGAAATTAGAAGCATTTTACAAGTTTAAGTGCTTTAAAACAATGATAGAAAATGAAACTAGTTTGAAAATCAAGTGTTTGAGAACTGATAGAGGTGGAGAATTTACCTCCACTGAGTTTGATAAGTACTGTACTGAACAAGGCATCAAAAGACAGTTGACTACAGCCTATACTCCACAACAAAATGGAGTGGCTGAAAGGAAAAAATGGACAATCATGAATATGGTGATAAATTGGAAAACAAGAGCAAGAGATGTATCTTGCTTGGTCTCAGTGATGAATCTAAGGGGTATCGTTTATATGATCCCAATGAGAAAAGAATTGTTGTAAGCAAGGATGTTGTATTTGAAGAAAATTAATGTTTGGACTGGAATAAAGAGTACAAACACGAAGTTTCTGTTGATTTAGATTGGGGTGAACTAGATGATGCATCTGATAGTGAACACAGTGAAACTGAGGATACAGGGACTGAGACAAATGAACTTGCAAGTGAAGCACCAGATATGCAAGATGAGAATGAAAACGAAGGCAGAAATAGAAGACCCTCTGTGTGGCTCAAAGACTATGACAGTGGTGAGGGCTTATCTGATGAAGAAGCAGAGGTGAACATGATTCAAACAGATCCTGAGGACTATGAAACAGCAATAAAATGTCCAAAGTGGAGGCAAGATATGGATGCAGAAATAGAATCTATTGAAAGAAATGGAACCTGGAAGTTAACTGAGCTGCCAGAAGGAGTTAAAAAGGATAGGATTCAAGTGGATTTACAAGACTAAGCTGAATGAATTGGGTCAAATGGACACGTACAAGGCTAGGTTGGTTGCTAAGGGATATTCTCAGCAACAAGGAATTGACTACACTGAAGTCTTTGCTCCAGTCAATAGGTTGAACACGATAAGAACTATCATAGCCTTGGCAGCACAGAAAGGGTGGACCTTGTTCCAACTTGATGTTAAATCAGCCTTCCTATATGGTACTCTCACTGAGGATGTATATGTGGAGCAACCAAAGGGCTATGAGAAGAAAGGAAGTGAGAAAAAAGTATACAAGCTGCACAAGGCACTATATGGACCAAAACAAGCTCCAAGAGCTTGGTTTAGTCGAATTGAGGCCTACTTTCTTCAACAGGGTTTCAAGTCTAGTAAGAGTGAGCAAACATTGTTCCTAAAGATGGGGAATAAAGGAGAAATTCTAATTGTAAGTGTATATATAGATGACCTAATATTCATTGGAAATGATGTGGAAATGATGACAGAATTCAAGAACTCAATGAATAAGGAATTCAGCATGACAGACTTGGAAAGAATGAAATATTTTCTGGGCATTGAAAATCTACAGTCAAGTGAAGGTGTGGGAATTTGTCAGAGAAAATATGCTACAGAGATACTTGAGAGATTCAACATGTTGAACTGAAATCCAGTAAAAGCACCTATGCTTCATGGATGTAAACTTGACAAAGATGAACATGGGGAAAGAGTTGACAGCACAAGCTACAAGCAACTGGTTGGTAGCTTGATTTACATGACAGCTACCATGCCAAACATGATGTTCTCTGTAAGCCTTATCAGCAGATACATGAGTAATCCCACTCAAATCTCCTGGCAGACCAGTAAGAGAATCTTGAGATATCTACAAGGAACCATTATTCTTGGTATTATGTACAGAATAGGAGGAAGTACAAAATTGATTGGATATATACCGACAGTGATTATGCAGGAGACTTGGAGGGCAGGAAGAGCACTTCTGGTTATGCATTTACGCTGAGCAATGGGGCAGTAGCATTGACTTCTAAGAAGCACCCAATTGTCACTTTATCATTGACTGAAGCAGAATTTGTAGCTGCTGGAGCTGCAGCTTGTCAAGCTGTTTGGATGCAAAAGATTCTTAAGCAGATGGGCCACATTCAAGAGGAATGCACTACCATAATGTGCAGTAATACCTCCACTATTAGGCTATCGAAGAATCCTATCCTACATGGAAGTAGCAAATGTGAGGTACCATTACCTTAGAGATCTAGTAAAGGCAGGAACCATTGAGCTCAATTATATGCATTTATATTCGTATCATTTATATCCATATATTCCTATAAACAAAGCAAATTGACAGCAACATGCAATGGTAGAAGAAGACCATTTGAGAAAATAATTGAAAAAGGAAGAGTAGAGTAGATGACCAGTTGCACGAATGAACTAAAAAGTTTATTCAGAATTTTTACTTTTGTTGTTAACCTCCCCGCAGCGCCACCAACCACCACCGCGAATGGCACCTGCACACAGTGCCGCAGCGAGCCCCCCACCGTCTTTCTCTCTTTCTGCTCGTCGTCCCCAATCTATCCCTCTACCTCTCAAGTCTCGTTTTTCTCAATCTTAGTTTCTCCTCTATCTACTCAGTCTTGCAAGCTCGCCTTCAGACACATTATATCTGCTCCTCTTTTCTCAATAATCAACTCCATACGTGTCCTCAGTTGCTTAAAACTGATATAAAGAGCAAAGTTAGAAATTGACATTGAGGATAAATGAGATAATGAGAGATGATGAATTGTATAGAAGATTGAAACAGACTCAAAAAAACAAAAATAAACCAATTAGCAGTTATTTAATTCTAGGTCTCAAGCAGCTAAATCGAATATTTGCCACAGATTTTCCAGTTTTAGGCTATGAATTATGATTGTTTTGTATACCAGATTCTCTAAGCTACAATTTCCATCTTGAGCTGTAAAAAAAAACCATTGTGGTTTGTGTGAATGAAGTGAAAGAAACTGAATAATCGATAAAGAGGGCCTTACTTGTAAAGCAACACTGGTTGTGAGTGCGAATGAAGTGAACAGTTCAGGATAACAAAGTTCTGTTACGGCGCAATTTTCAGAAAATGCGACGCCGCCGAAATCACTGGAAGATGGAACTGAAGATGACACGAAAGGAGGGTAGGGAAAGTTTTTATCTGTGGAAGATGAAACGATGACATAGGTGGGGAAGAAATTCATTTCGGTGAAAAATGATGAAAGTGATGAGTTCCGGTGGAAGGTGTAGTAGCTAATGCCCCAAACACCAACAACTAGAAGCATCTGCAAAACAAGAAACATTAGAAAAATCAACCGGAGGGGTTGACGACCCGCCCTTAAGGATTTATCCGCCAGCGCAAATCCCCCGAGGTTGAGAGTGCTCAACAAGTAACGTACCTGGACGCTTTTAATTAAAATGAATTTAGACAAAACTTGGAGCTCAAGTAAATAGCTGTTAGGAAATTAATTAATAGTAATATTTAATAAAAATAAATATGATTAATCAAAATAGCTTAAAATAGGCATTATTGGATTGCTCACGTAAGTCCAATAATATTATATATAAAAATTAATATCTCCATAAATAAAAATAATGCAAAGTCAAGCAATGTAGGACTTTTATACTTTTGAAATATCTCATAAAATCAATAAAGTCACAACAATCCCCACATATTTCAAAAGTTGGAAAAAGAAATAAAGAAAGGAAGTTTCCTGGGTTATCATCGTAGATGTAATGCATCGGAGCTGTATAGCAAGCTATGGAACCAGTCCTAGACAGATGAAACATAACATACAGTGAATTGGTTTAGCAAGCTATGGAACCCAAGACACATGTTATATGTTAGAGGTTTCACCATCACATTACACCCACACAGTTCTTGCTGTTTCCGCCGTTTTGCGCTACTAGGCCGTGCGCGTGCTCGGTATTCATGAGTGCTCTAGAGATCTCGCCAGGATCTCATGCAAGCGGCCCCACTTGACACTCATATAGGTGATTTCATCAAGTATATGCTGCAAGTCATACACCACCCATAAGGGCTATGATAATCATTAAAAGCTTTAAGCTTAACCTCTTTAACCCTGCAGTCTAGCACTATCACAATAACATCATAACATCATAGGAAGGGACAAGAATAAAATTAATTACGTGAATTAATTTTTCAGTGCTAGCAATGTCAAGAAGCGACTTGTTTTTACCACATTGAACCTTCTTCATGGGATCTCCAATCACAAAGGTTGAGTTACCATCACTTCTTGATTTCAATTGGCTTAAGTCTCATTCCCCTCGATGTTTCAAATATCAGTTTCTTTCCTAGGGGTTTTGTCAGAGGATCGGCCAAATTCACTTCTGACTTCACATAATCGATTGATATTAATCCATATTTTTGCAATTGTTTGACAATGTTGTGTCTCAATTGCACATGTCTATTTTTGCCATTATAGGTCTTATTCTTTGCAACGGCTATTGCCGACTGACTATCACAGTGTATTGACACTGATGGTGTCGGTTTAATTCCCAACGGAATTCCAGCTAAAAGGTTGTTTAACCATTCAGCTTCAGTACCGGCCAACTCCAGAGCTACAAATTCCGACTCCATAGTCGATCTAGCAATAATGGATTATTTGGCTGACCTCCAAGTTACCGCACACCACCAAGTGTAAAAATGTAACCACTAGTGGATTTGGTTTCATTTGAATCAGATATCCAGTTAGCATCGCAGTATCCTTCTAATACTGCAGGAAATCCACTGTAAGTAATACCATAATTTGTGGTACCTCTCAAATATCGCATAAGGTAAGCAATTGCCTTCCAATGATCCTGACCAGGGTTATGAGTATACCTACTCAGACGACCGACTGCGAATGCAATGTCTGGTCGAGAAAAGTTCATTAAATGCAGTAGGCTTCCAATTACTTGGGCATACTGAGGTTGGTCAACAGAATCACCTCTATTTTTCTTCAAGTGTGAGTTAGCTTCATAAGGGTTACTCAATGGGGCAGAGTCAAACTTCCTAAGAAGTTTCTCAACATAATGTTCCTATGATAGTGTAATACTATCACCTTCCGTAATGACTCTAACTCCTAACTTTACACTTGCCTCACCCATATCTTTCATATCAAAATTAGATGAAAGAAAATACAATTAGAGGTTTTGAAACCAAGTTTCTGTTCTCTTAGGATCAGGCAACATAACTTAAGCAAAACACCCCCACACTTCTAAATATTTCAAGTTTATTTGTACACTACAATGACAGTCTAAATGCATATATGCCTACTAGTAGACTATATAAATAAATACACCTGCAGATATACTCAAAGCTTGTTAAGTCAATAACCCCAATTTTGTCACTTTGAACTTATATGTGTTGAATCTCTTAACATTGGGATCATATGAATATAATTATATATATAAAAAATATTCAACGCATTATAATACTAAGCACATTAAGGAAATTAAATCCCTCACTCTTAAATAGATCCTAAAAGCAAAGTCCACAATTTCAAAAACTTTCAATAATAAGATAATATTTGTGAAATAAAACTTCTCAATTTTGACAATTTAAACTCGTGCTTAAACGTCTTGAAGATATCTCTAAACATTGATATCATATATGTATTTTCAAAAAATTTCCAGATCACAAGAAGATTAATTTTACTAGCTATTTCAAACATTAACAAGCATTTACTAAGTCTTATATTTCATATAAAATAAAAGGCCACAAACACCAAATTCACCAGGAGTTTTAGAGCATGAATATCACAGAGGGTTACCACAACAATATCGGATCAACATGGATGTACACTTGTAAAGCGCTCAAAAACATTCAAGAGTAGGATAACCAAATCCATGCATATTCCATTAGTTTTAAAAAAAAATTCAAAACAACCAAGCGGCAACAAATCAATACCAAAACTACAGAGTTTCTATTCTGAACATTATCCAGAAATATATCAACTTAAAAGATTCATCTTTAGAGTATCTCATTAACAATATGTTTAAATTCTAAGTTATCAAACAACATAATTTTCATTGACAGATTAATAACACTATTGACATGTACTGTATGGATACGTACAGTCGCACACTACTAATTAATAATGTCAAGCATTAGGCTCAAGCAACATCATAAGCCAAGGAATTCATTGTAGAGGCATAGTTGGCAAATCAGAGTAGACAAAACAAAATCTCCCAGAACTTATACAAGGGCTCTTAAGATACATATGAGAATGAGAGTATATAAAACAGATTAAAATCTTCAAAAATCACGGGAAACCAAAAAATTTCACAAGGATAATTTGTTCTCCAGATTTGTACATGATAATTGAAAAACCAAATTTGGTAGGTCTTTAGTTTTAAACAGAATGTTACTCATAACATGTGAAAACAAACACAATTAGAAATTGCATACTGCCAGCAAATATTGGGACACAAATCACACAATAGTATTAAAGCTTCCTCAATCCCAATTTTCAAGAACAGTCAACAATTACAGGAAACTTATGCTGAAAAAGAAAGCCACCAATTTACACAAATAGAAATAGAAGTTCAGCCTAGATAACAGTAGATGCCAGTTAAATGTATTGTATTGCAATCCTAAAGCCAGCAATCACATTAACAAA
The DNA here is from genome assembly GCA_039519185.1 of Astragalus membranaceus. Taxonomy (NCBI): domain Eukaryota; kingdom Viridiplantae; phylum Streptophyta; class Magnoliopsida; order Fabales; family Fabaceae; genus Astragalus; species Astragalus membranaceus. Next base: position 90,503,319 of record CM076854.1, on the reverse strand, counting down.
GTTCCAGTATACCAAAATAAAACCTAGAGGTGCACAGTTCACATTTCCTTGCCTCTACATATAGCTAGATTCGATCTACTCAATAGTTGTCTTACAGTGTTGGTAGAACCTAGAATAATTCATTAATTACACAATCCCAGCAGTAAGTGGCGAAAATTTCTCATTCAAGAATCACAAGATGAAATAACAGTGGCAACTCGCAATGGTTATTCAAGCAACAGGAAAACAGAAGCAATTCAGCAATGGATTTTAAGCACTAAGCTAGAGCGAACGGTGTAGTGATCGACGTTACCTCGGGAGAAAACGCGGAGGCATAGCACGGCACTGTGCAGGAACAGCTGCGTGAAGACAAAGCAGCAGCAGCTGTACTTTTGAAGTATCTCATAAAATCAATAAAGTCACAACAGAAGGTTTGTTGCTCGAAGATTTGTTTCGGTGAAAGATGACGAAAGAGATGGGTTTCGGTGTTGTGACGCTTTGTTTTCTGAAGCTGTACATAAGATGAAACTCAACGAATGAAGCGGTGGTTAGTGGTCATCAAAGTAAGATAGAAACGTAATTACTAATTTACCCCCAAAGTTAGCTACAAACATTCTCGCACGAAGTTCCTACAATAGTTACTACAATGTAAATAACCATGTTAAAATCATGTTAATTACCATAATAATAAATAATAATAAAATAAAAAGATCATTTATCAACTCCTCCTATTTATACTGACAGGATACAATACTTTTAGGGCCGTTTGGTGCACAGGATAGGATAGAGACATAATATAATAGAAGACATGATAGAGATATGATAAGAAAGTGACAGGATAGACACTTATCATATCTTGTGTTTGATACACACATGATAACAAACAGGATAGACACTTATCAATCTTGTGTTTGATACACACATAATAACAAACAGGATATTATTATTTTATCATATACTGTGTTTGGTACACACCAGATAAGACAGGATATGATATATATTATAGTTAAATGACAAAATTGCCCTTGCCAATAAATTGCATTTTTTTTAAAAAAATATAATAATTTGTAATATTTTTAAATATTATAAATTATCAAAACCTACTAAAAAATCATTTTTTTCAACAGATTTAAAAATCATTGATAAAATTAACAAATGATGTTTTCACTTGACAAACCACTACTAGAAAAATCTCAAATACCGACGAAATTTTTTCCGTCTCTAATAGAGACGGAATTAGAGACGGAAAATACTAGTTAGAGACAGAAATGAAATTTTGCATTGTAGAGACGGAATTTTCCGTCTCAAACAAATTTCGTCTCTAAATCCGTCTCCAATTGGTCAAATTGAAATGTGAACAAGTCAAACTTTATTTAGAGACCAAAGTTAGAGACGGATATTTCCGTCTCAAAGTGATTTCATCTCTATTTGCGTCTCTATTTTGTCATTTGATAAAAAAAAGCAAAATAAAAATGTTTCCAGAGACGGAAATAATCCGCCTCTAATAATTTCCATTTCTAATTCCGTCTCTAATTTTTTTTGAAAATTAACTACTTTCTTTCTTTTTTTGAGACATAATTTTTTCTTTATATTATATATTTGGTTAGTAATACACACATAAATCTTGAGAATAAATACATAAATACATACATACTAGTAAAATTTTTACCATATACACCTGATAAATCTGTAAATTTAACACCACAAAAATGCAATAGGCAAGTAATCTGTCATTGATTGCAAATCCAATTACACGTTTCTATTAGCAAGCCAATGCACATCAATTCATGTAGAGTGCAATGGTCCTTAAAGTGGCATAATTACATGTGTCTATGAGCAAACAAAACAATAGAAAATTACAAATAACTTAACTAAAAATTGAACATCAATTCATGTGGCTATTAGCAAGCCATTCATTCCACATTTGTGTTGCTAAGTTTTCCCTCCAAGCTGTCCATGCATCACTTCCCTCAATCGTATTAATAGGAGCGGCATGCGTGATATCTTCATTATGTAGTTGTGTTTCCATATCTACATCTAATTGTTCTTCCATTGGGTCAGTAGGCATTTCTCTTCGAATAAAATTGTGCAACAGACAACAAGCATTAATAATGCGAATTTGAGTTTTGATCGGGTAGAAAGACCGACTCCTAAGAATAGCCCAACGCATTTTTAACAATCCAAAAGTTCTCTCTATCACGTTTCTCGCCATAGAGTGTCTCATATTAAAGAGCTCTTGCTTATTCAAAGGCATAACTAGTGCAAAAAAAGATTTAACAAATTGGACATTTAAAGTCAGGTGCCAGCTTGACTTCTATTAAGTCGACTTCGTATAACTAGTGCAAAAAAAGGATTTAACAAATTGGACATTTAAAGTCAGGTGCCAGCTTGACTTCTATTAAGTCGACTTCGTATGTCAGGACTTTTAAAGTCAAGCGATAGTTCGACTTTGTAAGCCTGATTTAAAGTCAAACATTCATTGGCCTGACTTTAATAATTGATGTTCCGCTGCTGGAATCATTTTTAAAGTCGGGCCATTATTTCGCCTGACTTTAAAAGTGTTTTTTTAAGTCATGTTTAAATCCGCCTGACTTTAAAAGTTTTTTTTTCTTCAAATTTTGGTTTAATCTCCCTCCACACACCTTGGATATACGAATAGGAAATTAACAAGGATAGGAAATTTTGGTTTAATCTCCCAACACTTGAACACATATTTTATTTTAACAAAAAGAACACTTGAATACATTTATTAACATCGATATCGCAAATTGCAAAGAGAATCAACAAAGGGGGCTTCACAACAACTGCTAAAAAATAGGAGCCACCAAAATTGATCAATATTGCAAAACTATACAATACCAGTACATCATCTGTCAAACTTACAAAGGGAAAACAAGCCAACAAAACATATCAGAGTTTGAGACATGCTAAAATTTGCCAGTCTTTAACATCTGCAACTCCTTCAGCACAAATCTGAAACCTTGCTTCTGCTTCGGCCAAACAAGGAGAACTTATCAATTTACATATTCTCTCTTCACCTCTTCCTTTCCTGAGAGTAAGCCTGTCGTAATAAAGAATAAAGAATTAAATAACATTCAGACAAAGAACAAACTTGGAGAATAATAACTAAATTAAAAGGGAACATTTCATGTTTTGCAGTTTAGACCTTGTTGTGGTAGCATGAGCCATAATGTTTGCCTCCAATAGGCTTGACTTGGGGTCCAGCAAAGACTGCAAAGCCGTCTACTTGTGAAACTACTTGGTTTGTTAAGACAACAGCCACACCAAACTGCAATTAGACAATCAAAATAGGTTATCAACTCCAAGCTGATTATGTATATAGTTACGAATAGAAGTCAAACACAACATGTCCTAACTCAAGTTTAGCATCCTAAGAAAGAATCTTGAATTAGTTTAACCAAGAAGATTAGGCGCACTGTCGGCCTGACATGGACTTTTACCTCGTCTGCCATTTTCTGAAGGCTCATCAGGAACTTTGCTAGATGCATTTGCCGGGCTGAAAGCTCCCCTCGTTCAGAAAAATCTGTCCTTTAGAGGGCTGTAGCACTGTCTATTATCATTAAAGCAAACCTGTGTATACGCCATAACTGATTTCTCATTCACCCAAACAAACTGAAACTAGCTAATACCAATGTATACATCACACTTGCAATACGCCATAACTGATTTCTCAATTTCTTACCTAAAATGAATCTACAACCAAACATCAATACCCTTCCAAAACAAAAACCCTAATTAAGGAAATGATTGAAATTAGAATGTAAGGCCAACGGATTACTTGTGAACTTTTCCATCACCCCTCATCTTTGTCATATCCCATGTCAATCCCTTATTCTAAGAAAAATCAATATACACACCTCCATTAGCTAAAGAAATATCCAAAGCAATGTTATAAGGAATCTCCCCAGTAATCTGATTATATGATATGTCCCTGAAAAACTCAACATGAAGATAGCCTAAGCATCTGGATCAAAATATTTGAAAGTAAATATTGATCATACTGAATACTAAATGTTTAACATACAATGCTCTCTAATATAGTACCAGTCAAGTCATTGCCTCTAACATCATTGATAATTCAGTTGAAACAAAACAGAATAATATAGGTCAAAAAATTGGTAGCGAAAAGCGTAAAACATTAAAGGAACAAAGAACAGAAGATAAAACTCGATATTTTTCTGTTGGATTACTCACAAATACCATAAGCCAGTTTATTGGCAAATATCAGGGAACAGAGTTCCAGTCAACATGTTCCCTCGCAAACCACTGCATCATTGTGCAATCACATCACGATAAAAGTCTTTCATAGAGAAATATAAACATCAAGAAACATCTATGCCAAAATTTAAACTATACAAAGAAGAGGTATAGTATAACTCACAAGTAGTGTACTGCAAGACTTCATTCCAATAGAGTAGTCTCGGTATCTCTCCAGTGAGCCTATTTCGAGCAAGATAACTGTAAAATTTGACAGAGAATCGATCAAAACTTACTACAACGCAGCCCAAGCAAAGAAGGCTAAAAACACAGAACTTAGAAAGCTACAACAAGGTTGAAGAAACTCGAATAATGTCGACAAAAGAATAACACATACAAAGTCTTGAGGTTTGGAATTTGGGTTAATGTTGAAGAAATAGGACCAGTTAACTGCTCTCTTTTTAAATTCCTGCATTCATCAATTCAACTCATTCAAATAACACAAACAGCAAAACAGAAAAAAATGAAATGTTCTAGTTTCAGACTTACAAAATAAAGCTGATTATCAGATAAATCCCTTCAGTTCAAAGAAGAAATGATAAGCAATTACAGTAACTAGTATAAAATGAAAATAAAAATTAATGTATTAAATACTTCCTTTAAGTGTCACCTCATAACACCACATAGCTCCAATTTAAGAAAAACAAAACAAAAAAATGTCAGCTCATACCACCAGATAGCTCCAATGTTTTAAATTTCACTAGCTTCAGTTTGTGTGTGGTTGTAGTTATGTAACCATTAAGCAACATTTCACAAGATGTGTTCTCCAAATTTAAAGGCTTCAGTGATCTCCAAAACCAGTTGGAGAAAATGGAGTCCTGCATTCAAGACCTTGAAGAAGGACTTGACTTTCTGTTTAGGCATATGATTAAAATCAGTCTCACTTCTTAATATCCTCAACCACTAGTTGAATGTTTATAAGGATCGAAATTTTGTAATGACATAGATATAATTGTACATGGAAATCATACATATAAATGTATAGCAACTATAAACAGAAGCTGTCTTAATTTTCAGTTCCAAATTTCCAATACCTTTTTAAACTTTATGCTTATTTACTAACTTGAAGATCAATTAAATCATGACAAAGTCGTTACAGAAAAATATCAACCTCAATCATGATGTTTATATAAAATATATATGTGAAGAAAAGAAGCAACAACTCAGGGAATCACGTGTTGTAAAAATAATGGCATAATCATATATGTATAACGAATCAAAGCAGGTTCGTAAGTAGCATTATCAACACGCAATGTTCCTACCACAATGTCCATTTCTAATGCTTCATTCTACCCTTAATAGTAATGTATATTAGGAAAAAATGCATAAAAATTGGACAAGCACATGCAACAATAGCCCTCACCAAATAATGAGACTGAGGAATAACAAATATTGTTCAGAAAAGCTGTCCTTGCAGCTTGGAAGCTGATATCTAAATGAAATGAAGATGAAATATAATTTTGATGTATATCATCAATAATATGACTTTAAAATGAAAAAAAAAATGAAGGGGATGGGGTTGAAACAGGTTCAACGTTTTTTCCAGGTTCTATCACCTCCTTTTTTCTTCACTTTTAGTCTTTATTTCAGAGTCAGATTCTATCACCTTTTTTCTGCACTAACTTTTTTTAAAAAATGTGTAGCAGCTGGATGCATTGCCATAACAAGGAAATAAAGTTGGATCTCCCTAGTAACTATGCCTTTGGTTTAGCGAGTTGAAATCAATTAATGCAACATAGCTTTGTAAAAGAGACAAATGAAGTAGGATTCCTTCACACTCACAGCATTTGAGATCAGTTTTTACGGTTGACACTTAATAATATTACAAGTCAATTATAAGTTTAGGTGTCCATATTAGGACCAACCCCACTTTCAATCAGGGCATCAAACAAGTCAATTACAAATTTAGGCTTCTCAAGGGAATTAAAAAAACAATGATAAGAATGGATGAACCACCTTTTAATGCAATGGATCCTTGAGAAGAACAACAACAAGCAACCCGGAAATTGATACCAAACCTAGGCAGTTAATTGGTTTATTTATAAACTATCGATGATGAAATGTAAACTATGTATAATGATGTCTAATATTTGGTTCTCCGTACCGTTCTTTGATCTTTGCAGGTAAGGCAAGTGACTTTTGCACCACTAAAACTCTCCTGCACAACTTGAATGGAATCACAGACATTAAACAAAAACCAGAATAGAAAAAAGCAAATAACAAACAACTATATACAGATTTGCAGCAGCCAAAGTAGGAATAGAACACTCTTCTTTTTCATAATTAGGTAGCAAGTTTTCTTTTGCAAATCCAAAGATTCAATAATGGTTTATTTTGACTGCAGACAATCTTTCTTCCTATTGTTGGTCTTTGTTGATGGATCCAAGAATTAGTTGAAGCCTTTGTTTTGCCAATGACCCACAAAGAACGATTCCAGAAGTTAGGAGTTCTTCCTCCTAAGGGTGTGCTCTTATATGGACCACCAGGGACTGGAAAACACTAATGGCCTGTGCCTGTGCAGCACAAACAAATGCTACTTTTCTGAAAAACTCATTAGGATCACAAAAACAGCAACAGATCATAACCAAAACTATAACAAGTGAAACAACCTGGTCTCCAAAACAAAAACCTTAATATAGAGAGAGAGCTACAGAGCTACAGAGGATCTATCACTTATAGAGAGAGAACAAAAACCCTAACAAAAACCCTAAACAAGTGAAACAACCTTTTCTCTCTCTTTTGCACGCAAAGAAGGGGGGTTTGTGTTTATTCGATTCCAACATTACAGAGTTATCGTCACTTGTAGTGAGAGCAACAGATAGAGAGAGAGAGCTACAGAGAGAAAGAGAGTGATAGAGAGAAAGAGAGCGACAGCGATAGAGAGAGAGAACTTGCCTGGAAAACAAAAAGAGGAGTTTAGCGCGAGGTTCAGAGCGTGGAATGTAACGCCCCAAAATTTAATTAATTATTTAATTGAATTGTTTGGGAATTTTATTGGTAGAAAAATAATAAAATAATAATAATGCTAGTATATGTGGGCCTATTGTTAGGGTTGGGAGTAGTAAAATGAGAAGTGTTAGGGAGGCCCATGATGTAATTCGAATTAGCTAAGGAAAAAGCCCATAAAATTAACTAAAGTATAAATAGGCATTATTTAGGGTTTTGCTCATTTAGAAGGAACAAAAAATAAGAATTAGAGAGAAGAGAAGAGAGAGGACGGTGCGAAGAAGGAGAGAGAGCTAGGGCAAGCCAAAGACTTCGAATTCTTCAAGGCTAAGGTAAGGGTGGGGTTCTATCTCTATAATTGGGTGTATGAATGGCTCTATGTAGGAAGGTTATGGAACCCTAGGTGTTATTAAGTTTAGAAAACCCTAGTTGTAGGTATTGAACTTTAAATGATGATGTTAATTTCGATTGATGATGATTGTTGCCATTTGGCGATGTGTGATCAGGCTTGTTGATGTTTTGGAACCAAAATTCTGTGCATGGGCGCCGTTTTAGATTCTGCCGCAGGGCGCCATGGGCGCCGTCCCGTGTTTGATGTTGCTGGGCGCCTTCCTAGGCGCCATTCTGTGCGTGTTCTGTTGCCTGGGCGCATGGGCGCCGTTCCGGAAATATTGTTGGGCGTCATGGGCGCGATCTTGCTGTTTGTGTGTTGCTGTCTTGCAGGTTCCTGGCGCATGGGCGCCAAGGGCGCGAAAACCTGGCCGCCCGGTTGTTGTTCTGTCCTGGGCGCCATGGGCGCCAATCGTGATGTTGCTGTGTTCCTGGCGCATGGGCGCCAAGGGCGCAATGTCTGGCTGCCCGTTGCTGGTTCTGGGCGCATGGGCGCCAAAGGCGCCAAGATTGGCTGCCCGATTTCTGTTGTTGCTTGCTGTGTTCTGGCGCAGGGGCGCCATGGGCGCCAAAATCTGGCTGCCTTGTTGCTGTGTCTGGCGCAGGGGCGCCATGGGCCCCAAAACCTGGCTACCTTGTTGCTGTGTAGTGTTTTGGCGCTGTGGGCGCCAGTGGGGCTGCCTGTGTCGCGTGTTGTGTTGCTGGGCGCCATGGGCGCCAAGGGCGCCAGTTTGGCTACCCAATTGTGTTGCTGGGCGCCATGGGCGCCAAGGGCGCCGGTTTGGCTGCCCGATCGTGTTGCTGGGCGCCATGGGCGCCAAGGGGCGCCAGTTTGGCTGCCCAAACGTGAATTTCACATTTGATGCTTGGAATGATGTGTTGATGTTGAATATGTAATTAGGCACAAAGTTGCCAAAATGTTGAAAGTTGCTAAATTGTTGATGTGTTGCCAAAAATGTTGAAAGCTGCTAAGTTGTTGATGTGTTGCCACAAATGTTGAAAGTTGCTAAGTTGCTAATTATTGTTGATGATGGTGTACCAAGTTGAATTGCCTCTATTTATTGGCAGGTGGTATGTTGTAGGCCTATGGCCAACGATGATTTCCGATGTTGTTGCGTTGCTATGTAATCGTTGTTTATTGGTTGTGCATTTACATAGCGTCGCATACATAGCATATTTTTACGATGGAGCTATGCTCAAAACACGATGGCTTGGACTGGAAAATTATGATGAAATGATTTTACGATGTTGATGCCTCTATTTATTGGCTGGATTATGGTACCACATGCATTATAGGGAGGTGGCCCTGAGTTGAGTCACATTCCGCATCCATGTTGCATACCTATGTGATTGAGATGATGTTGACTGCTGTTAAATGATGGATTGATGCTATGACCTGAATTACATATTGTCTTTCATATGTCTGATTATATAGTGCGATATCCCACCCCTTCTGTTTGAATGTTACCCCGATGTTGGTAACGTGCAGGTAATCACGAATGAAGGCTGTTCACCTTCGTTTGATCGAGTCGGTGTCGTCGCTCTGATATGTAACACTTGGGGGGAATGAACACACGTTTTAATATTGTTGCTATGTTATTTCGTTGTTGAAACTTTAAGTTGTTACGTCGTTGTTTTTGAGCTGTCTTGAGCTGTTAAGACGCCACGTTTATTTGAATTAACTTGTTATGAATCCGCTGCGTAGTAATTAAAGAGGAATTATTTTGAAGACTAAAATGTTGTTTTATCGGTTCATCCGAAAGCGCTATGTATCTGTTTTCAAGAACGAATTAACCTGTCTAATGCTTTCACAAAGCAAATGTGGCACTGCATTGTTTTTTGAAAAAGATTTTTATGAACTCTGATTTTGCATTATTTTACCGGGTAGAAATGGGGTGTTACATTAGTGGTATCAGAGCAGTTTTGGTCTGTCCGGCCAAGTTGTCAAGTTATTGTGTCATTGACGATCAAGTATTGTCAATTATTTCTAACTGTTGTTTATGTTGTAGTGATTAGTTGAGATGGCTGGAAGGAACGATGCTGCTATCGCTGCTGCTTTGGCTGCTATGGCTCAGGCCGTGGAAGGTCAGCAAAACGTTCGTGAAAATGCTGGGTCTCGTAGTTTGGTAACCTTTCAAAGGGAGAATCCGCCTACTTTCAAAGGCAAGTATAATCCTGATGGAGCGTTGGCTTGGCTGAAGGAGATGGAGAGGATCTTCCGTGTGATGGACTGCACTCCAGCGCAAAAGGTTCGTTATGGTACTCATATGTTGGCAGAAGAAGCTGATGACTGGTGGTTAGAGACTAGTCAAAGGTTGGTAGCTGCAGGTAAAGAGGTCACTTGGGTTGTGTTCCGTAGGGAATTTATGAGGAAGTACTATCCGGAGGATGTTCGGGGTAAGAAGGAAATTGAGTTCCTTGAGCTGAAGCAAGGAAACCTGTCGGTTACTGAGTATGCTGCTAAGTTTGTTGAGTTGGCTAAGTTTTATCCGCAGTACAGTGAAGCAACTGCTGAGTTCTCAAAGTGCATCAAGTTTGAGAACGGGTTGCGACCAGAGATCAAGAAGGCAATTGGGTATCAGAAAATCCGTGTCTTTTCCGATTTGATTGATAGCTGCAGGATCTTTGAAGAAGATAACAATGCTCATTATAAGATCATTAATGAGAAGAGGAGCAAGAATCCGAGTCGTGGTAAGCCGTATGATGCTCCTGCTGGTAAAGGTAAACCGAAAGCCGCTGAGGGCAAGAGGACTAGTGGGGGAGATGCTCTTGCTGGTATTGTGTGCTTCAAATGTGGCAAAGCTGGTCATAAGAGTAATGCGTGCAAAGCTGAGACGAAGAGGTGTTTTCGTTGCGGTAAGATCGGGCATGAGGTGTCCGGGTGTGAGCATAAGGAGGTGGTTTGTTTCAACTGTGGCGGAGGAGGACACATCAGTAGTCAGTGTCAGAAACCGAAAAAGGAGCGGGCTAGTGGAAAAGTGTTCGCTTTGGCAGGGACAGAGACTTCCGAAGAAGATGGACTTATTAGAGGTACATGCTTCATTAATAATATTCCTCTATCTTCTATTGTTGATACCGGTGCTACTCATTGTTTTATTGCTGCTGATTGTGTTGAAAGATTGGGTCTTGCGTTGTCTTCTATGAATGGAGAGATGGTCGTCGACACTCCAGCTAAGGGGTCGGTGACTACTTCTCTTGTATGCTCTCAATGTCCTTTGTCGGCTTTCGACAGAGACTTTGTTGTTGACCTGATTTGTTTGCCGTTAAGTGGATTGGATGTGATCTTAGGTATGAACTGGTTAGAGCATAACCATGTGCATATTAACTGTCGTAGTAAGTCCGTGAGTTTCTCCACTCCTGAAGAGGAGGAAGCTGGTTTGTTGTCTAGTGGTCAGTTGCGGAAGTTGATGCGGGAGGAAGTCCAGTTATTCTCGCTGATGGCGTCAATGTTTGTCGAGAACCGAGCCGTGATTGAAGAGCTGCGGGTAGTATGTGAATTTCCTGAAGTTTTCCCTGATGAGATTCCAGGTGTGCCGCCAGAGAGAGAAGTGGAATTCGCTATTGATCTTGTACCTGGTACCAGACCTGTTTCTATGGCACCGTACAGGATGTCGGCATCTGAATTGTCCGAATTGAAGAAGCAGCTTGAGGATTTGCTCGAAAAGAAGTTTGTGAGACCAAGTGTGTCGCCGTGGGGAGCTCCTGTGTTGCTAGTAAAGAAGAAAGATGGAAGTATGAGGCTCTGTGTTGATTATAGACAGTTGAATAAGGTAACGGTTAAGAACAAGTATCCACTTCCAATGATAGATGATTTGATGGATCAGCTGGTGGGTGCTCAAGTGTTTAGTAAGATTGATTTGCGGTCGGGCTATCATCAGATTAAAGTTAAAGATGAGGATATTCAGAAGACGGCTTTTAGAACGCGTTATGGGCATTATGAGTATTCAGTGATGCCTTTTGGTGTTACTAACGCACCGGGGGTATTTATGGAATACATGAACCGTATTTTCCATACTTACTTGGATCAGTTTGTGGTGGTATTCATCGATGATATTCTGGTCTACTCTAAGTCGGAAGAAGAGCATGCAGAGCATTGAGATTAGTGTTGGAAGTCATAAAAGAGAAAAAGTTATATGCAAAGCTGTCTAAATGTGAATTCTGGTTGAAGGAAGTGAGTTTCCTTGGTCACGTCATTTCAGGTAGTGGCATTGTGGTGGATCCGTCTAAAGTAGATGCTGTGTTGCAGTGGGAAGCCCCGAAGTCGGCTACCGAGATTAGAAGCTTTTTGGGGTTAGCTGGTTATTATAGGAGGTTCATCGAAGGATTTTCTAAGTTAGCACTTCCGCTAACTCAGCTGACTTGCAAATGTAAAGCTTTTGTGTGGGACGCTCGTTGTGAAGAGAGTTTCGCCGAATTGAAGAAGAGATTGCCGACGTCTCCTATCTTGACGTTGTCCAATCCGGGAGAGTCTTTTGTGGTGTATTGTGATACTTCCAAGATGGGTTTAGGAGGTGTGCTTACGCAGAATGGGAAGGTAGTTGCTTATGCGTCAAGGCAGTTGAGGACTCATGAAAAGAATTATCCTACGCATGACTTAGAGCTTGCTGCAGTTGTTTTTGTGCTGAAAATTTGGAGGCATTATTTTTATGGTTCTAGATTTGAAGTATTTAGTGACCATAAGAGTCTGAAGTATTTGTTTGATCAGAAGGAATTGAATATGAGGCAACGACGGTGGTTGGAGTTATTGAAGGATTATGATTTCGAGTTGAATTATCACCCAGGAAAAGCTAATGTCGTGGCTAATGCGTTAAGTCGAAAGACCTTACATATGTCAGCAATGATGGTTAAAGAGTTGGAATTAATTGAGCAGTTCAGAGATATGAGTTTGGTCTGTGAAGTGACACCACAGAGTGTCAGGTTGGGAATGTTAAAGATTAATAATGACTTTTTGGACAGTATCAGAGAAGCTCAGAAATTGGATGTTAAACTGATGGATTCGATGGTTAGGATCGATCAGTCGGAGAATAATGATTTCAAGCTGGATGCGCAAGGTGTGTTGAGGTTCCGTAATAGGATTTGTATTCCTGATAATGCAGAGATGAGGAAAGCGATTCTTGAAGAGAGTCATAGGAGTAAGTTGAGTATTCATCCGGGAGCTACTAAGATGTATCAGGACTTGAAGAAGTTGTTTTGGTGGCAAGGGATGAAGCGTGATGTAGCGCAGTTTGTGTATGCGTGTTTAACTTGTCAGAAGCCTGCAGGGTTGATGCAACCGTTAGAGGTTCCAGAATGGAAATGTGATAGTATTTCAATGGATTTTGTGACGGGATTGCCTAATACCGCAAGAGGTCATGATGCGATTTGGGTGATTGTTGATAGGCTAACGAAGTCGGCTCATTTTGTTCCTATTAACATCACGTATCCAATACCGAAGTTGGCAGAGATTTATATCCGAGAGATTGTAAAGCTGCATGGTGTTCCTCTATGTGTCGTTTCGGATAGGGATCCGAGGTTTACGTCTAATTTTTGGAAGAGTTTGCAAACGGAGTTGGGTTCTAAGCTGAGATTGAGTTCGGCGTATCACCCTCAGACGGATGGTCAGTCAGAGAGGACTATTCAGTCGTTGGAGGATTTGTTGAGGGCTTGTGTTCTGGAGCAAGGAGGTTCGTGGGATGCATACCTGATAGAGTTCACTTATAATAACAGTTACCATTCTAGTATTGGGATGGCAGCTTTTGAAGCGTTGTATGGTCGGAGATGTAGGACTCCTTTATGTTGGTATGAATCTGGAGAAAGTGTAGTACTTGGACCTGAAATTGTTCGAGAGACTACTGAGAAGGTGAGATTGATTCGGGAGAAGATGAAAGCTTCGCAAAGTAGACAGAAGAGTTACCATGATAAGCGGAGAAAAGAATTTAGAATTTCAAGCAGGTGAGCATGTGTTTTTGAGAGTCACTCCGGTGACCGGTGTTGGACGCGCTTTGAAGTCTAAGAAGCTCACGCCTCGTTTTATCGGTCCGTATCAGATTTCGGAAAGAGTTGGAAATGTTGCTTATAGGGTGGCCTTACCGCCTAATTTTTCGAATTTGCATGATGTGTTTCATGTGTCGCAACTTCGAAAGTATATTTCAGATCCATCTCATGTAATTCATATGGATGATGTGCGAGTACGGGATAATCTCACTGTGAAGACGATGCCTGTGCGTATCGAGGATCATGAGGCGAAGACTCTAAGAGGCAAGGAGATCGCTTTGGTGAAAGTAGTCTGGTTGGGAGCTGCCGGAGAAAGCATGACGTGGGAGCTGGAAAGCAAGATGCGGGAGTCTTATCCAGAGTTGTTCGAATCAGGTAAATTTTCGAGGACGAAAATATTCTAAGTGGGGGAGAGTTGTAACGCCCCAAAATTTAATTAATTATTTAATTGAATTGTTTGGGAATTTAATTGGTAGAAAAATAATAAAATAATAATAATGCTAGTATATGTGGGCCTATTGTTAGGGTTGGGAGTAGTAAAATGAGAAGTGTTAGGGAGGCCCATGATGTAATTCGAATTAGCTAAGGAAAAAGCCCATAAAATTAACTAAAGTATAAATAGGCATTATTTAGGGTTTTACTCATTTAAAAGGAACAAAAAATAAGAATTAGAGAGGAGAGAAGAGAAGAGAGAGGACGGCGCGAAGAAGGAGAGAGAGCTAGGGCAAGCCAAAGACTTCGAATTCTTCAAGGCTAAGGCAAGGGTGGGGTTCTATCTCTATAATTGGGTGTATGAATGACTCTATGTAGGAAGGTTATGGAACCCTAGGTGTTATTAAGTTTAGAAAACCCTAGTTGTAGGTATTGAACTTTAAATGATGATGATTGTTGCCATTTGGCGATGTGTGATCATGCTTGTTGATGTTTTGGAACCAAAATTTTGTGCATGGGCGCCATGGGCACCGTCCCGTGTTGATGTTGCTGGGCGCTTTCCTGGGCGCCATTCTGTGTGTGTTTTGTTGCCTGGGCGCATGGGCGCCGTTCCAAAAATATTGCTGGGCGCGATCTTGCTGTTTGTGTGTTGCTGTCTTGCAGGTTCCTGGCGCATGGGCGCCAAAACCTGGCCGGCCGGTTGTTGTTCTGTCCTGGGCGCCATGGGCGCCAATCGTGATGTTGCTGTGTTCCTGGCGCATGGGCGCCAAGGGCGCCCTGTCTGGCTGCCCGTTGCTGGTTCTGGGCGCATGGGCGCCAAGATTGGCTGCCCGATTTCTGTTGTTGCTTGCTGTGTTCTGGCGCAGGGGCGCCATGGGCGCCAAAATCTGGCTGCCTTGTTGCTGTGTCTGGCGCAGGGGCGCCATGGGCCCCAAAACCTGGCTGCCTTGTTGCTGTGTAGTGTTTTGGCGCTGTGGGCGCCAGTGGGGCTGCCTGTGTCGCGTGTTGTGTTGCTGGGCGCCATGGGCGCCAAGGGCGCCAGTTTGGCTGCCCGATTGTGTTGTCGGGCGCCATGGGCGCCAAGGGCGCCGATTTCGCTGCCCGATCGTGTTCCTGGGCGCCATGCACTAGTGCAAAAATGGGATTAGAATTAGACATTTAAAGTCAGACGGTCAGATGCCTGACTACATAAGTAGACACGGTGGCAAACTTGTAATTAAGAGGCAAAACTCGCGAGTTTTAAAGTCAAGCGGATACACGCCTGACTTCTAAAGTGAACAAATAGCGAAAAAATTAGACTTTAGAAGTCAGGCGTGTATTCGCCTGACTACATAAGTGACACGGTGGCAAACTTGTAATTAATGGTGAAATTATTTTTTTCTATTTTAATACTTTAGAAGTCAGGCGCGTGTATTCGCTTGACTTCTAAAGTACCAAAATAGAAAAAAATAATTTCACTTACGCGTACTCACTCAGAATCTCACTCTCATCCCTTCACTCTCAGAATCTCATTCTCATCCCTTCACTCGCGTTTCTCCTTCGCTCAGGGTCTCCCTCGATCTTCTCCTCGCGTTTCTCCTTCGCTCATGGAATCCATCCCTCCTTCGCCTCATCCCTTCACTCGCGTTTCTCCTTTGCTCAGGGTCTCCCTCGATCTTCTCCTCGCGTTTCTCCTTCGCTCAGGGTCTCCCTCGATCTTCTCCTCGCGTTTCTCCTTCGCTCATGGAATCCATCCCTCCTCCGCTCCTTTGCTCAGGGTCTCAGACGCGTTACGAAACAAACCCTAAATCAGCGTCGTTTCTCACTCAGGTCCGTTCCGTCTCTCTTTACTTCGTCTTCTTCGTTTTCCCTTATCTTCTCTGCTAGGTTTTGACATTTTATTGATAATTTGTACAGATTGAAGGCTGGATTCATACCAACACAGTTATACAAAGGATTTTCAGAATGTATTAAACAAAAGCCCTTTGATTGCTTCGCTAATTTATCTGTTTGTGAAACTGCGAATTTGATTTCTTTGGTTTCTATTGTTGCATGAACGATTTTATCTCACTGTAGTTTCTATTGTTGCATAATTTGGGAATGATTTTGTAGTTTCTCTTTATCAGGGTTTTTGTTTTGGGACAAATCTGTATATACACTACAAGAATAACCTTATTTGTTGGAGCGGCGTGAGAAGGAGAGGGAGCGAGAGCGCAAACGTGCACTTGAAGTTAGGCCTGAAAGAACTCCAGTCAGATCCTCCTAGGATCCTCGTGGTACATCAAAGGATCCCCCACATCATGGTGCATCACATAGGTGGATCTTAATGATTTTTCTATTTTTGCGTCCTGCTCTGGTTCTGAATAACTAGCTGCTTGTATATCTTGCAGCCTTTTGTAACTAACTTAATGCTCTGTTATGCTGAAGGCACCATTCACCTATTAAAAGGAAATAAGAACTTAGATGTTCGATTGTTATGAGAATATTCCTTTTCAAGGAGGCTGTTGTGCTGTTTTTTCCTCTAGAGATCTGTTGATAATGGCCCTAGTCTTAGTATTTCCTGTATTAGCCAACATTTTTTGCACTTTAGCCTTGATTTTTTTTAAAAATCTTGGACTCAGTTTAGCATGTAACTCTTGATCTTTACATGGGCACCTATTTTGTTTCGATGAAGATGGGACACCTCAGTTGTCTTGTTTCCTTTTTGTCTTCATATTCCTTGTTGAGCGTGCATCCTCAGAAGGCTTGTTTTCTTTTGGGACATGATTGTTCTTTCCTGTTTCTTTCCTCTACACCCTTATGATGTCTTCACAGTTCTTTCTGCTAGTTTGTCGATTCCTTTTTGGTCCTCATAGTCAGCCTTGATTTTAGTTTTAGGAAGGAAGTCTTTCTAGCAATTGATTAGAAGACGACTCAAATCTAGAACAATCCCAGTCTATATTATGCTTAAAGTATGAGTGTGCATTGATTTCTTGAAATTGAAACCTGTTTTATAGGTTTATTTTTTTTGTCAATTATATACCGTTGCATGGTATCTGAATTCGTATTTAATGAACTCACATTGTTTAAACTGCATAAACAGGTCTACCCTTCTTGTTTGGTGAATATTGAGAGAGATTACCTCTCAATAGATAAGCGATACCCCCGACTCTTCATCCCCTCCTGAATTCTCCAAGGTATACTGATACTAAATCCTTGTTTGTAATGATTATTTTTGAGGACATAATTCCTTTTTTCTAAAAGATCTCTCAAATTAGCGAATGGTTGATTTCTTGACACTGTAAAAGATCTCTCAAATTAGTATTGAGATATGCCTAGTAATTCTATTGCTTGTAATTATAGTAGGTGTAGTTAGAAACCTAGTCGAAATGGGCCAGTCGAATAGGCTAGTCGAAATTATGGGCCTGGGCCTGTTTCATTGTATATATATACTGATGTCAGTAGCATGTAATTCTGACCTACTTTTTATGAAATTCAGTGCAGTTTTTACCTAATATTATATTGCCCTACTTATTCCTTCTGTACCTTGCGCCGCCACTTCCTTTTCTTGTCCCTTTCACGTTTTATCCCCAACAAACTGGTATCAAGAGCTTGTTAGATCCTTGCAAAATCTATCAAGTTTCATGGCAGCGCGAGACAACTCTGGTGGAGGTATTCCGGGGAACCTCCCAATCTTCGACGGAAAGGATTATGAACGCTGGTGTGCGCAGATGAAGGTGCTGTTTCGATATCAAGATGTTCTTGATGTCGTGAATGATGGTGTTCCACCCTTGGCAGCGAACGCCACTGAAGCGGTGAGGAACAACCACCATTCGCTGAGGAAGAAAGATGGAAAAGGGCTGTTTTTGATTCACCAATGCGTTGATTCCAACATCCTGAACCTGATCATCGACTGTGATTCAGCAAAGGCAGCTTGGGACATCCTAAAGAACTCGTATGGAGGAGCAGATAGGCTGAAGAAGATACGTCTACAGTCGCTCAGGAAGCAGTACGAGGGCTTGAAGATGACAGATGGAGAATCGATTGGAGATTTCATTACGAGGTTAGTAGCATTAACTAATCAAATGAAAGGTAATGGTGAAACTGTGACTGAAGTAAAGAAAGTCGAAAAGGTGCTCAGATCCTTAACCCTGGAATTCGACTACGTTGTTACTGCTATCGAAGAATCCAAGGACCTAGATACATTGAAGTTAGATGAACTTCAGGGTTCCTTAGAGGCGCATGAATTGAGAATAAGGCAGAGAAGTTCAGAGAAAGAAACTGAACAAGCCTTGCTTTCATACTCCTCTAAGAGAAATTGGAAGGCAGGCAACAAGGAGAAGGGTAGAGAAAAGGGATCAAGCAGTAAGAAGAAAGAACAAGGATCTTTCGACAAGAAGAAAGGAGACCTGTCGAAAATTCAGTGTTATAACTGTCAGCAATTTGGGCATTATAGGAACAAGTGTAAAAACAAGAAAGTTCCTAGGGATAAAGATGCAGAAGCCAAGTTTGCTAATGATGGTGACTCAGACTCTGACTCAGAGGAGTTAATGTTGATGGCTGTCGAAGATGAGATTCGACTCGATGAAGGACTTGCTGAAAGTAGCGAGCAAAACAGTGGGAACACTTGCATAAGTGGATTCACTTGTGATGCTCAAAATACTTGTGCAATGTGTGTGTGGCAGGGCAGTGGAAACACTGGTGAAACCTCCAACATTGCCAGCAATGATGATGACAAATTGTCATTCATGACGGCTACTGACCCAGAATTACTGTTGTTGAAGGCTGATACAAATTCGACTGAAGAGAAGTCTGTCGAATGGTATCTCGACACAGGATGCTCAAATCACATGTGTTGTCACAAGGAGTGGTTTGTCGAACTGGAGCAGATAAGTAAGAAGATAAGGTTTGCAGATAACAGTAAAGTTACTGCTGAAGGAGTAGGTACCATAAAGTTCATGTCGAAAGATGGTAAGTGGTGCTACATCCAAGGGGTATTTTATGTACCAGATATGAGGAGCAATCTGCTAAGTATTGGGCAGATGATTGAGAAAAACTTCACCGTCGAAATGAGTGATAACAGTCTCAGCTTGTTTGATTCGACCAAGAAGTTGATCCTGAAGGTGTTAATGCAGAGTAACAGAACCTTCAAGATCAAATTGCAAGTAGTCGAAGAACATTGTCTCCAGACCACTGTCGAAGAGGAGCACTGGAAGTGGCACAGAAGATTTGGCCACCTCAACTTCAAAAGCTTGAGCCAACTACATGAAAAGAAGATGGTTCATGGGTTGCCTGCAGTAAAAGTACCTGTCGAAGTTTGCGAGAGTTGTTGCAAGTCGAAGCAACCAAGAAACTCGTTTAAATCAGAAGTACCTAGCAGAGCAGAGAAGAAGCTAGAGGTGATATTTTCTGATGTCTGTGGTCCTTTCGAAGTATGTTCCTTAGGAGGGAATAAGTACTTTGTCACCTTCATTGACGAATACACTAGAATGTCCTGGGTGTATTTGATCAAAAGGAAGAGTGAAGTACTAGAAATATTCAAGAAGTTTAAGGTAATGATTGAAAAACAGAGTGAATGTGAAATCAAAACCCTTAGAAGCGATGGAGGTGGTGAGTACAACTCTCATGGATTTGTCGAATTCTGTGAGAAAGAAGGAATTGTGCATGAAGTCACTGCGCCTTACACGCCTCAGCATAATGGTACTGCTGAGAGGAAAAACAGGACCATCCTCAATATGGTAAGAAGCATGTTGAAGGAGAAGAAGCTACCTCATAGTTTATGGGGAGAACTTGTAGCCACAGCAGTGTATATTCTGAACAAATGCCCCACAAAGAAATTGATTGGGAAGACACCTGAAGAAGCTTGGCTAGGAAGAAAGCCAAGTGTCAAGCATCTCAGAATAATTGGCTCAGTATGCTATAGACATGTCCCTGAGCAACTAAGAAGCAAGCTGGATGATAGAGCACAACAAATGATCCTTGTTGGCTATCATTCGACAGGAGCATACAAACTGTATGATCCTGTGCAGAAGAAAATAGTGAAGAGCAGAGATGTCGTAGTAGATGAGTCGAAACATTGGAATTGGGAAGAAGGCTGTGAGAAAACTACAATGATGGACTTCGACGAAGTCTCTGATCGAAATGATCAGAATGAAGAGGTCGAAACTGAAGAGCCAGAAGAACCCATTGTTGTCGAACCTTTAAGAAGGTCGCAAAGGGAAAGGCAGAGATCAGTAAGACTAGAAGGATTCGACACTTACCCAGATTCTGCTATTACAGCAGAGGGAGACCTGACACACTTTGCACTAATGGCAGAAGCAGAACCAGTGAGCGTGGAGCAAGCCCTTAGTCACAAGCAGTGGAAGGAAGCAATGATTGACGAGTTGAAATCAATTGAGAAGAATGATACTTGGAAGCTAGTCGAACTTCCAAAAGAAAAGAAAGCCATAGGGGTGAAGTGGGTCTTCAAGACCAAAGTCAAGCCAAATGGAGAAGTGGCCAAGTACAAGGCCAGGCTAGTAGCCAAAGGGTTCCTGCAGAAACCTGGTTTGGATTTCAATGAGGTCTTTGCCCCAGTAGCCAGAATCGAAACCATAAGATTGGTAGTAGCATTGGCAAGTCATAGAGGCTGGCCCCTACATCAACTAGATGTAAAGTCAGCAATTCTGAATGGACCTCTGGAGGAGGAAGTCTATGTTTGTCAACCACCTGGTTTTGAGTCGAAGGGTAAAGAAGAGAAAGTCTATAAGCTGGAGAAGGCCCTGTATGGGCTCAAGCAAGCTCCAAGAGCGTGGAACAAGAGAATTGATGGATTTCTCTTGGCTCAGAAGTTTATTAGATGCACTAATGAACATGGAGTGTATGTGAAGAAGAATGGAACTTCGACTCAGTTGTTGTTGTGCCTGTACGTAGATGATCTACTTGTAACTGGCAGCAATGAAGTCGAAGTCGAAGCCTTCAAGAAAGTGATGATGTCAGAATTTGAAATGAGTGATCTGGGACATCTATCATATTTCTTGGGGATGGAGTCTACCAAGACAAGTAAGGGTATACTCCTGCACCAGTCGAAGTATGCAGCTGATATCCTGAAAAGATTCGACATGAGCAACTGCAAGGAAGTTTCGACACCATCAGACACTAGCAGCAAGCTGTCGAAAGACGACGAAGGGATTGAAGTAGATGCCACCTTGTTCAAACAGATTGTGGGCTCCCTGAGGTACTTGTGCAACACTCGACCTGACATTATGTTTAGTGTCGGAATGATCAGCAGATTCATGGAGAAGCCGAAAAGCTCTCATATGGTAGCAGCAAAAAGAGTACTAAGGTATGTAAAGGGAACACAAAGTTATGGTATTCTGTTCCCTAGCAAGAGTGTGTCGAAGAATGGTAATGAAGTGTTTGGCTACACTGACTCCGACTGGAGTGGAGACAGGAGTGATCGAAAAAGCACAAGTGGGTATGTCTTTATGTATGGTTCGACACCCATCTCCTGGTGCTCGAAGAAGCAAAGTATTGTTGCGTTGTCCTCCTGTGAAGCAGAGTATGTAGCTGCTTCCTTTGCAGCATGTCAAGCATCATGGCTGAGCATGCTACTGGTCGAAATTGGAGTGCACAGGGTCGAAGCAATGAAATTGTTGATCGACAACAAGTCTGCGATAGATCTCGCAAGGAACCCTGTCGCACATGGAAGGTCGAAGCATATAGAGACCAGATATCACTTCCTGCGTGATCAAGTAAACAATGAGAAGCTGAATCTGGAATATTGCTGTTCGGAACTTCAAGTAGCTGATGCAATGACCAAGCCATTGCAAAAGGGAAGATTCGAAGAACTGAGAACAATGCTTGGAATGATATCGCTCAGCAATGTGAATTAGGAGGGAATATTGAGATATGCCTAGTAATTCTATTGCTTGTAATTATAGTAGGTGTAGTTAGAAACCTAGTCGAAATGGGCCAGTCGAATAGGCTAGTCGAAATTATGGGCCTGGGCCTGTTTCATTGTATATATATACTGATGTCAGTAGCATGTAATTCTGACCTACTTTTTATGAAATTCAGTGCAGCTTTTACCTAATATTATATTGCCCTACTTATTCCTTCTGTACCTTGCGCCGCCACTTCCTTTTCTTGTCCCTTTCACGTTTTATCCCCAACAATTAGATCTCCCAAACATAATTTGCTTTTTAGATAGTAAGGGCTGCTCTATTGGTTTGACTTTATTTTTTATCAAATGTTTAGGCTGTTGTGAACTGGCCAAAGGAAGACCTCAAACTATCTATCCATACACCTGTCAGGTAACTTAATTCATCTTCATCCTATAAATTAAACGAATATTCTAAAATGTTATCTGATACTTCTAAAATGTACAATGCCTTGAGTCCGTTTGTCTTTTTTATCCTTCAAGATGTTCAAAAATTTGAGAATGTATATGCTGCATCCATTTTGTTTGCTTTTTGAAAATACTTTGAACTTCTCTATGTATTGTCTGGCTTAGATGATTTAGAGAGGAAAACAAATATTGATTGGATGTCTTTCATAATTAGTTTGATTTCAGTGGTAAGTTTGGGTCATTTTGGTTTTAGAGGAACAATTTGTTTTCTTAGCATGGGTATAATCTTCTGTATATTGATTCTTAAAAGAAAAAACTATTCTCTACATGTAGAATTAGTTCTTATTGTTTCTACCTTCTCTTCCCTGAGGCTTTGAAGTTATTGTATTTGAGAAATTAAAATTATAAATGAACATGATTAATTTTGAGCAGTTTTGAGCATGATTTTGTTGAAGAAATTGCTGCCAAGCCTAAAGATTCATCCAGCAAGCTTTTGGCGGGACAACCTTCAGAAAAAGGAAAAACAGTTTGGAATGAGAAAGTAGGTTTCGTATCTAACTTTTTTTTTTGAACACGCATACTGTATCTAACTCTCTAATTATTTAAACTACACTTTTCTCCATTTTATAATCAATATTTTGGGCCATGTATTTTCTTTTAATCTGGCTACTTTATTTCTGAGTATGTTCAAATATTAAAAAAGTAACAAACTCCTAATCAGGTTTCTTTGTTGTGGGATCCAACAAATATAACAAATTCTCATTCACTCTTCTGAGTCTGACTAGTATGGTGGTTTAGTGTGTATTTGTCAAACTTGAGTAAGAAGTTGACTGAATGGAACGTTTGAGGTTTATAACAATATTACATCATTATGCTTAAAGTTGATTATCTTCTTCCGAGGTGCTTGTGAATATAAGCATTTTCTATTTTGTGGCAAGATTCACTGGCAAATTGGTTACTAATGCAATTCAAAATTTGATCAACTGCTCTTTACTTAGCTATGTGTCTTGTTTACAGTATTTGTAATCTGTAATTTGTGTGTGAATTAGTTATTGAAATTCTCTATTGGAACTTCATGTTTCTGATTTTCAAGCTTATGTAGTTATGTAGGCTACCTGTTAAGTTTGATGATGTGGGTTTTATTTGGTTGATACTGGTGGGCTTACATATGTAGAAAAAGTGCAACCTTAGGCTCTTTTTTTGTTGCATTTGGGATATTGATTACATTTCCTATAAGATATGTTACAAACTGGTGGTCTGCCGTTTGATATTTATATTTGAAGTGTTTTAATATGTAGAATGTTGTTTCTTTTGTTCGATAAGTAGTTTTTGTTTCCTTTCAGATAATTTTGATGAGTGGCCTTAGCCGGGGTGCATTGGAGGAGCTGTCATCTGATAAAATTTTTGATGATCGAATTCCTCACATATGCAGAGCTATTTGAAAAGATTTTACATGGTGAACTTGATTTCTCTTCGGATCCTTGGCCGAGTATCTCTGAAAGTGCAAAAGAGTTGGTTAGGAAAATGCTTGTTTGAGATCCTAGAAACGGATAACATATGAAATTCTCAGTAAGTTTCAACACTCTTCTTTTCTTTAAATAATTGAGACACCAGTGAAATTTTTTTGGTATGTCATTACTGTTGATAGTAAATAGTCCACATGTTTTAGTCTGTTTGTAGCCTTATTGTTGTAGCCCATTTCAGTTGTATCTGGCCCAAGAGGCCCATTGGTTGTAAATATGTTTGTTAAGATTGTAACTTAGTTAGTTTTAATAACTAACTAAGTGGTTGTATTTGACTCCCTATAAATAGGGATTAGCAATTAATAAAAATCAGTTTTTACCAAACTCTGTGTTCTTTACAATTACACATTCCACAATTTCTTAGTGAAGCCTTTTATTTATTGTTTCCTTTGATACGCTTTCAGCACTTACAGTGAATCTTTAATACAAAAATTACATAGTTAAGTGCTTATTTTTTGATTGCTAAAGTTGTTGCATTGCTAAACCATAGAACTTGAGCTATTAGTTTAGTACCAATTTAGCATCTTGTAAATGACGATGTTTCTATTCTTTGCAGATCACCCTTGGATTCAAGTTGATGGAGTTGCTCCAAACAAGCCTTTAGATTCTGCAGTTTTTACTCGTTTAAATCAGTTTTCTGCTATGAACAAGCTCTAGAAAATGGCTCTTAGAGTAAGTCATTTTTCTATTATCACATAACTACGGATTGTAGAATATTGAACATTATTTACAAGGTTGAATATGTGTAAAACTTGTTTGAAATTGTCAAATTTTGCTCCTTTAATATTTTCCATAATATTCCTTACAGGTTATTTCTAAGAATCTCTCTGAAGAGGAAACTTCTGAGTTGAAAGAATTGTTTAACATGATAGACACAAATAATAGTGGTCATATTAATCTCAGTAAATCTGAAGCTTTTGATCTAATGCAAGCTGTAAGTATTCATTAGAAAGGTGGTGTAAATCATTTTTAGCAGCACATTGTTGTAATCCATTAGTTCCAAATTTGTTTGTGATTGCAGGCAGATGTTGATAACAGTGGCACAATTGACTATGAAGAATTCATTACTGCAACATTACATATAAACCAAGTTTGCAAGGAAGATCAATTAGTTGCAGCTTTCTCATATTTTGATAAAGATGGAAGTGGCTACATTACTCAAGATGAGCTTCAACAAGCTTGTAAAGAATTTGGCATGGAGAATGTTCACTTGGAGGAAATGATCCGTGAAGCTGGTCAGAATAATGTGAGTATTTTTTGATAGCTTTCATAATTTCTAGTTGTATAATTAAACTAAATTTATGATGTGTCCAAATTCCAAATTTCATCCCTTTTTTAATGATGTTTCTATGTTCATGTTTTACCATTTCAGGATGGGCAAATAGACTACAATGAATTAGCAAATATCATGAAAAAATGCTGGGACAAATATCCAGAAAAGCGTCCAGAAATGGAAGAGGATGTGAAAATGTTAGAAGCAATTGATACTAGCAAGTGAGTATTATGTACATTATTAGTGGTTCATTGTTAATCTAGGAGACATATATATATATATATATGTGGCACCTTGCAATTATCATTTTATACCTTGTCTATTTACTTCGTAACATTATTAGATCATGACAATCGGTGCATTGTAGTTAATTAGATGTTGTATTTATTAGTACTAAAAGTTATTATATAGTAATTTTGTACTTTTAATGAGTTTTGCTTGTTTAATGAATTTAATGCTTGACTTATTAGATGATGACAATCAGTGCTTGTTTAATCAATTTATTAGTACTAAAAGTTATTTTTTAAGTGTAGAATTTTATTTGCTAGGAGAATGACCAAAATCGTATAATCAGGGTGTATGTAGGAGATTAAACCAAAATTTGAGAAAAAAAAATACTTTTAAAGTCAGACGCAATAATGCTTGACTTTAAATCATACTTACGAAGTCAGGCAAGAATAAATGCTTGACTTTAAATCATACTTACGAAGTCAGGCAAGAATAAATGCTTGACTTTAAATCATACTTACGAAGTCAGGCAATAATAAATGCTTGACTTTAAAACAGACTTACGAAGTCAGGCGAAATAAATGCTTGACTTTAAAACAGACTTACGAAGTCAGGCGAAATAAATGCTTGACTTTAAAACAGACTTACGAAGTCAAGCGAAATAAATGCTTGACTTTAAATCAGACTTACGAAGTCAGGCTATCGCTTGACTTTAAAACTCCTGACATACAAAGTCGACTTAATAAAAGTCAAGCGGGCGCCTGACTTTAAATCCCCTTTTCGCCTGACTTTAAATCCCTTTTTTGCACTAGTCATGGGCGCCAAGGGGCGCCAGTTTGGCTGCCCAAACGTGAATTTCACATTTGATGGTTGGAATCATGTGTTGATGTTGAATATGTAATTAGGCACAAAGTGTAACACCCTCAAAATATTTATTAGAATTATTTGGGTGTTAACCCAATTAAATTAATTTAGTACTTGACTGGTAAATTTTTTGAGTGCTAAAATTATTTATTGGTTGTCATCAGATCGTTAACCGGATAATACGGGTCAAGGAAGTTTTGGAATCGAAATAAGAGATTTAGAGCAATATGGTAATTTTACCACGTTACCACTTATATATTAATAAATATATATATATGTGTGTGTTTTAAAAAGAAAGAAAGAATGCGAGAGAGAGATACAGAGAGGAGAAAGGAGAGAAAGAGAGAAAAGAAAAGAAAGGGTAAGGAGGAAGAAGAAGAAAAAGGGAAGGTTTCGGTTCAACAAAACGACTTCCTTCCAACACGAAAAACGTTCAGCGTTACTTCCTCTTCGATTTGGTACCAACATCCTCATCATCAACTCACTCTACACAAATCCACCATTTTCGAAATTAGAAGGAAAAAGAGAGGTCTTGGAGCTATCTTCTTCAATAAAGCGGTTTGAAGGTTAAAGGAGTTCAAATGGAGGCTTGGGTACTAGCTTGGAGTGAAAAAAAATTAGAGTTTGGTTGGGTTATGGTGAGTGGAACAAAAATTGGGGTTTATGTGTGAATAGTGGCTTGAGGTTGAAGAAGAAGATGAATAGTGTTCGGGAAAGATTTCGAGGAATTCAGTATTTCGGTCAAAAAGAGGTTTCGCGATCGAGTGGAAAGCTTTGGAAGCGGATTGGGTGTCGCCGGAGCGGGGAGCGTTCGTGTGGTTACTCGGTGATTTCGGCTCGCTCGTGGCTCACGCTTCAAGGGTGAGTTTTACTCACGTTTAGGTTTTCGAATTTAATAAACATAAATTGTGAAAATGTGTTTCGGTTTGATTCGTGTCGAAAAAGTATTTTGTACGAAAATCACGTTTTAGGTCCAATCGGTTTTTGGATTGCTTGATTGAAGATCATTGTTGTTTGAATATGTGTTTGGACTGTTTTTATGTTGGGACTGGACTGGAACAGGTATCGGAATTGATCGGAACGACAAAAATTGCGAAAACGGGATAAAATTCAGTGCTGTCAAAAGCGCACGACCCGTGCGTCCCAGGCGCACGGACCGTGCGCCCCTTTCGGTTTGTGTTTTAAAAAAATGCATTACAAGACGCACGACCTGTGTGTATGGGCGCACGAACCGTGCGCTGTGTTCTGTCCAAATTCTCCAAACTTGCCCGAAACGATCCCGATCGATTCCAATCCTCTCCTAACCCTTCTATAATGATATTAGGCCTATAATGCCATTATTTTGGGTATGTTTCAAAAGGGTTTTATAAAATACTTTTGAAGTTATAAACTATTTCGAAAAACCGAACAATAGTACACGAGTGCGGATATGTTTTATTGATAATAAAACGAATTATAAGTTCTATGTGGGATTGTAACACTGACGCGGAATGATTATTATTCATTCGTCGAAACCGGTCAATAATTCACGATATATAAATTATATCGATTATGGGAGTCGGCCCAATGTGGGTGGTTATATATGATTGTAGATATATGTTTATATATCTAGTTGGGTGACGACCCATGTTACTAACATACTAGGAGGGGCAGTCACGATCCCCTACCCTAGGCTCTGAGGCCAATAGCGGAACTGTTATTGGTAAAGGGTTCGCCGGGTTCTGCATTAGTGCAGTCGGGGGTGTGTTAAAAAGTATTGTGTGACGTTCACCGGGTTCTGCATTAGTGTAGTCGGTGGTACGGTACCATGGTTATGTAGGCTCCGAGGCCAATAGTGGAACTATTATTGGTAAGGGGTTTGCCGGGTTCTGCATTGGTGCAGTCGGTTTCTACTGGGTATAAAAGAATTCATAAATGAACCGAGAGTGTTAGTAGGGGTCTCGGTAGAACTCACTGAGATTGTATCTCATTGTTTATATGTTGTTGTTTTACAGAGAAACAGGGAAAGTGGAAATCCAGGAGGCACAAGTAGGTGGCACTCGGATGGGGGCTGAAGACTTAGCTTTATGCTTGAGTTTATGTTTTCCCTTGTTATCTATGTATCACAACATTATGTTTTTAGTAATATATCTTTCTTCCGCTTTCTTGTATGATACTGAATACTATAGATGCTGATGGTTTATGGTTTGAGAACCGTATTGTCTTGGTTGTAAATGAGACTGTTTGGTTTATATTTGGTGTGATATTTTAAAATATGCAAGTATACATAGTCACACAAGTAATAAAGTGATAAGAAAGGTCGAACCCACAGGGATTATGTATTGTAAATTTTTGTAGTTCAAAGTGTACACTTAGTGTGTCTACACTATTCAGTATTTTTGGTTTGGAGTTTTCAAAGTAAGTAAAAATAATAATAAGCAATAAAATGTGTGAGAAATCAGTTGGAAAAAGTAGTTGAGATGTTTTCACCAAGTACTTTACTTCTAAGTGTTTTAATGGAGTATGTAGTGTGGGAACACTGGATGTAGGTGCATCAGTTTGTGCCTTTCAGCACTTCTCTTCAGAGTTTCATTACAAGCTCTTATGATCTTTGTTTTTTACAGTAAAAAAAGGTTTGTCAATTCCTCCCTTGCCTCCTAACAATGATCCAAGTTGCTAAATAGGTTCACTCTTGTAATTTTATTATCCTAAGGACTATGCTATCCTATGTCTAGGTTTTAGCATGTATTTAACAAAGTTTCCTTTATTAAATACTTGTCCTTATTAACTCTTGAGTTCATAAATGTAGCCCATGTCTGCTGCTACAAGTTTTACCTATTCTAAAGTGATCAATTCCAGAATAAGTTGAAAGAAGTATTATGCAAGAGTTTAAAGTGTTTACACTACATAAACCATAATAACATATTTAGAAGTTCATTACAAGGTTAGAACATCTCAACTTAAGGGAATTTAGCTCATGTTACTCATGTTATAAAGCAAAGAATATGCAAAGAACATAAGTAAATGAATAATAAAGCAAAAGAACTTAAAAGAGTAGAGATTACTTGAATAGAAGATCTTTTGCATTAAGTTCCCAAGTTGAAGTACAATAAAGATTTCTTACACGAATTTCTTCAAAGTAGAAGTGAAGGGAATGGTTGTCAAGCACTTCCTCACCTTCCTCTCCTTAGAAACTTGAAATGAAAATAAACTAAACCTAAACTAAGCGATCCTTTCAGAAAACAAAATGAAGAATTACAAATGAAAGATGAAGGATTTAAAGATGTGAAAGATGATGGATAAGTGAAGATATGGCTTCTATTTATAGGCTTGAAAGCTTTCCTCTTGCAAGGGGTTTCCTTTGGCGTGAAAGATCAGCTGAGGGGACCAAACATAGTTAGTTGTAGACAACCAACTTGTTGAGCCAATACCTTATTTCGATTCTTGGTGTTTGATTTTTGTTGATGTAATGCAGTGAGTGAAAAAACATCATTTTTGGATTGTAGGTTCACCTTATTTTGAGTGTAGGTGCCTTTTGATGTAGATGGTGTTGGCACACTAAGTGTTGCCACACTTGGAACTCTTTGAGTATTTTTGGTAGCGTACACTGCCCTCCTCACTGACCTCCACATGCATTTTCTTCTTTTTCTTGGTTTGTTTTTCTTTTCTTTTTCTCTTTGAACTTTGTTCATATTTTTCAAACCAAATTGCATTTAAGGGACAGGTTCAGTTTATATGACTCAGGCAAGTGTAGCTCATTTTTGGGATATTTTTGGTATTTTTGAGTGGTTTTGACACTTGTGGCTTGCACTCTTCAAGCTGTCACACTTTGGCCTTTGTATTCATGGAATTTCCCCCAAACTTAAGTCTTTATGCTCTTCTAAATTTTTAATGAAAATCTAATTTTGACTTCAAATTTCCAAAATTTCCTTGGCTTTAGATAGCTCTTGATCTAGCATGGTTCTTTTCAAAACTCAATTTTGTTGTGTCAAAGTATTTATAAAACTGATCATTTTTAGAAAACAAGGCTTTTCATTCAAAATTCAACTTATTGATACACTTCTTCAATTTTTGAGAAAAAGATGAATTGATCACGTTTCATATTTATTTAAGTTTTTAAAACATACATATGATGTACTTAGTTCTTCTATTTTTTTGAAAACATTTTTGATCATGTCATTTGCATGCTTTGTTAAGTACATCTAAACACACATACTAATATTGCATATTCACATACATATACTACTGAGATATTCATAGCATATATTAGTTTTCACATAGTGCATATTTAGTTCAAAAGATATACTATTCTCCACTCTCCCCCCCCCCCCAACTTAAAGATGAGCAGTGTCCTCACTACTCTAAGTTTAGGAAACAGGGGAGTACTAAATTTGGGAGAAACAAACAAAAGTATTTAACACATAGCAACAGCTACCACATAGTATTTTAAACAGTTGAAAGTAAAGCAAAATATAGTTTTAGGAATAAACATTAAAAAGTATCCTTTTACTCTTTGTTTTGGAATCTGGGGCTGGCTCTCACAGCAGGGCTATGCTTGGCTCTTGTCTTCTTTGGCTTCTTAGCAGTGGCCACATCAGAGGTAGGCACACCAAGATCATCTACAGTAGCCTCAGGCATTTCTGCCTCTTCAGGTGTAGCTTCTGCAGGAACATCTGGTGTAGCCAGTGTTTGTGTGTTCTGTTTGTTGCTCAATTCCCTCTGGTTGTTGCTCTACTACCTTCTCAGTCTGTTCTTCAGTTTCTTTATTTGTTGCCTTGTCACCAGTTTCTGCTCCTGTACCCTGTTCAGCATAGAGAGAGGACATTGTCCACATCTTCTTTGTTGGAGCTGGCTTCATTGTTCTTCTTGTGTATCCCAGCATCTGTTTCTTCTCTGCTAAGGCCTTCAGAACTGCAGAGATTGTTGCTGCAGGACTAGTTGCCATGACTGTTGATTTCTTTGAAGCTTCTGCAGTTGGTGTGGGAACACTAACAGACTCCTTGACAGTATCTGCCTGCATCTTCATCTCTGAACCTGCTTTGCCTTTCTCTTTCTCAGGCTCTTCAATGAGTACCTGCATTTGAACTTTCTCAGAAACAATGTTAGTTGGCTCAATAGGTTTTGTTGGTAGGGTGGGTGATTTCTGGGATGGGATGGTTGTATCTGCTTGTGCATCTTGTTTTGGATTTTCAGATTGGGGAGTATTTTCTGGTGGAGGTGTGGGTGATTTTGGTGTTGAAGTGTGACTGGGGGAATGGTGGGTGGTTGGGGATGGAATGTTGGTTTGTGATGGTGGTGAGGGGGTGTTTGATTACTGTTGTGATGGTGGTGATGGTGGTTGGGCTTCATTTGTAGATTTCTTCCTTAATTCATACTTTCTTCTAGCACTAGCTTCCATATCATCACTGCCATCATCATCACTGTCACTAACTTCCAGTGACTCAGATTCATCCTCCTCTGCATCCTTTTCAATATCCTTCACAGCTTGCCTTGCCTCTTCATCTTCTTCAGTATCTTCATCACTCACTTCTTCAATTTCTTCCTCCACTCTTGGTTTCTTTCCCTTCTTTTTTTCTCAGTATCTCTCTTTCTCTTTGCTCTCCTCTCTTTCTTAACAGTTACTTCTTCTTCTTCCTCCTCCACTTCTTCTTCCTCATCAATCACCCAATTAGGAAAAATTGGGGATTCTAGTTCTGCTTCAGGGTCATCCAACTTTAATTTCAACCACTCATGCTGTTCTCTTTGAAATTTCCAGACAGCTTGGAGTTTCTGCACCAGGTGTTCAGACACTTCATGCTCTACAGTACTTCTAATTCTCACTGACCTCACTCTTTCCTTAACTTCAGCAGACAGACCACTAGGAGGGGTTTTTCTATAGACTTTTTCTAGATCAGTAGCAACAACTCCTTGCTTTTGACATAGTTCAGTGATTAAGCATGGGAAATATAAGAATCCAGATTCCTTGGCTTGACATTCTACAATTTCTCTAGCTATCAATTTCCCTATGTCTACATTATCCTCACATAGGATTGAATCAATAAGAATCAACCTATCTTTAGATAATGTAGAAGTGTGTGAAGTAGGGAGAATTGATGTATCAATGAATAAATGCCAGCTACCAAGTTCAGGGATTAAATCACCAGTTTTAAGTTTGAATTCAGTATTTGTGAATTTCTCCCACTGAGATCCTTCTATTGCTACTCTTTCTTTGATTTTAGTCATTTGCTTCTTTCCATAAGTCTCTAGTTTTACCTCAAATGCATTACCAGTGTATGTGAGATCATAGTGCTTATTGATTCTAGCAGGGTCAGAGAAAACTTTCTTACCTCTAACCTTGGAGAAAAATACAGTACCTCCTCTGTTATTCTGAATTCCTGAGTAGAATTCTCGCACCAATTGCTCCAAGTAGTAGGCTCGGGTTTGAACAAATCTTTCCCAATGCAAGTTGTTGACAGTGGAGAGGAATGAATGATGAGCCTTTGCGAAGTTGAAACCACGCTCAGGCAGGAATTTCATGTTCCAAAAGTGCTCACATCCAGGGATTGCTTCCATTGATGCTAGTGCTCCTAATTTTCCCTTTTTCGCATGAGTTTCCACACCAGATGCTTTCCCCGTGTTCTTAGAGGCAGCTTGTTTCTTAGCCATTTATGATTTTGAGCGTTTGAGACTGAAAAACTGTTTGTGAGTGGAGAGGATTTTGATCGATTTTTGTGAGAGGGACGAAAAGAATTGAAACTTAGGGTATGTGAGAGGTTTATGAGAGGGTTAGTGGGATTGGTAGTTGCGGGTTATAGCCGTTAGGTTATGTGGCCTAACATGCAAGCCAACACGTGGAAACTTAGACTTAACACGCCACTTTCTAACCCTTGATCAGAGATGATTCCACTAAGTTGATGATTTGTCAAGTGAACAGTTTTCTTCTAAATTTTTCTAACACCAGAGTAGGAAGTGTGGTTGCATCAAGTGTGGAAACACCAAGTGTGGAAACACTGGCTACTCTGTTGTCCTGTTTTTCCTGCAAAATAACAAAACATGAAATTGCACAAAATAATAATATTAACTATATAGTGATGGGTTGCCTCCCTCAAGCGCTTGTTTTAAGAGTCTTACAGCCTGACTTGTACCTTGGTCTAAGGTTTTGCAAAGTGAGTGGTGATCTTGTCTCTCTCTACATACTCTCCATAGTACATTTTCACTCTTTGTCCATTTACTTTGAAAGTGGTATCAGTGGTTGCATCATATAGATCAACTGCACCATGGGGGTAGATTTTAACTAATTTGAATGGTCCTGACCATCTTGATCTCAGTTTTCCAGGGAAGAGTTTCAACCTAGAATTGTACAAGAGAACCATTCCTCCTTCTTTAAGTTCTCTCCTTTGGATTTTCTTGTCATGCCATACTTTGGTTTTAGCTTTATAAATTTCTGCATTCTCATAGGAGAAATGCCTAAATTCTTCTAATTCATTTAGCTCAAGAAACCTTTGCTCTCCTGCCTTTTTGAGATCAAAATTCAACTTTTTGATAGCCCAATATGACTTGTTCTCTAATTCAACAGGGAGATGACATGGCTTGCCATAAACTAACTTATAGGGGGACATTCCTAATGGAGTTTGAAATGCAGTCCTATATGCCCATAATGCTTCATCTAAGTGTAAGGACCAATCTTTTCTATTTGGTCCAACCATTTTCTCAAGCATTCTTTTTATTTCCCTATTTGAAAGTTCAGCTTGTCCACTTGTTTGTGGGTGATAGGCAGTAGCAATCTTATGTTTCACTCCATATTTTGCAAGAAGATTTTCAATAAATTTGTTGCAAAAATGTGAGCCTTCATCATTGATGATTGCTCTTGGAGTGCCAAATCTTGAAAAAATATTTCTTTGGAGAAATTTGCTAACAGATTTAGCATCATTATTTGGCAGTGCTACAGCCTCAACCCATTTAGACACATAGTCTACAGCCACTAAAATGTATTCATTGCCAAAAGAAGGTGGAAAAGGACCCATGAAATCCATGCCCCAAACATCAAAAAGTTCTATTTCTAGAATATTAGTCCTAGGCATTTCATGTCTATTAGATATATTACCACTTCTTTGACATTTATCACAGGTTTTGACCATATAATAAGTATCTTTAATTAGAGTAGGCCAGAAATAACCTGATTGAAGTACCTTAGCTGCTGTTCTTTGGCTTCCAAAGTGACCTCCATATGGTGCAGCATGACAATGCAGGAGCACTGCTTGCTGTTCTTCTTCAGGAATGCACTTTCTCATGATTTGATCAGGACATATCTTGAATAGGTAAGGGTCATCCCAATAGTATTGTTTTACTATGTGGAAGAACCTTCTTTTCTGTTGATAGTTCATGTCACATGGTACAATTTTGCTTACAAGGAAGTTTACTATGTCAGCATACCATGGTGTTGAAGCATAAGGTGTGGCCACACTGAGTGCAGAAACACTGGCTGCATTCATGGTAATTGCTAGTAATTTCTCATCAGGGAAACTTTCCTTGATTTCTTCAATTGTACCTGCATTATTACTTTCAAGTCTAGAGAGATGATCAGCCACTTGGTTCTCTACTCCTTTCTTATCTCTTATTTCAAGATCAAATTCTTGAAGTAATAGAACCCATCTTATTAGCCTAGGTTTTGCATCTTTTTTAGAAATCAGATACTTGATGGCAGAATGGTCAGTGTACACAATTACTTTGGTGCCAACCAAGTATGATCTAAATTTTTCAAAAGCAAAAACCACTGCTAATAGTTCTTTTTCTGTTACAGTGTAGTTCATTTGAGCTTCAATGAGTGTTTTGCTAGCATAGTATATGGTATGAAATACTTTGTTATACCTTTGCCCTAGGACTGCTCCTACTGCAAAGTCACTAGCATCACACATAAGCTCAAAAGGTTTACTCCAGTCAGGAGTGACTACAACTGGTGCTGTAACTAAAGCTTTTTTTCATTTTTGAAATGATTCCATACAAGTTTCATCAAAGTTAAAATGTACATCATGTTGCAAGAGCACACATAATGGTTTTGAAACTTTTGAAAAGTCTTTGATAAATCTCCTATAGAATCCTGCATGACCTAAAAAACTTCTAATCCCTTTGATTGTTGATGGAGGTGGTAGTTTCTCAATTACCTCTATTTTTTCCCTATCCACTTCAAGACCTTTTTTAGATATTTTATGACCAAGCACAATACCTTCTTTTACCATGAAATGACATTTTTCCCAATTAAGCACTAGGTTAGTGTCTTCACACCTTTGAAGAATTTCTTCTAAGTTTGAAAGACACAATGAGAATGTTTCTCCAAAAACAGAAAAGTCATCCATGAAGACTTCCATTGATTGCTCAATGAAGTCAGAAAAGATTGACATCATGCATCTTTGAAAGGTAGCAGGTGCATTACAAAGTCCAAAAGGCATCCTTCTAAAGGCAAAAGTGCCATAAGGACAAGTAAAGGTGGTTTTCTGTTGATCTTTAGGTTCAATTGCTATTTGATTATATCCTGAATAACCATCTAAGAAACAATAGAATTCCTTTCCTGCTAACCTATCTAACATTTGATCTATAAAGGCTAAGGGGAAATGATCTTTCTTAGTGGCCTTATTGAGTTTTCTGTAATCCATACAGATTCTCCACCCTGTTACAGTTCTGGTTGGGATTAATTTATTATTTTCATTGGCTACAACTGTGACTCCACCCTTTTTAGGAACACATTGCACAGGACTTGTGAGTAAAGATTGCGCCTAAGAGGGGGGGTGAATTAGGTACTTAGAGATTTTTTCGGTTTTAAAGTTGGTTTGATAAAATCTTGTTTTATGGTGAGTGTATGGAAAAAGTAAAGTGCTGGAAAGAAAAAGGACACAAGAGAATTATACTAGTTCACCTCCACAATCCGGAGAGTACGTCTAGTCCCCTCGCCAACTAGCAAGAGATTTCACTATAGTTAGAATGATTGTACAGCCTGTTCACACCAATTGTGATGCTTACTATCTAACCTATAGGGAGATCAAAGGCTCTTAAAAACCTTTAAGATCTAAACACCAAGTGCAAGAAGAACAATCCTCTTCAATGCACACACTTGCTCCAACAATCCTGGAATGCAAGGTCAAGTTTATACAAATCTGAATTTTTGTAGAAAGTGTCTGAAATAATATGTATCAATACAAGATTGATCTTTTCTCTTGTGACAATCAAGTCTCACAATGATATACAAGTGTTCTTCATGTATGATATGAAACTTATGACTTTGAATGAAAGTTTTGGAACAAAAGTTTCACTATAAAAATCTGGTCTGAATACTTGCCATTTTTGAAAGTTTTCAATAGAATGTATGTATGTGAAAATTGTAGCAAGAGAGATTGGGTGTTTGAGACTTGAAATACTGAAGTTTATATAGGCCTTAAAGCACCTTTTCAAAAGAGTACCATTTGCCAAAAGTTGCCATTGTCAAAGTGCCAAAAGATCCAATTGTTGAAAGCAACTTGCAACGTTACTCATGGAATTCATAACACGTTGCATGCATGTATTTTTTGAAAATGAATTCAAAATGGGTCGGTTACACGTGTTACCAAATTGTTTGAAGCATAACGTTCATATTCAAATGAAAACTCATGCATAACGTTTGAAACCAATTTTTGAAAATGAATTCAAATAACATGGCATGTTCATATATATTTGAACTCATGCATAACGTTTGAAATAATACGTGAAAATAATACGTGAAAATAATATGCATAACGTTCATATAATAATATTCAATCAGCAATTCAAAATGAATTGGCATGCATAACACGTTGATAATAATATTTTATTTTATTATTATATATTTTTAAAAAACTCATGGCATGCATGTATGATATCTTGAACACTTGTAATCAAAAGTAAGATGTGAATGTCATATACCTTTGATCAATCATAGACAATTCTTGCACTTTGATAACTTTGAGCAAATTGAAACTTTTAACATATTTGATCTATTTCCTCTTGCACAAATGATCTCTTGATTGTTGTTGTCTTCATCAAAACCACTGAGAAGCTATGTCTTCACATTCTCCCCCTTTTTGATGATGACAACCTGATATGTGAAAATTAGTTGTACTTTTGTTTCTCTACACAAGACTTCTCCCCCTGGATTAAAGCTCCCCCTTAATCCATAATTAGAGAGTTTTGAATCTGCAAAATTTGTTAGAGAAACCAAAACAGAGCCATATTTTTCTCCCCCTTTGTCATTAACAAAAAGGATGGGAAAAACTTGACTTTATTATAATATATAATGAATGAGAATAGACGAATTACACATCTCCTTCATCTAAAATCCCAAGTTCTCGCCGAATTTTGTAAAACGGTTCTCTTGCGAGAGGCTTTGTGAAGATATCTGCTAATTGATTATGCGTATCCACAAATGTAACTTCGACATCTCCACGAAGCACATGATCACGAAGAAAATGGTGTCGAGAAGTTGTGAGATATTCCATATTCTTCACAAAAGTCTTCAAAGGAAGCATTTTGGAATTCTCCACCATGGTCGCTTCTTATGGAGGCAATTGTTAGTGATTTCTCATTTTGGATTTGTTTTGCATATTTCTTGAATGCCTTGAATGCATCACTTTTCTGCACTAAAAAGAATGTCCAAGTATATCTAGAAAAATCGTCAACAATAACTAAAGCATACACATTACCTCCGAAGCTTCTTGTTCTTGATGGACCAAATAAGTCCATATGCAACAATTGTAGTGGCCTTGTAGTGGACACCACATTCTTAGATTTGAAAGATGATTTAGTTTGTTTCCCCTTTTGACAAGCATCACAAAGTCTATCTTTGACAAATTTCATCTTAGGCAATCCAATGACAAGATCATGCTTCACTAATTTGTTCAAATGCTCCATATGAATATGTGCTATTCTTTTGTGCCAAGTCCATGAATCATTGTTGTTCGCCATGAGACATTTAACCTTCAAAGATAAGTCATCAAGGGATATCATAAAAATATTATTGATTCTTTTACCTTTAAGTTTAACCTCATCTGTGGCTTCATCTTCTATCAAGCATTCATCTTTGGTGAAGTTGATTTTGAAGCCTTTGTCGCAAAGTTGGCTAATACTAAGAAGATTGTGCTTTAGTCCTTCAACATAAAGAACATCTTCAATGGATGTGAAAGGTGGTGCACCAACTTTGCCTATGCCAAGAATCTTTCCTTTGTTGTTATCTCCATAAGTAACATAACCCTTGGCCTTAAGCTTTAGATTTGAAAATTTGTTGATGTCTCCCGTCATATGCTTGGAACAACCACTATCGAGATACCATAGATTTGATGTGGTCTTCAAGCATACCTACAGAACAAATTAAGTTTTGTTAGGTACCCAAGTTGCTTTGGGTCCTTCATAGTTAGTACCTTTCTTTACCCACACATAATGCCCACTAGCCACACTAAAGTTTCTAACATGGCAAGCATTAGGTGTATGGCCAACAATACCACAATAAAAACAAGTAGGCACAAAGTTACTTCTATATCTAGGAGGATAATATTTCTTCTTAGTAAATCTTTTCTTCTTAGGATATTGATGAACTACTTTAGGCTTGTTTACTTTTACATTGGAAGATTGGTCACTATCCTTAACAAAGATAGTAGTGCTAGAACTTGGTTTTGAAAACTTTGAATAACCAAGCCCACTTTTATCGTTTGAATATCTAATTTGTTGGCTAAGGACACCTTCCAATCCAATTTGCCCTTTTTCATATCTTTCAATAATTCTTTTCAATTGGACAATTTGGAGAGTAAGAGATTCACAAGTATTGCATACAAAATTCTCCTTTTGTTTACTATTCATCTCTTCATTATTGAAATCCTTTTCCATTGTCTCAACTTTTTCTTTTAAAGATGAGATTTGTTTGTTTTGAGATGATATAGTTTTATATAGAATTTTGCATTCATTTAAGAGTTCATTTATAACACCTTGTACATCATTATCAAAAAGAGAGAAATCAGAACTTACATTGCCATCTTCATCATCGAAATGGTGTGAAGCCATCAATGCTGGATTTGCACTTTCGTCACTATCTGAATCGGATGAAGAACTTATCTCATTATCATCCCATGCAACATAGGCCTTCTTATTCCTAAATTTCTTTTTGTCTTTGAGACCACCTTTCTTGAGGAGTTTCGGACAATCCGGCTTTATGTGACCTTGCTTGCCGCATTCATAACATGTGACATCTTGTGTTGAAGTGGATGCTTCTTTATCCTTGCTTTTTGAGAATTTCTTCCTTTTCACAAAGTTAGAATTGCCAAAATTATTTTTATGGCCAAAGAATTTCCCTAACCTTTTAACAAGTAGCATGACATTTTCGTCTTCTCCCGAATCGTCATCTTTCTCAACTTCTTTAGAATCAACTTTCAAGGCAATGCCCTTGGCTTTCTTGTCTTGACTTTCATGTTTTTGTAAGATTCCAAGTTCCGTCTCATATTCTTGAAGTTTTCCAAATAATGTTGCAAGAGACATGTTGGATAGGCTTTTCTTTTCGGATATCGCCGTTACTTTTGGTTGCCATTCCCTGGTCAACGAACTAAGAGTTTTAAGATTAAGTTCATCATTAGTAAGAGTTTTACCTAATGCCTTCAAGTGGTTGGTCAAGTGCACGAATCTCTTTTGCAAATTAAGGATGGATTCTCCGGGCTGCATTCTGAAAAGTTCATATTCTTGACTCAAGGTATTCAATCTAGATCTCTTAACTTCGGCGGTACCTTCATGTGTTTCTACCAATGTATCCCATATTTCTTTTGCCGTTGTGCATGTTGAAATGCGGAAGAATTCATCCATGCTAAGTGCACCTTGAAGTAGATTGATTGCCTTTTTGTCATAGAGCACCCTTTTCTTATCATCATCATTCCATGAGCCTTTAGGCTTTATAGTACCAACACCATTGACCACACTTGTAGGAACAAAAGGACCATTTTGGACAGCATCCCATATTTCTTTTCCTTGTGCTTCTAAATGAGCCTTCATGCGAATTTTCCAAAAATCAAAATATTCACCACAAAACAATGGAGGCTTGTTCTTGCTACCACCATCTTTAAATACTGGATTTGCGGAAGCCATTATGGATCTCTAGGAGCAGGTTACCTATAACCTGCTCTGATACCAAATGTGAGTATAGATTGCGCCTAAGAGGGGGGGTGAATTAGGTACTTAGAGATTTTTTTGGTTTTAAAGTTGGTTTGATAAAATCTTGTTTTATGGTGAGTGTATGGAAAAAGTAAAGTGCTGGAAAGAAAAAGGACACAAGAGAATTATACTAGTTCCCCTCCACAATCCGGAGAGTACGTCTAGTCCCCTCGCCAACTAGCAAGAGATTTCACTATAGTTAGAATGATTGTACAGCCTGTTCACACCAATTGTGATGCTTACTATCTAACCTATAGGGAGATCAAAGGCTCTTAAAAACCTTTAAGATCTAAACACCAAGTGCAAGAAGAACAATCCTCTTCAATGCACACACTTGCTCCAACAATCTTGGAATGCAAGGTCAAGTTTATACAAATCTGAATTTTTGTAGAAAGTGTCTGAAATAATATGTATCAATACAAGATTGATCTTTTCTCTTGTGACAATCAAGTCTCACAATGATATACAAGTGTTCTTCATGTATGATATGAAACTTATGACTTTGAATGAAAGTTTTGGAACAAAAGTTTCACTATAAAAATCTGGTCTGAACACTTGCCATTTTTGAAAGTTTTCAATAGAATGTATGTATGTGAAAATTGTAGCAAGAGAGATTGGGTGTTTGAGACTTGAAATACTGAAGTTTATATAGGCCTTAAAGCACCTTTTCAAAAGAGTACTATTTGCCAAAAGTTACCATTGTCAAAGTGCCAAAAGATCCAATTGTTGAAAGCAACTTGCAACGTTACTCATGGAATTCATAACACGTTGCATGCATGTATTTTTTGAAAATGAATTCAAAATGGGTCGGTTACACGTGTTACCAAATTGTTTGAAGCATAACGTTCATATTCAAATGAAAACTCATGCATAACGTTTGAAACCAATTTTTGAAAATGAATTCAAATAACATGGCACGTTCATATATATTTGAACTCATGCATAACGTTTGAAATAATACGTGAAAATAATACGTGAAAATAATATGCATAACGTTCATATAATAATATTCAATCAGCAATTCAAAATGAATTGGCATGCATAACACGTTGATAATAATATTTTATTTTATTATTATATATTTTTAAAAAACTCATGGCATGCATGTATGATATCTTGAACACTTGTAATCAAAAGTAAGATGTGAATGTCATATACCTTTGATCAATCATAGACAATTCTTGCACTTTGATAACTTTGAGCAAATTGAAACTTTTAACATATTTGATCCATTTCCTCTTGCACAAATGATCTCTTGATTGTTGTTGTCTTCATCAAAACCACTGAGAAGCTATGTCTTCACAGGACTAACCCATGCACTATCTGAAATAGGGTAGATAATACCAGCATCTAGCCATTTAATTATTTCCTTCTTAACAACCTCTTTCATTATATGATTTAATCTTCTTTGTCCTTCTATGCTATTTTTAGAATTTTCTTCTAAAATTATCCTATGCATGCATGCTGAGGGGCTAATCCCTTTAATGTCAGACATTTGCCAACCTATAGCTTTTCTATGTTTTCTCAAGGTGTTAATTAAATCAAGCTCTTGTTCTAAAGATAGATCAGAAGCTATGATTATAGGAAGAGTATCATTCTTACCTAGAAAAACATATTTTAAATGCTTAGGTAGTTCTTTCAATTCTAGCTTAGGAGGTTGTTCAACAGAAGGTACATTTTCTTTAAGGTTGGGATCTTCTAAATTAAGAGATTCATAAGTTCTAGCCCATACCTTAGGTGTAGCTTGTTCCTTGGGCAATATGCTTTCTTCAATAAATTGCTCTGCAGGTAATGCAGAAACATCAGGTGCTAGTGCATTGGCAAGGTGATCATACTGCTTGTGGAACTGCTTCTCTACCAATTGATCAAGTGAGATTGATGAACACTCTTCACTCTCCTCTGCAGGATACTTCAAAGCATTCAAGACATTGAATTTTACTTCTTGATCATTCACTCTCATGGTTAGCTCTCCTCTTTGCACATCTATCAGTGTTTTCCCTGTTGCCAAGAATGGTCTTCCAAGTATGACTGGCACTTCTTCATCTGCAATGAAATCAAGTATAACAAAATCTGCAGGAAACACAAATTTGTCAACTTGCACCAATATATCCTCAATAATTCCTTCTGGATATGCAATTGATCTATCTGCCAAAGATAGTGTCAATGTGGTAGGTTTAGCATTTCCAATCCCTAGCTTTGTGAAGATAGATTTGGGCATCAAATTGATGCTTGCACCTAAATCACACAATGCTCTTCCTGTATAGTACTTACCTATTGAAAAAGGGATTGTAAAGCTACCTGGATCCTTTAGCTTCCTTGGAATTTTGTTTTGTAAAATCAGACTACATTCTTTTGACATAACAACAGTTTCAAATTCCCCTAATCTTCTTCTTTTAGAAAGCACATCTTTCATGAATTTGGCATAGTTTGGCATTTGTTGAAGTGCCTCTATCAAGGGAACATTGATATGCAATTGTTTTAAAACATCTAAAAATTTACTGAATTGCTTCTCCTCATGTATTTTTTTCAATCTTTGAGGAAAAGGAGGAGGAGGGTATTCTAGTACTAACCTTGGAGTAGGAGATGTAGGAACACCAGGTGTTTCTGCATCTTGAGAATTTTTTTCATTTTTATTTTTTTCTCCCTTCTCTGTACCTTCAAGCTCATATGGTTCTGTTAGATCCTTGCCACTTCTCAAAGATATGGCTTTGACCTGCTCCTTACCTTGCCTTTGTGAGGGTGAAGCTTCTGTGTTCGATGGCAAAGTACCTGCTGGTCTTTGCTGTAAAGCAGTTGCTAATTGCCCTACTTGGTTCTCTAGGTTCTTAATTGATATATCATGAGCTTGCCTAGCAGTTCTAGTTTCATTAATGAATGATCTAAGCAATTCTTCTAGAGAGTTGGCACTGGCAGGTGGGTTTGATCTTTGTTGGCTTTGAGGTAGAAATCCAGGAGGAGAACTTGGTGCAGGAGCACTTTGTGCAGGTGCATTAGAATTGTTCCACCTAAAATTTGGGTGGTTCTTCCATCCTGGATTGTAGGTATTAGAGTAAGGGTTGTTATTTTTATTGTAACCTACATAATTGACAGAGACAGGGTTGCTAGGACATTCTTCATATAGATGGCCTCCTCCACAATACACACAACTTGTAGTTCCTGGAGGGGCTTGTTCTATAGCTGCTGCAGTGTTTTCTTTAGGTGTTGCTACACTAGATGTAGGTGCACTAGTGCACTGTTTGATCAGATTGGTTAAAGTGGCCACTTGAGCAGATAGGGCTGATATATCATTAATCTCATGTACTCCAGAGGTTCTCTTTTGAGCACTTACCCTCTCAGTAGGCCAACTTGAACCATTTGTAGCAATTTTGTCAATAAGATCACATGCTTCATTATAAGACATATTCAAAAGAACACCACCAGCTGATGCATCAAGCATCACTCTGGTTTGTGGTTCTAGACCATTGTAAAAAGTTTCCATTTGTATAATGACAGGTAAACCATGATGTGGACATTTTCTTAAAAGCTCTTTCCATCTTTCCCATGCTTCAAACAATGATTCAAATTCTTTTTGCCTAAAAGATGTAATATCATGTCTCATCCTAGCATTTTTAATAGGAGGAAAATATTTGCTTAAGAATTTTTCAGCTAATTCATTCCATGTATGAATAGAATTGGGCTCCATAGAATTTAGCCATGATTTAGCCCTATCCTTCAAAGAGTATGGAAATAACTTAAGCCTAAATGCATCCTCACTAATACCAGGAATGATAA
This sequence comes from Astragalus membranaceus, assembly GCA_039519185.1. Lineage (NCBI taxonomy): Eukaryota > Viridiplantae > Streptophyta > Magnoliopsida > Fabales > Fabaceae > Astragalus > Astragalus membranaceus. Next base: position 90,459,227 of record CM076854.1, on the reverse strand, counting down.
AGTTACTACAAACTTCTATGAATTGCTTTAAATGCTCATGGGGATCTTCATGTGGAGATCCACCAAATTGACCAATTGTTTGCAACATTTGAAACATCATAGGTTTAAATTCAAAATGAACAGCATCAATTTGAGGTCTAGCAATACTAGTTTGTATGTGCTGCTGGTCATATTGAGCATAGTCTCTCATAGGTCTATCTCTATCATTAATCATACCTATTGGTCCCATTTGAATGAATTGTTGTCTGTGATCTGGTCCACCTTCAGGTTGTTGATGTGAATTAGGTCTTCCTCTTACTGAGGCATTTTCACTGTGGTGAGACATTGTTCTGCAGTCTTGTTGTTTTTGTCTTTGTTGTCTTAGCAATCTCCTAAATCTTCTCTCATTTTCTGGATCACAATCAAATTCTGGTGGTCTATCTCTGGGCATAAACTAGTGTTTCCACACTGAGTGTTTCTGCACTAAGTGTTTCTGCACAGAAAACAGAATACCAGTAGTACTAATAAAACACTAAATTAACAATCTAAACAACAAAATTTTACTATAATCCCCGGCAACGGCGCCAAAAACTTGGTGTGATATTTTAATATATGCAAGTATACATAGTCACACAAGTAATAAAGTGATAAGAAAGGTCGAACCCACAGGGATTATGTATTGTAAATTTTTGTAGTTCAAAGTGTACACTTAGTGTGTCTACACTATTCAGTATTTTTGGTTTGGAGTTTTCAAAGTAAGTAAAAATAATAATAAGTAATAAAATGTGTGAGAAATCAGTTGGAAAAAGTAGTTGAGATGTTTTCACCAAGTACTTTACTTCTAAGTGTTTTAATGGAGTATGTAGTGTGGGAACACTGGATGTAGGTGCATCAGTTTGTGCCTTTCAGCACTTCTCTTCAGAGTTTCATTACAAGCTCTTATGATCTTTGTTTTTTACAGTAAAGAAAGGTTTGTCAATTCCTCCATTGCCTCCTAACAATGATCCAAGTTGCTAAATAGGTTCACTCTTGTAATTTTATTATCCTAAGGACTATGCTATCCTATGTCTAGGTTTTAGCATGTATTTAACAAAGTTTCCTTTATTAAATACTTGTCCTTATTAACTCTTGAGTTCATAAATGTAGCCCATGTCTGCTGCTACAAGTTTTACCTATTCTAAAGTGATCAATTCCAGAATAAGTTGAAAGAAGTATTATGCAAGAGTTTAAAGTGTTTACACTACATAAACCATAATAACATATTTAGAAGTTCATTACAAGGTTAGAACATCTCAACTTAAGGGAATTTAGCTCATGTTACTCATGTTATAAAGCAAAGAATATGCAAAGAACATAAGTAAATGAATAATAAAGCAAAAGAACTTAAAAGAGTAGAGATTACTTGAATAGAAGATCTTTTGCATTAAGTTCCCAAGTTGAAGTACAATAAAGATTTCTTACACGAATTTCTTCAAAGTAGAAGTGAAGGGAATGGTTGTCAAGCACTTCCTCACCTTCCTCTCCTTAGAAACTTGAAATGAAAATAAACTAAACCTAAACTAAGCGATCCTTTCAGAAAACAAAATGAAGAATTACAAATGAAAGATGAAGGATTTAAAGATGTGAAAGATGATGGATAAGTGAAGATATGGCTTCTATTTATAGGCTTGAAAGCTTTCCTCTTGCAAGGGGTTTCCTTTGGCGTGAAAGATCAGCTGAGGGAACCAAACATGGATAGTTGTAGACAACCAATCAAGCAAGCTGCACAGGTTTGGTCGCTTGCATGCATAACAAAAGATGAGGTCCATTGGAGAAGTGCCACATGTCTTTTAGATAAGTTGAGTCTTGCAACTTGATTTTTATGTGTATCGCCGACTTCTGCAAGTGGCTCAGCTCTAGGTGACTAGGCATGACGTCACAAATCAAGTGTGGAAGCATTGAAATGGTCTTTGGATGTTTTGGTATAAACTGCAGAATTTAGCAGGTGTTGGCAGTATTTCCACTCCTGGTGTTTCCACTCCTGGTGTTGGCAGTGTTTCCACTCCTGCAGTAGCTGCACTGAACAAAAACATCAAACCTAACAAGATTTGTGCATTTTGCCTAGATCATTGCCCTTTATCCATTTGAATATTTAGAATGTTGTTCCTTGATAAATAAGCTATAAATATATATAAATGTTCTTGAAAATAAGCAATAACTAAAGCTTAATTGTATGAATAACTCTATATAAAATAGAGTTATCAATATTCAGCGAAAATTTATAGTGCTATTCAGTGTCTAAACAGGAAATGTATCTCTGATGTGTTACTAATGTGCACCTGGGCATTTTTAGTCAATAGAAATACCGGAGTGTTACACAAAGTTGCCAAAATGTTGAAAGTTGCTAAATTGTTGATGTGTTGCCAAAAATGTTGAAAGCTGCTAAGTTGTTGATGTGTTGCCAAAAATGTTGAAAGTTGCTAAGTTGCTAATTATTGTTGATGATGGTGTACCAAGTTGAATTGCCTCTATTTATTGGCAGGTGGTATGTTGTTGGCCTATGGCCAACGATGATTTCCGATGTTGTTGCGTTGCTATGTAATCGTTGTTTATTGGTTGTGCATTTACATAGCGTCGCATACATAGCATATTTTTATGATGGAGCTATGCTCAAAACACGATGGCCTGGACTGGCAAATTATGATGAAATGATGTTACGATGTTGATGCCTCTATTTATTGGCTGGATTATCGTACCACATGCATTATAGGGCGGTGGCCCTGAGTTGAGTCACATTCCGCATCCATGTTGCATACCTATGTGATTGAGATGATGTTGACTGCTGTTAAATGATGAATTGATGCTATGACCTGAATTACATACTGTCTTTCATATGTCTGATTATATAGTGTGATATCTCACCCCTTCTGTTTGAATGTTACCCCGATGTTGGTAACGTGCAGGTAATCACGAATGAAGGCTGTTCACCTTCGTTTGATCGAGTCGGTGTCGTCGCTCTGATATGTAACACTTGAAGGGAATGAACACACGTTTTAATATTGTCGCTATGTTATTTCGTTGTTGAAACTTTAAGTTGTTACGTCGTTGTTTTTGAGCTGTCTTGAGCTGTTAAGATGCCACGTTTATTTGAATTAACTTGTTATGAATCCGCTGCGTAGTAATTAAAGATTTGAAGACTAAAAGGTTGTTTTATCGGTTCATCCGAAAGCGCTATGTATCTGTTTTCAAGAACGAATTAACCCGTCTATTGCTTTCACGAAGCAAATGTGGCACTCCATTGTTTGTTGAAAAAGATTTTTACACTACAACATTTTTGGTCTTTGGCAACACAGGTTTTTCCAACAGGCAAAAAATGTTGCCTAAGAGGTATTAGACAACATACTAGAACTGTTGCCATAAAATGAGTGTTTTATACAACATCTTTTTCGCAACATTGAGTAAATGTTCCCTAAAAGTTATATAACTACATTTTTAACCTGTAACTAGACCAATCTCTTTGCAACACTTAATAAATGTTCCCTTAAATTTAAAAAGCTACGTTTCCTATGTGTTACCTTTTATTAAAAAAAAATGTAAAAACAGAATACCATGGGCTGACTATATAAGGCAACTATTAAAAAAAACTGAAACCCTAACATCTTATTGATCAACACTTGCGCCGCATAGAGAGGGAGGGGAGAGAGAGGCGCGACTTCCGGCGAGAGAGAGAAAGGAGATCTGCGAGAGAGAGGGAAAGGCTTCGCGAAAACGGAGAGGGAAGAGAGAACGAAAGGGAAGGTGGAGAGAAGGAGTTCACAGGAGAGAGAGAAGATTTCGGGTAAGGGAGAGAGGAAGAGAGGAAACGCGATGGACGGAAAGAGAGAGGGCGAGGGGAGAAGGCCACGCCGGACCAAAGCTCGCGACAGCGACGGGCTGACTGCGGCTGTGCTCACGGCGAGGAGGCGGGCGCCGGCGGTCTGACAATCGAGTCTGGTATGGCGACGCGACGGAGAGGGGTTTTGCGAACGCGACGGCGACGGCGACAGTGTGAGCATACGGTGGTGGGTTGACGACGATGATGGTCAAGATGGGGAAGACGCCGTGACGGCGGTCTTGAGAGCCAACCACCGTACACGGTGGCCGGGGTAATATTTTGCTTTTCTCTTCTACTCTTATTTCGGATTGGTTGTTTCATACACATGTTTTTGATTTACAGTTTTTGAGCCAACCACATGTTTTTGATTTACAGTTTTTGAGCAAATTTTCTCTTCCCATACCAGTCAGGGCTTCCTTCTAATCAATTTCCTCCATTCATCCTTGGGACAAGGCAGCTTTTCAGGCAAGTGAAATTAATAGGTTCTTGAACTGTTTTCCATATTGGTAAATCAATGTTGTGTGAGAGAAGTCGTGCATCGCATAAAAGTATTCTTGAACTGTTTTCCATATTGGTAAATCATTTTGGCATGTTCATCGAGTTCCCTGACCCTAAAAGTATTTTTAAATTGTGTCATGACTCTAATTATTGAAATAATTCATTTTTACTGCTTGCTTTATGAATTTAAATACTGTGATCTAATAAAGTGGCTTTGTGAAGTTATAACTCTATTTGAAATGTGATAGTTTAGTCTTCTTTGATATGCATACTTTATTTGGTGAACTCCAAATCTCCTTTGTTAGATAAGAATTGTTCCTATCTGGATGTCTGTATCCTCATGAAAGCTCAAGTTTAGATGAGTTTTGTAGAAGGATGTTAACATATTGAGTGTTGCTATTGAGTCAAGAATCATGATGTATCCTACTTAGCATCTCAATTCTTTACAAATATATTGTTAGGTTGAGTCCAACACCAACTACTATTTATTTTCTTATATTTTCAGCTGCAAGGAAAGGGAAGTAACATTGTTAAACACTGTTTGCTTTACTGACGAATCTGGCCATCTCATATTTTCAGAAGTGATGATAGTTTCTACAAGGTAAACTTCATATTTTAGCTATAGGAATTCGTTATTTGTTAATATCTACAAATGTCTTCGCTGCTTGTTTCATTTTATGCATGACACTAATCCGAAACTGGTGAGTCAAGTTTATACTGATACAGCCTTTGAATCAATTGTTTGTTAAGCTTATATAATAAGTTGGTGCTATTTGATCTCTTGGTTCATGGGCAGTGCAATTAGCTTAGTAATTTCTGTAATACGGTAATGGAATTTCATGAGAGTATGATATGAACAAAAATAGTATACAAATAGTATCATAATTAGTTAGTAAGTCAGAAGTTATTATTCACTCACTGATTTGTTGTACCCCTAACCAATTCCTATTAGGTACTTAGCTTCTAATTCATCATATAAAGAGTAAATCGATCAACAAACAGTTTGGTGTCCTTAATTAAGTTCTGCATAACAATAGCCATTCTTATTTAGTCTGGCATAACAAGCCTTTTTGATGTAATGGTTCACTTACTAAAACCATTCATTCTTATAATGTTTTTCTATAATTCTCATGCTTTTTTACCGAATATTTTTGAGCTTAAGGTATCAAGATGTCTTATAGAAGAGGGTCTGATCAGCAACCGCAGAGGTGGATACTGCGGACACAGACTGCTGGGAATTTAGGAGCAGACACCCAATCTTGGACAGTGAGGTGGTTCCTTCCTCATTGGTTGAGATAGCTCCGATTCTTCGTGTTGCTAATGAAGTAGAAGCAAGCAATAAAAGAGTTGCTCCACATATGAGTTTCATTACTTCTTTCCTTTTATTGGTTAGATCATCAGGTAACTACTCTTTACAGAACTCTTGATTTGGTAATTCTATGAAATCATTGTATAATTACTTCCTTCAGATCTGAAACAACTCTGTTGCAATTTGTTCTTTTTTAATATTTTACTGTTACTCATTTTCTGTTGGTTATTCATTTTAGTGGAGAAGCTCTTCAAGTGGAGGCATCGAATGGGCCCTAGAAACTTTGCAATAACTCGTGAAGATGAAGATGATGTGTTGGAAGATGAAGGCATCGAATTGGAGAAGATGAAGATGATGTGTTGGAAGATTATCTGGATGAGTTTCAAGATGAAGAACTTTGATTCCCTATATATTCATCTTGGATTTGTTTTTTATTATAAGTTCTTCCTTTAGGATTGGAATTGATTAAACTACGATGTCAGTTTGTTTATGATTATGGATTCGAATTGGTGTTTGAACTAGTTTGATTGTTAAAAAAATTTATACATTATATATTTTGCACTTAATCCATTTATTTTAATTTACCAATTATATCATTAAAATTTAAAGCTAACTGTGTTGAATATATAATCAAATTTTAGTTTTATTTGTATGTTTATGGATTATATATAATGTTAAGGTAAAGATGTTTGTTTAATGTAATAGTATTTTTAATAATTTTATGAAATGAAAATAAAATTAAAAGACAACAGTTATAAAATGTTGTTTTGTTAATGTTTAGGGAACAGTTATGACATGTATTTAAATGTAGCAACATTCTCTAAATGTTGCGTTAGGTGTGGACGATAAATGTTGCCTCTTCGTAACCTATAGGCAACATTTTTCGAGAATGTTACCAGAAAGTGCAAAAAAATGTTGCCATAGACAATAGGTAACACTGGCTTAGTCTACACCTGGAAAATGTTGCCTATACTTTCGGGCAACATTTTTTATAGTTCTGGCAACAATTTTTAAATGTTGTTAAAGACAAAAAATGTTGTAGTGTTATGAACTCTGATTTTGCATTATTTTACCGGGTAGAAATGAGGTGTTACATGGAAGACAGAAGCTAGGTTGAGCGCGAGGTTCAGAGCGTGGAAGACGGAAGCTAGGTTGGCGCGAGGTTCAGAGCGTGGAAGACGGAAGCTAGGTTGAGCGTGGAAGACGGAATGATATGAGGGAGAGAGTGCGTTTTACTTTCCTATTGTTAAAAGTACTTTTGAAGTCAGACTATATACCCACCTGTCTTAAAATGTTAAAAGTTTTTACTTTTGAAGTCAGGCATGTTTACGCATGACTTAAAAACATGCGCGTCAGATAAAGTTTTTCATCTTAATTACAAGTTTGCCACCGCGTCTACATATCAAGTCACGCATCTAAACGTCTGACTTTAAATGTCTAATTATTTTCTTAATTTTGCACCGGTGCATGTATCCACGATGACGTTCACTTTGATGATAATGACTCCCTCTAAATGGAGCAAGAAATCCTTCACAATTTGTGTACCCAGCATCCACAAGATAATAGTAACCTATAATAACACAGAATAGAATTAAATAAAAATAACTATTACTATTTTCTCACAATTGCAATTTTTGAGCCATTCAATTATTCTAACCTGTTGGGACATTTAAACCATTCCTCCTAGAAATGGCATCTCGCAATACCCTCGAGTTTGATGCTGATATCGGGGTTTATCAATTGCCGGCACATTAACTTGGATATGTGTTCCATCTAGTACTCCAAGGCAACTCTATAAACAAAAATCCAAATTGAAAAGAAATATCGAGGTTTATCACTTTTGAAATACCTACTAATTGTTTGTCCCGATCGTTTAAAGATAAACCATCTAAAAGTTCTCCCCGTAATCCTACTCTATCAACTAGTTGTTCCCTAATGCTCTGATTTTCGTAAAACCATAATGCAGAACGACTCACAATCATGAAGATTGCAAAACAAATTCCAACCATCTCTAAAAATATTTGCTCCAAAATTAGATATAGCATCACATCACGTTGTTCTTGTGAATTCATATTTACCTACTAAAGGAGCAAGCAAACGTAGAACACAACACATAATTAGAATAGTCCTACTCCAAAACTAGAATATTGAATGCAATACCATAAAAAACAAAACAAGTAAGCAAAAATAAAGGTAATACCCACACCAATGATAGTGAGTATCATATCTGATGCCAAATAATGAGTGTAGCATCAAGAGAGCCTTTTGGCTGTCCAGAAAAGACACAAATGGATAGTTTCTATGAATTATGCAAAAGGAAATTCCACCCATAATAAGCTCGAACAGCAGCAACACTGACTCCAATCTGTTTAGGGATAAACAAGCATCTGTTTGTTTCAGATTCAGCAGATATAAAGGACAAGGAAAACTTGTTTTCCTGCTATGAAAGGGGGTTGACATTGGATCGAAAGCTGAAACAAATATTATACTTGTTTGGCCACTACTTTTTTTTTTTTTTTGATAAGTCAAAATTATTATTAGAGATGGGCACTAGGGGTGCCGCAACCCGTTTACATTCAAGTTTGGAGTAAACAATTTATCGGGTTTGTATCCCAATCTACATATGCAATGGATCCTCCGTTCCCCGATCTATATGCTACCCATCCCCAAGTTAAACCCTTTACATTGTGTATCATTTGAGTAACGTTGGGGATGCCTCCTCTAAAGATTACTCGATTCCTGTTGATCCAAATAACCCATAGAACAGCCACCCAAATCAAAAATCGTAGTCTTTTCTTTTTCTTACCTCCTACCATGATTCGGTTTTCCCACATGTGCTCCCAAGCTCCATTGCTAGCCACTCCGTTCATGCCGAGCCACTCGTATATTCCTTCCCACAACTGGACTGATTTGTTGCAGCTGAAAAACAGATGAGCAGAGTCTTCTTCCGCAGCGTGGCACATCACGCAGCTGCTGCTGGAATTTTCACCCGCAGAGTCTTCTTCCGCAGACAGTATTCCGCGTTGATGAAGCAGTCTCTTTGTAGGTAGCCGGTCGATTAACACCCTCCATCCGTGTACCAAAAACTTCGAGGGAGCTGCTGTGGCCCAAAATTGTTTTAACCTCTTCAGTTGCGCATCAGATAGCAGCGTTTCAGCAGTGGCGCTTGTCAAGCTGCAGTACGCAGATTTGACCGTAAACTGATGTGACAGAGATGCCTTCCAATACCACTTGTCTTCGCGCTCTTTCACCGGACTAACTGAGCTCAGAATGTTGTTGAGTTCTGCTGCCGATTCAGCTTGTTCCGTTGATAATTGTTTACACCATTGAAGCTTCCATTCCCATCTATCACCATTGGCCACTACTTGCTTGCAGCATAACCATTCTGTAATTGTGTAGTCCACGTCGGATTCAAATTGCTTTTTCCTGCAACTAAATTGAGATTCTCTAATAGACTAAAACGATTTGCCATAGTGTTCTTAGACTAAAATTACTTATCCTTTACAATACTTTGTGAAACTCTATATGCAAATCTCTTCTAACTTGCACAATATAGTAGTGTCTTTATCTATAAGGCATCTGATAACACACCACGTGTATCAATATTGACATTGTTGTTGTAAGCATTACTAAAAATTCCAACTTTTATTGAACTGTCTATAATCCACTCCTCTATTTTCGAAGCTTTAATGAAAACAATCATTTTTTGTAAGGTAAAAATACCGGGTAGATTTACTCCTTTCTTCTTAGATAATATCTTTTGCTTTTGCACTGGAATTATTTATAAAAATCATCGACTGTAAGAATCATCGACTTATAAAATGAGCGTACAACCTTGTCGCATATGGAAGAGGTTTCAAACAGAAACATTGGTCGCAAATAAGAATTCTACTCTGAACATGATTTCACACAATATCAATATCAGGGATCCAAGTACTACTGTACAAACTCCAGTTCAAGTACATATAATTTGATTTGAGCTAGTGAGCTTTGGTGTCAAAGCTAACACGAACATGAAGAAAGAATCAAGCTAGAATATTAATCGCAATCAAAGATGAAATAATCACCAATTGTGTGATAATACAGCGATGCAAGCAAGGAAATCTGCAATGTAATTTCCTATTTTACGGCTTCATATGTGCAGCAGAGTGGTAGAACTCAACAATAATTTAAATTATGAAACATTTCACAACATATTAACTGAGAGATATTCTTAGATAACATTTGTTTACCTTGGTTGCTTGCACTATAATAATATTGTATTCATGCATAATTAAATTCGCAGCTAATCAGTAACAATCGTAATTATTATTTGAGTCAATTAACGTGGGTGCAAATGTGGTGCAAATGTGTTGGATCATTAATCCAATATAGGCCTTATAATGTTAATAATTATATATTATGGATTGTCACCCTAACTAAAGAGATCTAATAAGGGTAGCCTAACGTGGTCTTATAAGTATCTAATAGGATATGGATATTTAATATGAGAGACTAAAGGGTAATTCTAAGTTTGTGATGGGCTAAATTAGAAGCACCAATAGACAATCCTACACTACAAGAAAATTGACATATACCAACGGACGCCTATAGCGATGGTAAATAAAACTGTAGGTATAGGTATCCTACACCTACGAAAGTTAAAGAAACCGTGGGTATAGGTTCACGGGAAAAATTGTGGAAATATAACTGTGGGTATAGGTAATTTCCTATACATATGAAGTTAAATTTCGTTAGTATAGGTATTAGCGGGAATTGTTCCCACTTTGACCAAAAGTTCCCTCTTTTTTTTTTTACCAAAATAATTCCCTCTCCCTTTTTTTTACCCAAATATGCTACAGAAATTAAAAGAAACGAGAGAGAAAAAGAAGAAACGAGAGAGAGAACGCAGAACAAGAGAGAGAATGCAGAAACGAGAGAGAACGAGAAGAACGTCGTGAGCCACCGCGCCGTCGCGAGCCACCGCCAGAAGAAGAACAGAGAAAGAACGCAGAGAAAGAATCAGAAGAAGAACAGAGAAAGAAACGAAAAGAAGAACAAAGAAAGAACGAGAAGAACCCAGAGAAGGAATGAACCAGACCGACGCACAATCACGACCCACACGCGCTGCGCGACTCTACGCATCCACGCCGCCGCCGCCGTCGTCTTCTGCTCTTCTCTCTGTGTCCTGGTAAGCCCGCATTTCTTTGACAATCTGGATGAAATTGAGATCCTAGAACCCTGATTTCTAGATTCCGAAATTGATGAAATTTGGGAAAATTGATTGAAACGATAACGTACTGAATCTGAATTTCATTGAAAACCCTAATTTCTAATTTCTGATTTATTCGAACCCTACTATAATAATATTGTATTCACGCATAATTAAATTCGCAGCTAATCAGTAACAATGGTAATTATCATTTGAGTCATTAACGTGGGTGCAAATGTGGTGCAAATGTGTTGGATCATTAATCCAATATAGGCCTTATAATGTTAATAATTATATATTATGCATTTTCACTTACGATTAAGCCTAACTAAAGAGATCTAATAAGGGTAGGCTAACGTGGTCTTATAAGTATCTAATAGGATATGGGTCTTTAATATGAGAGACTAAAGGGTAATTCTAAGTTTGTGATGGGCTAAATTAGAAGCACCAGGCTAAATTAGAAGAACCAATAGACAATCCTAGTTAGGGTTCAATAAATAAGGAGGTTATGGTCCCCGGGTCACACTACAACTTTTGTAGCGATTCTTACTTGATAATATTAGATATCATTAGAATAATTAAAAATAAGATATTTTATCTTATCTAGATTTTAGGGTTAGTTTGTAAGATCTAGGTAAAGATCAAAGTAATCTTTTTATGGCTATATAAGCCCCTCTCTAGCTTCACTTTTGTAATCAATCTATTCTCCACAATCAATAAAGATTTTTCACTTTTCCTTTCTCTGTTCTTGTTATCCAGCATGGTATTATAGCGAGTTCTATTATTCAGACCTTGTCTCTATGCTTCACCACCGCTACCGGCGGCATATGCCGCCGGCAGCATCACCTTTTCAGTTTTCAGTTTTTTTTCTTTTTACCGCTGCAATCACTTTTTCGGTTTCCATTACTCTGATCTTTCTCCTATCTGAAAATTGCATTTTTTTTCTCACTCTTCAGAAACACCATAATCATTTTTGGTTTCAACCTTCTACCTCACAATCTTGATTTTGATCTGCGATCTTTCCCTAATTTTGATTCTCCTTCGAATCGTTGTTTTGAATTGTTGCTTCGATTCTCCTCTGGACCTGGATTGGGTTCCTTTTCTCAGAATCTTAATTAGGTTGATTTCTCTCTTCTCTTTGCGATTTTCTCTTTCTCTCAGAATCTTGATTCATTTTTTTCCTCTTGCTTCCATCGAGTGGTTATAGCATTGTCGCTTCCTCCGATTGGTTATAGCATCGTCGCTTCCTCCGATTGGTTATAGCATTGTCGCTTTCTTCGAGTGGTTATAACATTGTTGCTTCCTTTGAGTAGTTAAAGCATTTGCCTTATGGCTTTGATTTCTGCCGATGTATTTCTGGAATCTCTCTTTGTAATTTTCTTTTGTTTTGATGTATCTTGTATTGTTCATGTCAAGCTAGAAGTGTTGTGAATACCTTCTAGCTTGTGGGGGACTATTAGATATTGTTAAAATAATTGAAAATAAGATATTTTATCTTATCTAGATTTTAGGGTTAGTTTGTTAGAGTTTGTTAGATCTAGGTTAAGATCAAAGTAATTTTTTATGGCTATATATAAGCCCCTCTCTAGCTTCACTTTTGTAATCAATCCATTCTCCACAATCAATAAAAAATTTTCACTTTTCCTTTCTCTGCTTTTGTTATTCAACACTTGACATCTCATTATCAGTGAGATACAGAGAGAGAAAGCTAAAGGGTTCTCTTGGAGAGAGTATGTGTTGACCTAGAAGGCACCCTTACTGACCTTCATGATGTCCCTATCTCCATCACACCTGTAGGAAAAACCATTTGCCTATAGAGTACCTAAAGAAATCAAGTTCTTTCTCAATTCTGGAATAAATCTGACATCGTTCAACATTCGCACGCCACCATCGTCCATAGCAATTTTGATTTGTCCCATTCCTGTGATAGCACAAGCTTTATCATCACCCAAATAAACAAATCCAAAATCACCTGACCTGAATGTTGTAAACCACTCCCGGTGCGGCGTCATGTGATAAGAGCATCCAGAATCAAGAATCCACGCATCTGTGCACTTGCTAGATGAAACACAAAGAACATCCTCTTCACTGCAAGATTCATCGGTTTGAACCACGTTTGCAGAGCTCGATGCGCCCTGCTTTCTGTTTGGACAGTACTTCCTCTTCCAATGCCCAATCTGTTTGCAAATATGGCACTCATATGTTTTTCTGTTCTTGGATTTAGACCTTCTCTTTCCAGAACCTGCTTTACCCTTGTTCCGGCCACGATCATGACTCCCATTCACATACAAACCCTCATCTTGACTTCCTTCTCTACACTTTGTCTCGTTTGAGAATGAGACGTAGGAACCCGGCAACGAGCACAACAGAATTATTGCCTTGTCTTCGTCATCGATCTTCACCCCCAGTCTCACAAAATCAGTGATTATGTTATTGAAGGTATTGACGTGTTGTTGCAATCAGATCCTTCCTGCATCTTCAAGTTGTATAGTCATTGTTTCGCGAACAACTTGTTCATCAGCGTCTTTGACATATACTGACTCTTCAATTTATCCCAAACAGCCTTCAGAGTCGTTAGGTTTAGGATATGATACATCACTTCGTCCGAAACACATAGACGTATCAATCCCGTAGCCTTCTCCTTCATCTCTGCCCAATCGTCGTCTGCCATGTCTGCCGATTTCGTCTCACGCAGCGCCTTTTGTAAACTTTGCTGAGCCAACAGATCCTTAACCCTCCTTTGCCATAATCCGAAATTGTTCGTCCCGTCGAACCTTGCCACTTCGAATTTTTCACCAGAGTTAGACATCTTCTGATACCAATTGTTGTAACAGCAACAGTAAACAGAGAAATAATTATAGAGACGAAAAAAACGGAAATAGGAGACACGATATTGGTCAAGCAGTTCGGCCAATCTTTGCCTACGTCTGCGACTACAGAGCAGCTGTAGTTCCATCTTATTGCTTGAATCAGTTAGGGTTTCAGTGTTACAGGAGGTACTTATAATAACTTAGTTAAGATTACAACAATACCCTTGAACCCTACTGTGGTGGGCTGACACCCCCACACCCCCAACACACCCCCAAACTGTTTGGGCCAAGCCCAATATGAGCCATACTGTATGAAGAATTATAGCAGATGAATTCCTATGCCTCGAATCTTAGTATTTCGAAGTTCTGAACACAGAAACTTCATTTCGTCAATATGACATAACAATCGTAGATGGTTACCAATGACCTCAAGAAGATGGTTAAAATAGACGTTAAGGAATTACTGAATGTACAATATTATCAAATTATTGAGTATTAGGTATCATAATCATTGGTCGACGTTAGTTAGAGGAAGTCTCGTGAGCTCAATCAAGTGTTTAACACAAACTTCGGAGAAGAGACCTTTCCGGTTAATCAAAACATTCTCAAAATCGTAATACCTTCTCGATGGGATAAAGAACACTCTTCGGATAAGAGCTCAATTATGCTTTGAAGAGGTTAGGCACTTTTGAATTGCCTAGAACAATTATTTTCATCTATATTTCTGCAATTATCTCTTGTAATTCTGTTTCTAGAGCTGTTATTATTTTGATTCAACACATATATCATCATAATTATATAAAATCAGGAATAGTCCATATCATCGATCCACGTAGGCGCCACGCGCATTCCCGTTTAATTCCACGCAATTCTCTACAAAAATACGTGGCAGCCACCTAAGCTAACATTGAATACCATTTTGAAAAAAAAATGATCTCAATGGCTGTTAATGAAAAGTTACATCCTCAAACAACATCAACGGCTAAAATTGGTTTAAATTGCGGCTGCCATTGGACCAAAAAAACGGCTACCATTAAAACTGTTGGCTTCCACGTAAAACAGTAAAACGGATCCACCATAATGGGCCATTAAAAACGGAATTATTAGCTGCCACCATAATTAATGATTTGTTGAGTCATATAAACTGTTTTTGTATTACACTACATAACGGATCCACCGTAATGGCCCATCATAAAAGCAACGCAATTTAAGGCTTGCCCCATCAATTCTAATTTGAAATTATTTTAACATCAATTCTAAGGCTTTCACGCTCACCAATCGTGTTTTTTTTACCAAATTGAAATCAAATCTTTCACGCCTCTTTCATTCTTTCCCCTCTCTCTCTCCTGAAAGCGTCACTTCACAAAAGCGAGAAAGAGACCAAAGAAGAGAACGCCAAATCACTCTACTCCTTCGCTTCGTCTCCTGTTCGGATCTATAGTTTGCAACCTGCGCGCCCCCATCGCATGGTGTCGCACCGCCGCCACCGTTTCTACACATCATCACCATTGTTTTCCTTCACTTTTTTCTTTGTACCTGCGCCATATCGCATCTCTGTGTTTTCCTCTAAGGTAACGCTAATCATTACTTCGTCTATTTTTTTCTTGGTGATTGAAATCCATTGTTGAGTTGCTGCTTCGTTGCTCCGTTCTTGCTTCAATAAGCATATGCTGGAATTTTCGTTGAAGAACAAACAACGATGATCTGTCTGAATTTTGAATTTAAATTTAAATTGTATTGTAATAAAAAAAATCACGGTGTAAGTTGATCATAAATTGATTTGAATATAAAATGTAAGCTGATTTGAAAATGATTTAAAATGTAAATTCATTTTCATTTGAAATTGTCTAAAAAAATTGTGTTAAAATGTGATAAACAGATTTCGATGATTGATAATTGATTTGTGTTGATGTAATTTTGAATTTTTTATTTCTTTTTGCAGCAAATATAAATTTCCTATTTTGTAGCTATCTCATTTTTCTGTGGCTTACAATCAATAATGTAATTTCCTATTCTGATTTCATTTACATCAACTTTTTTTTTATTATTGAGACAGGTGTGGTACTTGGATTTATAGATAATCTAAACAAGAAAAGAACAACTCTTTGTTCATTTCACAAGCGAATGGGAGAAAACGATAGACGGGTAATCTTTGATGCGTTTTTGTTTGCAATCATGTTGACACGAGTTCGATTTCTTTTTGATTACTTTGAGAAACCAAGGGAGAGGTATAACACTACTCTTTCTAATATTTCATTTTCATTTACAGGTTTCCATCTTTGAATTTGAGAAGGAGAGTACCACTGAGTGCATACTTTTTGATTAGCAACATCAAGCTAATGATATGTGAATTCATATTTTTTGATTGTATGAATTCACAGTTTTATGAACTAATTCAGTATCTCCTCAAATACAAAATAAAAAATTCAGACTTTCTTTATTTGATTTATATTTCTAATAAAGTGCAAGTACAAAACCCAAATTACTTTTGTTGATGATAGGACCAACTTCTGCATACTTTTTTAATGCCCAAATCAACCAAAAAGCATAATCAACTATGCTCATTAGTCATTACTCTTTATCTGATGGCGCATTTTTTATTTGGTTAGGGCTTTACTAGCATCTATTCCTGCTTATAATAATCATTTGTAGCTTTCTTATGAGTTTTCAAGTATGCACTCAGTGGTTCAAGTAAATGCTCATGGTGTTTGAATAACATGTCGTATTTTATTTTGACTGTAGTTGTCAGATGTGCTAAATTTGTCCTTTAATTATCCTTTTTGTAATTTGTTATGTTGTGATCAATATTAGTTTGCAAATAGATTGTGTAGGTTTTTGGATCAACTGTTGCTGATGTATGAATTTAATCGTTTAAATGCATTCCTTCACTGTTTATTTATTATTATATTTGGCTCATGTGATGGATCTTTTTTGTTATAAAATTTAATTAAAAACATTAACATTTTGTATATTGCTTATTGATTTTACGATTGTTGTTTTGGACTTACACAGAAACTAGGTGAGCCTATTTCTTCAACTAAGAGTGTTTTGCTAGATCCTTTGAGAAACCTTCATTCCCAATTCTTTTAAAATCCAACAACTAGATTTGTTAGAGTCAAAACTGATTATCAAATGGGTTTAACTCCTAATTTATTTTGGCACTAAATAATGAGTTTTTCAATGGGGTGAGCTAATAGTCTTATGATTTTGCTACTGTTGATAATCTTAATATTGCTATTATTTTTACTATCCTTCTATTTCTTGTGATTTTGTGTGCTTTATTTTTTTTATTAAGTTTTCGCGTCATTGTTAGTTTGTATTCTTTTGTTAATTAGAGCAGTACTCATTATTTCCTATTTACTGATTTTGTAAAGCACACTAAATTTGGAGTGATTTGGTAAATGATTGGGGCATGTCCAACAAAAATGGATTGAGGACGTCAGTGGTTTTGATTGATACTTTTTAATGGCACATTTGACAGAGATAAAGGGGCAGAAATGCAATCGAGGAATCAGAATTTAATTGTACTGTCAATTTAATTGTGCTGATTTTTGGGGATTTATGTTTGAGATTAGAAGAGGGACTAAATGTTTTCATATCTCAAAGAATCTAATTTTAGTGGTGCTTATTATGTAAGTTTCTTTCTGTTAAATTTGTTAGCCAGGTTGATTGAATAATAAAATAATTTTGATTTTACCTTAACTATCTTAAAAGTCACCATTACAATGTAATTTAATTGGTTGATGGTGTAAAAATTTTTACAATGTTAGTGTACACCGATTAAACCCTATAGTTATTATATAAATACATAATTGAAGACTTCCAAAGATATAAAATGTATATTTAGATAAATTAACATTGTATTAAGGTTACTTTATATGCTATCATAAAAAATATATTCGACAACATTTTTTGACTTCTTATCGATCGCAAATAGTAGTTTAATCGAGAAGTGCTAATACGTTATTAAATGCTGTCCAATTATCAATAAATTAATATCTTTTCATGCATATTGAAATATTAGAACCAATGAACAAAATTTACCTTTTTTAATGCTAAATTAATAATGCTAAATATATTAGAACCAATGAATAAATTAATATCTTTTCATGCTAAATATTATATGTATCACAAGAATTTAATTACTAATTATATTACTAACAATGAAATGTATACCCATGCAGCGCACGGGTCATACATACTAGTTTCCATCCATCCATTGATATACAATTTATTGTTCTTTTTGATTGAGATGGATTCTGGTATCCATCATAGAGCAAAGGTCCAATATCTACCTTTCATCAAAAAAAAAAAGGTCCAATATCTACCCCGATACCTTGTGTTGTAACATCTAATATAATTCCAATTGCTACACCAATTGGACTTGCATGAAACTGTAAAAGCAAATATACATATGTGTGTGTGTATATATATATATATATATATGCTTAATATTATATTTTGTGGCAACAATATTTCATTTGTTAAAAAATTAAATTAATTTTCTATTTTTATGTTTTTAAATAATAATTTTATCATTTTATTACTTATTAATTTTTTAATTCAAATATATTTTTAATTTTTAGATTATACAAAATGACAAAATTACACTTGTCATAGAATCATACATTATTTTTTATATTAAGTACTAATATTTTTAAATTTTAAATTTAACATTAAATTTTATTTTTAAATATATTTATATTTATTTTTTATTAGATTTCATATTTTTATATTTAAAAATATATTTTAGGAGAGTAAATGAGTAAATTATTTTCGTATCCTATCATGTTGGTTTCTAACTACAAAGACATGGTAGGATAAGTCACATGATTAAGTTATCATATTCTGTTGGCTCAACAAACACTAAACTGACACGTGATATTAGATCCTGTCTTTTTATCCTGTCCATCAAACGGGCACTTAGGATTTTGAATTTGATAGCCTTTGATTTGGTAGAAAATTTTTACAGGACAGTAGATTTTTGTATGGAGAAGATGTTTTTTTAGCACGGGCTGAATTTGGAGAAGAGATATTCCAAAATCCAAATCGTATTTTTTTTTTGCTTATTACTTCTGCTAATGAAGACTTTTAATCGTTGCAATGTCTTTTGATAAAACCATCAATCAACAACACCTACTTGCATACCATCAATCATCCATCACGTGCTAGGGTTTCTATTTCACTCTCATCTCGTTCCTCACCTTCTGCCATGTCTTCCCCGCGGGCATTTCCAGTAGAGGATAGAATCAGCGCCCTTCCGGACTCGCTAATATGTCACATACTCTCTTTTCTCCCAACCGAATTGGCTGTCGCCACCAGCATCCTCTCCAAGAGGTGGACTCCACTCTGGCAATCGGTTTCCACTCTCGACTTCGACGACGATAGCTTCCTAGCCTTCGCCATCTTTCGGATTTTTGTATACTCAGTCATCGTCTCCCGAGACCCCTCGCTACCCCTTCGATCCTTCCGCATCAGATGTGGAAATTACTTCAACCCACACGATCTTTATCGGTTTGTTAACGCTGCTGTCCATCGGAGAGTTGAAATTTTGGACCTTGACATTCCCGACTGTCTGTTCTATTTGAATCCAATGACAGTAGCTCCCACTATTGTCAGAGTTCTCAGTTGCAAAACCCTAGTGGTTCTTAAATTGGCAAACTTGAGAGTATATGATCTTCCCTATTTGGTTTATCTTCCTTTACTCAAAACCCTCCACTTGGATAGAATCTTTTTTTAAGTGATTTTGCACATTTTAGGAATTTTGTTCAGGGATGTCCTATTCTAGAGTATTTGTATATAAATTATGTAGCACTCCCTGAAATGTGCCATGACTTAGAGGGAGAGTTTCAAGGCTTCCCCAAATTGGTCAGAGCAAACCTTGGTTATTCTGAAGAGAATTTTCCATTTGATTGGGTTCACAATGCAAAGTTTCTTCTTGCCGAACTGGTATGTATATCATTACTCTCTGCCTACTGTTAAGCGAAATTTGTGTTGACTTCGTATATTTTGTATTTGCAACACATTCAGAGGACGACCTATGATTACCGACTTCCTAGATTTCATAATCTAACCCATATGGAGCTTATCTTTAACTCTGACTCATGGGATGGGAAGTGGAAGTGGAAGTGGGTGATACAAGTGCTCCAACATTGCCCTAAGCTTCAAAATCTTACCATTGACGAGGTTTTTATTGATCATGTGGATGATAATTTTCATATACTCTAATTACATGTATCTTTTGATTCTTTTTTAAGACTATTTATGTCTATTTTTTATAGGCTTCTGATTATGTACCTGGGGACAAAGAATGGGAGGACCCAAAATCGGTTCCGGAATGTCTTTTATCTCAACTTAAAATATGCTTGCTTTGCGGTTACAAAGGCTATGAGTGCGAGCTTCAATTTGCTGAGTACATTATGCTGAATTCAAAATTACTATGCACCATGACAATTAAGAGCAATTGCGCCGTAGATGTATATGCAAATGCAAAGGATCAAATGCTAGTGAAATTATCGTCGTGTGCAAGGGGTTCTGTTATGTGCAAATTTTTATTTGATTAATGATGGTTAGGTCTTTATATGTAATAGTTCTTGCAGTTCTGTCTTTTATATTAGACTCTACATAGCAGGATTTAATGTTTTGAAAGCCATGAGCTCTGTTTTACTAGATCATTTATGTCACATATTTTTGAATTGCTATTGGCTTCCATGTAATATATAGTCTCTCAACCTTTGTTTATCCTTTCTTGCCAGTGATTTTTTCTGTTACGAGTTATATGGATGCCTATCCCTTTTGCTGGTAAATGTGGTTATAAATGTGATTTTTTCTAATGAATGTTGCACATGGATTGTTGATACTTGTGCTGAAAAAGTTTGAGGAAGCAGTGGGAAGAAACTTAATCAGCTCAAAAGAGAGATAGAGTTGTTCCGAGTTCCGACTGCTAGCAGTGAGAAGAAAATATCTTGAATACCCACACAAAAAGATGATTATTTAGGGTGGTTGCCTGGTTGGGTATTTCATATTTACTAGTATGCATATGCGTGTATTTTTCATTCTTAATTTCCACAAATTTAGTATGAAATTCAATATTATGTCCTTCAAATGAGTTCTTGAGGATTAAAGTGTGGCAGGTTCAATTTTTCTAGGATTTTTAGGTTTGCTGGCTAATGCAGAAAACAAAAAGAGGCTAACAGCTAGGGGAAGACAGAGATATATAATAATTTTTGCTATCCGGTCATACCATCCCCAATTATAGAATTTCCGGTATCCTGTTTCATTCTCTACTGCCTTAAAGGATGATACTGTGGTATGTCAATATCTGTCCTTTTATTTTCAAAAAATATATTAATTTGTCATATACTTTGAATGTTTGATTCATATCTTTCATGTATATCCATATCAAAACATTCTCTTTCATATATGGAAAATGCTTGATGTTACGAGAGATTTTAGTAAGAAAGAGAAGAATGTTATGTGACAGCATATAACACTCACAAATAACCAACACCGTTGGCCTAGTGGCTTAATGTTTCTTTTGCTATTTTTTTAAGAAATTATAAGAGAGTTAACGTTAAGGTTTTTACCCCAATTCACCCTCCTTTGATTACATCGGTGACATTTGTGTGAGCAGTGAGCCGACTAAAATGCCTTTTTGTGCCAATTTTGACTGGTTGCAAATGAAAATGTTTCACTATTTTTTTTTTATTTTTTGTTTTTATCCTTCAATTTCTTTAGCCGGTAATAGGTTTCCATGTCTGATATGTGATAGTCCTATTGTCTGATATGTGATAGTCCTATAGAAGGTTATTTCTTTTAAAACTCTGGTGTCAAGATGCTTAATGTCATCACCCCTCACACAAAAAAAAAAAAATCCAAAAGCTGACTCTCAAAGACTCATGAGTAACCATAGTTAAAAAAACAACCGTTTCTCTCACATACTTCCGTCACAATTAAAATATGGCTTTCTTTGGTCTCAAGCGTGTTTATCACATTTGTTTAAAAAAGCTGCATCAGTAAAAAAATTTCTGGAAGTGAGTAAGAAGTTTGTTTAAGTAAGTAGATAGAAACTCTAACTTTCTTTCATTATAACTTTTTTTTCTTCATTTTTTTAAAAATCATTTGACAGAGAAGTGAGCAAAATCAGTTCTGGACTACTGCATCATTTGTTTTTCTCTAATCTTAGTAAACAGCTATGGTGCTCATTTTTTCTAAATTTATAAAAAAATTTAAATTACTTTTGGGGGGAAGAACCAATCTGCCCATTCAGTTATTGGGACCCCAAAATTTATGACACCTGTGCTATATGATGACAACTACACTGATAGAGAACACTGGCCTATTAGAAAGTCTGCAATAATAAAGATGTAATATGTCAAGGCTTCTGTTAGTTGGCTATAAACAACTCAGAACTTGACTGATAGAACCAAGGAAGTTGGAACAAGAAAATGAAAGAAAAATGGTCTTTATTGATGAACTTTCAGTAATGAAATTGAATCTCTACACTGCCCAGAGTCTTGGACTCCTCAGAGAAGAATTCGATGCCTAACTTCTAAATGTAAAAACTGACTGAATAATCAGAAACTCATACAATGAATGCTTTGATATGGCACTTAGTTTGGAACTAAACAAGGTTAATGGCACAACTTATGTTTGGATAATCTATATCTCTTAGGAACACTGCCGTTTTGTAAAAACAGGAGCGCAAATCACATTTAAAGCCCACCATGGTTTGATTATAAAGGAATGGGGGTTGCGCGTGCTACTCGCGGAAGACTTCGAGGACTCAATACCTCTTGCTAATATACAGGTCATTGATGTTGTAGAAGAAAGCAGCAGCAGCAGCACCTTTGAGCCAAAAATCCAGCATCCTTACAATTGGCTAGGTTCTTATGAGGATGATGTTGAGAATGATGAAGCCAAGGTGAAAGAAATTAATCTCTTTAATCAAGGCCTATTGACAGACAGACCACTGTGAAAGCACACAGTTTCTTCTCCAAGCCCCATTGTAAGTATCTTCTTAAACCAATGACACAATTTTAATTTAACAATTATTTACCATTGTTAATTAATGATTATGATAAATAATTATCATAATGCGTGCAACTTAGGTAAACTAAGTTTATCTAAGATTTTATCTTCAATTCATGGTATGGTTATTGTTCCAATTTGGCTACTAGCTGCACATATGAAGATGTAAAATAGGAAATTACATTGCTGATTTGCTAGCTAGCACTGTGTGTTTTTCTCACAAGGATCGATAATTATTATTTTTCAAGGGTATGCACTTCCTATCCAGATTGATAGTTTCTGGTCTTTGATTTGGATTGAATTTTAGCTTGTTCCTTCTCTTCATTTCGTGGTAGCTTGGCAGCCAAGCCCACTAACACGACCAATAAGGACTTGAAGTGTTTTAACAATGTGTTCAGATTTCTCAGTTGAGTATTTATGTTTCTATGCTCATTCCTTTTTATGTTTTGACTTCAACATTTAGAGTTTAGTTATGGTTTCTTTTGCTAGGCTTGGGTTAAAGTTCAGATTATTTCCCATAGTTGTAACTTTTGTCTAATTAGTCTATTTTGTCACGCTGCATTGAGTGCATTCGTCCCCTTCTTTTGGTTGATCTCTTTTTTCAACAGTTTCCTTTATTTTAGATTAGGTAATTTGGAATTGAGAATCGAAAGGAAGATGAAATAGAATCAATTTCCTTATTGTTATATTACGTGTATCAACAATGTTGCGATGTGGTCAAAATACAATCATTTTGATAAAGAACGGTGGATATTGCATTGAGGTTAAAGTTCATGATGGGCCTTACAAGCGTGTAAGTAACACATATATTGAAAGTGTATTATATATAAATACTTCAAAAACTTAATTAATATTAAACTAGATAAGTCGTAAGTTCATAAAACACAACTAATAAGCCATAACTTATAAGTCACAAAACTAATCATTCAAAAGTAAGCAAAAATAAAATCTTAATCGTTCAAAAGATCTTCATTTCTTCCACCTTCATCTTCCAAACTAGCAAAAATAGCCACAAACTCATCATCAGGTGGAATACCATCGTCATCCTCAAAAGTCACCAAATGTAAAATCATCATCATTCAAAAGAACTTCATTTCTTCCATCTTCATCTTCCAAATTAGTAAGAAAAGCCTCAAGGCCAGTGGACAAGGATGACTTCGACAGCGTCAAGACCGGTGGCGGTGCCGGCAACAACATTAGCATTTTGAGCCATTAAAGGAAAACGAGAGAGAAAGGAACGAAATCGAACAACACTGTGGAGGAAATGAAGAGTGTGGTGGAAGAAGATGCAACGTTGCGAACGAGTTGAATGAGAGAGAAAGGAACGTGTAGAAGTTTTTTTAGGGAACATGGAGAAGAAGCTTGTTTGAGGGAACCTGTAGGAGAAGTTCTCGTTTTTTTTTTTATTTTAAGTTTATTTTATTTTAAGTTTAAAACAAAACAGCAACTATAAGTGAAACATTTTACTTTTTACTCACGATAACTTTTTGGCTTAATTACAGTTTTGGTCCTCCTATTTTCCCCAATTCCTGATTTTGGTCCCTCAAGTTTTAATTTGACGATTTTGATCCCCCTATTTTCTCAATTTGTAAAATCAAGGTCCCCCTCTTAATTGGTCAAAATTGAAAGTCAATTTTGACTGACTTATCCTACGTGGCAGTCCACGTTGGCTGCCACGTAGGCGCACTGTTCATCCCCCTCCTCTCTCACTATTCATCTCTCTCTCACATCCCTCTCCTCTCTCATAGCCCCCTCCCCCACCGTGACCCCCTCCCCCCACCGTGACCCCCTCCCCCACTGTGACCCCCTCCCCTTCGCACCTCCCCCCTTCCCCTTCGCACCTCCCCCCTCGCTCTCACTGTCGCACCTCCCCTCCCTCTTCTCTCGCCGATCCTCCTTTCTCTCTCACCGTCACCACCCACAGCCACCGTGTCTCTCTCTCTCCTTGCATCTCTGAATCTCTCTCACTCTCCGTCTCTCTCGTACGCTTATGTTTCTCTGAATCGATGGGGAAGGGGAAAACGAGGGGGGGAGGTGCGAAGGGGAAGGGAGAGGAGGATCGGTGAGGGGGGGGGGGGAGATGCAAAGAGGGATAGCGACGAGAGAGAGAACGGCGAGAGAAGAGAGAGGAGGTTGCGATAGTGAGAGTGAGGGGGGGTGCGAAGGGGAAGGGGGGAGGTGCGAAGGGGAGGGGGTCACGGTGGGGGGAGGGGGTCACGGTGGGGGAGGGGCTGTGAGAGAGAGGAGAGGGATGTGAGAGAGATGAACAGTGAGAGAGGAGGGGGATGAACAGTGCGCCTACGTGGCAGTCTACATGGACTGCCACGTAGGATAAGTCAGTCAAAATTGACTTTCAATTTTGACCAATTAAGAGGGGGACCTTGATTTTACAAATTGGGAAAATAGGGGGATCAAAATCGTCAAATTAAAACTTGAGGGACCAAAATCGTGAATTGGGGAAAATAGGGGGACCAAAACTGTAATTAAGCCTAACTTTTTTTAACCTTACAACTCAACCCTAAGTGACTAAACGACGAAGTGGGTCACGAACTGGGTCATCTTGACCCGTGTTTCTGTTTAGGGTTTTGATTCCAGAGGCGCCGCAGCAGCAATAAAGGGCTCCACGATTTCGCTAGCAGCAACAGCAACAACAACATTCGTAGACTCGTAGAAACGCCAACGATTACACGATGTTACGATTTTCAGATGCGATTCCACCATTTTACGATTCTACTAAGAATCATAATCGTTGGGGGGCTGTGAAATCGTAAAAACGTACAATTATACGATTAAATCGTGATTGCGACTACCTTGGTCGTGATCCTATCCCCTCTAGTGTCAAGACTAGTGTGATGTGGAATGGAAGCCATTCAGAGTTTTTCTCGCCACAACGGGGAATCTGTCAAGGGACCCCCTATCCCCTTATTTGTTTGTTCTTTGTATGGACATGTTAACTCACTTAATTGCTGCAGAAGTTGACAAAGGAAATTGGAAACCCATCAAAGCAGGAAGGAATGACCTAGAGATTTCTCACCTCATGTTTGCTAATGACTTGCTTTTCTTTGGGAGGGATTCTGAGGCTAGCATGGCGTGTGTCAAGCACACTCTTGACACTTTTTGCAACATTTTCGGCAAAATGGTTAGTCTTGCAAAAACAACTATGTTTTTCTCCAAGAATGTTAGTCACTCGGTAATATCTTCACTTGGAAGGATTTTGGATTTCAAAATGTGGATTCCATGGGGAATTACTTAGGGGTTCCGCTTCTTGGGAAGTCTCCTCGACAGCAAGATTTTAACTATCTTATTGATCTTATTGATAAGGTCAAGGAAAAGCTATCGGGATGGAAAGCTATCAAGTGTTTAAACAATGACCTGCTTGGTAGCTTGTCAGGCCGCAACCTTGTGAGAAAGATCAAGCAGCTCCTCTCTTCCTTCACCGGTATCCGCATTATACGCACCTATTGTGAAGCTAATAGGGTAGCGGATAGTTTAACCAATATTGGTTGTACTTTGGGTGATGGTCTTGTCGTGTATCTTCACCCTCCGTTAGAAGTCAAGTTGTTAGTTGAAGCTGATGTAAGGAGAGTTTCTATTCCTAGATTGATACCCGTGTAATTCTCTTTTGGGCTTTTAGCCCCTTTCAATCTCAAAAAAAAAAGTTATAGATATTTTTTTGATAACTGGAATTTTATTTATTTAGCAGTTCCATTTTATATTTTTGAATTGAACTCCTTATTTTAGACATGTCATGTCCGATAATGAACATTGCAATTTAGGACATATATATTTGAATGAATCAAACTACGTTGAGCATAAGCAATATGGCAAGCGTTTGAGATGATAAATTCTGATTTCCAACACCAACTATTTCATCAATACATTCCTATTGCCCGTTTCATTAGGGACAAATCAAGTAATGAAGGGCACACAAACATAATCCAGGTGTACTAGCAGTAGACAAGGTCAGAAGACCATACAGTAGTGGATACATCTAGGAAGACAAACAGAAACTACAGGGGAAGGTAGTAAAATAGATTTTGTTCCCCGGAAAAATTAAAGGGAAATCTCTTGCTCAAGTCAATGACTCCGAAAGTGGTTTATGGCTTCCAAGCAAATCTTTGTTATCAATCTGATAACAGTTCTGATATAATGTACAGTTTCTCCCCCCAATATGTAACACTAATGACAAGACAAACAGCGGGTGTGACCACAGTTTCTACAAGTGCAAGTTCACCCAATTCAATACATCTATAACAATGCAATAATAAGAGGGGAAAAGAATGAAAACTTTTCTTTCTTCTTTTCCTTTATGCTTCTCTCTCTCTCTCTCTCTTTCTTTTTTTTTTTAAAACTTTGCCTTGGGCCTTTTCCTTTTTACTCCTTTGATTGTTGATTGTGTTTTGATATTAACACATGGAACCCCTGCGACAGCTAATAACACCAGCACCAGAGGTTAAGGTACCAACTACAGAAGATGATTTGGCCCCTAAACTTGAGGCTCTAGCATAACTTGCTGCAGCTCCAGCTCCTGATGGAGTGAAAAAGGCTCCATTGAGCAAAAGGTCTCCCTCAGACCTCCAATTCCAACCTTTCCATATGCCGGCTCCTGTATCCACTCTCTTTGTCACCTGTCCACATCAAATTCCCCATTTTTCAATAAAGTTTATAATCAACAGATTGACTTTGCTATTGTTAACATATTACACTTGTAAGAATTATTTACCTCTTTAGCAAAAGGGTTCTGAGGTGCAAGGTATCTATTCCCTTGGCTGTTAATTGTGGGATTAGCACTGCCACCAATGGCATACATTACCCAGTGGGTATAGTCATTGTTTACAACGTGGAAATACCCATGTCTGCACCTGCATTATCAATAAACAATCCTTTGTTATTAGATTAGAAGATAGAAAATCCATGGAGCCATATGTCATTCCTAAGACACATAGAATGGGCCACAAAGAGGCCCAATTGTCTTTTTTTTTGCAGACAATAAAACTCTCATACTGCGGGGATGCTTCCAGCACCCCTTTATCACAAACAGCACCCCACCATTCCCCTTCCCAAAGTAGTCATATAGTCAAATGGGCTTTCTAGAGCCCAAAAGAAAACATCAAATAACAAGGTCCAAAAAAAGCCCAACTCAGGTGATCAAGTACCCAAGAAGAATACTAAAATCTGATCCCCTTCCCTTCCAAAAGAAAAATGAAAAACCAAAAATGGTATTACCTTGGCATCCTTTGGATAAGACCCTCTCCAAAATGGTTGTATGCAATGGTTACTTGCATCTGTTTGTCGCGGACATATGAGTCACTGTGACCCAGAAGCATAACCTGTATCATTTTGATGTCAATTAAACTCAAGACTTTAATTATCTTTTCACCAATGTCTTAAAATAACTAAAAAAAAGTATTAGGCAAGAGTATAGAACTATAATGTTGCTGAAGACATTAAGGAGAATTGGGGTTTACCTCATTGTGGTGGGTGAAGTAGTTATTGGAAACGGTAATGGCAGTGGAGCCCATAATAGCATCAACAAGGCCATCAGCGCAATTAGAGAGGGAATTGTGGTCAATCCAAATGTGACTAGACCCAAAGATGGAAATGGCATCACCATCAGCCATGGTTCTCCATCCAAAATGGGAGGGGGAACTGCGAACCATAGCATTGCCAGTAGGCTTACAATCATGGATATGGATGCCATGGATGATGACATTGGTGATGAACTGGATTGTAATGCAGGCTCCATAGGCAATGTGAACGTTGAAACCACGACCATCAATGGTTTTGAAGCTGTTCAAGATCAGTTCTTGCTTGAGGGTGATCACCATGTCTCTCTTGAACACAATCCAAAGGGGCCTATCTTGAATAACGGCGTGACGGAGGGTGCCAGGTCTGGGGTTCACAGGGTCGTCGTCCCTTGGGTCTGTTACTACGTAGTACCTTCCGTCGCGGCCACCGATGGCGTTGCGGCCAAAACCAATGGCGCAATTAGCCAAACGCTTTCGCCTGAGGTACCAACGCTTGTCGCAGCGCCAGCAGTCATCCATTGGATTACCCGTCCCACAAGAGAAAAATGCCAGATTCCTTCTATCCGTGTAATTGCGTATAGTCCTGTTTAAAATATTAGCAAACTCTACTTAATAGTCAATCTTTAGTACCTTACTAGTTACTGTGTTAATTGTAAGATGAACATTGGTGAAGTTTATAGAGTGACAGAAATTAAAAAACAGAAACATTTTATTAAAAACACAACATTAACTGATATGCCAATAATTTGATAAGTTACTACTAGTACTACTTTTGATTCTTTGACTGCTACTTCTGAATTACCCACTTGTCATTATTAAAATGATGATGATAGTAATGAACAGAATTCAACCTTGAACAGAATTAATAATTAACGGTTTGACATAGAAGCCAGTATGGAATTAATTATTGATCAATGTCCCTTCAGGGTTGAGACTGGTGAGTCGGTCATGTGGGACAACAAATATGGATACGGACAGAATGATACGGTGTATACGGAAATTCGAGGGTTGGCATCATACCTCAATTTCTCGACTAGCAATAAATGCCAAGCTGAGGGAAGATCTAGTTTTAGAATAGTATTGTGGGGTGTCGGTGGTGAAAATGTTATTATTATTTAGTTTTTGAATCATGTTCATTTAATGGGTTCATGGGGGTCTCATCGAATAGTATAGATGTGTCTGACGGCAGCTGCTAAATCAGCCAAAATACAAATTATGTCTAGAAAATTTTATTTTATAAATGTTTTATAAACCAGAGATGCGTGGTTTGGAGCTTGTGCCTGTAGACAGGCTGGAGAAAGGTCGCCCCATTCATGTGACTTACCCCACCTTGTTGAAAGATGTGGGGCAGAACTGCCTGAGTTCCTAACGGTCTAGATGGATGAATGAACATTGTATTTGTTCTATCGGTAAGAGATCAAGAGGATTAAAGCAATCAGTAACACATAATAGAATGGTTAATGGGGGACATTTTATCTTTGTTATTATCTAAAACTACGAGAGAGTTATTTACTGATATATATATATATATATATATATATATATGGATTTTCATCAAGCAGTAAACGCCCTGTAATTTGTAAAATTTATGTGATTTTTATGAACTTAAATGAATCTAATGGGCAAAGGGTAACTAGATATTAGTGTAAACATCAAGAGTATCCTGGAAATCATGTATTAGATATTAACAAAGAAAATCTCCTGTATATGACTTTATAATTGAGTCCCCAGCCATATTTATTTACACTCAGATTGAGTAGAAGGGGTAGCTCGCATTAAAAAAATTAGATATGGTGATAATATACAAAAGCACATAATTCAAATAGTTTAGTTTTTGTAAACCAATAGAGGGTCTAGGAGGGGGGCCACTAAACTGCATATGTAAAGGAAGAAGTTTTGTATCAAAGGTATACGTAAAACAAAATGACTTGATTGAAGTCATGAAACTTGAATTTTATTTAGGTACAAAAGGTGTCTGTACTTGGAAAAGCAATTTTCGGATAAGGAAAAAAAATAAAAGAAACACAGAAAATTTATTATGGGCGAAATGGTCGGATCTCGCGACATTAGCATGTGGTTAAGCTGGCAATAAAATATTATGGCTTCAAATTTTAAGAGAGCTCATATGCAAAGAACATGGTATTGATTCTTTAGCATACTGAAAGGTGACTTCGGAACGTGAAGAATTAATTAAAGCCAGATTGTATTTCTTAATTATATAAAAAAACAGAGATTTTGAAGATTTACAGTGACGTGAGCAATAGAAATATAGAAGTCCTATGTACCAAAAAAAAAAGAAATAGCAGTCTTCCTAAATGTGTCTCAATGTGCAAGGCATCAAAGAAAGAATAAAGGGTCATCAAATAAGGAATTAAATACTATTCCTTTTCTCATGTTCTTCAAATATCAAACCAATCTGTCCAGTTCCAGTTACAAAATTTCACATTTACACTTAATATTTATGTTCTTGTAGATGAATAATTCATCCAATAGTGTGCTCAACTCTTTATGATTTAATACTCCACTGTGGTAATGAAATATATACTTTGAAAAGATGGTAGGTCATTCCCAAACAATTAAAATATCTAATATTTTAGGCAGTTCTGTCAATGTGATATTGTTCACACAAGGCATTTTCTCTACAAATTTCACTATTTCTAATGACATGGATTTATCAGTGGTATCTTACCCTTGTACTAATTAATAAGGCATAAATTTTGGTGTAAAGCTCCACAATGGAAATCATTGGTATAGCTTGTTACAAAAGGAACAGGGTGCAAAAAAAAACAGTATTGTAGCTTTCAGGTAACACTCAAATTAAGCACTTTGACAACCAAAAAAGAATGCAAAGGACATCTAATATGCTTCCAAAAGGAGGATTCACGAGAAACTATCAAAGGTATTTTCCCTCTTTTGTGCTGCATCTCAATGATTAAAATACTACAATACTAACTAAAACCAAGTGGGTCGGCTGTGCTGAATCTGCTGATCTAGATATAGTTTTCTTTTGTTCATAATCATGTCTCTTCTTCTCTAATCCAAGACAAAAGAAAAATAATATAAACTAATCTACTAAGCACATGACCAATATTATGAGATGAGCTAGGAACTATTAATATCACTACAAAACAAAGCAAACACAATAACTCAAAAGTTTATATATACATAATTATACTCATGCATATATTTATATAATTGATATATATATATATATATATATATATATATATATATATATATATATATATATATAGACATATATACAGAGAGAGAGAGAGAGAGGGAGGGAGAGAGAGAGAGAGAGAGAGAGAGAGAGAGAGAGAGAGAGAGAGATTACGTTTCAACCATGGAAGCGATCTCCTCTGGATTATCAACTGCATGCTTGTTGAAAGCATCTCTTGACCTGAAAATGTAAAGACAAAAAAATCAACTAAATGAATTATGAAGACTGAAGAGCACAATACGTAATACGGCAACGTTTTGACCACGAGCTTCTAATTAACATAACATAATTAACGGCTCAGATTTTTCAGATCGGATCCGAAGGATACTCAATACCGTTGGTTCATTCTCGTTAGGAGCTAGAACACAGCAAGCTCAGTTAATTATAATCCAACGGTTATCTATCTATAGCCTCGGCACACGTGGACGCTCGATATCAACCCACACAAAAAACCTCCAAAAATCACACTAGTAAAAGTAGCAAGCAATAAACAAAACAACACTTACCTTTCCGCCATTGACGAATTCTTCAAGCTCTGCATCTCCATCTGCACCTTCTCTTCTCCCACTACACCTCTGTCACCATGTAGCAAACACGTTAACATTCTAATCATCAAAAAATAGGGAAAAAAATGGAAAACTTAAAATTAAATATACATAACAGAAAATGGAAAATTCAGAGAATTTGAACAGAAGCGAAGAAGCTTCACTTTTTTCAATTTTTTTACCTTGATTCCTTCGCTGTCTGTTCTTCATTGTGATCGATTGCATTAGTGGAAACCAAAAGCATTGTTATCAACAGAATGTTGAGGATGAATCGCGTTAGAAACCGTAACTCCATTGGTAATTGCTCTGCTTCTAGTTTCTCTGTTTTCGTTTTCTCTGTTTGGAGCACACACTCTGTTTTGGTGTTGGGTGTGAGAAGAAGAAAATGGAGCCAGAGAGAAATGGGAGGGAGAGGGGTTTATATAGAAAGACACATACACACATGAAATGTGAAATGAAGCTTAACCATGGTTAAGTTAATAGGCCTAATCACTGACCGCGTTTAACCGACTCACCACCGCTCTAACTGCCATTAACTGCTTTCTTTCTTCTTATTCTCTCTCTCTCTCTTCCTCTCTGTTTTTCCAACGTGGCAGCGTGGTGTGCCTTCTCTCACTTCAATTCTTTCCTAGCCAATATGAAATTTTAAAGATAAAAATCTCAACAACAAAAAAAAGAAAAAAAAATTCATTTTTTTCCTCCTTTCTTATTCCTTTTTGATTCTCATCGAAAAAATAGAGAACATTTTTAATTAGGGGTCAGAGTCTACTTGCAGTCTTGCACTATTTTTTTGAGAATTGCAGGCTTGCACAGCGAACAGTTACTAACGTGTTTTGATAAGGTGCTCGTAGGGGTGAGAGTACAAATCAAATCTCTTACCGGTGAAACACTAAAATTAATCGTTGGATATTATTTAGGCTAAATATATATTTTGGCCCTTTATCTTTGGGGTTGTGGTCACTTTGGCCCTTTATCTTTTTTTTTTTTCTCATTTTAGACCCTCATGTTTTTTGTTTGTGTCATTTTGGCCCCTGCCGTTATGTTTATGTTTTTTTAGGCAAATTTTTAAGGACGAAAATGAAATCAATTAAAAACATAAGGGCCCAAAATGAAATCAATTAAAAACATAAGGGACTAAAATGAAATCAATTAAAAACATAAGGGACCAAAATGATAACAGCAGGGGCCAAAATGACACACACAAAAAACATGAGGGTCTAAAATGAGAAAAAAAAAAGATAAAGGGCCAAAGTGACCACAACCCCAAAGATAAAGGGCCAAAATATATATTTAGCCTATTATTTATAATGCTATGAATGGTTAATATTGAATCAACCAATATTAATCTCAATCATTGATAATTTTTTATAATACATCCAACGGTCAATTTT
Organism: Astragalus membranaceus; assembly: GCA_039519185.1. Lineage (NCBI taxonomy): Eukaryota > Viridiplantae > Streptophyta > Magnoliopsida > Fabales > Fabaceae > Astragalus > Astragalus membranaceus. Next base: position 90,425,870 of record CM076854.1, on the reverse strand, counting down.
AGTGTTTCACCGATGAAAAATTTAATTTACTCTTTCACCCGGCGCCCGTTTTCTTAATCATAAATTTTAATTCTTTTATATTAATTACGATCAAAATTCTCTTTTTTCCTTTTTTTTTGTTTTTTCTGTTCAAATTTTCTTTTTAATTTTTCATTTACCAAAATTGCCTATATGTTTAAACACTCATAAATAACAAATTGCCTATATGTTTGACTATCTTCCGTGTTTAAACTTCTCAAGCAGAGACAAACTAGTTGGGGGATATAGATTCTCTGCATTCACCTCTCTCTATCTCTCTCTTCATTCTTTTTTTTTGATTTTTTTAATATAAAATAAATCAACGGCCGAGATTGAGTATGATGGTGATCCAATGGAGGGCACCGATCCGACTTTAGTGACTGCAGTCAATAATGACTGCAGTGAATCGCGATCCCTAGTTGGGGATGTTTACAGACTCTAAATTGGAAATAGATCCACCGTAGTCAAAGTTTCCAGCAGTCACTACGGTCGTACTATTATAAGGTTTTTTTTTTTATCTTTTCATATCCTTAAATATCTCTTGTAATTCTCTCTCTTACCCCCCAATTTGCACAAAATGTAGGACCCTGCAGTTTCTTTCAACTGCAGGGAATCGTGATCCCTCTGCATTAGGGCGTGAACCAAGAATTAATCGTCTTATTGCATGTTTGCATAGCATAAACTTAGGTATATCAAAAAGTAGGGAGGAGTAATCTATATATCTATATAATGAAGAGCTGATTCCATGACTCAGGTCCAACAGAAAGAAAAAGAAACCTAATATCACTAGTACACGAAACAGTTAATATTTTGTGATTTAATATCAGTTGTATAAAATAGTTGGTGTTAAACCCAAACACATTGACATTTTTGCAAATAAGATGGAATATCTCGTTTTAGTGTGTTACAAGCATCAAATTCAACACCAAATGTTAGTAAATGCTCGATGTGGATACATTACAGATTTAAAATGTTTAAAACGTTTACCTAGGCGTTAATGCTGGTTGTGTACTAATATTCGGCTTGGATTTTCCGCGAATTTAAAACATATAAACACTAACAATTCCACACCGAATATTTAATAATAATCGGCGTTAACGCCTTTAGAAAATTGGAGACACTTCCACGCCGGTTGTATGCTAACAACAGACGTGATATAGTCTTTACACAAATAATAACGTTAGTTCATCCTTTATTTAGTCCATTCTCTCACTCTTGTTCCCATGACCACTACAAGAATTTCAGGGATTTCCGGCGGACAAAATTCGTCGGTAATGGCCAAAATCCACCAGAAATTGGACATTACCAGCAGATTTTTTCCGCCGGAAAATCGTTCGCAGGTTACGGTTACCGGCGGATTTTTCGCTGGTAATTTCCGGCAGAAAATCCGCTGGTATTTTTTTGAAAATCCGCCGGTAATTATAGAAAATCCGCCGGAAATTTATTATTATTTTTTAAAAAATGCCAAATCCGCCGAATTTTTTTTTAAAACAGGTTTTTTTTAATTCGCTTATTTTAAAAATTAATATTATTTAATTTTTTTTGAAACAGAATTTTTAATTCGTTTATTTAATTAAAAAATAAATATTATAAAAATGAAGTAGATGAATGTGAGAATATTTGAGAAGAAAAGAGAATATTTTAAAACAGATTTATAAAATAAATATTATAAAAATGAAGTAGATGAATTTTATAAAATAAAGTGTATGAAGGTGAGAAGATTTGAGAACAAATTGAGAAAAATGAAGTGTATGAATGTGAGAAGATTTGAGGAGAGATTTCAGAAAAATGAAGAAAAAGAAGAGAAGAGAAGAGATTCGGATTTGAGAAGAGAAGAGATTGGAGAAATGGGAGAAGTGGGAGGATTATATAGGGAATTTAAAAAAAAACGGAATCCAGAAAATCCGCCAGAAAGCGCCATTACCGGCAGATTTTTTAGCGTGTTTATTACCGGCGGATTTATCTCCATTATCGGCGGATTTTAGTCGATTACCGGCGAATTTCTTTTTTCATTTTTTTTAAATTACGTAATTTTTCCGCCGGTAATTGTAAATACCGGCGGCTCTAGTTGTTTTTTTTTCAGAAAACAATTCCACCGGTAATGTGAAGAAAATCCGCCGGTATATTATTGGGGATTAGAATCAGCCGGAAATAGAGAAAAAATTTGCTGGTAATTTACTGGAGGACCAAATCCGTCGGTAACCACCAAAATCCGTCGGGAATGTTCAGGCGGATTTAATCCGCCGGTAATCGCCCGCCGGTAATGCACATTATTCTTGTAGTGGACACTCAAACCCTAGCCTTCGTTCTCTTTGTCTCCCTCATGCTCATCTTTCTCTCTGTCGCGTTTCATCATTCTCGTTGTCGCTCTCCCTCGTCATCGTGTAATTCTCGAGCGCGCTCGATGTCTCTCGTATCATCTCGATGGATGTTGTCTCCCTCACATCCACCTATGGTTTATGAGGAAGACAATGAAGGTTCCCAAAACCGAAGATTCCCTTTTTGGTGGTTTTGTGTTCGATTCTTCTTGGCAATGTTAGTTTGTATGGTTCATCTTCTCTATATGTATTGGTTTGTTGATTCAGTTTAGGGTTTAAAACATAAAAGATATATATCTCAATGTATATTTTTCTAATGAGTAGTGCTATATAGTACCATAAAAATCAGACGAATATCACTTCAGGCACAATAAAAACACATCAACAAGGCTTGCCTTGCATTGTCTCTATCTTTTTGTTTCATACAGTAGTGCATTATTCTTTTATGTTATATGTTTTACTTATATGTGTTTTCTATCTTTTAGTTGTGTTTATATCAACTTGTAACATCCCAGACTGCTTTTTGAACTGTTGACTGCCCCAACAAACCAACACGTGTCTTTCCAGCATGTGTTGTCCTCACTTGCATGCTTTCTAGGAAACTTCCCAGAAGGTCACCCATCCCACTACTACTCCAAGCCAAGCACGATTAACTATCGAGTTCTTATGGGAAGGGCTCCCGAAAAGAAGATGCACCTTGTTGGTATAGGTAGTCCAAATCAATTTTTTTAAGCCTTCTTTCACATGTACAGTCCCATACCTGCACAGCCTCAGGATCCCTCTCATTCCGGCGTGTATTCGGTTCATTCACGTGTCCCTTCGCCTAGAAGCTGCCAGGAGCCGCTCTTTGCTATGCCAACTTTTGAGCACCGGCGATCACTCCCCGCCTTCGTCAGCCCCGGATGTCACATGCCCACCAGCTTCCGCTTGGTTCGTCCACGAACCACACCGTATTGAGAGAGGTATGCTGCTCTGATACCATTTGTAACATCCCAGACTGCTTTCTGAACTGTTGACTGCCCCCACAAACCAACACGTGTCTTTCCAGCATGCGTTGTCCTCACTTGCATGCTATCTAGGAAACTTCCCAGAAGGTCACCCATCCCACTACTACTCCAAGCCAAGCACGCTTAACTATGGAGTTCTTATGGGAAGGGCTCCCGAAAAGAAGATGCATCTTGTTGGTATAGGTAGTTCAGATCAATTCTTTCAAGCCTTCCTTCACATGTACAGTCCCATACCTGCACAGCCTCAGGATCCCTCTCATTCCGGTGCGTATTCGGTTCATTCCCGTGTCCCTTCGCCTAGAAGCTTCCAGGAGCCGCTCTTTGCCTTGCCAACTTTTGAGCACCGGCGATCACTCCCTGCCTTCGTTAGCCCCGGATGTCACATATCAACATAGATAACTATATATATTTCAAGATTTATGGATCTATATTTTTTTATGTTTTATGTCTTATGTCTTATGTTTAATCTATTCGTTTTATGTTTTATCTATTCGCTTTATGATTTGTCTTTGGGTATTATTGTGATTGCAGTGTGATTAGGTGTCATATATCGTTATCGAACGTTGCTTACTCTGACCGCTATACCAAAGTGGAACAAGTGGCATGAGGACTAAAGGGGCTTTGACATGGCACATAAATGCATTCTTTCGTATGCTTCATCTTCTTCTATAAAGTAATATAAAAGAAAGCATCTATATGCCATGTTGCGGCCCCCTTACGCTCCATTTTTCTTTGCAATTTAGATTTTAAATTTAGAATTTCTCAATGTTTATGTTGGATCTAATTTATATGTTTTAACTTTGAACACTATCTCTTTTTGCAGCAATTATTGCACGCTATTCCTAACATAGTTGTGCCATCCTCTTGGGAGCCTAGTTTGCCCAAGTTGTACAGTTCTTTGACCTCTTGCGAGCCTGATCTGCCTAAGTTGTTTGTACGATTTCTAAGGGCGGCACAATCTTTTATCCTTGCTAGGATTATGAAACCCAATAGGCTTAGTACTAGCCAATCAACGTAATCAGATTAGTGTGGTTTCTTTACACCATCTAATTGATCCTTACTTGTGTTTCTCCCAAAAAAATCCCAAGAATTAGATCGGCCTTGAAGAAGTTCTAAAACATGATTTTATATGCTGTTATATTTTGGCATGAATTTTATTATCCATTGATAGGAGGAGGGGATTTCAGAAATTGAATATTTGTTTCTTGACACTGTTAGTATCTATACGTATTTTACTGTGTAGATGCTAATAGTGTCTAGCGATCTGGACGCTCAATTCCTTCTAACTCCTCCATCTGTCAATGAAAAATAAAATTCATGCCAAAATACAACGGTATACAAATTCATGGTTTAAAACTTCTTCAACGCCAATGCTACGTGTTGGGTTTGTTTTGAAAGAAACACGCTAATGTAGGTTGATATATATTTTTCTCATTGCAATTCTATATTTGGTACTTTTATATTATAAACCGACATAATGTATATTATTATGAGAATTCTTGCAATAAAGTTGTTTCTTAATATTGAATTTTACCTTTTTATTACTTGCAATTCTCTTGTTTTTATAATTTGTGTGCGTGCTTTTGATTCTAAGATTGTTGTTGAATTGGGAAACTGAAAAATGTATTTTTATATAATAAGAAGTTTTAACGCTGATTTTTCACTAATAACTGACTTACAAACCACATTATTGTGAGTTTTTTAAGCATTTAAAATGACAATTTTAGGCGTTAAAAGTCTACCTTACTACACTTGTGAAAACCATACCGCTCTATAACCGGTTTGGAAAATCTGATTTAACAGGTGTTGTATCCCTTTCATTTACTAGTGTATCTCAAAGACTACGAGATGTCTTTGCTCATGGGAAAATATTATTGAGAAACTAGAAGCCTACTTAGTTATGTTGTAGTAACATTTTTATTTTGCTTTTTTGTTTTGCTCATGGGAAAATACCATTTGCTTTACTGGTCTTTCTTCTTACATGCATTTGAACTTCATTTTGCTGATTCCCTAAACGAAGATTACAAAGCTATGTTGTTCAAGCTATACGATCTTCGTCGTCAAAGATCTTTAAAACCATTAAAACATTAGCCATTCAGATTATGCAATTTCCCTCTTCTATCTCAACTACTTTATTTTAGGGCTTAAGCCTAAAATCCATCGAGAAGTGCATATGTTCCAACTGCTTTCCCTCTATTAAGCCACCAGGCTTGCTAATTATTGCAGGAGGAAAAGCTTAATGACTAACACCCTACCCATGGGTCACGCTGGACATATACCATTCACACACCTCCACCTCCTCGAAACCATTGTCTTCGTCTAAGGGCACTTCACTTATCCCAACCCCCACAACATCCCCTCCCAATCCCCATCCATCCATTAAACATTTATCACTAGCTGAACTTCACATCTGTCGTGAAAAGGGATATGTTACAGTTAGGTTGATGTCACGGTTGTTCTCAGTGAGAGAAGAACTGTGAGCTCTAAATCTGCTCAAGGGAATCCAATGAATTGAGAATGGAGACCGGAAAGCAAACCTCAGCAAATCTATAGGGAATCTATGGATTGCTTTTAACAGAACGAGAGAGTAGAGAGAGAGGAAGTTTGTTAAGATTCTAATTGTAATTCATTCAATCCTCCAAATGAGATACATATAGTGGGGCCAATACAATCTTTCACAAGATCTCAGGGGCTAGTACAGCTCACCTTCTAGAAGCAAATAAAGCTAGTACAATTGACTAAAGTGACCTCAAGCAATCCAACAGTAAATGAAGCAATGCAACAGTAAAGCAATACAACAGTAAATTTATTTAACTAACATAGTGAATAACCGATCACAATACCCCCCCCATCGAGCACACTCTTGTCCTCAAGAGTGAAAGTGAGGAAAATCCCGCAGAAGGTCATAGTACCATTCCCAGGTAGCAGATTGCGGATTGCCATTCTTCCATTGCACCAACACCTTGGTAGCAGCACGAGGTCCTCGCTTAACCATTTTCCTGTCCAGAATCAATTCAGGTTCACCTTTCGCAGAAACAGCAGAAGGAACAACAGGATGATGAACAACAACAGCAGCAGGGTCATGACACGGCTTCAACTGAGAAATGTGGAAGACATCATGGATGTTTGTGGATGAAGGGAGCTCCAATTTGTAAGCTACTTGACCAATGCGATCAACAACTTTATAGGGGCCATAAAACTTAGGACTAAGCTTGTGGAAAGCTTGGTTGCGCAATGAAAATTGCCTGTAAGGTTGTAACTTTAGAAAAGCATAACTGCCAATAGCAATCTCTCTCTCAGTTCTTCGCTTGTTGGCCTGTTGAGACATGCGATTCTGAGCTCTGATCAAGTGGAATTTCAACAATCTAATAGCATCCTCTCTCGCAGTCAATGATCTGTCAACATGAGTATTAACTGATTCTCCTGGTAAGTAGGGCAAATGGATAGGAGGGGGCTGCCCATACACCACCTCATATGGGGTGGTTTGGATGGAGGAGTGGAAATTTGTGTTATACCAGAATTCAGCTAATGGCAACCACTGCAGCCACGCACCAGGCTGTTCACTACACATACAGCGCAGAAATGTTTCCAGGGCTTTATTAACGATCTCCGTTTGACCATCACTCTGTGGATGGTAAGCAGAAGATTTGTTCAATGCCACTCCTTGTAAGGAAAAGAACTCATTCCATACTTCACTGATAAAGATAGGATCACGATCGCTGGTGATGGTAGCAGGCATCCCGTGCAATCTGAAGATGGAATCTAGAAACAGCTGTGCTACTTCAAGAGCTGTGTAAGGGTGTGCTAAAGCTAAGAAGTGAGCATACTTACTTAGCCTATCCACCACTACCAGAATCACTTGTTTCCCCTTAGATGGAGGCAAACCTTCAATAAAGTCCATACTTATTGCTTCCCAAATTCGACCCGGTATAGGCAAAGGTTGTAAAAGCCCTGGTGATGCCACATTCTCTGGTTTCTGCCTTTGACAGACTAAACAACTTCTCACATAGTGCCTAATCTCTTTATTCATGCCCTTCCAATAAAATAATGACTTCACCCTGGCAATTGTATGATCCCTTCCTGAATGACCCCCTGTGGCAGTATCATGAAGCCAGTGTAACAGCACCCTTTTGAGCTGAGAATCATTGCCTACAACCAGTTTTCCATGTCTCTTTAACAATCCAGCCTGCCAAGAGAATTTTGTGTGAGAAGAGGGGTTAGTCTCAAGTTCACTAATCAACTTTTGAAGACTAGAGTCACTCTGCCAAGAAGATTTGATCTTCTGTAACAGATCAGGATCTGCAGGGCTGACAGAAATAGCAAGTAACTCTGCTCCCTCCATTCTAGAAAGTGCGTCTGCTGCTTTGTTTTCTTTCCCTTCCTTGTAGTGAATTTCAAACTCATATCCCATCAGCTTAGCCATCCAAGCTTGTTGGAAAGGAGTATTAAGCCTTTGTTCAAGGATGTACTTAATGCTTCTCTGATCAGTACGAATAATAAATGGCTTGTGAGCAAGATATGTGCTCCACTTCTGAATTGCATAAATGATAGCCAGGAGCTCTCTTTCGTAGATTGAAAGGGCCTGCTGCTTAGGGCCCAAGGACTTACTGATATACGCAATTGGGTGTGAATCCTGCATCAAGACTGCTCCAATACCGTGCCCTGATGCATCAGTTTCCAACACGAAAACTTTTGAAAAATCTGGAAGCTGTAAGACAGGAACAGATACAAGGGCTTCTTTGAGATAATTGAAGGCCACAGTAGCAACTTCAGTCCAAGCAAAAGAGTCCTTCTTCAGTAAGTCAGTCAATGGTTTGGCAATCTTGCCAAAATCCTTGACAAATCTTCGGTAATACCCAGCCAAGCCCAGGAATCCTCTCAATTGTTTCAAATTCTTTGGAACAGGCCAAGCTATGACAGCCTCAATTTTAGCGGGATCTGTGGAAACACCTTCTGGTGTAATAAAATGCCCCAAGTACTCGATCTTAGAGGTCGCAAAATGGCACTTCTTTCTGTTGAGAAACAGACTGTTCTCTCTAACTGTGCTGAACACTTCCTTCAAGTGTATTGCATGATCCTGCAAAGTGCAACTATACACCAAAATATCGTCAAAGAAAATAATCACAGATTTTCTAAGAAACTTTTGGAACAAATGGTTCATAAGTGACTGGAACGAAGCTGGGGCGTTTGTCAAACCAAAAGGCATGACAAGGTACTCATAGTGGCCACTATGAGTTTTGAAGGCTGTTTTGAACTCCTCCCCTTCATTCATTCTCAGCTGGTGATAACCGGATCTTAAATCCAATTTAGAAAATACTTTGGCTCCTCCTAGTTCATCCATCAAATCTTCAATCAAATGGATGGGAAATCTATCCTTGATTGTATAATGATTCAGCCTTCTATAGTCAACACACAATCTCCATGATCCATCTTTCTTTCTCACTAAGACAGTAGGAGAGGCAAAGGGGCTGTTGCTATAACGGATAACGCCCTGTTCCAACATTTCGCCAACCAACTTATCCACTACATCCTTTTGGATGATGGAATATCTGTAGGGCCTAATGTTAACAGGAATTGCATCATCCTTAAGTGGAATTTTATGGTCAAATCCTGGCCTACAGGGAGGTAGCACATCAGGCTCTCTAAATATATCATCAAATTGTTCTAACAGTCGTTCTATCTCAGGAGGTATGGTGTTAGATACCTTACCAGAATCAGGTACCTGACAGGTTGGCAGAATAAACTGAGGACTTGCTTGCTGTACCTGCAGAAAACATAGCTCTGCACCATGATCAATAGCTTCATTGAGGCCTCTATTATCAATTAACTTCACCCCCGAAGACTTAATTCCCCTTAACTGCACCTTGGCGCCTTGAATGGAAAATTCCATTGTTAATTTCTCTAAATCCCAGAGAATGGGGCCCAAAGATTTGAGCCATTGTATTCCAAGAATCAAATCACAGCACACTAAAGGTAACACAATCATGTCAGCACAGAATTCCCTGTTGTGCATGGTCCACACAAATCCCTTGCAAATGTAAGGTGCTTCAAGCTTATTACCTCCACCTCCAGTAATAGCCATTGGTTTCTTTACTCTCTCAAGCTTACACCCCAGCTTCTTAGCCTTAGCTAAGTCTAAGAAATTGTGAGTACTCCCCGTATCCAACAAAATCTGTAGAATTATCTTGTTGTATAGACCCCTAACACGCATGGTTTGATAAGCAGATATCCCTGTAAGGGCTTGGAGGGACATTTGTGGAGTATCAGGCTCAGTGTGGGTAATTTCTTGTAAGACAGGCTCTAATACAGGGGCTTCTATAGGATCGGGCTCATCATCCTCTAACTCCATCATCATCATTTGAGCTCTACGGTGTTTGAGGTGATGTCCAGGAGTAAATGGCTCGTCACAGAACATACACAAGCCCTTAGCTCTTCTATCGGCCATTTCTGCAGCCGTCACTGTTCTATTGGTTTTTGTAAATATTGGTTTCTGGTTTGTGGTGGTTTCTTTGGCTGGTGTAGTTGAATTTGAAGTCTGGTTAGTGGTTGTTTTGGTATTGTGGAAAGGGAATTTGTGGGTCGTGTTTGGTTTAGAGGTTGCGGGTTTGGTTGATTCGTGTAGCTTGGCAAGGTTACTAGCATGAGCGATAGTTGAAGGGTTAAACATCCTCACGTGGGCTTGGGTTGATGTATCTAAACCAGCTAGGAAGATGCTTAATGCGTGTTCAGGTAATATGTTCACTTGGGTGTGTGCCAATTCAAATTCATCAATGTATGCTTGAACAGAGTCAGTGTGTTTTACCTTAACCAGCTCAGCCAACGGATCTTCAAATAAGTCACCAAAACGCCGGCGAATGTCAGCAGAATACTCCGGCCAGAGAGGGTAATCGTCGAACCTACCACGTAGGTAGTTCAAGTGCCATTGCAACGCCAGTCCTTCGAGATGAATCGACGCCAAACGTACCCTCGACTCCGGTGGGGTCTCATCCAGTAAGAAGAACTGATTGCACTTATACAACCAGTCCTTAACCTTTTTCCCGTCAAACCTCGGGAAATCGATCTTGGATATGCGTGTGGAGTAATTCCGAGGTGGTGGAGCTTCCGGTGTACCCCTCGGCGGTGGAGGAGGTGGTGTATGGTTGTTGTTCTGGCTTTCCAGCGACGGTCCTCGATTCTGAGAAATGATGAGAGTACGCAGTTCTTGCATGTTCGCGTCCATGGTTTGACGCAACTCGACAATTCTGGCGTTCACCTCATTGTGGTTCTCGTCCACCTTCCGATCAAGATCAATCAACGATTGGTTGCGTGTGGAGGTCATGGCGGTCCAGGCAACCGCTTTGATACCAGTTGTCACGGTTGTTCTCAGTGAGAGAAGAACTGTGAGCTCTAAATCTGCTCAAGGGAATCCAATGAATTGAGAATGGAGACCGGAAAGCAAACCTCAGCAAATCTATAGGGAATCTATGGATTGCTTTTAACAGAACGAGAGAGTAGAGAGAGAGGAAGTTTGTTATGATTCTAATTATAATTCATTCAATCCTCCAAATGAGATACATATAGTGGGGCCAATACAATCTTTCACAAGATCTCAGAGGCTAGTACAGCTCACCTTCTAGAAGCAAATAAAGCTAGTACAATTGACTAAAGTGACCTCAAGCAATCCAACAGTAAATGAAGCAATGCAACAGTAAAGCAATACAACAGTAAATTTATTTAACTAACATAGTGAATAACCGATCACAGTTGAACATTTTGTTCCCAACCACACTACAAATACCAATTTCTCCTACTCGTCCTGGAACCAAAACCCCTCATTGAACTTAAGGACCCTCTTAGTATGTCCCTTCTTATAGTTGACTCCTCGCCCCACCTAGAGACCCAAATCAATGTGCATGCATTCATGGGCCCCCTATTTCCCAAACATAACCCGTGGTGGGTGGCCAAAAAATTGGGCCTAACAACTCACACATCATACTTTTTTAAAGTATTAGCTATTAATGGAAAGGAACTCCATTGTAACACTAAGTGCAAGTAAGTTAACCTTCCCCTTAGACCTCATGAATTTTGGGACGACCCTAATATCCAAACCTCGAGTGGATTAGCTTGCTTTGGGTGTCAGTTGGCTTAAGACATTGGTCCTTATTCTCACGGACTATGGCGAGCTGATGATGTGTTTTTGCATAGATGGCTAGGTTATCCAGCTCTTAGATCTACCTAAACTCTTCCCTAAAGAAACCATTATTCATCAACTCCAGTTCATAGTTTCTACTCACTCCATTGACACACTTTTGGAGCTCCACCTTCTTCCACCCTCCCTTATTTAGAATCCCCACCACCACCATTGAAACCCCAGCGCCCCATATTTGGAATCTTTCCTTTCAAAATACTCTCCCTATTTTTCGCTCCTACCTCTCGACCACCACCACATTACAAGCCCTAACATAATCCTCCTCAATGGGTCCAACCCCTATATTTTTTACCAAAGCACTACCCCTACTTTCAGAAAAAAGGAAGGAATTAGATACGCGAACTCAGGACATGCTTAGAAATGGCATCATCTAGCTCAACTTATGGGCATTCTCTTCCTCAATCCTCCTAGTTTGTAAGAAGGACGGTACTGAGCACTTATGCATGGACTACTAGGCACTAAATGCTATCACCATCAAGGATCGATTTCCCATTCTTGCAATTGACGAGCTTCTGGAAAAACTTTGCGACATAAGGTGGTTTTCTCATAATTCGACCTCCACTCCAATTATCAACAAATTTGTATGAACCTCTGGTATTGCCTTTCGTACCGACCATGGCCACTATGAATTTCTGGTAATGCATTTTGGGTTGTACACTCCCTAAACCTTTCAAACTATAGTGAATTTGATATTTCAATCTTACCGATGACAATTTGTTTTTGTTTTTTTATGACATTCTTGTGTACAGTCATGCCTTGGAGGAGCATCTTGATCACCAACAGTTGGAATGTTTGGTCCAATTCTTCCTCAAGAAATTCAAGTGCGTCATGTTCAATATATATGACCCACCTGGGCCATATAATCTCATATGATGTCGTTGGACCATACCCAGAAAAAATCCAAGGAATGCTCAAGAAGAACCTATTTGTTTGGTTTTATGCATCTCAATATGCTTTTGATACATTGAAGAGAGATATGAATGAGGGCTTTGTGTTAGTACTTCCCAAATTTGAAGAATACCTTATGTTGAAAATGGGTGCTTCAAGTCCTTGAATGGGTGTGATTAGAGCTGTCAATTTGGCCCACGTGGGCCAGCCCACCCTAGGCCCACATGGCCCATGGACCAAAAAGCCCATGGGCCAAAAAGCCCACCATCCTAAGGCCCCACATAGGCCCCAAGCCCATAAGGCCCATATGGGCCCAGCCCCGCCCATAGGCCCTGAATATTTATTTTGCAAAAAATGACCCACTCAACTTTGATGGCCTAGTTTAGCCCATGGGCCCTGAATATTTATTTTGCAAATAATGACCCACTCTTGGTGGTGGTGGTGGTGGTGGTGGTGAGTATGAGATAGTGATGATGGTGGTTGTGGTGAGAGGGAGAAGGAGGTGGTGGTGAGTGAGGGAGAAGAGGAAGGGGGTGAAAGAATGAAAGTGGATGTGTAAATAGTGGAAAAATAGGTGGTGGTGGTTGGTGAGAGGAAAAAGGAGGTGGTGGTTGTTGTGTGATGGTGGTGAGATGGAAAAGGAGGTGGTGGTGGTGGTGAGAGAGAAAAGAAGGTGGTGGTTAGTCGAAGATGGTGGTGGTGGTTGTGGTGAAAGGGAAAAGGAGGTTGTGGTGAGAGTGAAAGAGAAGAGGAAGAGGGTGAAAGAATGAAAGTAGATGTGTAAATAGTGGGAAAATAGGTGGTGGTGGTGGTGGTGGTGGTGAGAGGAAAATGAAGGTGATGGTGGTGAGAGGGAAAATGAGGTGGTGGTGGTGAGTAGAAGATGGTGGTGGTGGTGGGAGTGAGAGAGAAGAGGAAGTGGGTGAAAGAATGAAAGTAGAGGTATAAATAGTGGGAAAAGAGGTGGGGTGGTGGTGGCGAGAGGGATAAGGAGGTGGTGGTGGTGGGAGGGAAAATGAGGTGGTGGTGGTGAGTGGGAGATGGTGGTGGTGGTTGTGGTGAGAGGGAGAAGAATGTGGTGGTAAGAGGGAAGGAGAAGAGGAATGGAGGTGAAAGAATGAAAGTAGAGGTGTAAATAGTGGGAAAAAAATGAGAATAAAATTTGGGGGCCAGCCCACAAAGCCCTGGCCCCAACCCACTAAAAAATTTAAAAGTGTGGGCTGGGGCTAAAAAAAGCCCCATTAATAGGGGGCTTCAATTTTATGGGGCTTGATTGGGGGCCAATGGGGCTGGGCTTGGGGGCTTGGGCCAAATTGACACCTCTAGGTGTGATCCTGATCCAAAATGGCCATTCCATTTGCCACAAGTAGCGAGAAATTTTGTCCTAACTTGCTCCATGCTTTTACCTATGTTTGTGAGCAACGTACCTTTACCTCCGCATAAAACATTCCATAGTTACTTATTGGATCGTAAATTCACCTTCCACATAGACGATGCAGCTTGCGTGAGCTCATGACATAAGTGGTCCAAACTAATGAGCTTCAACTTTATTTGGCATGGCTTATAGGCTATACATATGACTACAGCCGTCAATTTGGCCCCAAGCCCCAAGCCCAGCCCCATTGGCCCCCAATCAAAGCCCCATAAAATTAAAGCCCCCTATTAATGGGTCTTTCCCCACTATTTACACCTCCACTTTCATTCTTTCACCCCCATCCTCTTCTCCCTCCCTCTCACCACCACCTTCTTCTCCCTCTCACCACAACCACCACCACCACCATCACCATCTCCCACTCACCACCACCACCACCTCTTTTCCCACTATTTATACCTCCACTTTCATTCTTTCACCCCCTCCCTCTTCTCCCTCACTCCCACCACCATCACCATCTTCCACTCACCACCACCACCACCATCGGTCCACCACCATCACCACCACCACCTCCCACTCACCACAACCTCATTTTATTCTCACAACTATCACCCCCCCAATCACCCACTATCACCACCAACCTCTTTTTTTTCTCATTCTTTTCCCACTCCCACTTCTATTCTTTCACCACCTCTCCCTCTTTACCCTCACTATCACCACCACCTCCTTCTCCCTCTCACCACCAGTAACAAATTTTTAGGTTTTCAAGACTAACGAATGACAACGGGAGGACTTGTAATTTCTAGTTTTTTTTAAGAAAGTAAATAAATTTTTAGGGCTCATGGGCTGGCCTAGGTCGAAGCCCGCATAGGTCCGTGGGTAATTTTCAGTTTCATTGCAAAAACATAAAATTAAGGGCCTTGGACTGGCCCTGGCCCACTGGGGCTTGGGGCCTCTATGGGCTTTTGAAATGTGGGCTTTTGGGCCCATGGGCCATGTGGGGCTGGGGATGGGATGGCCCACATGGGCCAAATTGATGGCTCTACTTATAACACTGCTTACTAATCTGGTGCTCAAAACAGAGTTACGAATGCTTTTTCTCGCGCACCAAAGCTCCCATCATAGTGCTTTGTGCTTAGAGTTCCTCATTAAGACTTCGTTCATAAGCTTAAGGAAGCATTTCAAGACGACTCACAGAAAATCTTTGTAAAGTTTGGTCTAGTGTTTTAAGAAAGCTATTTTTTAAATTAAATTTGATATTTTAATTGATGTGTTTTAAGTGAAATATTGTTTTACTAATAAAGAGGGAAATAATGTTTTGAGTAAAAAGAAAAATAAAGGAACTTAATTTAAAATATAAAAATTTGAAAAATTAATTTCCCTTGAAAAAATTAAATTAGTTAATAAAAAATAGATGATAGCTATTAGCATAGCCTTGACCCTTGTTTGCAGGTGGCACGAAGTCTCAGTAAACTCACAATTGGTTTTGTTTTGGACTGGATCATGAGACCCACTCCAGCAATTGGACATGAATAAGCCCAATAAAGTTTGGCCCATATCCATGATAAATCAGCCCATTTATGGCTATTATGCCTCAATGGCTTAGATTCACCTGACTAATCCGACGACTCAAAGATGTCACAGATCCCCATAAATAATGATATACATTTCCATTAATAGGTACATTCTCATTCCTAGCTATACTACTCTATTGTCCTCAATACTGACTTGAGCGTCGGAGTGGTTTCGCAGGTACCCCACCCAGGAACGTTCTGACACTACTCATCACAAACAGGGCCGGTCACAGACAGGCTCCGTCACAAACAGGCCCGATCACGCAAAGGCTCGGTCACCTTGCAACTCTACAGCCCTACTCGCCTAAGCTTGGTCACTCTGCTATATTCTGGTGCCATCCAAAGTTCAATCAAACAAAGCAGGAGCTCTACCGACTACCTACCCGGCCCTATCCGCGACAAGGAAAAGGTACAGAACATTGGCGACCACAGTGGGAGCTGTCTAGCTTTCACCTCCCTCTTAAGAATTCTCTCCTGCATTCCGATGTCACCTAGAGGTAGACCCCGAGTTCGAAGCATTGCAGTAGCTCAACCTCAACCTGAGAACGCCCTTAAAGGCATCACGAGGACCAAGCAAGGTGACACTGACCAACTTCCAATTCCCCAGTCGGCTCCAGCGAGATCCGAATCATCTCACATAGGCAAGATAGTGGCCGACGAGGTCACCGAGGCTACGAAGAATGAGGACGTTGACTCCTTCAAGAAGACAGACACCCGGAAGTCCAAAGGAGGACCAGTCACCATGGTCATCCTAGGAGGAGACTACTTGGAAGGCGGCCTGACGGACAAATCGGTGAAGAAAAGGTGGAAAGAAATCATGAATTGTGCCTCAACTACAAAACCTATTGAAGAACCCTCCAGGACAACCTTGACTGACCTTTGAAAACCAAGACTTATTGGATGGGAAACTCAACAAATACGTTCCGCTCCTGATCTCGGCCATCATGGCCAATGTTGAAGTGAGAAGGATCCTGGTCGACCAGGGAAGCTCCGTAGACATTATCTTTGAGAACTTACTGAAAGTTCTGAACCTCTCCACGGATGACGTCACCCCGTACCATGGGGCACCATTGACAGGTTTCAATGGCTCAATAGCTAATCCGCTTGGCTACATCGAACTGATGGTCACCTATGGGGATCCAGATGGCGAATGACTTTTGTTCCGAACGGTGAATACGCCCTTTCTAGTCCTCCCAATCCATAATTGGGAGGCCGACACTAGGCAGGCTGGGAGAAGTGACCTCTACTGTACATTTTAATATGAAGTTTTACTCCTTGGACAACGAGGTTGTAATTCTGAAAGCTGACCTGGACGCAGCCCGCAAGTGCTACTACCTGAGCATGAAGAACCTTCAGCAAGCCTAGGAGGTTAAGGATCAGCCGAGCACAAAGACTGGTAAAAACTCAAGTGAATTTGACTGACTTAGAAGCTAGATATGACCCAGATAGTGATGAAGAGGAGGATGACGACATCCTAGCTAGAGAACTAAAGAAACGGATCAAGAGGCCTGAGCTGGACGGTGAATTTATCCCCATACAATTGGATGAGGACCCCGCAAAGACTGTCAGGATAGGCTCTGACCTTCTTGACGAGATCAAGGAAAAACTCATTGTCTGCTTGAAAAAGAATGCTGACCTGTTTGCTTGGTGCGCAACTGACATGCCGGGGATTCCACCTGAGGTAGCCTGTCATCACCTTTCTGTCGACCCCGAGACAAAGTGGGTGGCCCAGAAGGGAGAAAAGACTGAAGCAGTTGCTAAGGCTATAAAGGACCTTGTAGAGGCAAACTTTGTAAAGGAGATTAAGTATACCACCGGGCTGTCCAACGTGGTCCTGGTCAAAAAATCAAGTGGAAAGTGGCGTATGTGCATCAATTACACCGATTTTAACAAGACATGCCCCAAAGATGCCTTCCCTGTCCCTAGCGTGGACAAGCTGGTAGATAGCGCCTCCGGTTTTCGGTTACTATCTTTTATGGATGTATACTCGGGATACACTCAAATCCTGATGTACCCACCAGAACAAGAGAAAACATCATTCATGACCGGCCAATGGAATTACTGTTATCGTGTTATGCCCTTCAGTCTCAAAAACGCCGGGGCAACTTATCAAAGAATGATGAACAAGGTATTTAAAAGTCAAATAGGCCGGGTGATCGAAGTTTATCTGGACGACATGATCGTCAAAAGAAAGACTAACCCAGACCACCTTACTGATTTGACAGAAGTGTTTACCGAGATCCGAAGGAACAATATGAGGTTGAATCCAAAGAAGTGTACCTTCGGGGTCCGAGCAGGGAAGTTCCTTGGGTTCTATCTCACTGAACGTGGCATAGAAGCCAACCCTGACAAATGCAGGGTTGTAACCGAGATGAGATCACCAACCACGAAGAAGGAAATTCAGAAGCTAACTGGCATGATTGTAGCCCCATCCCGCTTCATTTCGAAGCAACATACAAGTCTTTACCTCAAGTTACTCAAGAAAGATACAAAATTCGACTTGACTGCCGAGCAGGAGAAGGCACTGACTCAGCTAAAAGCAGCTCTTTCTGAGCCACCCATATTAACCCGTTTGGAGGAAGGAGAGACCTTGTATCTGTATCATGCAGTAGCCGACGAAGCATTGAGCGCGGTACTGGTCCGGGAAAACAAAGCCGGCCAGAAGCCAGTCTATTTCGTGAGTAAGGCGCTACAGGGACCAGAGCTAAGATACCAAAAAGTGGAGAAGGTCTCCCTGGCACTAGTAATAGCAGCCAGGCGCCTAAGACCTTACTTCGTTGCTCATCAGGTAGTAGTGCGCACCAACCAGCCAATCCGGCAAATACTACACAGACCAGACTTGGCTGGAAGAATGATAAAGTGGGTTGTCGAGCTCTCAGAATTTGGGATCAAGTATGAAGCAAGATCGGCCATGAAGGCTCAAGTCTTGGCCGACTTCATCGCAGAAATGACCTCGCCCCAACAAGAATGCAGCACTAAGGCAACATGGACCCTCCATGTAGACGGTTCATCAAACAGTAAAGGGAGTGGAGCTGGTCTAATTCTAGAGAACTCAGAGGTTCTGATGGTTGAAGTGTCCCTAACTTTCTCATTTTCTACATCAAATAATCAGGCAGAGTATGAAACCTGCATAGTCGGCCTCCAACTGGCCCGAGACTTTGGAGCAAAACGAGTTGAACTCCACACAGATTCACTTTTAGTGGTCTCACAGATAAAAGAAGAGTTTGGCGTTGTCGATGCCATCTTGTAGAGATACCCGGCGCGGGTGCAAGAGCTGTTGAAACTATTTGAATCAGCGAAAGTGAAACACGTGCCCCGAGGCGACAATACCAGAGCAGATATACTTTCCAAACTTGCCAGCACCAAGGCACCAGGGAATCAACGAAGTGTCATCCAAGAGACTCTATCCAGCCCAAGTTTCCCATTGGACCCTGGAGCAATCGCCACCATCCTTACCACAAAGGCTAGACAAAGCTGGATAAATCCAATACTTAGATACATCCTCAATGGGCAAGAGCCCGATGACGCCAAAAAGGCGGCCTCAATAAGAAGGCGAGCATCATCTTACTCAGTGATCGAGGGAAGACTCTTTCATAGAGGCTTTTCAATTCCTCTATTAAAATGTGTTGAAGGAGCCGAAGCTGAATATATCCCCGCAGAGATCCACAAGGGGATCTGCGGACAACACCTCGGAGGCAAGGCCCTGGCAACAAAGGCGTTAAGAGCGGGATACTATTGGCCCACTATGAACGAAGATTCCCAGGAGTACGGCAAGAAATGCGACAAGTTCCAAAGATACGCGGATGTGCACATCGCCCCATGGCGTCTCTAAACTCCCCCTGTCGTTCTCCTGGTGGGGGATTGACCTCCTAGGACCTTTCCCAGTTGGACCAGGGCAAGTTAAGTATTTAATCGTTACAGTCGACCATTTTTTCAAATGGATCGAAGCTGAACCATTGGCTACCATCACGACAAAGAATTGTATAAATTTCTTCAAAAATAATATTATGATACAGTTCGGTATACCAGAGGTAGTCGTCACTGATAATGGAACGTAGTTCATAGAGAAAGGCTTCAGACAGCTCATGACTGACTTAGGCATCAAGCACCGCTTCACCTCCGTGGAACATCCCCAGACCAACGGACAAGCTAAGCCGGCCAACAGGGTAGTTCTGAGAGGGCTACGGCAACGACTGGATAAAGCAAAAGGCAATTGGCCAGAAGAGCTACCCTATGTCCTATGGATATATCGAACTACTTCACATTCTTCAACAGGAGAATTATCGTTCCGCCTTGCATACGGAACCGAAGCAGTCATAACCGTCGAGATTGGCGAGCTAACTTGGAGGACTGAGCATCCAAACACACAAGAAATTAATGAGCAGAGAATTCGAGAGGAGTTGGACCTTGTGGAAGAATTCAGGAACCAGGCCGACCTCCAAGACGCCGTGGTCAAACAAAGAATGGCGACAAGATTCAACGCTAAAGTAATCCCAAGAAACTTTGAGGTGGGCGACCTTGTCCTACGAAGGGCGGACGTCGGTTTGAAAAATGCAGCTCAGGGGAAGCTGGCCCCCAATTGGGAAGGACCATACATAATAACAGTGGAAACAGGCAACGGTGCCTACAAGCTCGAATCTTTGAACAAGAAACCAATACCTAGAACTTGGAACGCCGACAAGCTAAGAAAATTTGTTGTGGTTTAAGAAATTTTATTGCCTAAGGAAAAGCACTTGTATTGAATGTGAGGAACCAATGTAGTCAAATATGTGTGAACTATGCACCATGACAAATGAAATGATTTTCATAGCATGTTATCAAATATTATTTTGCAAATTCTCATTGTTATACGCAGGATAGCAAGTCTGGCTCCGATGCAATAGCGAGGGACCAGAAAACTAAAAGCCCGACGGTATAAAGGGGCGGCATGAGATCGACGCTACGATCATTTGCACCTTCCTATACACCGAGGCACGAGCCAGCCGGCTCGTTTCGCTGAAGCGACTTTAAACGTGTCGCAGCCCCTGAAGGGCCAGTTATAATCAGGTCGGGCCTTGGTAAACTGTCCCCAGGGTATACATGAACACAAGATGACGTTGGTGTTACACTCTTTAACACAAGTTCTGTCGCAATAAGACATAATAAACAAGGTTGAGGCCCTGTGAAATAAATTCGCGCGTGGTAAAACAAAAATCAGCGTTAACACAAATGGGTACGATTCATTGAAAATAAAGCAAATGTCGTCCCAGAGATGATCGGGACCTTAAATTACATAAACATAAATAAAGGGCAACCCCGAGGTCCCCATCACTATCCAAGAAGTGCGGATAAAAAGTACATGATCAAAGGAAATTCATGACGGATGCATAATCACGGGGATACATGAGACAGTGGGGCAACGACGCCATAACCACTTTTGTCACCATGAATCCTCACAATCTTCCCATCTCGAACATCATGCTCGAAACAGACAATTAAAGGATCCAGCTCCACATCTGGGTACAGGCAACGAACCTGGGCCAGACACTTCTTGAAGAGGCTCTGGCAAAGTCTTTGGCCTTACGTGCCACTGTCTGCAATTTTTCCCTTGACTCATCCTTCACCTAGTTTAATTCCTTCTGGGAATCCGAAAGCTTGTCATGAAGGTCTCTGTTGGCAACTTCAAGCCCTTTGATCTTCTCGTGTGATATAGACTGAGACTTCCTTAATCCATTGACGTCATCCCCGACATCAGCAAGTTCCTTCTGGAGTTTTTCCTTCTCCAACTGAAAGCGGTCTCGCTCCTCTCTAATCCCTGCAAAAATAGATTACAAAGTAAGATGAAATCAAAGGCATATCAACAACTTCTACGATAACCACTGAAGTTGGGATCTAGAAAGATTACCTGACTCACGGCCCGCTGCCTCAATCTCAAGTTTCTTAATAATGGTCGAGCCATAGCTGGCCACTTGCGCGCACAAAGCAAAAGAATCTTTCATGTAAGCGTCGTACCCAACTCGGCTGAAGCCTTCAAATGGGACTCGGGGGAGGGATGATTCGTCCTATCTTTGTGACGCTTGGGGTTCCTAACCTGTGCAACTTCAGGCGACACCTGCGGATTCTTGTCTTTTCGATCAGCTAATAACCGGGCTTGAGACTTGCCCTTTCCATGCAAACTTGCTCCTAAAGATGCCCCTGCCTTAGATTTCAATCCAGATGCCTTACGAACAGTCTTGGGAGCAAAGGAGGAAGGAGTGAGACGGGCCGATTCTGCAGCCTGAGCATCATCATCTCCAGCCCAAGAAAGAATGTCGTCAAAGGACCCCTCCATACTCATCTTATCTGAAAAGGAAACAAAGATTATTAGAAACGAGGATTCAAACACGCAAGAAGATAAACTACCCAAGGTCGTGATGACATCGCCTACGCTCTCACATTTTACTATATCCCAAGTTTTGATCAAGCAACCTTTCAAATTTTTACTTACGACCTGAAGCATAGCCCAAGTCCACTGGTCTTCTGAATCCATTTGGTCCGGATCAACAAAATAGTCCCCCTGGAAAGCTTGACACACTCCTCAGTCCAAGCCAAAGGGAAATTCCCCTCGGCAAAGTCACCATCTTCATCTAAGGAGCCTATGGTTTTTGCCGCATTGTGGTCACCAGGCACAACCCAGAAATACTTGTGCCTCCACTTCTTCTAAGAATCCGTATACCTCTTGAAAATCGGGAGGTTAGGTCGACTACGAAATGACACATGCTCATAGCGATACCGACCTGAACCACGCACCCATCTCCAAGAAATCTCAAAAGCACTAAAGAAAACGTCACTAGATGGTGTTTTCCGCATAGCCCGCATCAAAAGTTCGAAAGCTCTCAGAAAGGCATACCCATTAGGATGCAACTGGGAAGGAGCGGCCCCGATGTATCTGAGAATTCCTTGCTGAAAAAAGGTGAAAGGGGGGGCGAACACCTACCCTGGACAAATTGCTGTGATAAATCATGAATCCCAGGGTTTTGGGGGTCTGACAGACTTGCTCTCCTTGTCTAACGCCCTCAAACCGCCACTCTTGGCCCGGATCCCCAACAAAGCACTCAAGGTCCGACAGGTCCTTTCCAAAACTAAAGCAGCTCTTCGCACCACGAAGACTCCGAGAAACCCAATCATAGTCGACCTCATCAAACTCTTCCGGCTCGGACTGAACCACCTCTGCCTCCTTAATTTCAGATTCAGAGCCAAATATCTCAGAAGTCAATGGTGAATTTGGGGACGTCGAGGAGTCAAGATCTTTCTTTCGTCTGATGGGCATGCGACCACCATACGGGACTTTCCTCACCGTCTGCTTAGTCCATGGCATCAAGTAAACCTTCAGAATGGGGGCATATAGTCAAAACAAGTACCTAATAAGAGAAGGGATGACTTGTTGACAACCCTCCACCTGAGGCTACCTAAGCAGAGTTAAAAAGAGAGGGAGGGGCCTACGTATCCAAGACTTCTCGAAAACAGATTTAAAGAGAATTAAAGTTTATCAGATACGAAGACAAGAAAAATACCTCGAGTTTAGATGCTTAGATCAAATGATGGTCTATTTCGAATTATAATCACAACGTATCGGCCTAAACACGCTGAGATTTTGATCCTGAAAAGTCACGAGACAAAAGATTTAGCATAAAGATAGCACACTTCCTTTGTACCAAAGGAGACATCACAAAAGTAGCATTTGAGGGAATAAAATGATGAGTGAAGTGATGGACTTAGCATAAAAAGAGATTATGTGATGCATGATTGGTCTTCCCTCTCACATCAAAAGGGGGCGACCACTTTTTTCAACAGAGGCGATTACACCTCCTGATCGGCCCTCACTCTCTCAAAAATCAGAAGGTTGTGATCGGCCCCCACTCTCTCAAAAATTACAAGATGTGATCGGCCCTATATCTCCAAAAAACAACAAGGTTGTGATCGGCCCTCACCCTCAAAAATTACAAGATGCGATCGACCCTATATCTCCAAAAAAACAACAAGGTCATGCGCGGCCCTCACCCTCTCAAAAAGGCCTCACTGTACTCGGCACTCACCCACCCAAACACGTCCTCGGCTCACCCCTGATTAGGAGATGTGATCACACATCACCAAACCTGATCGTTTATCTCCCTTCTTCAACTAGCAGGGCCGAACACACATCACCGATCAGTTCTCTCTCTCCCACGGGACCGACCACACCACCAGGAGGACCGACCACACCTCATTAAATCTCCTCGTTCCTCTAGGAGGCTACTCGGTCCTCTCCCTTTAGTTTAGGAGGCCAGGTCACTCTAGGAGGCTACTCGGTCCTCTCCCTTTAGTTTAGGAGGACCGCTCACCTCCATGGGCTCCCTGGTTCTCGCTCTCCCTCGCCCAAGCAGGATAAGGATTAAACCTCTTCTCTCAAAATCAATACACCGAAATCAAATTATAAAGAAAGATACCTTGAAATTTCCAGTTATAAAATTTGATCGGTCCTGGTCGACGGAGGAAAAATCGTGATCGGGCCAGGAGAAATTGTGGTCGCACCTCCCTCTTTCTCTCTCAAAGGAAGTCGCCTCACACCCTTTGTCTCTATGAAATGTTGTTTTGGCACTTGTGATGGGTAAATGGGAAAGGGGACCACCCCCTACTTATACAAGGTAAAAAATGATTAAAAATTACTTACCATAAATCACCTCGATCAAGGCAAATCAGTGAAAATTATCAAAAGACGGGCAGGATAATTGCTGTGATCAACCGTCAAACTTAACAGGCCCGACGATGGCACGAACAGTGAGGGCAACGTAGCCTACGAGGGCACCATTAACGATAACATCAAGCAAGATAATCTCGACTTGGGGGGCAACTGTTCTGAACTGGATCATGAGACCCACTCCAGGAACTGGACATGAATAAGCCCAATAAACTTTGGCCCATATCCATGATAAATCAGCTCATTTATGGCTATTATGCCTCAATGACTCAGATTCACCTGACCAATTCGATGGCTCAAAGCTGACACAGAAACTACAAGAAAAATTGGATTTTTCGGCTGGCAAAATCGCCGGAAAAGCCTAAAATCTACAGAAAATGTGGACTTTTCGGCAGATTTTTGGCGCCGGTAGCCAGCTTGCAGCAAACGCTTCCCGGCGGATTTCGTGGTGCCGAAAAATCTGCCGGAAATTTCCGGCGGATAATCCGCCGAAAAAGCCAAAAAAAATTTTGCAGAACATTATCGGCGGATTATCCGCCGGAAAAACCCTTTTTTTTAAATATCCGCCGGAAAAACCTTTTTTTTTTTAAAAAAATCCGCCGGAAATTAATTTTTGTTTTATTTAAAAATTAATATTATTTTATTAAAAACTTTAATTAATTATTTTATTAAAAATTTTAATTATTGATAATAAAATAAAAGTTAATAGTTAATTTAATAATTAATTAATTTACTAATTAAGAAAATAAAAATTAGGAATGAAAATTAATAATTAATTTAAATAAAACAACAAAATAAATATCCATACAACAAAATAAATAGGCTAAAGTGCTCCCGGGGTCCCTTATCTTTATTTAAAGTAACGAATTAGTCCTTTATGTTTTTTTTGTCCCAAATAAGTCCTTTATCTTTCAAATTTTTGACACATAAATCCTTTTCCGTTAACAGTGCTGATTTATGTGTCAAAAAAAGGATTTATGTGTTAACAATTTGAAACATAAAGGACCGATTTGGGACTGAAAAGGATTTATGTGTCAAAAATTTAAAATATAAAGGACTGATTTGGGACAAAAAAAAGATTAAGGACCAAATCGTTACTTTAAATAAAGATAAGAGACCCCGGGAGCACTTTAGCCAAATAAATATCCATACAACAAAATAAAATAATCCAAAGCTACTGGGGTGGATGCTGGTCTGACTCATCACCATGATAATAGGTATCATTTGATGCTAGAAAAGCACTAATCGCATCGATATTATGATCGATGTTTGAGTTGGGCTGCTGGGGTGACCGTTGCTGGGGGTGCTGGTATGGCTGATTTGACTGGTGGGGGATTGCTGCCGGGGGTGCTGGTATGGCTGGTATGGCTGCTGCGGTGGATACTGCTGGGAATACTGGGGTGCATACTACTGCTGAGACCACGGCTGAAATGCACCGCCGAAATGCTGTTGCGGCAGGTTGGATGGCATATGTGATGATGATGAATTACTTGGGTGCTGAGACATCAGCTGATCCTGCAAAAGCTTAAAGCGCCCCTCATTTAGCCTAGCCTGCTCCGCAGCTACCCTAGCCTGCTCCACAGCTAGCCTAGCCTGCTCCTCCATGCGCTCCTCAGCTATCCTAGCTTTCTTCCGAAGCGCCTGCACTTCCCGTTCATTTTGCTCCTGCCGCTCGGCAAACTGACATTGGGCCTCGCTCAGTTACTGGGTCAATTGCGTAACAGCATTCAACTCACTAGAATTGGGAACATAGGAGCGACCAGTACTCTCTGATCCAGAATGTGAAGCTGATAGACTCGAAACAATGCTTGTTCGGAAAGCAGCCGGTCCAATACCACCAAATCCTACCATACGATTACTCTTTTGGGGACCAACTGCTCTCTCCCAAATATCACGAGCTACTCTAGCCTCCTTCATAGGATCGATATCTGTCCCACTGCTCTGCTGTGACTCATAGTACTGAGCCAGCCCATCCTGGAAGCTCTCCTAAAAAAATAACCCAACAAATAAATAAATAACTAATTATTAATAATATATAATATAATAAAAACAATATATATATATATATAAAGATAAATATAAATAATAAACATTAATATATAATTGTAAAAGTAGTTTTACCTGAATATTCCTCGCCCGATCTGTAGCAAACTCACCAGTGTCCACCCGCATATGAAGGTAGCAATGCAACTCAGGCAAAGTGATTGTCCTTTGATGCATCGCCTCATATATATACATATTATTAATCGTTGCAGAAGGAGTTGGGTTCAAAATTGAGGTTGAGTTCAGCTTATCATCCTCAAACTGATGGGCAGACAGAGAGGACGATTCAATCGTTGGAAGATCTGTTGAGGTCATGTGTTCTAGAGCAGGGAGGTGCGTGGGATACTCATCTTCCATTGATCGAGTTTACCTACAACAACAGTTATCATTCCAGTATCGGGATGGCGCCGTTTGAGGCGTTGTATGGTCGGAGGTGTAGGACTCCGGTGTGTTGGTATGAGACTGGGGAAAGTTTAGTACTTGGACCTGAGCTAGTCAGAGAGACTACTGAGAAAGTGAAGGTGATCCGGGAGAAAATGAAAGCGTCGCAGAGTAGACAGAAGAGCTACCATGATAAGAGAAGGAAAGATTTAGAATTTGAAGCGGGTGACCACGTGTTCCCGAGGGTCACACCTATGTCTGGTGTTGGGCGTGCGCTGAAATCGAAGAAGTTGACTCCTCGTTTCATTGGGCCGTATCAGATTACGGAAAGAGTTGGAAGTGTTACATATCGGGTGGCCTTGCCACCTAATCTTTCGAACTTGCACGACGTGTTTCACGTGTCGCAACTTCGGAAGTATATTGCGGATCCGTCTCATGTGATTCAACCGGATGATGTGGAGGTGCGGGATAATCTCACTGTGGAGACTATGCCTGTACGAATTGAGGATCGTGAGGTGAAGACCTTACGAGGTAAGGAGATCAATCTGGTGAAGGTTGTTTGGTTTGGAGCAGCTGGTGAAAGCCTGACATGGGAGCTGGAGGATAAGATGCGAGAGTCGTATCCGGAGTTGTTTGAATCAGGTATGTTTTCGAGGACGAAAAATTCTAAGTAGGGGAGAGTTGTAACACCCCGAAAAATAATTTAATTAATTTAATTAATTTGATCAGTTGAATTATTAATTTTAGTTGAAGCGTGATTTAATTAATTAAGAGGGAAATATCATGTTTTGTGTAGGAGTGGGACCGAGTAGTAGTGGGGGTGTAGCTGTGAGCCCAATGCGTGAAAGGCCCACAGCTTAAACCCCAAGGGTTATGCGAAACCCTCACTCACAATTCATTCAGAGAAAAATCGAAATTGAGAGAGAGTGAGAAGAGGCGCGACGCAAGGAGAGGGAGAAGAAGAGTTGCGCAAGTTTCGAGGTTCTTGCTCGTTGTGTTGCTGTAGTTACTCGTTGGTGCTTTCAATCGTCTTCCACGGAGCCTACGTTTAATAGGTAAGGGTGAGCGTTTCGATTTAATATAATTGAGTATGTGATGGGTTTTGTGGGGGGTTTTTGATGTTGATGTGGATTTGAGGTGAATATGTGTAAAATTGATGAAGAATTGAATAAATTATGATGTTGTTTGATGAATTGTTGATGTTGTTATGTGTAATTTCGTGCGTGTGATGTTTGATGATGGTTGGGAAGGAATTATGATGTGATCATGCTGATTTTCGTGTAAAAAAATTCTGCTGCATGTAAACTATTCGATGAAATGACCATTGTGTGCGCATGTGGGGTGTTTTGGGTGAAACTTCGAGTTCTGGGCATATTTTACCGCGCCATCTTTTGCATTCGCATGCCCAAATTCAATTTTAAATATTTTGGCTCGGGTGGTTTTATTTTTTTTTACGTGTCATTTTGGAGTTGTCCCGGTGGGTGTTGCTGTGGCGCCATTGTGTGCCCATGTGGGGTGTTTTGGGTGAAACTTCGAGTTCTGGGCATATTTTACCGCGCCATCTTTTGCATTCGCGTGCCCAAATTCAATTTTAAACATTTTGGCTCGAGTGGTTTCATTTTTTCACGTGTCATTTTGGAGTTGTTCCGGTGGGTGTTGCTGTGGCGCCATTGTGCGCCTGTGGGTGTGTGTGTGTGGCGCTGCTGTGCGCGTGGACTGGGCGCGCCTGGTGCGTGTGTTGCGTAGTGCTGGGCGCTCCTTGTGCGCTGCCCCGTGCGCCAAAATTTTATGCCTGTGCCGGAATTTTACCGAGAGTCCGGAAATAATATTTTAAACATAAAAATGCTGCTGTTTCCATAAATTAAGTTGCTGTCTTGCTGTTTTAATTAGATATATGAGCTGCCGCATTTACAAAATAAATGGGTCGCTGTTTTACAAAAAAATGAGATGCTGTTTTTATGTTGTAAGGGTGCTGTTTTGATGCTGTATGCGAGTAAAGATGCCACTGTTTTCCACTTTGTTTTGCTGCTGTTGTGCGCTAAAAAGGCTACTATTTTCCACTTCGTTTTGTTGCTGTTTTTGGCCTTTGCTGTTGTTGTTTTTACCCTCTTGCTGTTGCAGTTTTAATCAAATAATGTTGCCGTTTTTAGGCTGTTTTTGCTGCTATTTCCTTAAATGTTAAGGTGCTGTTTTCTCAATTTAAATGTGATGTTTATGATGATGATGTGATATAATTGTGATGATTATGACGAGTACACTCTATGAGTGTTTTTATGACAACGATGACGAGGACTCCAGGTGAGTGATTTGGTGTGGCACATGTGTCGATAGTGTCTCATAGCATGTGCATATTATGACGAATAGGCTTCGGCCTCTTATTGACGTAAAACAGTGATGATGTGCCCATAGTGGCTTAATTATGACGAGAATGGTACCATCATGCATATACCCAGGCGTGGGTTGCATTTCCATGCACATTCATGATTTATGACTTGTGGTAAAAATTGTGATTTGAGTTAGTGTTCAGTGACGATGATGTTGGTGGTGATGACGATGTGGTATGACTGTTTTGTTCACATTACTCTATTATGTGCTTAATTATGTTTTGTTGAAATTCTCACCCCTTCTGCTTGGAATGTTGCTATATTGTGGCAACGCTGCAGGTAACCGCGAGTGAAGGTCCTGCTGCCTTCTTTAATAGCTGTTGGGATGTCTGTCGAGTCGCTCTCTGATACTGTGGCACCTAGGGGGCGTGGTTGGAATTTGTTAATTAATTAACTAGTTGTTTAATGATTATGCCGATGATGTGAGACGTGTTTGAGTGGTATTAGTGAGTTATTGTTTTATTCCGCTGTAATGTGATTTTCGTAGTTTAACTTTCATGACGGGTGCCTTGTTGCACAAACCTTGATGGGTGCAATTGATGAGTTTTGTTAATGACGATGTGGCATTTCTTTTCTATCAGTTGAATTAATATTTGCGAAAAAGAATTACTCTGATAAATGACGTATAAATTATGGGGTAGAAAAGGGGTGTTACATTAGTGGTATCAGAGCCAGGTTGGTATGTCCGGCCGGTGGTCGAGTCGTCAAGTTGAGTAGCATTTGAGTTTTGTTACTCGTTTCTGAATTCTGTTTTCTGTTGCAGTGCTAAAATGGCAGGACGGAACGATGCTGCACTTGCTGCTGCTTTGCAGGCTATAGCTGGGGTCGTGGGGAACATACCAGGTGCTGGTGATGCTGGGACGCGCAGTTTGGCTACGTTCCAGCGAGAGAACCCTCCTACTTTTGAAGGCGGGTATAACCCTGATGGTGCCCTTGAGTGGCTGAGAGAGATGGAGCGGATCTTCCGCGTTATGAATTGTACCGATGCTCAGAAGGTTCGTTATGGTACGCACATGTTGAAGAGAGAGGCTGATGACTGGTGGATGGCGGCTAGGCAGAGGTTAATGGTCGCCAATGAGGAGATTACTTGGGCTGTGTTCCAGAGAGAGTTCTGGAGGAAATACTATCCGGAAGATGTCCGCGGAAAGAAAGAGGTTGAGTTTCTGAGGCTTGAACAAGGTAACATGTCGGTAACTGAATGTGCTGCAAAATTTACTAAGCTGTCCAAGTTTTATCCGCACTATGATGGAGAGGGTGCTGAGTTCTCCAAATGCATTAAGTTTGAAAATGGGTTGCGTGCCGATATTAAGAAAGCCATAGGGTATCAACAAATTCGTGTGTTCTCTCTGTTGGTTGATAGCTGCCGGATTTTTGAGGAGGACAGTAATGCCTTCTCCAGAGTTATGAAAGAAAAGCAAAAGAACTTCTCGAGTCGTGGTAAGCCATATGAGGTGCCTGCTGGTAAGGGCAAAGGGAAGTTTGTTGGTGGGTCTAAGCGAAGTGGGGGAGATGCTGCAGCCAGTATTACTTGTTACACGTGTGGGAGAGTAGGTCATAAGAGTCCAGATTGCCCAAGCGGGGATAAGAAGAGATGTTATCGGTGTGGGAAAGAGGGGCACATATCTTCCAGCTGTGATAAGAAGGAGGTGGTATGCTTTAATTGTGGGGAGGGTGGTCACATCAGTACACAGTGCTCAAAACCCAAGAAGGAGAAGTCTTTTGGGAAAGTGTTCGCTCTGGCTGGGTCTGATGTGGTGAATGAGATTCGAGGTACGTGCTATATCAATAATTTTCCTCTTATTGCTATTGTTGATACTGGTGCTACCCATAGTTTTATTGCTGCCGCATGTGTTGAGAAACTAACTCTTGTCTTATCTGATATGTTGAGAGAGATGGTTATCGATACTCCAGCTAAGGGTTCCGTAACTACCTCCGTTGTTTGTGCCAAATGTCCTGTATCTATATATGGTAGAGAATTTTTAGTTGATTTGATCTGTTTGCCGCTGAGTGGAATGGATGTCATTCTGGGTATGGACTGGTTAGTTGATAATCATGTACATATCAACTGTCGCGAAAGGTCCGTGAGTTTCGCTTCGCCGGAAGAGAAGTCTGGTTTGCTATCTGCGGGTCAGCTGCATAGGGTGATGAGAGAAGAGGTTCAGCAATTTTCTCTGTTAGCGTCGTTGTCTGCTGAGAGCCAAGCGAAGATTGATGAGTTGCAGATGGTGCGTGAGTTTTCCGAGGTGTTTCCTGACGAGATTCCGGATATACCACCAGAAAGAGAGGTGGAGTTTACTATTGATCTAGTTCCTGGCACTAAGCCCGTGTCTATGGCACCATATAGAATGTCTGCGTCTGAGTTGGCAGAATTGAAGAAGCAACTTGAGGATTTGTTAGAAAAGAAGTTTGTAAGACCGAGTGTGTCGCCGTGGGGAGCTCCAGTGTTGCTAGTGAAAAAGAAAGATGGTAGTATGAGGTTGTGTGTAGACTATCGTCAATTGAATAAAGTTACAATCAAGAACAAGTATCCGTTACCGAGGATTGATGACTTGATGGATCAGTTGGTGGGTGCTAAAGTATTCAGCAAGATTGATTTAAGGTCTGGTTATCATCAGATCAAGGTGAAAGATGAAGACATCCAGAAGACGGCGTTTAGGACAAGATATGGGCACTATGAGTATTCCGTAATGCCTTTCGGTGTGACTAATGCGCCGGGGGTATTCATGGGGTACATGAACCAAATCTTTCGCGAGTATCTGGATAAGTTTGTGGTGGTTTTCATTGATGATATTCTAATTTATTCTAAGTCGGAAGAGGAGCATGCGGAACATCTGAGGTTGGTGTTGGAAATTCTGAGGGATCGAAAGTTATATGCGAAGTTGTCCAAGTGTGAGTTTTGGTTGAAAGAAGTCAGTTTTCTCGGTCATGTGATTTCTAGTGAGGGGATTGAGGTGGATCCTTCTAAGGTTGATGCAGTGTTGCAGTGGGAGTCCCCGAAGTCAGTTATTGAGATAAGGAGTTTTCTGGGATTAGCGGGTTATTTTAGAAGATTCATTGAGGGGTTTTCGAAGTTGGCTCTGCCGTTGACCCAATTGACTTGCAAGGGTAAGGCTTTTGTTTGGGATGACCGATGTGAAGAGAGTTTCAATGAGTTGAAGAAGAGGTTGACTACGTCTCCAGTGTTGACCCTGCCTAATCCGGTTGGGCCGTTTGTGGTTTATTGTGATGCTTCCAAGATGGGTTTGGGTGGTGTGCTTATGCAGAATGGGAAAGTGGTCGCTTATGCGTCGAGACAGTTGAGAACTCATGAAAAGAATTACCCTACTCATGACTTAGAACTTGCTGCTGTGGTATTCGCGTTGAAAATCTGGAGACATTACTTGTATGGATCGAGATTTGAGGTGTTCAGTGATCACAAGGGCCTTCAGTATCTGTTCGATCAGAAAGAGTTGAATATGAGGCAGCGCCGGTGGTTAGAACTATTGAAAGATTATGATTTTGAATTGAGTTATCACTCGGGTAAAGCTAATGTGGTTGCAGATGCTTTGAGTCGGAAGACTTTGCATATGTCGGCATTGATGGCTAGAGAGCTTGAGTTAATTGAGCAATTCAGAGACATGAGTTTAGTTTGTGAAGTCACACCTCAGAGTATCAGGTTGGGTATGTTGAAAATTGGCAACGATTTTATGGCCAGTATCCGGGAAGCGCAGAAGTTAGACGTGAAATTGGTTGATCTGATGGGTGGGATTGATCAGTCTGAGAATAAGGATTTCGAGATAGATGCGCAGAATGTATTGAGATATCGTGGAAGAATTTGTGTTCCCGAAGATGAGGAAATGAGAAAGGCAATTCTCGAGGAAGGCCACAGAAGTAAGTTGAGTATCCATCCGGGAGCGACAAAGATGTATCAAGATCTGAAAAAGATGTTCTGGTGGCCTGGGTTGAAGCGCGACGTGGCGCAGTTTGTGTATTCGTGTTTGACCTGTCAGAAATCGAAAGTCGAGCATCAGAAGCCTGCGGGGATGATGCAACCGTTGAATGTTCCAGAGTGGAAGTGGGATAGTATTTCCATGGATTTCGTGACTGGGTTACCCAATACGGTGAGAGGACATGATTCGATTTGGGTGGTTGTGGACAGATTGACGAAGTCTGCTCATTTCATTCCTATCGGCATTAAGTATCCGGTGTCGAGATTGGCAGAGATCTATATTCAGGTGATTGTGAAGCTGCATGGCGTTCCTTTGTGCATTGTGTCGGATAGAGACCCAAGGTTCACTTCGGACTTTTGGAGTAGTTTGCAGAAGGAGTTGGGTTCAAAATTGAGGTTGAGTTCAGCTTATCATCCTCAAACTGACGGGCAGACAGAGAGGACGATTCAATCGTTGGAAGATCTGTTGAGGTCATGTGTTCTAGAGCAGGGAGGTGCGTGGGATACTCATCTTCCATTGATCGAGTTTACCTACAACAACAGTTATCATTCCAGTATCGGGATGGCGCCGTTTGAGGCGTTGTATGGTTGGAGGTGTAGGACTCCGGTGTGTTGGTATGAGACTGGGGAAAGTTTAGTACTTGGACCTGAGCTAGTCAGAGAGACTACTGAGAAAGTGAAGGTGATCCGGGAGAAAATGAAAGCGTCGCAGAGTAGACAGAAGAGCTACCATGATAAGAGAAGGAAAGATTTAGAATTTGAAGCGGGTGACCACGTGTTCCTGAGGGTCACACCTATGACTGGTGTTGGGCGTGCGCTGAAATCGAAGAAGTTGACTCCTCGTTTCATTGGGCCGTATCAGATTACGGAAAGAGTTGGAAGTGTTGCATATCGGGTGGCCTTGCCACCTAATCTTTCGAACTTGCACGACGTGTTTCACGTGTCGCAACTTCGGAAGTATATTGCGGATCCGTCTCATGTGATTCAACCGGATGATGTGGAGGTGCGGGATAATCTCACTGTGGAGACTATGCCTGTACGAATTGAGGATCGTGAGGTGAAGACCTTACGAGGTAAGGAGATCAATCTGGTGAAGGTTGTTTGGTTTGGAGCAGCTGGTGAAAGCCTGACATGGGAGCTGGAGGATAAGATGCGAGAGTCGTATCCGGAGTTGTTTGAATCAGGTATGTTTTCGAGGACGAAAAATTCTAAGTAGGGGAGAGTTGTAACACCCCGAAAAATAATTTAATTAATTTAATTAATTTGATCAGTTGAATTATTAATTTTAGTTGAAGCGTGATTTAATTAATTAAGAGGGAAATATCATGTTTTGTGTAGGAGTGGGACCGAGTAGTAGTGGGGGTGTAGCTGTGAGCCCAATGCGTGAAAGGCCCACAGCTTAAACCCCAAGGGTTATGCGAAACCCTCACTCACAATTCATTCAGAGAAAAATCGAAATTGAGAGAGAGTGAGAAGTGAGAAGAGGCGCGATGCAAGGAGAGGGAGAAGAAGAGTTGCGCAAGTTTCAAGGTTCTTGCTCGTTGTGTTGCTGTAGTTACTCGTTGGTGCTTTCAATCGTCTTCCACGGAGCCTACGTTTAAGAGGTAAGGGTGAGCGTTTCGATTTAATATAATTGAGTATGTGATGGGTTTTCTGGGGTTTTTGATGTTGATGTGGATTTGAGGTGAATATGTGTAAAATTGATGAAGAATTGAATAAATTATGATGTTGTTTGATGAATTGTTGATGTTGTTATGTGTAATTTCGTGCGTGTGATGTTTGATGATGGTTGGGAAGGAATTATGATGTGATCATGCTGATTTTCGTGTAAAAAAATTCTGCTGCATGTAAACTATTCGATGAAATGACCATTGTGTGCGCATGTGGGGTGTTTTGGGTGAAACTTCGAGTTCTGGGCATATTTTACCGCGCCATCTTTTGCATTCGCGTGCCCAAATTCAATTTTAAACATTTTGGCTCGGGTGGTTTTATTTTTTTTTACGTGTCATTTTGGAGTTGTCCCGGTGGGTGTTGCTGTGGCGCCATTGTGTGCGCATGTGGGGTGTTTTGGGTGAAACTTCGCGTTCTGGGCATATTTTACCGTGCCATCTTTTGCATTCGCGTGCCCAAATTCAATTTTAAACATTTTGGCTCGAGTGGTTTCATTTTTTCACGTGTCATTTTGGAGTTGTCCCGGTGGGTGTTGCTGTGGCGCCATTGTGCGCCTGTGGGTGTGTGTGTGTGGCGCTGCTGTGCGCGTGGACTGGGCGCTGCCTCTGGGCGCGCCTGGTGCGTGTGTTGCGTAGTGCTGGGCGCGCCTTGTGCGCTGCCCCGTGCGCCAAAATTTTATGCCTGTGCCGGAATTTTACCGAGAGTCCGGAAATAATATTTTAAACATAAAAATGCTGTTGTTTCCATAAATTAAGTTGCTCTCTTGCTATTTTAATTAGATATATGAGCTGCTGTATTTAAAAAATAAATGGGTCGCTGTTTTACAAAAAAATGAGATGCTGTTTTTATGTTGTAAGGGTGCTGTTTTGATGTTGTATGCGAGTAAAGATGCCACTGTTTTCCACTCTGTTTTGCTGCTGTTGTGCGCTAAAAAGGCTACTGTTTTCCACTTCGTTTTGTTGCTGTTTTGGCCTTTGCTGTTGCTGTTTATACCCTCTTGCTGTTGCTGTTTTAATCAAATAATGTTGCCGTTTTTAGGCTGTTTTGCTGCTGTTTCCATAAATGTTAAGGTGCTGTTTTCTCAATTTAAATGTGATGTTTATGATGATGATGATGTGATATAATTGTGATGATTATGACGAGTACACTCTATGAGTGTTTTTATGACGACGATGACGAGGACTCCAGGTGAGTGATT
This sequence comes from Astragalus membranaceus, assembly GCA_039519185.1. Lineage (NCBI taxonomy): Eukaryota > Viridiplantae > Streptophyta > Magnoliopsida > Fabales > Fabaceae > Astragalus > Astragalus membranaceus. The sequence continues at coordinate 90,390,205 of CM076854.1, read as the reverse complement.
TGGTGTGGCACATGTGTCCATAGTGTCTCATAGCATGTGCATATTATGACGAATAGGCTTCGGCCTCTTATTGACGTAAAACAGTGACGATGTGCCCATAGTGGCTTAATTATGACGAGAATGGTACCATCATGCATATACCCAGGCGTGGGTTGCATTTCCATGCACATTCATGATTTATGACTTGTTGTAAAAATTGTGATTTGAGTCAGTGTTCAGTGACGATGATGTTGGTGGTGATGACGATGTTGTATGACTGTTTTGTACACATTACTCTATTATGTGCTTAATTATGTTTTGTTGAAATTCTCACCCCTTCTGCTTGGAATGTTGCTATATTGTGGCAACGCTGCAGGTAACCGCGAGTGAAGGTCCTGCTGCCTTCTTTAATAGCTGTTGGGATGTCTGTCGAGTCGCTCTCTGATACTGTGGCACCTAGGGGGCGTGGTTGGAATTTGTTAATTAATTAACTAGTTGTTTAAGGATTATGTCGATGATGTGAGACGTGTTTGAGTGGTATTAGTGAGTTATTGTTTTATTCCGCTGTAATGTGATTTTCGTAGTTTAACTTTCATGACGGGTGCCTTGTTGCACAAACCTTGATGGGTGCAATTGATGAGTTTTAGTTAATGACGATGTGGCATTTCTTTTCTATCAGTTGAATTAATATTTGCGAAAAAGAATTACTCTGATAAATGGCGTATAAATTATGGGGTAGAAAAGGGGTGTTACAGGAGTTGGTGGGAGGGCATAAACATGTTACCTAAACCACGTTGGAAAATGTGCATTAATATGAGCAAAAGATTGTTGCTCACTTACGTCATCTGATGACAAGAATTCCCTAAAAAGAAATAATTAATTGTTACACATTTGTCTACTTTATATTAACTAATTAAGATCGATAGTTAATGTTGAGGAACATACTCAATAAATGGTTGCACCTCAGTACAGTTTATCAACACATGAACATGTGCTGAACTTAACTCTTCATCTGCTAGCCAGTGAATTGACTCCTTCTCAGATGGACGACCGGGTAGACAAAAGACAGACAAAGCTAAATGATGTCTAGGACATTCAGTATCCATTTCATTTCGACTGCTTCCAGGAGCAAACTCATTCTTGAAATAATAAGAACAAAAATGGGTTGTTTCACGGTGTAAGTAAGAAGAACATATCGATCATTCAACTCTAGCTTTGTTTTTCACCGATCTTTTTGAATCACCCATGAACCTAGAGAAAATGATATTAATTAACATAATAATCATCTATTTTAAACTTGTTTCTTATATTATAAAAATTAACTGACCTTTCAAATGGATACATCCATCTGTATTGGACAGGTCCGTCAAGTTTAGCTTCATATGCGAGATGCACCGGTAGATGCTCCATAGAATCAAAGAAACCGGGCGGAAATACTCTTTCCAACTTGCATAAGATAAGTGGGATGTCTTGTTCCATTTTTGAAAGATCATCAGCTTTTAGCGTTGCAGAACACAAATTCTTAAAGTATTGACTTATTTTAATGAGCGGATTCAAAAGGTGTGTAGGTAATGAACTAAAAGCGATAGGAAGTAAGCACTCCATGAGTACATGACAATCATGGCTCTTCATCCCATGCAACCTCCCATTATCCACATCTGCGCATCTAGATAAATTGGAAGAATAATCGTCTGGTATTTTCAACTCTTTTATCTACTGATAAATTGCTTTCGCTTGTTCAGTAGATAAAGTATAATTGGCTTTAGGTTTCAAAGTCCTGGTACCTTGCTCAACCAACAACAAATCCTTTCGTCTACAGTAATGATCTATATCCTTCCTAGCTTTCTCATTGTCTTTCGTTTTGCCTTTCACGTTCATGACAGTGTTAAATATGTTGTCAAAAAAATTCTTATCTATATGCATTACATCGAGATTGTGTCTCAATAGATTATCTTTCCAATAGGGATGTTCCCGAAAAATACTTTTTTTTGTCCAATTGTGCCATTGTCCATAGCCATCTGGACGAGAAACAACACCCGCTGCGACTTCCACAGGAGGGATATCCCTAACACTATTCCAAACTTCCTCTGGTGTCAACCTACGAGGAGGTCCAACTGTTTCAACATTTCCCTTGATGAACGCATATTTCTGTTTTCTAAATGGGTGATCCATAGGTAAGAACCTACAGTGCGAGTCAAACCATGAAGTTTTTCCTCCGTATTTAAGACTAAAAGCCTTTGTGTCAACCATGAAAATCGGACATGCCATCTTACCATGTGTCTCCCATCCAGACAACATTCCATAGGCAGGGAAGTCATTAATGGTCCACATCAAAGCCGCCCTCATCACAAAATTTTGTTTGCGTGCTGCATCATAAGTTAAAACACCATTCCACAACCTTTTTAGGTCATCAATCAAATGTTGCAAATATATGTCAATACCAGCTGTTGGATTACTTGGCCCAGGAATAATAGAATTTAAAAACATGTATGGTTTAGACATACACATTTCTGAAGGAAGGTTGTATGGGGTAACAATAACTGGCCAACATGAATATGGTGTTGCCGAGGCCTGAATATATGCTGTGAAACCATCAGAGCATAAACCAAGTCGAACATTGCCTGGATCACTGGCAAAATCTGGATGATCACGATCAAAATGCTTCCCAGCTTCATCATCAAATGGGTGACGTAATTCACCAGAATTATTTCTATTTTGATGGTGCCACGTCATTTTACCCGCGGTCTCCATTGAAGTAAACATCCTCTGTAGCCTTGGTATAAACGGCAGATAGAACATTGCTTTTCGTGGAACCGGTTTGCCTCTGCTCATCCCTTTCCCACTGACACGATAGCGTGGCTTTCCACACAACTTGCATTCCGACAACTCTCTATCATTTATGCCAAACTCATTGTTATAATAGAGCATGCAACCAGACACACAACAATCAATTCTTTTAGATTTTAAGCCAAGCTTCGATAACAGTCTTTTAGCTTCATAATAACTTTGAGGCAAAAGCCCTCTAATGGGGGTTGCATCCAACATCATTTTGGTCATATATTCCATGCACAACTCAGCAACATTAAATTGAGACTTAAGACCCAACAACCGAACACACATTGATAATTTTGAGTCTTTAGATCCTTCAAATAATGGTTTATTTGTCTCACTCAAATACATGTAAAACCTTTGAGCTTCCTCATTTGGAACTTCTTCAGCATCATATTCTGGTTCTTCAAAATCCAAATTTACTCCAACAGCGTCAGATATCATTCCCTGATAAACATCTAACGGTTGTATAATTTGGCCTGCAGATGTCGTAGTCGTCGCTGGATAACTACTTGATGTGGGAGCTACTACTTCAACTGGAACATTAACCGCAGGAACTGCAGCTATCCCTGGTCCTACTTCCCCGTGAGGACTCCATATCAATTAATTTGGCCTAAACCCATTATTGTACAAATCAAGTCTAACTTCTTCTTCATTTTTTATAAATCGAAATGAACATTTCAAGCACGGGCATCTAATTCCGCCTTGTCGCGCAAATTCTTCATGACACTTAGCACAAAAAATAAACTCTTCTACTCCTTCTACAAAACGTCGCTTTAAACCGGATCTTCCAGGAAACAATCGATCATACATCCAACTACGATCCATAATTTCAAGATCTATGTACTACACTACGATGTAAATCAAATAAACTATCAAATATTACTTTTTGATATATATTGATATATTAATTACTATCAAATAAATTCTGGTTTTTGGTTTTCAGTCCCTCATGACTTTAATATACCGCTTCATGACTTTTAATAGCGTTTTTATGACATTTTAGAAGCGTTATTAAAAGTCACCAAAGACTAAAAGAAAAAATCTAAATTTTACGGTGACCGTTGGTAAAATAAACTATCAATTACTATCAAATAAACTATCAATTACAAAGTAACTGTCAAATATTACTTTTTGATATATATTGATATATTAATTACTTTATTTTTTATAAACTAATATATTATAATATTAATATTAATATATTATAATGTTTTATAAACTAATAAAATCAATAACGTTTTATACCAGCTAATGACTTTGATAACTAACCGTAGTGAAGATATGACTCTGACTTGAAGCGTATCCCCAACTCAAACAAAGAGGAAGAAAGAGGAAACCAAACTCAAACAATACCTAAACAAACAACACCACAATTAGTAACTAACTCATATTATAAAATAATTCATAAACTAAAACTATTAACTCATGTTACAAACATACCTTAGATTGAAGAAATTTGCCAAAGAGAGGAAGAGATTTAGTAGAGAGAAGAAGAGAATTCGTAGGGGTGTGAAGAAGAAGTGTGGAGAAGAGATTTATATAGGAAGATAGGAAGAAGGGAAACGAAACGGTCAAATATTCACAAATCCGCCGCAAATGTCATCTACCGGCGGATTTAATAAGTTTTCGGCGGATCAGGGAGTTTCCGGCGGATTTTTAAAAATTAAATCTCCCGCATTTTTCAAAACTATCCGCCGGAAATGACGTTTCCGGCGGATTTTAGTCGGGTTGTCATTTTCGGCGGATTTCTATGCATTTTCGGCGGATTTTCAAATTTCAAAATTGCGCTTCTTTTAACGATCCGCCGGAAATGACCTTACCGGTGGATTTTTTTTTTAAAAAAAAAAATTTCGTAAACATAAAATCCGTCGGAAATGTTGTGGAGGAAAAAAACCGCCGGAAAATCCAACCAATCTGCTGGTAATGTTTCGGCGGATAAAATCCGTCGGTAAATCCTAAAATCCGCCGGAAATGTTTCGGTGGATAAAAAACCGCCGGAAAGTCCTGGCCGGAAAAATCAATTATTCTTGTAGTGAGATCCCTATAAATACTGACATACATTGACATTAATAGGTACATTCTCATTCCTAGCTATATTACTCTATTGTCCTCAATACTGACTTGAGCGTCGGAGTGGTTTAGTAGGTACCCCACCCGGGAACGTTCTGACACTACTCATCACAAACAGGCCCGATCACAAACAAGCCTGGTCACGCAAAGGCCTGGTCACCTTGCAACTCTACCGCCCTACTCGCCTAAGCTTGGTCACTCTGCTATATTCTAGTGCCATCCAAAGTTCAATCAAACAAAAAAGGAGCTCTACCGACTACCTACCCGGTCCTTTCCGCAACAAGGTAAAGGTATAGAACAGGTTTTGATCTTAACATTTTTTCGATAAATAGAAACTATATTAGTATAAATAACATTTAACTCAATATCATCGACATACTCCTCCATTGTTGTCAAACACGCGAGTTAACTCGTACGAGTCTACGAGTTTACTCCCCCAAAACGAGTCAAATTCCATTTAGAACCGCATTTGCTATAAACTCGGGTAAACTCGTTCAGACTCGCATAGACTCGCTTGTTAGAGACCAAGTCCACGAGTCTACTTACAATTGCTAAAAAAAATACCAAAATGCAGTGAAGGATATTGTTTCTCTCATCTTTTTAAACACCCATGTATCATATACCTTAAATTTTTTTTCTTTATTTTGCTTGGACTTTGATTTTGTTGAGAGGTGGGATGCCATTTCCGTTGCTATGAAGCTTCAAACTTGAAGAAGATGAACAACATATGATAAGATGAGAGAGACGGATGAAAAAGAGAGAAATAGTAATAAATTGTGTAGATAGCCTCGAGACCATAACTATTAATGGCATAGCTGTTGAAAGAAAAATGTATTGGAATCTCGATGCCAAATTGCCATTGGCAAAGTGCCACATCAAATGGACTAGCTAATGTGTTGACAACACTAAACTTTCTTCTTTTTTAATTTCTAGACTACTAGATTATAGGGAATGTACTTGAAGTGAAAATACTTAAGGAAATTAAGCAACCACTCGTGAGAATACCCATGAGTCTCATTTTCATTTTTATTTTGTTACCAATTTTTTTTTTATTATGTAATGCCTCCACATTTTTTTCTCCACCTTCATATACAATATTTCTCGAAAAAAAAAAGTACAGAATTAATTGACTTGCTAATTTTAAATTTTATTCATACACTTTAAATATATATATCTAATACATTTAATGTGTTATTTATAGATTTTAATGTCATTTTTATATTTCATAGGCTCTTACGAGTCTACGAGTCAGAGTTTACGAGTGGAGTCTACGGACTCTCCACGAGTCTATGTAGAATTTTGAGTTTGACAACCTTAGACTCCTCTAATTTTTAACAAGGGTTTGAAATGTTATCCATCTGATCCTGTGTGCTAAAGCTAAATAAGAATAGCATAAAAAGTAATCACAAGGAAAAGACTATTTTGTAAAAGAAAAGGATAAAAGACTATTCTTTTGAAATTGAATCAGCGGGTTGATCTTATCAATTTTCCAATTCTTTTGTTTCGATAAGGGTGACTACATATATTGCTATTTAGTTTCTGGCTATCAATAATGATATGATCTTATTATTGGTACAATGATATGATCTTATTAAAAACAATAAATAATGATATGATTTTTTTTTAAAAAAAGCCAAAAAAGTACTCAGAATTTTTTTTACATCCTCCAAGGTACTGTCGGCTAGGGATCGAATCGAACTCTTGACCAAATAATTAAGAGCCCAAATATCTACCCCATCGTACAAAACAACTAATCGGTGATTAATGATTTGTTCTTTTAATAAGTATTGTTGTAAATGAAATGAGAATGCAGTATTTTTCCGTACTGTGATTGAGCCATGTTGGCACATGGATTGCGCGAGAAGAAAGTCGCGTCCAAAAAACTTAGGTAGCTAGCTGTACGAATACTCTCATTATTAAGGAACGTGCCATGTTTCATTTTTTTATTTCAAAAAGAAATAAGTCAAATAAAACAATATGCCACCGACACGTGTCGCTTGTTGTAGTACGGTGATTCGTATTTGTTAAGTCTGCAACTGTGAAATGTGTTGGAACCCCGTTCCTTCCGGTAGCTTACAAAATATTTATTTTCTAAAATAGTAGTAAATAAATGATTAGAGTCAACAGAACAATACTTTGATTATTAGGGATTTAGTTCTTCTCAGTTCTTTAAAAAGTGTTTTTAAAGTTTATTATTCTTTCTGTCCCTAAAAAATTATCAGTTCATCCAAATTTACCAAAATGTACATTGATATGAACAAGATAAAAATATTGATACGCATTTGTACAAAATAGAAAAAATGTAGAAAATGTAGGCGGGCAACATAAAAAAAATGTAGAAAATAGTTTGAGCAGGTAGTTTCTTGAGCAATATTATTTACCCAAAATATTCTAACCAAAAATTGCCAAAAACCAAGTTACAACACCAATTAACCAAATTTATAAGTCATTAACCAACCTGTGAAAAAACAAGTTGGTTAATGGCTTATAAAACTTGGTTAATTGGTGTTGTAACTTGGTTTTTGGCTATTTTTGTCTGGAACATTTTGGCTAAATAACATTACTCTAGTTTTTTTAGCTCCTTAATAAAATACCTTCAACTTCAAGGAGTTTGTTCATCATTGTCCTTATATAAATTGTCAAATTCTCGTTTAAACGTGGATCGACCAAAAGCTTAAACCTTTGATTCTTTGTTCTTCAAGCAATTTTGCTAAGAAAGGAAATGACTTTGCTCCTTAGCTCTGAGTTCCATAACTCCTCCAAAGAGTTATTAGGTTAGGTGAGAGGGACGTGAAATTGAACTATCTATGACTAAAATGGGTAAAGTAAAGAAAGTAAAAGACTGATAAAATGTAGAATTTGATTGATTTGATGTGTTTTTTACAAATGTACAAGTCTCTCTCTCTCTCTCTCTCTCTCTCTCTCTCTCTCTCTCTCTCTCTCTCTATATATATATATATATATATATATATATATATATGGGTCTCTGTTGGTTACGATCCTAGCCTACAGCTAACCACCATTGAATCGGCTGAGATCAATGTACAATATTGGGTAATGCGCCCTATATTCTAGGAACTCCACTCCACAATGCTCACTCGCACGGAGAGTGGGGTCCAAGTGACTTCGCTCCTATTTTCGCGGTGTCTATCCAAACTGCTCTTGACCGTTTCAACGCTCCAAAGTGTCCACGTGCATTGAATACTTGCTCTCCACGCAACCTCTTTGCCTCGGCTGCATCCTTCCTCAGTTATGCATTTGTTTCTTCCTCGGCATCTAGCTACTCAGCAGAGTTCTCCTGTAGCCGAGCATTCCCATGGCCGAGTTGCTACTGCTTAGCAAGTATTACCATAGTATATTGGCACCCTAGCTCAAATTTGCTCTTTATAGCGCGTTCCTCTAGGATTTTTGCCAAGTTCCGCGTCCCTAGCTATTTCTTGCCTTCCTCGGCAAGCTCCTCCCAATGATGCTCCTAGCTAGTTGGTACCATAACTTGGCTTCCCCATCATTGATGGCTTCTTTCTATGGGGAACCATTTTTCTAGTACATATCTCTCACCCCCTTTTAGTATATTCCACCGAGGCTACCACCATATAATAAGTGGTTGCTCTTACTAGAAACAACAAAATAAATGAAGGGGGTGAGATGAGCTTTAGCCCCAGTGGGCACATTGCCTTACCTCTTGCTCACTGTATATGGGCCTCAACACGTTCTTCCTCTGTGGGTCCTATCCCTCAGCTAGGTTGTTTCCTTGGTCAACGCCTCAGCAGATTTTAGGTGTTAACAGAAATATATCGATAGAAGTCAATTTCTTAAATAGATCTTAGTATTTTGAGGATTAGTAGTCGATTTTGATTTAGGTTGGAAAAACCCTAATTTTAAATAAGAAACTAATGAAAACTTCACAAAATATTTTCAAGGATTGTTTTTTTGGATAACAAATAGATTTTTTTTGGTCGAGAGGTCATTGACTCCATTTTGGTGTCCAAGGGAAATAGATCTTGACTAAATTAAAGTTCGGCCAAAAAATAAATAAAATCTGGCATCAAGTTGTTCTATCTCCAGAAATCCAACTAGGGTAATAGTTGAGTGCGCTCCTTTAGATGAAGTGTGTTAATCACTCACATCCATCTTTAGGATTACTCTATAACAAACAACAAATAGAATGATAGAAAATCATGAAATGTAGTAATTAAGAGTAATTGTTTCGAATTGGGCCGCACCCCAAACCAGACTTGGGCCGGCTATGTAGGCCCAAATCCACAGTCCCAAGGAGATTTATGCGCCTCAAGGACAATCAATGATGGAGATCACTCAAACATCTCATCGCATGGTCAGGAGGTGATGTCAGCCTTGAGGATGTAACATACAACCACGTCGGACACCTCATGCGTTCTCACGCACCGGTAGGTAAATCCACGTCATTGGGGCAGTTCCCTATAAATATGATGTCCAACCAATGCATCTGATACGCATCTATTACTACCATATCAATGCATTTTAATGCATTCTTTATAGCTTTTCACTTGGTGTTTTTTATTGTGTTCTGCACCTAATATTTGAGCCATAGTATATTTCTAGACTTTGGGTCTTATTTGAGCATTAATGCGATTTATGGATTAATTTTCAGTTTTATTGCATATTGACCCTTGTTGAGGCGTGCGGGAATGCATTGGAAGGCTAAGGAGCAGAGCTACAATTCTTCTATTGAGCTCGAAACCCAATTATGTCGTGTTGAAAGTAAAAAAAAGGCGGATTATTGAAGCAGTATAGTTAATTACAGGTTTATGGGCCAATTACTCTTTCTTAATGGGCTTTTATCCAAGAATCTGTTTTAGTTATTTATTATATAAACTCGTTTGTTAGTAGCAAAACATTACTGGATGCTATATTATTTTTTGAAGTCGTTTGTGCCCTAACCTCCATGGAAGCTTAAAACCCTAGATCAGTCCATTGATGAAAGGGTGTATTTGTAAGGATTTTGAGGTTTGGTGTCTAATGCTATTTCGTTTATTTCGTTTTTAGTTTTCAGTTCCTTCTTGTCTATCAATTTCATATCGAAATTATTTGGTTGCAAATTTTTGTCATTTTTGTGATGCTTAATTAGCCAAATTCGGTCTTTTTGTAATATGCGAACCGTTTATATATAACACTTGTTTATATGTAAATATGTTTTCACCATTTTTTATTATTCAGGTTATTTGATCGTTTGTTAATTCGAACAGAAATTGATAGTGAGTTGATTGAATTCAGTTATGATATTATTGTGTTTAGTGGCGCTTTTTCACCATCAGGATTGATTGAATACACTGTTTTGATGCTTGCTTGAAACGGTGTGAATTCGTATAAATTGATTACACTTGCTTGATTAGCTTATTATCAATCTAGAATTGAATTCTTAAACGAATCTTGCACGAATCTTTAGAACCTGTGATAAATCCAAGGAACGCACCTGAAACCAATGAATTGATTGTGCTCGTTAATTGATTTTCCTCATAAAATGAATCTGTTCTTCCAAATCCCCCCTATTTTGTTGTTATTTGCGTTCTTTATTTTAGTAATCTTTAATTTAGAGGTCTTTGTGAGACGACCAAGGTTACTCACTTTGGTACTACATTTTATTTCTCTTAACTATTTTGACCCGCGTACGACTTCTGATCAAATTTGCGTTGATGACGAGGATCTCTAGTTAGGGATTGCCAACTTTAGGACGCCCACTAACAATACTAACGTATTCTTTTGTGGTTTTGTTGTGTTTCGGGTTTCGTTACAAGTTCTAGGTGCTGTCCATGTTCGATTTTAGGGTTTCTAGGCAAAAAAATCGATTTTTGGCCAATCTTCTCCGATCGTCCCGAAACCACCGCCAGAAAATCCGAAAAAATTCAGAGATCATAACTCCCGTAGAAGGGACTTCTTAGGGGACTTCCGTGCTCAAAATACCAAATTCCTTTGTTTTCTATTTTTTATTAATTAGTTGAATTTTTCATAATCTCAAAAAAAATCCAAAAAGATTTGCATAACTCTCTTTTGATTTTATTAGATTTTTTGTGGTTTTTTTTATAATTTTTAAATTATGTTTGAGTCCTTTTATTTTTTGCCTTAATTTTAGCATTAGGACATTGTTGGTATTTCTAAAATTATTAGGTTTTCTTGTCTCTTGCTGCATATGATGCAAGACTAGGTCCAATCCTGGTATTTTGCACCATTTTGACCCTGAAATTGAGAGAACCTTGCATGTAATTCGTAGGCTTAATGATCATATAGAATATAGTAGTAGTGATAGTCACATCATCTTTCATAACCTCTTTGATTCTGATTCTGATGGCCAAAACATGGCTGGTAGAACTCTTAGGGGACTTGTTGCACCTGATGTTACTTACAATGCTCTGTGTATTAATTATCCTAATGTTGAAATTCCTTTTGAATTGAAATCTGGTTTGATACACTTGTTGCCAAAGTTTAATGGACTTGCATGTGATGATCCTCACAAACATCTCAATGATGAGTTCCACATTGTGTGCTCAACCATGAAGCCCCAAGGAGTTACACATGAGCACATCAAACTGAGGGCTTTTCCCTTCTCACTCCAAGATGCAGCCTAGGATTGGTGTAGGAGAAGTTCTTGGGGCATCGTGTAAATGTTGTGATATGATTGGTGTAGGCCTAGTTTGAGAATTTAGAGATGGGGATAGTGTAGGAAAAGTTCTAGGGGCATTGTGTAAATGTTGTGATAGGATTGGTCTAGGCTTAGTTTGAGAATTAAGTGATGAGGATGATGTACGGGAAACTTTATGGGCAGTTTGTAAAGGTTGTGATATAATTGGTGTAAGCCTAGTTTGGGAATTATGATATGAAGATGATGTAGAGGCAGCTCTAGAGGCTGTTTGTAAAAGATGTGATATAATCGGTGTAGGTCTAGTTTGTAAATTTGGAGATGAGGATGATGTAGGGGTAGCTCTAGGGATTGGTCGTTAAGATGTCGGAGAGGTAACTTTTCCTCTACCTCTACCTCTTCCTCTACCTCCTCATGCACTTGGGTTGATATAGTAATGGAATGTTGATAATTTAATTGAAGTAACATAAATATACTCGTGTGTGGGTTGTGGTAGCGACAAAGAATACGAACGATGTTAGGTTTGAGAGAAAGGGAACAATGTTGGGTTGAGAGAAAGGGAACGATGCTGGGTTGACGAGAGAAAGGGAATGAAAGAGTTTTTTTTATTAGCGCACGATACTGATTTTTTTTTTTTGACAATAAGGTACTGATTTGATTTCTTGATAGGGGTATATTAGTTATTATCACCAAAAAAGAGATTGCTAACAAAAAGAAGAGAGGGAAATAGACAGAATTCTGGTTTCTTTTATTTTTGCTTTTTTTTATTACTACTTTTTTATTTTTTTTTCACTAAATATTCAGTTCATTCTTTAAATTTACACTAATTTTGTAAAAAAATTATTAATTTAATCTTTTAAGAATTTATTTTTTAAACATTGATTTAGAAAAATATTGGTTGTAAAATATATCTTAAAATATTGTAAACTTGGAAAATTATTTAAAATATAAATGATTCAGCCACATATTGTAGATCTAAATATTTTAAATTGACAATGTTAGAGACAGATCTTGCTTCCGTCTCTAATGATATTTTGACTTTGATTAAATTATTTAGAGATGGAATAAATTAGATACAAATTTTGCTTCCGTCTCTAACAATATTATGACTTTGATTAACCATTTATAGACAGAATTAGAGACAGATTTTATTTGTTATGGACAATTCTGTCTCTACAGTCCGTCTATAAATGAAGGTTTAAGTTATAAAAATGTATAATGAATCGTCCATAGACATATTCCATCTCTAATTTTTGTTTCAAACAGACATATTACGTCTCTAATTTATAACGAAAAACTTAGCAACAGACATATTTCGTCTCTAATTTTTGTATCAAATTCAAAAAAAATTAATTCCATCTCTGAGAAAGAAAAAACCGTCTCTGTTAGAGACCGAAAAAATTCTGTGCATTTATATCCCGTATCATTTATAAATCAACTAGTAGGATACCTGTGCATACGCACGGGTGCTGTCGTGTTCTTTTTATGAATGAACTTAGACAGTATTTAAATAGTCTGAACATTACCCCGTGAAAATAAAGACAAATTTAAAGTATATAAAAAAGGAGTTTCAAATAAAAAATAGATAAATATTAAAATCTAAAAATGTAAAAGTATCATTTAAAAATAATCTGTGCATTTATCCTGTATTTTTTTATATATCAGTGCAATGTTTTTTTATATATCAGTGTTGTTATCCCGTGTTTTTTGTATATCAGTGTAGCTATCCCGTGTTTTTATATATATCATTGCAGTTATATCCCCGTATTTTTTTATATAGCAGAGCAGTTATCCCGTGTTTTTTTATGTATCAGTGCGGCTATCTCATAGTTTCAATGATTATTTGAGTTGATTAGTAGATTATAGTAGATAGTAAAAGATAGATAGTAGATTATCAAAAAGAAATATTTATCCCGTATTTTTTTATATATCAGTGAAAATTATTTGTCCTGTTTTAGGTATTAGTGACAAATATTTGTCATGTGTGTTTTAAATATTAATCAGTTTAAATAGTCATTGAGCCTTCTTGGTTTTTTAGATAGTAGGTTTATAGTATTCTTCAAAAATTATAATTATCAATAGCAAATATTAATCCCGTGTTTTTTTATATATCACTACAGTTATCCCGTGTTTTTTAATATATCAGTGCAGTTATCTCGTAGTTTCAATTGATTATTTTAGTTGATTAGTTGATTATAGTAGATAGTAAAAGTTAGATATATAGTTGATTATCAATAAAAAAAATTGTTTTAAATATTAATGAGTAGTTTAAATAGTCATTAAGTCTTCTTGTTTTTTAGATAGTAGGTTTGTAGTAGTAGTCTTCAAAAGTTTTAATTATCAATGACAAATATTAATCTCGTGTTTTTTTATATATCAGTGCAGTTATCCCATATTTTTTTATATATTAGTGCAGTTTTCTCGTAGTTTCAATTGATTATTTTAGTTGATTAGTAGTTTATACGTAGATAGTAAAAGATAGATACTAGATTATCAATAAGAAATATTTATCCCATGTTTTCTTATATATCAGTGACAATTATTTGTCCCTTTTTAGGTATTAGTGACAAATATTTGTCACGTGTGTTTTAAATATTAATCAGTTTAAATAGTCATTCAGCCTTCTTGTTTTTTTAGATAGTAGGTTTATAGTATTCTTCAAAAAAATTAATTATCAATGACAAATATTAATCCCTTGTTTTTTCTATATATCACTGCAGTTATCCCGTGTTTTTTTTATATATCAGTGCACTTATCTCGTAGTTTCATTTGACTATTTTAGTTGATTAGTAGATTATAATAGATAGTAAATTTAGATAGTAAATTATCAATAAAAACATTTGTTTTAAATATTAATTAGTAGTTTAAATAGTCGTTAAATCTTATTGTGTTTTAGATAGTAGGTTTGTAGTAGCTGTCTTCAAAATTTTTAATTATCAATGACAAATATTAATCTCGTGTTTTTTTATATATCAGGCCAGTTATCCCGTGTTTTTTTATATATCAGTGCAGTTATCCCGTGTTTTTTTATATATATCAGTGCAGTTATCTCGTAGTTTCAATTGATTATTTTAGTTGATTAGTAGATTATAGTAGATAGTAAAAGTTAGATATTAGATTATCAATAAAAAATTGTTTTAAAAATTAATTAGTAGTTTAAATAGTTATTAAGTCTTCTTGTTTTTTAGATAGTAGGTTTGTAGTAGTAGTCTTCAAAAATTCTAATTATCAATGACAAATATTAATCTCGTGTTTTTTTATATATCAGTGTAGTTATCCCATGTTTTTCTATATATCAGTGCAGCTATCTCGTATTTCAATTGATTATTTTAGTTGATTAGTAGATTATCAATAAGAAATATTTATCCGGTGTTTTTTATATATCAGTGACAATTATTTGTCCCTTTTGAGGTATTAGTGACAAATATTTGTCATGCGTGTTTTAAATATTAATCAGTTTAAATAGTAGGTTTATAGTATTATTCAAAAATTATAATTATCAATGAAAGATATTAATCCCATGTTTTTTTATATATCACTGTAGTTATCCAGTGGTTTTTTATATATCAATGCAGTTATCTCCTAGTTTCAATTGATTATTTTAATTGATTAGTAGATTATAGTAGGTAGTAAAATTTGGATAGTAAATTATCAATAAAAACATTTGTGTTAAATATTAATTAGTAGTTTAAATAGTCATTAAGTCTTATTTTATTTAGATAGTAGGTTTGTAGTAGCAGTCTTCAAAAAATTTAATTATCAATGACAAATATTAATATCGTGTTTTTTGAATATCAGGGCAGTTATCCCGTGTTTTTTATATATCAGTGCAGTTATCTCGTGTTTTTTTTTATATATCAGTGCAGTTATCTCGTGTTTTTTTATATATCAGTGCAGTTATCTCGTAGTTTCAATTGATTATTTTAGTTGATTAGTAGATTATAGTAGATAGTAAAAGAGAGATAGTAGATTATCAATAAGAAATCTTTTTTTTAAATATTAATCAGTAGTTTAAACAGAGTCATTAAATCTTCTTATTTTTTTAGATAGTAGGTTTATATAGTAGTCTTCAAAAAAATTAATTATCAATGACAAATATTAATGCCGTGTTTTTTTATATATCAGTGCAGTTATCCCGTGTTTTTTTTATATATCATTGCAGTTATCTCGTAGTTTCAATTGATTAGTAGATTATAGTAGATAATAAAAGATAGATGATTATTAATAAGAGGTGATAGTAGATTATCAATAAGAGTGTAAACAGATTTCGGAGAGAAAAATTAAAATTTTAAGGTGATAGTTTTTTGTTTGTTTTTTAGTGTGACTCATTTACATTTTTATAGGTAATTTTAGTAGAGTAGTGTTTGTATAAATTTAGAAATTTAGTTAAAAAAACTAAAGTGACGTGATAAAAGAAAAAAAATAATTGTTTATGGGAAAAATAAAAGTAAAGTAAAAAGAAAAAAAGGAATAAAGAGAGTGTAAGAGAAAAATGAAAAGGAGGAAAGAGAGTGTAAGAAGAAAGAGAAAAAAAAAAGAAAGAGAGTGTAAGAAGAAAAAGAAAGAAAGAAAGGGTAATGACATTTTTAGGAGATTTGTTAATAAGAGATCCAAATTGGTAATTTCATAGGAGATTTGTTTGTATAAATAGATATTAGATTAAACATACATAGCCAAGGTATTGTTACTTTCTATATATGTCTACATAAATTCAAGTCATCTATGGATAATTAATTTTTAGCATTGTTAAGTAAAAGCCGAGATACATTTTCACTATTTTCGTAATTTAAGGAAAAGTTAAACATAAATGTTTCTCTTAAAATAATGATGAAATGCATGTGGTCTCAAACTTATACCAGAAAAAATGAAGATATCTTGTCATGCTAAAGATGGCAAATTGTTCGTGTGCTTTTGTGTTAGATAACAAAGAAACGTCTTATTTAGGCCAATTTTTAATACGTACAAGAAAAGCATCATCTTAAGAGTCATGGGCACTCATAGTCTCAAACAAAGTTTTACTAATACAGTTGAATAAAAAGGTTACACCATAGACAACTTATCGGTGGGGTAGTGTGTCATGTGGTCCAGTGGCAGATCAGGGACTCTAGGTTAGGATTGTAATTTTTTTAAAAATCATGCATTGTTAAAATATTATAAAAATAAAATTCTAGGTTTAATTGCATTTTTTGTTTCCTAACTTTCTTAGTTTGGCTATCTTGATCTCACTATTTTATTTTTGGCGCTTTTAATCTTCCAATTATCAGCATGACAATTTTGGTCCCATACACTTAGTTCACTTTTTAGTCCCTCAAAATTATGGATTTTTTGCACTTTCAGTCCCTAGAAATCTTGAATTTTAGAAAAGTGGGTAACCAATAATGCACAACCTATGAATATCGGAGGACCAAAACCATCAAATTGACAAAATTGGGAGACCAAAAATTGTCAATATGAGAAAGTTGAGGGACTAAAATGCAATTATACTAAAATTTTAATGTATTAAATAAATTACACACCTCATAATTGTGCTTTATGTTCATGTTTTGAAATCGTTGAACATTGAGTTCATTGTTTATGTTATTGATACATCTCTCTTAATATAAGTTATTAGACAATCGTATATAAGTTGAATAATATGGTGCAACAACTTTGTAGTAAATTAAAATTAGGAGTCAAGTTGCAAAACTTTAAATTGAGTGGGTCAAAATAAAATTTTAATTATATGGGCATAAATGCATTATTTTAGGGAGTACAAGTGCCCCGCCACCAATGTATCTAGGCCCGCCTTTGATATGGTATAAGATCACTTTCTACCTCGGGTTTTTGGAAGTATAAGAGAGAAACAATGGCAAAAAGCATTAGAGAGAAGAATTGGAAACTAATGTAGCCTAAATTACGCGGGGACTATTATCTGGGGAGGATTATGTTAGGGACTATTATCAGGGGAGGATTATGTTGAGGCAAAATTTCGCTTCAGTTTTGTTAATCTCATTCAAGTTTTTTATGTTTTCGTTTATGTTTCAAATTGAGAATTCATGTCAAATTAGTCCTCCATGATTCCATTTATATTTCAAATTGGTCCTCCATGTGTTTCATTTATAAGGACCAATTTAAAATATAAATAGACACATAAATAACCATTTTAAAACATAAACAGGAACATGGAGAGCTAATTTGAAACATAGAAGATGTAAAACATAAACGGAAACATAAAAGACTTGAATCCTATGGTAGAAATTTTTGCTACCGCAAAATTTATTCAATCTTAGCCAAATTTATTCAATCTTAGCCAACATCAACATATTGTTTTGTTTCCAAAGTAATATATGTTGGGAAAAATCAGAGATAATTACAATCTCTCTTAATCAAATATTTTTCCCCACATATGCAAATAAATAGGACAACAAAAAATGCACTTCCTAGGATAATATTAATGTGAAATAATAAATATAAGAGACATTAATTTATAACGTGGAAAACTCCTCTCAATGTGAGAGAATAAAAAACCACGGGACCATGTTCAGAAAACCTTCCACTATAAAACTAATGGGTACACAAAATTCTTCCTAGAAGCAATAGGGAACAACAGAGCAACAACAACTTTCATCCACAATGGTGGAAACAAAACACAATAACAGCCCAACAATGGGTACACAAAAGTAGCCACTAGAGAAGGTAACACAACTTACAACGGATAATAAAATGATTAACTCAGTGGTAGGAAGTACATACTAAAATCTCAATGAAAATAGAGCAACTTTGCTGGACACGCTTCCACCACCTAAAACCCCTTTTCTTCATCTTCTTCTCACCAGCGTGGCACTGTGCTATTCCTTTCTTTCTCTCCAATCTCTCTCTTGTACTGCCTAACGGCTATTATAGTTTCTTTTCACACAATTGATTCACAAGGGAAATTCAACCTCTAAAAATCATCCACATGGGCTTGGCGCGCGCACTCACACACACTCTCTCTCTCTCTCTCTTAAACCCCTTTTTCTTTTCTTTTACTCCCTACGGTCTCTATTACAACCCTATGGTCTCTATTATAAGAATAATTTGTAGTTTTAAGTTCATTGAATAACTGATGTATCTGGCCTATATAGAAGTGGTACCCCCATCACTGCGAAGAAACTTGCTGCACTATCCTTTTATTTCCATGTAACACAAGCTGCACTATCTGTTAGCAATAACGGACCTATGTAATATTGGCTTCCACTATTATTTTACTTTTTGACAAATTTCACAATTAGTTTTGTTGCGATCGGTTTTCCTGAGAAGGAAAATGACTGAACACAAGAGTACTAGAAATCACACTAGCGTATGAGAAAATGGAATTGGGATCCGTTTATTGGCCTCAAATGTCTGTATTTATATTATAAAGGACAATTAATGGCAACAAATACAATCAATGGTCGAGTTGACCGTTGCAGACTGGGAGGAGGGAAATCAAGGATATTTAATTTCCGCTGATTCCCTCTAATTACGCTTCATTCCTTTCTAGGAGAGGTAGAGGCGAGATATTTAGAGGCCGCTCGATTAGTCATTAGGGAAGTCCTTCTATAGCCGAGCGTATGTGTATTCCGGCCGGTCCGTTTGGGAACAATTTTATTGAGTTTTGGAAACTTGTATGTTATGATTTACTCCCTCTGTTCCTTATTACTTGTCACTTTTGTAGAAACTTTTTGTTTCTATTTACTTGTCATTTTCAGAGTTCAATGCACCATTTATTATTGTTTTGTCAATAACGCCCTTAAGTATTTATTGCTGAGAGAGAAATATATGAAATGAGATAATAAATTTTTATGGGTATTATAGGTAAAAGAGAAATAATTGCATCAAAAATAACAAAACTTATTGGTCTCATTGATATGTGTAAAAAGGCAAAAAACAAGAAGTAAATAGGAACCGCGGGAGTATTATTTATGTGAGAGCTTTAACTTACTTTAAAATTTTAATTAATCGTAGTAATAGTTAATTCACCAAAAAAATTAATAACTAATTAAATTAATCTAGTTATTTTAGTTACTAAAAAAATATTCAGTAAATTAATAGAGTAATTTAAATAACTAAAATAAGTATTTAACTAATTAAATTAAATTAAATTAAATTAAATGATTAAAATAAAGAATTTAGCTAATTAAAATAAATATTTAGCTAATTAAATGTTTTAATTTAAAATGAATATTAAGTTAATTAAATTACTTGGTAAAAAAAAGGTTAATTAAACTAAAAAATTAAATCAAACACATAGGGGTATTTTTGTCCTTTTAAAACTAGTATTCTTTCTCTCTTCTTTCTTTCGCTCCAATCAAACCAAGAGACACAACTCTTTCTTTCCTATTTCTCTTCTCTTTCCCTTTAAACCAAACAACACCCCTAGTCTACTCTATTTCTCACATCTTTCTTTCTTCCCTCTCTTTCTCCTAATCCAAACACACCCTAATTAATTTTATGGGAGAATCTCATCGATAACATGGCCTGCGCCTGACCCAAAATTTTAGTTCATATCTTATTTCCACCAACCTTATCATAAGTGGCATGCAATGTATTTGTTCTTACAGCCTTCATTTGGTTATGTGTAGTCGCTTCCCATTATTCACAAAGTATAAACAAAACAAGGTTCACTACATAACGACCCCAGAATCTTCATAATTATTCAAAATTTCAGAATCTATTTTCTTCAACTCGAGTACATGCATGAATGGACCAAACAAAAAAATGGTTTTACACTACAACAAAACTGTCGAAAGAGGGCGCACCCTTTAGGGGCGCTTTTTAAAAAGCGCTCCTGATGCCCAAATACGCAGGGCCATTAGGGGCGCTTTTTAAAAAGCGCCCCTAAAGGCCCTGCGTATTTTGAGCATCAGGGGCGCTTTTTAAAAAGCGCCCCTAAAGGCCCTGCGTGTTTTGAGCATCAGGGGCGCTTTTTAAAAAGCTCCCCTGAAGCCCAGAACACGCAGGGCCTTTAGGGGCGCTTTTTAAAAAGCGCCCCTGATGCTCAGGCCTTTAGGGGCGCTTTTTAAAAAGCGCTCCTGATGCCCAATTTCTCTCTTTTACCCTAACTCCCTCTCATTATTTGCGAAAATTCACACAGCCGCGCCTCCCTCACACTTCACACACACAGTAGCCTCCATTTGCGAACCTTTGCAGCTTCCCTCCCTCCTCTGTGAACGTACGGCCTTCCCTCCTCCCTCCTCCGTGAACGGCCTTCCCTCCTCCGTGAAAACGAAGCAAGGCCTTCTCTCTCTTTCGTGAAAACAAAGCAGCGCCTCCTCCCTCCTCCGTGAAAACGAAGCAACGCCTGTGGATACCTTGTATGCAGGAAACTTAGGACAAAGAGTCCTAATTGATTTTGATGATGAAAAACAAGATAAAGAAGAATGAGCAAGTGAAGACCTAGAAGAGCAAAGGAAAAAGAAAAGCAATCAAGCAACAAATCATCCAAGTCAAGGCAAGCCCAAAGAATGAAGAATTGAAGACTTTTTAGGGTTGTCCTAAAATTGAGGGTAGTCCTTAGGGTTTGGGTGAGTGATTAGGAATTTTGTAAGCTCTCGCAGAGGTCGGCTCATATCTCAAGTCTCGCGGTTTTCAAAATGCATGCATAATATATAAAACCCTAAAAGCATTTTTGAAAAACCTAAAACAAGTTTTCCAAACTAAAAAATCGATTCACCATGATTTAAACCTAAGCATGAATCGATTCCTTCTGAAACAAAACAGGTCATGAATCGATTCACACTCTTTTTAACTAAGCCAAGAATCGATTCCCCTTTGTTTTAACAAGCCATGAATCGATTCACTCACATTTTAACTAATCTATGAATCGATTCACTCTTTGGAAAGGGAAGTTTTTTGAAAATGGAAATGGAACTAAAGGAACCATGAATCGATTCCTTCATGCTTGCAAACTTGCATGAATCGATTCTCACTCAAACCCCTATAAATAGGGAGATCATTTTCACTTCAAATCAATCAACCCATTCGCATATCATCTCCTATCTCTTTACAAAAACTCTTATATTTTCTCTGGTGCTCTATTCGTTCCGTTGGTCCGTCAAAGAGCTGATCTATTGCAAGAGTTAGTGTGGGGTTGAGATCTTCAAGTTGTAACATCCGCCTGCTAAGAGGTATATTCGTTTCACTGTATTGTTACTTTAGATCTGTAGATCTGTTACTAGGGAGTGGGGTATCTCTCTAGGGTATTTGCATGTACTTAGGAAGTGGGGTATCTTTCTATTTGCATGTGTTGTAACAAGGGTGGGGTATCTCTTGTTGGGTAGATTTGTGGGCTCTTCATTAGGTGGGGTATCCTAGGTGAAGGAGTGCCCAAATCTCTGTAAAGGTTTTCAAGGCACCCGTAAGCCTTGTGGTTATTGGAAAAATCTCACAAGGGTGTGAGGACTGGACGTAGGTCACTAGGAGGTGGCTGAACCAGTATAAATCTCTGTGTGCTTTACTTGCTTTCTCTTATTATATCTCTGTTGTGCTTATAATCTGCTTTACCGCTTTATTGTGATTAAAATAATCTAATTCCTTCGCTTCCACTCTACCTGCGCGAAAACCGGATCTAAAGCTATTTGAAAAAGGGGAAAGATTTTCAAAAGATACAAAAAGTTTTTTAAACTCAATTCACCCCCCCTCTTGAGACTGAAGCCACTTGGCAACAAGTGGTATCAGAGCTAGACTCTTGTATAAAGAGCTTAGCCGCTTCAAGAGAAATGGCTTCAGGTTGGTATACGCAAGAGGGTGCATCTCTTTTCCGTCCCTTGGGATTTAACGGAGAAGACTATGCATATTGGAAAGAAAGAATAAGAATATTTATAGAAGGGGTAGATATAGATATATGGGAAACTGTGGAAAATGGTCCTTTTGTTCCCACACACATAGTAGATGGCACACGTACAGCAAAAGAAAGAGATGAATGGACAGACAATGAGAAAAGGAAAGTTCAGCTGAATTACCGAGCCAAAAACATTATCACTTCCGCACTTAGTCCCGATGAATTCTTCAGAGTCTCAAATTGTAAAACTGCTAAAGAAATGTGGGACACTCTTCAAGTCACCCATGAAGGTACCAGTGAGGTAAAAAGATCGAGAACAAGTACTCTGGTCCGGGAATATGAATTGTTCAGAATGGATCAAGGAGAATCCATACATCAAATGCAAAAGAGGTTCACTCACATAGTGAACAAGTTGGCTTCATTAGGAAAGTCATTCCCTCCCGAAGACTTGATCAACAAAGTGCTAAGATGCCTAAACCGAGAATGGCAACCAAAGGTAACTGCTATAACTGAATCAAGAAACCTAACTACCATGTCTCTTGCCACTCTGTTTGGGAAACTACTAGAGCACGAGTTAGAGCTCACTCGTCTAGCAGAGAGTGAAGGAAAAGTCAAGAAAAAGAAAAACCTAGCTTTCAAAGTTTCAAGTTCAAGTTCATCCGACGACAGTGATGACTCGCAAAGTGAAAGTGATGAAGAGGATGAGAATATAGACCTAATGGTAAGAGAATTCAAAAGGTTCATAAGGAGGTCTCTAGAAAAGAATTCTCCAACCAAAGAAGTCTCATGCAAACAAAACTACTTAAGTCCTTTAACCTGCTACGAATGTGGGAAACCCGGACACATAAAATTGGAATGCCCAAAATTACAAAGAAAACGACCAAGAGATGAGAAAAAGGGATCCAAAGGAAAAAGGAGTAGAAAAGCCTACACAGCATGGGAAAACAGGAACTCATCAGATAGCTCAGAAAGTGAAAAAGATCAAGTTGCTCTCATGGCCGACCACGACAGCAAAAGTGAAACTGAGGTATCTTCTGACTCTGAAACTTTGCAAAATGATTATGATGATCTATATGAAGCTTTTATTGAATTACATGATAAATCATTAAAATTAGCTAAAGCGTTAGACAGATCTAAGAAAGCTATCACTCATCTGGAAAAAGACATCACTTCGTTAAACAAAGAAATAGTAGAACTTAGAAAAGAAAATGATAGTCTTGCATGCTTTAAAGAAAACCATACATGTGATAAATGTGTTGAAAGCAAAAAGAAAGTTCATGAACTAGAGTTGACTATTGAAAAACTATCTAGAATCAAAACCATAGAAAAGCATGTTCATTACAAATCTAATTTTTCCACTAGACCATACATTAAATGTTATTACTGTGGTAAACCTAGACATACAGCTTCTGTTTGCAGAATAAGAGGTAAACAAGTTATGAAGAAGGTATGGGTTCCCAAAAGGACCATACCAAACATTAACCCACAAGGACCCAAAGAGATTTGGGTACCTAGAACCTTGTTTTAGATCATTGCAGGTACGCTGCAAGGTATGGGGACATGTGGATACCTTGACAGCAAAGACTCAAAGCACATGACCGGAAACGCAATAAAGTTATCAACTCTCACCTCGGAGAAAAATCTGTCATGTGACTTGTGATGAATAGAGGGAGAATCACTGGTAAAGGTTAGAAAAGTTTTATTCACCTCTAAACTGAAAATGTGCTTAAATCATAGTTTACTTAGTCAAACATGTGACTTGTGTTGCGCCCGAAAAATCCGGTTCGGACTTCTCATTGTACAACGTGGAAAAGGTATGGAGCCGCCACCAATATTTTAATTTTAAGACCAAAACATTGAAAAAAGGTCTTTTAGATAAGGTGGATGGTCTTTCGAAAACTAGAGATATGGGTTCGGGGGTCGGTTAGGCATAGGGAAGGTTTTAGCACCCCACGCCTCCTTTCTACCGAAAGGGAACCTTTAATTAAATGTGTGGTTTGAAGTGTTGATTTGAAAATGCTTTTATTTTGCCTCTTTATTGAAAAGGGAGTGAGAAGACTTAATGAAAATTTTTATTTTGGGCGCTTGACGAGAGTTGGCCTCTCGCTCCTACGTATCTCCTGGTGCGATGGAGAATTCAAAGCTACGTAGTTCTTGGTTGTCCTAAAAAGGTTTTTGTTTTTTAGTCTGTTTAGATGAGTTTTCGCAGTAGGAGTGAGGATTCGCGATGACCAAACAACAACGGTTTAGAGTGGCCGCGCTACTAACTCTTTTGAAAATGAAATTATCATTAACAACCAAACGGCAACGGCGCAAGTGATCATTAACGATAATCGGTTTTGCTTTTGATTCGAGTGTTCGCGACGACCAAACAACAACGGTTTAGAGTGGCCGCGCTACTAACTCTTTTGAAAATGAAATTATCATTAACAACCAAACGACAACGGCGCGAGTGATCATTAATGATAATCGGTTTTTATTTTAGATGATCAAAAAGGGCTTTCGCAATCGAATTAATTTTGGTTTGTTGTGCTTGACGAGGACGTGGCTCGCTCCTACGTATCCCAAATGGGAATCAAAGCGACGTAGTTCTAAATCTTTGGTTTTGAAAAGGTTTTTGAAGTAGGACGAGCATTAGCGAATGATTAAACTAACTAAGGTTATGGTAATCATCGCTAAGTACTCATGCGAAATTGAAGACCGTTCATAGAGACCAAACTAACAAAGGTTATGGGTGACCTCCACTACTTGCTTATTTTTGTTCATTGAAAATGTTTTGAAAATTAATTGGTTTGGAAAAGAGTTTTTAGAAAATAAATAAATCATTTTCAATCGAATTCTATGTCCAAAACCAAATGCAAAATGAATGAATGAAGTTCAAACATATTCAACTAATCAAGCAATCATGAACATGTTGACCATCAACTAAGATTAAGCATGCCGATATAATCAAGAGATTTAATTGTCAAAGATGCGAGACAAAGTTCTCAAAACAATTGTGTTTGTGTGTGAAGGGGAATTGCTACACAAGTTGGGAGCAATCTCAAGAGGGGCACATATACCTCTATGCTACACATGTTGGTAGTCTTATAAGGGCACATGATTGTGTAAAAGGGTTTGTGCACAATTAAGTCAAGACATTCAAATGGCATCAAGAACAAAGAAATACAATTAATCATAGGCATAGAGTATTCTAGGTTAGGTGAATGAACATGTGAGCAATGAATGCGAGATATCATGTTAATGAATGCATGATCATATGATAATGAATGCAAGACATGATATTAATGGATGCATGAACATGTAAGAGAGTATGAGAATGCAAGAGGCATAAGCATATATGAATGCATGAACATGTAAGCATATGAAAGTATGCAAGTATTAATGTGCAAACATAAGAATGTGTCACACAAGTGATGAAATGCAAAGTGTGAAAATGTTTTGGGTATTTTTGCAAATTGACAAGTAGTAAAACTTTTAGTAAAAAGTTAGTGAATGGTAAAGTAAAAATGCATGAGGCAAATGGTATTTACTTAATGAAAGGGTAAAGTAAAAATGTAAAAAAAAGTAAATGGTAATTACTTAATGAATTGTAAAGTAAAAATGTAAAAAAGGTAAATGGTAATTACTTAATGAAATGGTAAGGTAAAAATGTAAAAAGGTGAATGGTAATTACTTAATGAAATGGTAAAGTAAAAATGTAAAAAGGTGAATGGTAATTACTTAATGAAATGGTGAAGTAAAAATGTAAAAAGGTGAAAGCGCCCCTGAAGGCTTTTTTTGTTGTAGTGTTAAGAGTGAATTTTGGTTTCGAATTTGATTTAGCTCCACAAAAAAAGTACATTATAAGTACCCTGTCTCATAATCACGGGCCTGCATCGTAGTGAAAGAAATCGTAACTTAATTTTACGAGCAAAATTGCCCCTAAAATCTTTTAGGGTCTATTTGATGGTCAGGATAAAGAGACGAGATATGATAAGCCTATAATATTTTGTGTCAGTTTAATGTTTGTTGAG
Organism: Astragalus membranaceus; assembly: GCA_039519185.1. NCBI lineage: Eukaryota > Viridiplantae > Streptophyta > Magnoliopsida > Fabales > Fabaceae > Astragalus > Astragalus membranaceus. The sequence goes on along the minus strand of CM076854.1, from coordinate 90,363,915 downwards.
GCAGCAAGATATGATAACTTAATTCTGTGGCTTATCCTATATTGACTCCGTAGTTAAAATTTTATCCTAAATTTGAGTTGGATTAGAAACTAGGAGATGAAGATAAGAAAATAATTTACTCATTTACCTTTTTAAAATATAAAAATATGAAATTTAATAAAAAAAATAAATATATATTAAAAAACAAAAGCAAAAACAAAACTTAATGTTAAATTTAAAATTTAAAAATGTTATACTTAATATAAAAGTAATGTATGTTTTTACGACAAGGGTAATTTTGTCATTTTGAAAAATCTAAAAATAATAAATCTATGGAAATTCAAAAGAAATTGATATAAGTGATAAAAAGATAAAATTATTATTAAAAAATATAAAAATAGAAATTTAATTTAATTTTTAAACAAATGAAATATAGTTGTCATAGGGTGGTTTTGTCATTAACATATAATATAGGCTTAAAGGTACTTTTAGTCCCTGCAATTGTCAAAATAATCCAGTTTAGTCCCTGCAATTCCAAAACTTTTAAAATAGTCCCTGCAATTACTAAACGTTACTCCTTTAGTCCCTGCTGTTAGTTTAGTTTTGACACCGTTATGTTTTGATGATGTGGCAGCATTTGTAGGTGATGTGTCATTACACGTATGCAGACACGTGTTTTGTATTTTTTTTTTGTTTCTCTGTTTTCCATCAAACCCATCTTCTTTCTCAGATCCCATCTTCTTTCTCAGATCTTCTTTCTCTTGATGCAGACACGTGCGTTCCTCTCTCTCTCACCAAAGATCTGGGTTCATGGTTCGTGATGGATTTTAAGCCAAACGCAGATCTGGGTTTTGTTCATTCGTTTCAGAAACGCAGATCTGTGAACAAAATCGTGAAGATGAACGCAGATCTGTGATGAACCAGTGAGAGAGAAGAGGAGCGATGAGAGAGGAGAAGAGGATCTGTGATGAACCAAACGAACGAAGATGAAAGAAACCCAACCGTGACCTTCTCTCTACCGTCGCACCACCACCACCGTAAAATCGTAAACCACCACTAAAAACACCGCCATCACCGTCACTTCCACCGTTTCGTTTTATCAGTTCTTGTTCCTGGGTTTCGCACCGCTACCCTCTCACAGCCACCCTCATCGTCACACCAATATGCAGGAAGGAAAACAGAGAGAGATCTGAGAAAGAAGATGGGAAAAAAAATCAAGAGAAGGGAGTGAGATCTGAGAAGGAAGGAAAACAGAGAAAGATCTGAGAAAGAAGATGGGTTTGATTTGGTGTTGATGGAAAACAGAGAAACAGAAAAAAAAATACAAAACACGTGTCTGCATACGTGTAATGACACATCACCTACAAATGCTGCCACATCATCAAAACATAACGGTGTCAAAACGAAACTAACAGCAGGGACTAAAGGAGTAACGTTTAGTAATTGCAGGGACTATTTTAAAAGTTTTGGAATTGCAGGGACTAAACTGGATTATTTTGACAATTGCAGGGACTAAAAGTACCTTTAAGCCTATAATATATCATATCATTATTTATTAGCTTATCTAAAATATATAATAGAGAATAACTCATATTATCTCTGTACCTAAAAAAGGAAGAATATATATTATCTTATTTCTTATCAGGTATTGCACATCAAACACATGATATGATAGTATTTATGTTGTCTCTATCATACATATCTCTGTCTTACTTCATATCCTATGATTTTAATTGGTATACGCAGTCGCTATAAAAGTTTTTAGACTATCAAACAATCAAAAACCATGGTATGAATGACTTTTAAGGAAGTTCAGATAAAGTCAAACATTTTTTATGATGTGTCATTTCGTGATTGACAGACGTTGTTAAAAATCTTTTATGCCGACGTGTATATAAATTAAATCCATTTTTTATTTTTTTTCTCAAATAACTCTTTTATGTTTTAACAATGTCACTTTTTAACAAAAAAAATGGCGTGACTAATTAGATTGTTGACTTTAACGTGTACATGTTGTCTTCCATCTCTTAAATTTGAATTTGAAATTATTAACGAATTGTTATTTTAAAAGAACTTTGATTTGAAACTAAAAGTTGCAAAAATCCGTGCGCATGACCGAATTATATGGGACACGATTCCCCCTCACTTGAAAATGACATTTCTGGAGGGCAATTTGTTAGCCTGCATTTTCGACAAGCTCAATTAAATGCAGTCAACGAAGTTTGACTTGTCATTTTAAAGAGGAAATGCTGGCCTTCGACACTGAGAAGGTATTCCAAGAGAGATCTTCGACCACTCCTAGAACTTAACGAAATTGAGAGCTTGAAGGCGACATTTCGACAAGAAAGAAAGTAAGAGATTGGTAGCAGATCAAAGCCAAGGAAGTGCTGTCGAAGAGCATAGCAGTTACGCCGTCGAAGGATGCAGCAGTTATGTCGTCGAAAGATATGGCAGTTGTTGTTTTAAGTTCCTTTACACAGTTATATATAACTGTTGTAAGCAGTTACCGTTTCTGCAGTATATATAGTAGTTTCTCATAGAGAAAAAGGGTCGCAATTCAATTCATTTACATAATTTTAAAACACTCAAACTTCTGCATACAGAGAAAACGAGTCAACAGAAACAATGTATGATTCTGCGTTCCACTCTTTATAAATTAATGCAATTTTACTTCTGTTTCTTTAAGATTTCTGCACATTTATTGCTTGTTATCTTCACATTCATCTCTTCTTATCCGCTTTCCCCGTCAATTCGACAGTTATTCTTAATGCGGTCAAATTAAACCATAAGAACACTAACAATCTCTGGAAAACTTTAAACACAAATGTTCTGGGATTTTCTAGTTGATCCTGCAAGCAACACTTATGTGTAACTAGCGGTGTTTACCAAAAACCACGGTAAACAGGATGTTACACTCTTATAGTAATGGTATGTTTCGAATGGTGGTATGAGATGGAATGGAGTGGAATGATATGGTATTCCATTGTTTATAGATATTAACAAGATGATGGAATGGAATAGAAACTAATAGTATCCATTTCAACCCATTTTGGGGGGTATGAGATGGAATGACTCATTGATTTAATTCAATAATTTTTATTTTACTAATGAACCTTAAAAATTTTAAAAGGACTACATAATAGTGTTTTTTTCAAATAAAGGTAAAAATGAAATAAAAATGTTATAATTCATTTAATTATGTCCACCTACAAAATAATGGAATGTAAACTTTGTTCAATCCAGCTCCACTATATTCTGTTTCACTACATTTTGTTCCACTCATTTCAAAATATCCAAACAAAACCTAAAAACCAAATGCGTTGTCAATATAACCTTCGGATGTATCAAAACTACAAATAATCCCCAAATGTGTATTTAGTCCCTAGCGCCAACTTTAGTCCTCATTTTGGTCCCTAGTCAGGAAATTTTTTAGGGATCAAAATGACGGTTAAAAGCAACATTGAAGAGATTTTTTTTTTTTTGTAAATTCAATACTTTTAGGAAATATTGAATCTGTTTAGCATGTGTCATCCGCTAGCGGATAACGAATTTGACTAGCAGATGATAAAAACACGTGTTTGGTAAGCAGTGACGTTTGTCATTTTGGGTAGTGTTTAGGGTTTTTCAAACTCTACTTCAAGTAGCGATTTTTCAAATGCTACTTATAGCGTATAACGTCTCACTTTTTTCCCATTTTTACCCTCATTATTTTTCTTAAGTTTGTTTTCTATCCTCATTAAAATAAACTAAACAATTTTAAATCCCTAATTTTTTATGCATAGATTATGTTTAATTTTTATTTTAATTATATTACTATTTTATTTTTTTAAAAGAGTTTACCATCATTATATATCGATTATTATATTGCAATATGTAAGTAATGGTATGTATATAGATAACTATTATATATATAGATATATTAAATAATACAGTTTTTTTTAAGAAATAGGGAAATAAAAGGATTAAAATATAAACTTTGAAATTATAATAATGAATATTTTTTTAGAATCATTTTTTCATATGCGAAAGTTTTACCAAACACATTATTTGATATAAGTTAGCTTATCTCTTATCCACTATCCGTTCATCCGTTATCTATTATTCACTAACTTATCTGCTATCAACTATTTTTTACCAAACAGATTTAGAGTGACATAATACTTTCAAGAATTAAAGTGAATATTTGTCAAATAAATTAAAAAAGAATTAAAGTGACTATAGACCGAATATAACTTTGACAGCTTCGAAATTTAGGCTCTATTTGGTAAACCGTAGCGGATAGTTGATAATCTAGCGAATAGCGGGTGAGCAGATAACGAATAACATGAGCTAGCAGATAACAAATAGCGAATAAGCTAACTAATAGCAAATGATGTTTGGTAAAACTAGTGGTTGAACTAACTGGTAAATGTAAAACGACATATAAGTTAGTGATTTAAAATTGTTCAATTCATTTTCATGAGGATAGAGAAAAAATTAAAGAGAATTAATGAGGGTAAGAATGGCAAAAAAAGTAAGACGCTATACGCTACAAGTAGTATTTGAAAGAACGCTAAATGTTAGCGCTTACCAAACACGTCTATTTATTATCCGCTAGTCAAATTCACTATCCTCTAACGGATGATGCTTGTCAAACAAAGTCTTATTCTATTTGTCAAAAGAAATTGACACCTCAACTACTATATTTTGGGTGTTTTGTATAGGGTGTTGATTGAATGTATTGGTGTATTTTGGCTCATGCACTAGTGCAAAAATGACATTAGAATTAGACATTTAAAGTCAGGCGCTCAGATGCCTGACTACATAAGTAGACACGGTGGCAAACTTGTAATTAAGAGGCAAAATTCGCGAGTTTAAAGGTCAAGCGGGTACGTGCCTGACTTCTAAAGTGTAGAAATAGGGAAAAAACTAGACTTTAGAAGTCAGGCATGTATTCGCCTGACTACGTAGGTGACACGGTGGCAAACTTGTAATTAAGGGTGAAATTTTTTTCTTTTGTTTTAATACTTTAGAAGTCAGGCGCGTGTATCCGCTTGACCTCTAAAGTCCAAAATACAAAAAACAAAATTTCGCACGCCAGACTCTAGCTATCTCTCTCATTCACGCAGACTCTCCTCTCTCTCTCATTCACGCACACTCTCCTCTCTCTCTCTCATTCACACACACTCTCCTCTCGCACGCCATCCACCTCCCCTGAACCACCATTCTCCAGATCCACCTCCCTGAACCTCCTGATCCTCCAGATCCACCTCCCTGAACGCCACCTCCCTGAACCTTCGGACCCTCCGTTCCTCTCCCTCACCTCAACGTTGCGTTTCTCACTCGCGAACCGAAAATGGGGGTTCTACTCACCTCACCGTCGCGTTTCTCACTCTCCCTCACCTCACCGTCGCGTTTCTCCTCTCCCTCACCTCACCGTCGCGTTTCTCACTCTCCCTCACCGTCGCGTTTCTCACTCTCCCTCACCGTCGCGTTTCTCCTCCGTTTCCTCTCCCTCACCGCCGCGTTTCCTCTCCCTCCGCGTCGCGTTTCACCATCACCCTTTCCTCTCCCTCACGAAAAAGAACCATTAGATCTGTCGTCGTCAGATCTCAGATCTCAAGAGGCTCCTCGTCACCGTCGTCCCAAGGCTCCTCGTCACCGTCGTCGTCAGATCTCAGATCTGTCGTCACCACCAACCCCCTTCAGGATTGCCTTCACCACCAACCCCCTACTTCTATCTCTAACCCTATCCCTAAAACCAACACCAAACCCTCCCTCACTGTCTCTGATGATCCCCAAATTGAAAAGTTCTCAGGTCTTCGCATAAGGTTTTCATTTTCCTCATTTTCCTCAGGTCCATGGCAACGTTTTCATCGATTCCGTAATTTTCATCAACCATTAAACCATTTCATTTTTTATTTTGTTGATTTTAAAAGCTAGAAAATAACCTGCACTTTGTGAGAAAGCTAATTAAATTTCATTTTCTTTCTTTTGTGTAATTTCTTGCAGCTTAGTTTGAAGTTCATAGACACTGAACAGTTTCAAAGGTAAGTTTGAAACTTTTTCTTATTCTTTGAAATGGATTACTTCCATAATCTTGTTCTGTTCCTTTATTCATTACTTCTCTGGTTTTGTTTTTCTAATTTTTCTGGCTTATATTGCAGGCTTCGAGAGTTGAGTCAACTTGGTGAGTTAATGTTCATTTAATCCAATAAAGATTAGCAAGTGCTTTTAAAGTTACCATTGAATTGAAATAAACTTGCACAATTACTTGTTATGAATTATGTTTTAGAGAATTTTGCATTGTTATTTGCCCTATTAATTTGAAGTTTTGTTGATTACTTTTACATGAATGAGTTGTTCTTGCAATAGTGGAGATTTCTCTGAAATATCTTTATGGTTGGAAGTTATGTGGGAACTTAGGTTACAGTTGGCTTATTTTATGTATCTTCCCATTTTTTGGGAGATATTTTTGACTTGTTTATATTTCAACTGTTGAAATGGAATAAATAACAGAGTATTAAGTATTATCTTGCAGTATGGATTATTTTGTTTCGAAATTTGTAAAGCTGATGTCTGTGTGTTTTTTGTTAGGTCCATATTTTGTTATATCATATGGTGACAAGTGAGAGAAAGAGGAAGAAAAAGCATCAAATCAATGAGCAATAGAGTCAGAGAAAAATAGCAGCAATATGGGGCTGGAGAACAATTCCAGAACTGATGAAGAAGAATGTCCATTGCTACCAAGGAAAAGAGATGAGAAGGTTGAACTTCAAATTGAAGGATCCAATTCTAATGGGGCATCATTTACTGGTTCTGTCTTCAATTTATCAACTACACTACTGACACCTGTAAGCATCTATGAACTATAATTGAACTTTAAGGATATTTCACATGGATATATTATTATCAGTAATGTGATTTGTAGAGCTGATAAGTTATTATTACTTGTGGTTTCAGGAGGCTTAATAATAACAGTTTTTCTGGGGAATGTCCTGAGTCATTGGCTAACATGACACAACTTGCTTTTCTGTAATGTTCATCACTTTTTCTTTCACTTCTTCCATTTAAATTCATTTTGTAAATTTCTGTATTTCTAATCTCTAAAGATTAATTGTTTGTGTTCATAAATTCAGTGACTTGTCCCTTAGTTGGAGTGATTTGCTGAAGTGGCTGATTGTGTTTATGTTACAAGTTGAGATCAGAAATTGAAACCCTAAAATTTGGGGCTACTTGAAAGGGGAATTTCTGTTTCATAAAATTTTCAAGTTGAGATCTAATTCTTATGTCTTTGGAACAGCTTGAAGCATGTGCATGGTTTCATTAAGAGAGCAGAAGAGCTGAAAGGAAAGGGTGTGGATGAACTCATCTGTATCAGTGGTAAGGTTTCTACTTTATAGTCATTTCATGATTTGGCACTCATTGTTCTTTTTTTGCTGATTGTGCTTGTTAATTTTACAACTTTCAGTTTCAAATACGGCATCGTATCTTCGACTTTTGGCATTAAGGTTTGCTCAGCCATGAATCTTCTCAATCTTCATGAATCTTTAGTTTATAGTTTCTTGTTCCAAAGCTTTTTCTTAACACTTGCAGTTTGGCTCACTCAGAACTTTCTACTGTTTTCTATGAGAAAGTCCTGCTTCTTGCTTGGGGGTGAGTTTGATTTTAACCTGTCTTTTATAATTCAATGCACAATTTTACTAGAATGTTGTTTTATAACTCATAATAGGATGATATAATACTTACATAGTTTGTCATTCATTGTGTGTAAAACATGCATATGATAAGATCACAAGAGATTATCATGTATTCGTAACCAGCTGTCTTATCCTATCCATTCTTATTTCTTTACTGTAAAACCAGAAAATACGGTGCTACTCTTATGTTGTGAAGCTGCTTCTCTTAATGTCAATGCATGCTAATCAAATCTGTATACTCTATTGTCCCCAAGCTTCAAGAAAATAGATTGTTGCATGAAGTAGAGAATCTGGGAGTTAATTCAAATGGACTAGCACATAAAACTCAAGATGTTCGTGGCAAAAAATTGAAAACACTGGAAGCACAGGTAAAGTTTTACATTGATGTCATTCCAGTCTCATTGTTTTAAAATGAAAGTTGAGTATGAGCACAAAGTAAGGTGAGTCTGTTCCTTGTCCTCGAATCAAACTCAAAGGGATACTGTATGAGGGGACATTTTAATTAAGAAAACCTTTATGAGCCTTCACCTTACAATTTAATATTTTGGATGAGTTGGTCCTTGACACCTACTTTTTTACTCGAAACGAAGTATAGCAAAAAAATAAATTATACATTGATATTTAAATAAAAATACTGTTTTTCCTGGCTTCTGTTTTTTGTAGTGAGTTGCCTTTTTTCTGTTCTGGGATATCGGTGTTTTCTTTAAGTTACATGTACCAATTACAGAAATGCTTTATCAAGGAAAGTTTATTTTTAAGTTTTCTGATTTTTAAGCTTTACAGAAATGCTTTATCAAGGAGAGAGAGAGAGAGAGAGAGAGAGAGAGAGAGAGAGAGAGAGAGAAATGAACGTTAAACAAGAAAACAAAGGGAGAATCTTTTTAGTCCTTTTTAAAAGTTAACCACACCCACTTCACTTGTGTTTTCTTCAAATTTTTGAGTTAGAAATCTAAACCCAACTTCAAACCAAAATAATGGCAGAAAGAGATGATTTTTGCTACCCATTTCATATTGATGATTGCATGGTTCCTCAAGAAAAATTGCATTCACAAATGGTTGCTACAAATTCTGTGAGCATTCTTAAACATTAATACTTACTTCATACTCATCTTGCATTATTGCTTGAGAGTACTTGAGTTGAGACTTGAGACTACCACAGCATTTCTTTCAGCTTTGCTTTTGACAACATCAACTCATTTATTTACTAGTTAGAAATCTACTGATATAATATGGATACATTTTTCTAGTTAACCTGTCTATCTGTTTTCTGTTTTCCCATGTATAAATAATTAATCCTTATTATTATTATTTTGGGTGGTTTTTTACTGCAGAAGAAAGGAGCAGCTGGTTCCTCATCAGAAAAGACACTTGATCCAAAGGTTTTGAATATCACACACACATAAATGTTAAATATTATATATATATTCTAAGGTGTATCTTTATTGTTTGCATTTTACCATGATTTTGTTGTTTGGTTTGGGGTTCAGACACTGAGACGTTTGGCACAAAACAGAGAAGCTGCAAAGAAAAGCCGTCTAAGGAAAAAGGTATATGTCTCATCTCATCACACATTGATCTGCCGTACAGTCAGTTGTTTTGATTTGAAATATCAGATATTGGAACCTCAAAATTAATACTAAATAAACAGTATATACACGGTTGTGTTGTGTAAATGTATTAATTGCTGCATTTTCCTTTGCAACGGCAGGCTTATGTGCAGCAGCTAGAGTCAAGTAGATTAAGGCTTGCCCACCTTGAACAAGACCTTCAAAGAGCACGCTCTCAGGTACTATTCTCTTCCACACACAACAATAAATAAATAAATACATACTGCATAATGTTTTTATTAATATATAGTAAGTTCTAATGATCATTATTTGTGCTGTTTAATTTAATTAATATAGGGAGCATTCATGGGTTGTGGTGTTGCTGGTGGTAATATAAGCTCTGGTGAGTGCTGTACTGCTCTTTTTTGTTGAACACCCTGGTTATGCCATAATTATCTTTCTGGAAAAACCTAGTACCTACCTCACATATTTGTTTTGCTAATCTTTATACTTTTGTGCAGAAAGTGGAAAATGAAACAATGAAATAAGAGAGTTGTAGTTAATACTTGCTATAATTAATTACACTTGTCTTCCTTTCATGCAGTTTGATGAATTTGAATCTTTTAAAACAAATAAGTGATCAAAGTCAAATTTTGAATTTGCTTTTGGATATTTAAACCCTGAACAAAAAAAAAATCATCTAGAGTTGGTTAGATAAGTCTCGGAATTTGACCAAAATATATTATTGCTTAGTTTCAGTCTGAATCCATATAACAAAATGATCACTGAGTGTACGTTGCATACTTGCAGTAATTAAAGATATATATAGATAGGAAGAAAAAGAGAGAAAAGATATCCATGCATTTTTCAGTAATTAAAGATATTATTGCTTAGTTTCAGTCTGTCATCAATAATTTTTTAAATTAAATTAATTTTTCTACATGTCTTTAATTAAGTTTTGCATCTTCCAAAAATATCCATGCATTTTATTTAGCAGAATACTTGAAAAGATATGTAGTGCTACTGCTACTTTCTAAACATGCATGCATATGAAGACTAGCTCCTATAATGCTTTAACTTTTTCCTGATTCCTGTAGGATCCCAACAACTCTCAGAAGATCAAGAAAACAGCCTCTGTATAGTGTATACTGCTAGTTTGCCTTGAGAATTTTCAAGGTTAATGTTGAAATTAGAGTTGTTTTGGGAAATTATGCTTGTTTTGAGAAATATATATGTTTTACTCTATTTTGAGAATGCAAGTTGACTAGCACTTGATTGGTTACATTCATTAAGCGTTACTTTACTGATATATGACTCCATGGCCCAATGGATAAGGCGCTGGTCTACGGGACCAGAGATCTGGGTTCGATCCCCAGTGGAGTCGCTTCTTTTTAATGAAAAATTTGTATAACCAGGGTGTATAGATTAAACCAAAATTTAAAAAAAAAAAAAAACTTTTAAGGTCAGGCGCAATAATGCTTGACCTTAAATCATACATACGAAGTCAAGCAATAATAAAAGCTTGACCTTAAATCATACATACGAAGTCAGGCAAGAATAAATGCTTGACTTTAAATCATACATACGAAGTCAGGCAAGAATAAATGCTTGACCTTAAATCATACATACGAAGTCAGGCAAGAATAAATGCTTGACCTTAAATCATACATACGAAGTCAGGCAAGAATAAATGCTTGACTTTAAATCATACATACGAAGTCAGGCAAGAATAAATGCTTGACTTTAAATCATACATACGAAGTCAGGCAAGAATAAATGTTTGACTTTAAAACATACTTACGAAGTCAGACGCAATAAATGTTTGACTTTAAAACATACTTACGAAGTCAGGCTATCGCTTGACTTTAAAACTCCAGACATACAAAGTCGACTTAATAAAAGTCAAGCGCCCGCCTGACTTTAAATCCCCTTTTCGCCTGACTTTAAATCCCCTTTTTGCACTAGTGATGCCATTGGGTGCTTTGTAGCAATCGTGGAGATTTTTGTTTGTGTTGGTGTATCTTTGCCTCGGCCATGCCTTCCTAACCTTGTGTATTGCTTGTGTATTGCTTGTGTTAGGTTCTTTTAACAAAATCCTTTCAATTATAAAAAAAAATACAGCCAAAATTGTAACAATGAATAGATTCCTTTCTTTTTTTTGATACGTAAGAGATTCCTTTGTTTAGAGAAATAGAGAAAATTCTACTCATCTACACAACACAGCAAATGTTAACATGGTGCTCTCACCGCTCATCAAGCAAGGTAATGAAGAACAAGTTCATTGATTCTTTTTTGATAAAAACAGGTTCATTAATTCTCATACTTAACTTATCTACTTATACATTCCCCACGATTGACGCCTGTTATTCCGAACTTTGGGTATAAATCATAATCATTGTTTTTATCTTAAATTGTTATTTTCAATCTTTCAAACAAATATACTTTGAAGCACATGCTTTTGTTCACGACAACTAGGCAAATAATACGTGTCCAATTTATGGTTTGTTTTCGAGACGTGGAATTGAAGATTGCTTAATTAATTAAGGTGAACTTGTGGAAGTAGTTGTGATGGGTGAGTGGAGCATTTGGGGTAAATGGTGCAATGTATAATAAGTAGGCAATTTATGGCTCATTGGCTCAACTAGAGACAAATGAAGAAGCACTGTCAAGTATTGATTAAAAATGTGGTTTACTAATCAAAAGCAATTGTATTTATCAAAAAAAAAAAAAAGAAGAAAATAATTGTGGTTTCAAATCTTAACAAAATAATAAATTTTTTTGCAAATCTTTATTTACTACCTTATGGATTTAGGTGTATAAATATCCATTCTATATAACTAATTTTGAAAATATGATGAGTCGCTTTCTAAGTTTTTAATTCGTCTCAATGAAATATTAATATAATTTAGAGAGAAATTGAGCATACATCTCGTGCAAGAGCGAATCCAGGACCTCAGATCTGGGATTCAAAGTTGTGTCCTGAATGTTATTTGGTGCAAGTTTAAGGGTATTAATGCAAATTTAAAATTTCAAGAGTTTAAAAAAAAATTATATAAAAGGGAAATAGAGTTTTTTCCAAGGGATTCGAGTGAACCCCCTAGTAATACACAAATCCGCCCATGATCTCGTGTCTATTACGGGCGTGGAGAAAAATAGAAACATATAGAGTAATTAGTAAGTTTTTGGTGAAAATAGTTTTTGAGTGGATGAATCAATTTTTGTATTGTGTCTTTGGTACTATACTTCAACGGGTGATGTGAAACTGCCACATTTTTGAAGATGAATGTTCTCACTAAATTTTCAATATTTCAATAATAATGGTTAAACATCTCTAGGAAATTGACGTTTTATACCCTATACCTTCACACACTTGAAACGGAGGAATTAAATTAAGTACAGGTTTGACAATACACACACTTGAGCGCTTTTTTTTATTTATAAGCAAAGAATTTTTATTGATTAGGGGAGCACAAGAAATACTTCGTCCATGTCGTTACAACTGACTGGAAAATGGTGGCCTCGTTAAAACCTCCAGGGGCCGAAACCCAAAGGAAAAAGACTCAAGGAGGAAAAAGAATACCCCGAATGACATTATTAATCAAATTTACAGAGTAGTAATCTCATATTTGTTGTATTTGTTACATCATACCGACTACACCCACATATTTGACAATACACACACTTGAACGCTTATGATTTTAGTTTCGAAAGTAATGGCATGTGCTTAATTAATAATTAGTGCTTGACAAACTTTAGCTTTAAAATCTACTCTCTCTTTTCAAAACTTGGGTACTTTTTATTTTTGTTTCAAAAGAATGGTATTTTTAAAAACTCAGTGTACAATTCACTAAAACAAGAATCAAAAAATCTATTTTTATGGTTTTGAGTTTTAGCTGAAAACTGTTTTGAAATTAAGTAAAAAACCAATTCAACCCATTTTACCTGAAAATGTTTTGTTTCCAAATTTGACTTTCAAAATCAAAAACAGAAAACTCAGAACCACCCTGAACGGGTAGAGCTGTCAATTTTGGCCCAACCCAACGGGCCGGCCCAAGGCTCAATGTTTTCGACAGCTCTACGAATGGGCCCTTAAATATACTTTTTGATGTTTTTTGAGTATTTTATATACCCAAGATATAAAGTAATTGTCCCAATTTTATAGAAATATGTGAATAATTAATGTTACAAAAGAGGGTATTTCGGTACTTAGCTTACACAAATTAATGGTACCTTAACTTGTGTGTAGATAGCTAATAAAACCAAAGTATTAGTAATTTGAATGTTGTGTGGGGCGGCTCTTGTCCAGGGGAGTGCTATCGGGTACTCATCATGGTGAATGCCTTATTGTAGGCAGTACGGGGAGAGCATACCCATTTGTTCTTTCATTGTTCTTTTGCTAAAAAAATTGGCAGGTTGCTTTAGCTTGGATGTGAGCACAGATGGAGGAAGACTTGGATGGTATTGATCATTTTCCAGATTTTGCTAATTTAGTGCAGGGTGAGACATAGGAAGGCTGCCCGATTATTTTGGTTAACAGTTGTTTGGTGCATTTGGTCTGAACGTAATTCTCTCTTTTTCAATGTGAAATCACCTAATGATGATAGTGTAATGAATAAGGTGAACTACTTCTCTTGGGGGTGGTTCTTTTGCAAGCTAGGTAGAGATTCCAATTGTATTGTTTCAAACTAGTGGAGTAATCCTTTAGCTTGCATTCTTCATTTGTAATTTGGTGTGGCGCTAGTTGGGTTGGAGTTTCCCTTGAGGTCGGGTCTCGCTACATTTTTGGGTGGTGGTCAAAGGTGCTTTGGTTTCAAGTTTGACTGGTTTTCTTAGAGTCGGTTAGTGGGGTTGTCGTTGGCTTCGATTTTTAGTGGCTGGGGGTGTTTCGGTTTGCCAGATTTTACTGCTGATATTCTCTATTTGGTCTCTTGGCTTTGTTTTCTCAGAGAAGTTTGCTGTGTTTTGTGGTGCCTACCAGGTGTGATTGTATCGTGGCATCATCTCTGTTTTTCTTCTTTGTTGGTTGGTGATAAACTCTAATTTAGTGCATTTTTAGGGGTAATTTCAGGTCTTGTTTAGAGCAATTATTACTAATTATTAAATCATTAACTTAATTTGCTCTATATTTTTCAGAAAAGAAGAAAATGCATAAAAAGAATGAAAGTCCAGTTTAAAGTCAATATAATATATAAGACCCATGCATCAATTAAAGAAACAAGCCCAATTGTTGCAGAAAGAAAAGTGCCGTGAATAGAAAGAAAGGAGTTTTGGCAATGCAAGGAAAAGGCTAGTAATATAAATAGAAGAGAACGCACGCTACAGGGAGGATAAAAAAACGGAAGAATTCAAGGAAACAGTGCCGCAGAAGAAAAGAAAAAAACGTACTTACAGTAGTGCCGGCAATTAGAGGAGGGAGTTTTGGGTACCCGTTCTTGACACCGTGAGAGAGCTCTGAAGCAGAAAAAGGAGAATAAATTTTCAGGATCAGAAATTTCTCTATTCTAGGTTATTTTTATCTCTGTAATTTATGACTCCTAATTTTATTTTATTGTTCTCGAACACTATGGATAGCTAAATCCTCTTCTAGGGTCTTAGGTGGATCTTGCATGTTTAGAGACCTTTTTATGTTCTAATTTCTGGTTTGAATTCCTGTTTTTATTTTAATTAATATTGTCCGATTGTTTTTATCACATGATTAGGATTAGCTACCATTTGCATGTTTATAATCAATTAGTTGATCAGCGACCGTACTGCAATTAGTTGGTGGACCTATAGGATAATTGGGGCTATAATTAGGGCATGACCAAACCATAATTTAGTCTTCCAATCATTCAACCTTTTTGCTCTTTATGCTTTTCCTGAATTTAAATTCTTGCATGACCAAACGAGGGTTAATTTAGGAAAAAGAATATTAATCGCGAATGACCAAACGGATTAATAGTTTTAGTAAAGGGATTGGTAATTAAGTAAAATAAGGGAATTCAGGTAGGATTAGACATAGGGGGAATCGAAGCTTGCAAGTGAAACCGTGATCCTAGGCCTCTCCTCATTTATTAAGTCTAGTATTTTAATTATTGTTATTTATTTCTTTTTTATTTGTTCCATTACAATTCAAATATTTGTTCGTCTAAATAATAAATAATCTCGATTAGTTTGGTACTTGCTAATTAATCTCTGTGGACACGATAATCTTTTATACTACTTCTGCGGTAGAGTACACTTGCTCTAAGTGTGTTTTTAACGCAACAAGTTTTTGGCGCCGTTGCCGGGGATTAATTTAGCAATATTAAACGAAAAAAGATTTTTATTGCTTTAGACTTTTTTTATGCACTAGTTTTAATTTTTTCCCAAGAGACCGCTGCAGTTCACCTTTTTTGCAGATAAAAGTTTAAATAATTGTTAAAACTCTTGGAGACTACTTTAGAGAGGCAGAGGCACAAAGAAATTTAGAGAAGTCATATTGGTATATGTCTCAATGCCAGATTCAAATTCCTCCTCCTTATGAACCTTATTCAGACTATTGGGATGACTATGAGCCACCTCCTTATTCCTCCCACTTGGATAATTATGAGTCACTACAAATGCAAGGGCAAGAGGAGGAAAAGTCGGATGTCAATGAGGTCTTGGCCAAATTTATGCAGCAGACAAATGAAAAATTTGAAAGCTTGAAGGGAGCCATGAACAACAAATTTGAAAGCTTGGAGGGTCAAATCTCAAGTCTCATTGCTTTGTTATCTCAAAAGGTCCAAGAAACTCATTCACAAACTAAGTCTACCCAAAATGAAGAAGGTGAGCAATACAAAGAAAGTATTCCAACGAGAGATGAAGGTGTCTCCATGGAATATAATCTGGAGGAAGAAGCTCTCAAGAAAGATGAGGAGACTCTTACTGAAGAGAGTCAAATCAAAATAGTAGCTCCTACTGAAGGGAGTTATATTGAAACAAAAGATCCTATTAATGAGAGCGGTTGTGAGGAGAATGAGAAAGATCCATTGGTTCTTGATCTGAAGAAAGAGGAGAAAGCGCCCAATTTTGGGCAAATTGTTTTAACCATTGGTGATGCTGTGATTGAGGTTCACCGGGGAAAGTTAACTTTAAGGAGTGGTAAAGAAGATGATGTTATTAAAGCTTTAAATTCCAATGAAATTTTCCCTTCTTTAACTTCTCCTTATTTTGATGATGTGGTTGAAACTAACATTTTTAGTGAATTAAAGATGCAGGGCCTTTTGGAAAAAAGTCTTATTTTGCAGGATCCTAGCATAATGGTGGATGGAGATAAAATAAAAACTTCACCATCCTTTGAAGTTCATCCACCACGTGGAAAAGGAAAGAACAATGTGAACCACATGGTTAGAAAGTTAAGAAGGTGTACTGCGTTAGATGTAAAATTTGCTCTTGGAGAGCCACCTGATTAAGCACTAACTATCGTCAGGCTCACGACGTTAAACAAGCGCTTCGCAGGAGGCAACCTGTGTTTTATTTTCAGTTATTTTTATTTTGTTTTGTTTTGTTTTTAGGAATAAGCTCAGACTACACGCTCTCTCAGGGAAGTCACTCTTACTCTCTCATTTATTTATTTTTGTGCCAATTTGATATTTTGCATTGAGGACCATGTTTCATGCTAGTGTGGGGGAGGAGAGTTATTTTGTCACTTGATCTTTATTAATGCACATACCCACCGTATATGTTGATAGCATTTTTTCTGGCTTATTTTAGCGACTTATGCCTCAAGTTGAGAAAAAATAGAGATTTTGCCTTTAGGGGATCCCATAATTAATTTACTTGACAGACTTGTGCTTAATTGTAACCGTGAGGATGTCCTTAGGAAGCTGATAATTAGCATTTGTTTCTGTTGAGTACTTTTTGTGAACTAGCGTCTAAAGGTGAGATCTGAGCCTTCATAAGGGGATTGATACTAAATCATAAATTTTTACCCCTTTTCTTTCTATGAGTGTGTTTCCCAATTTGCTACATTCTAGAATTTGTCTTTTGACCATTTCAAGGCGAAAATTGATTTGCATCATGTAAAAAGATTTGGGGAATTTAGGTATTTTTCTGGCCTCAGAGTTGTTTGTTGAATTTATCCCTTAGTTGCCCCCTTTGAGCTTAATTGTTATATTTTTTCTTTGGTACCCTGATATAATTTTTCTCTTTTTTTGTTTGTGGTAACCGTTTGGAATTAAATGTGGAGCAACTATTGAAAATTACAATTTCGTCCTATATTTTTAGTTGTCTATATTGTTAGGACTGAAACTTTGTCCTATTCTTTAGTTATCTATCTTGTCAGGATAAAAAAAAAGAGAGAGTGAATCATGTACTTACCTTTTCCTCAAAAAAAAAATGAAAAAAAACATAGGAAGAAAATTTGAAAAAAAAGAGAAAAGCAAAGGAGGAAAAGGCACATCAAAAGAATGAAAGAGCCAAAGGGCAAATCCCCCCAAAAAAAAAAGCAACAAAAAGTCTACTCAAGAGAAAAGGTAAATCAAAGAGAGTTGATTCAATAGAAAAAGAGTGAAGAAGGAAATGGAATTAATTTGGAGTTTGGGCAAAAATTGTAAAATAGATAGGAGTTCCATATTTGATTTCAAATATTACTATTCATTTCTTTTTTTAGCCCTTTGATTATCTCTTTCTTCTTATATCCTACCCTGCATGAATTCACCCTAGCCTCATTACAACCCTTAACACCCCATCTTTTGCATGCATGTGAACTATTTAGTGGAGATTTGGTCAAATTACAAGCTTATGGTAATGTGCATTTTGTGGAAACTTGAGTGTATATTTCCCTAGTCCCTAAACACTTAGAGAGATTGTGAGCGAGTGCCTTTGTTCACAAAAATGTGTTCTTCAGGGACATGAGCCTCTAATTGGGCAACCTTTTGACACCTCATTTGTGCTATACTGTCTATTGTCTGTCATTGTACTTTTAATTTTGGATTCCTTATGTGGCTGTCTCTATTACTTGTTTGAAAATTTTATTGAGCCAGGAAATTTGCTTGAGGACAAGCAAAGGTTAAGTGTGGGAGAGTTGATAAACTCCAATTTAGTGCATTTTTAGGGGTAATTTCAGGTCTTGTTTAGAGCAATTATAACTAATTATTAAATCATTAACTTAATTTGCTCTATATTTTTCAGAAAAGAAGAAAATGCATAAAAAGAATGAAAGTCCAGTTTAAAGTCAATAATATATATATATATATATATTTGTATGTAAGGGCTAGCAATTAAGTTGAAAAACAATACAAGGAAATAAGCATAAGACCCATGCATCAATTAAAGAAACAGGCCCAATCCATGCATCAATTAAAGAAACAAGCCCAATTGTTGCAGAAAGAAAAGTGTCGTGAATAGAAAGAAAGGAGTTTTGGCAATGCAAGGAAAAGGCTAGTAATATAAATAGAAGAGAACGCACGCTACAGGGAGGATAAAAAAACGGAAGAATTCAAGGAAACAGTGCCGCGGAAGAAAAGAAAAAAACGTACTTACAGTAGTGCCGGCAATTAGATGAGATAGTTTTGGGTACCCGTTCTTGACACCGTGAGAGAGCTCTGGAGCAGAAAAAGGAGAATAAATTTTCAGGATCAGAAATTTCTCTATTTCGGGTTATTTTTATCTCTGTAATTTATGACTCCTAATTTTATTTTATTGTTCTCGAACACTATGGATAGCTAAATCCTCTTCTAGGGTCTTAGGTGGATCTTGCATGTTTAGAGACCTTTTTATGTTCTAATTTCTGGTTTGAATTCTTGTTTTTATTTTAATTAATATTGTCCTATTGTTTTTATCACATGATTAGGATTAGCTACCCTTTGCATGTTTATAATCAATTAGTTGATCAGCGACCGTACTGCAATTAGTTGGTGGACCTATAGGATAATTGGGGCTATAATTAGGGCATGACCAAACCATAATTTAGTCTTCCAATCATTCAACCTTTTTGCTCTTTATGCTTTTCCTGAATTTAAATTCTTGCATGACCAAACGAGGGTTAATTTAGGAAAAAGAATATTAATCGCGAATGACCAAACGGATTAATAGTTTTAGTAAAGGGATTGGTAATTAAGTAAAATAAGGGAATTCAGGTAGGATTAGACACAGAGGGAATCGAAGCTTGCAAGTGAAACCGTGATCCTAGGCCTCTCCTCATTTATTAAGTCTAGTATTTTAATTATTGTTATTTATTTCTTTTTTATTTGTTCCATTACAATTCAAATATTTGTTCGTCTAAATAATAAATAATCTCGATTAGTTTGGTACTTGCTAATTAATCTCTGTGGACACGATAATCTTTTATACTACTTCTGCGGTAGAGTACACTTGCTCTAAGTGTGTTTTTAACGCAACAGTTGAGTTGTTTTGTGGGTGGATTGTTAGTGTTTGTCTTTTTTTATTATTTTGTAAATTCTTTTTGGATCTATTTGGGGGTATTCTTTTTCCTCCCGGTGTCCTTTTTCGCAGCCCTCAACAGTGACAGAGGGAGAGATAAACGAAGAAGAAAAGGAAGGGAGAGGAGTACGGTGGCGGTTTGCGAACGGGGTTGGCCGTGGTTGTGTTTACAGCAGTGGCGGTTGTGAAATGGCGTGAGGGGGTGACGGGGAGACTAAGGATGGTGGTTCGGAGAATTTGGCTGTGGGGGTGTGATTTTGGGTTGCGGTTGTGTGGTTGATGACGTGTTTGGTGCGAGGGGTGTGAGGGTCACGGCGGTGGTGCGCAGTAGGGTTATAGGTGGTGCGATGTGGTCATTGGGGAGTTTGGGGTGGTTTGGTTGGAGCTCTGAGTGGTGGTGGTGCTTCGGTCGATGGTGTTTGGGGGTTGAGGGTGGTTGTGTGAAGTAGTTGGGGGATTTTAGGTGAGGGTTCTGAGGGTGGCTAAGAGTGGTGGTTCACGGCGAAGCTACGGCGACGGCCACCGTGGACGGTGGCCGGAGGTAAAGAAAATTCCTTTTCCTACTCTCTCCTCTCACAGTGCTTTTTTTTTTACTTTTTCTTTTCTCTGATATTTTTCACACTTTTTTTCTGCCTCTTCTTTTTTTAATACTCTTTCTCTCAGTTTTTGACATTCTCTCCTTTTCTCAGTTGATAGAACAACAGCAACAACACATCACAATATACAGTTAGCACAATAAACAGTTAGCAATACATTTGTAAAGAAAAGTATGCAATAAACTGTTAGCACAATAAACAGTTAGTAACGAATCTGAGAAGGAAATTAGGGAGTATAGATGACCACCTTAGTTCCTAATATTTTCTGAAATGGTGTTCTCTGCACTGCTTCTATTTGCTCTTCCAACGTATTTCAGAAAAAGATTTTGATACTCTGAGATTAGGGTTTCAGTTGTGAAACCCTAAATGTGGCTCTGAAATGTCGTGTGAATTTTTATTAGTTTCTCTGTGTCTGTGTATGTGGATTTTAGTGACTCTGTCTGTGTGCCTCTGTGTGCGTATTTTTTCTGTATCTCATTGACTGTCTGTGTGCGTGTGTATTCCAGTCACTGAGTCTGTTTTTTGTGTATTTTTCAGTCACTCTCCCCCCCCTCTAGTGTGTGCTACTGTTTGGTATTTATAGGCAGATTGGGGTGATAGAGGCGAGGTGCTGAGGAATCAAAAGGACAGCAGCTGGCAATGGGTGGCGCAACGAGAAAAAACCTTTTTTGATTTTTGATTAATCCAACAAAATTAGGGTATGACAGCTGCCCCTCTTTATTTATATTTTACTAGGAAATATGAAGGGCTTCCAAATTTCTCGGGTAAAATAGAATTAAAGATAAAAGGACACTAATTTTGTCAAAACTTTTTTTTGAGAAATTCATGAAAAACTAGGTTTACATAGAACAAAAGTAAATAGGGATCACCGGGGATCTGAAGGAGCACTGGGGCTCTGATGGTCTACTTCGCAGTCGATGCTTGGCGCATTGATTGGAGTTAAACTAAAGGACCGACGGGGTCTGAGGGGCTGCCTGGGCCTTGATGGACCAAGATGGTCTGATGGAGCGCAAACTAGCAACGGTAATAGTAAAACGATCTGCTTGGGGTGGCCTTTTTCGAGCGGCCATGGGGGCAAGATCAGGTCGTTGACCTGATTTGCTCACCTCGAAGGACGTACACTATGTCTTAGGCTGACATAGCTAGTCTGAAGGACCTGGGGTCGGAGGATCCATCGGTTGCTCGATAACACGACGTGCGATCTGAATTGATGGACCAATGGAGGTCTGAAGGAGCGTTAGGGCTCTGAGGGACCGCTGGGGTCCAAGGGACTGGTGCTAGACTTAGTGCTAACATTACAATTTAAATTTATCTTGACACATAAAAACCATCTATATTTGAGCGCATTTAAGGATGCGATGGATGATGTATGCGTGCATGCAGTGTAAGCGTGTGCAATGATCAGTATCTGGTGGTATGATGAATGAAATGTGGAATGATCTTTCTTTTTGTTTTTGTTTTTGGTTCTTTTCTTTTTTGATTCTTTTTGCACTTTTGCTCTTTCTTGACTCTTTTTTCTATTTTGCTCTTTCTTGACTCTTTTTGCTCTTTTGCTCTTTCTTGACTTTTTTGCTCTTTTGCTCCCTCTTGACTTTTCTGCTGATCTCATCAACTCGCAGGACTCTCGATGGGAGATATGGGGGTTGCCCAAAGTAGTGGTACCGAAGTGCGGGTTATTGTGATTTGTTGTTTGGAGTGATTATGCATTTGTGCTCTTTGCAATTTTATGAGAGATCATCTCCTTTTTGTGATTTTTAAAAATTTCGCAATTCAGTAGCATTTACCATAAAAACATCTTTTTAAAGCGAATAGGGAAATAAGAGAATAAAGAAAGAGTTTAATATCCAAATGGAAACCGAGTGCGCAGAAAGTCACACTGGCTGAAAATTACATTGAGAGTTTAAACTACAAAAAGAAGAAAGAAAAGGAAAGAGCTGATCTTTTGATCGTTTGTATCTTTGAAGTAACAATGCCAATCACCCATGCACATGACCTCGAGCATTCATCACCCAACTTTCGGAGGTATTGATTGCCTTTGTATCTGTTCAAAGTCCATCTTTTGACCCTAATTTTTGCCTAGACTTCTCTTTAGAGTTTTCAATCCACCGGGTCGCTCTAATTTTTTCCTAGGCCGCCCTTTCGGGTTTTCAACCTAGCGAGCTCATTTTTGCTTGGCTCATCTTTCTCTTTTTTCCATATATTTCTTTAGGCATAGTACTTCTTAACTGCATCTGAGTTCGCTGGGAGTGGGAGGTCTTCACCGTCCATTTTTGTGAGAATTAAGGCTCCTCCAGAGAATGCTTTATTTACCACATAAGGTCCTTCATAGTTAGGGGTCCGTTTTCCACGGGAATCCTTTTGGGTTGGCAAAATCTTCTTGAGCACGAGATCTCCTTCTTGAAACTGCCGGGGTCGAACTTTCTTATCATAAGCTTTCTTCATTCTTTGCTGATACAACTGCCCATGACACAAAGCAACCACTCTCTTTTCCTCTATGAGGTTCAACTGATCCAGACGAGCTTGAACCCATTCTGCTTCCTCTAATGTTGTTTCCATTAGCACTCACAGAGAGGGTATTTCAACTTCTATGGGAAGAACTGCTTCCATCCCATATACTAGTGAGAATGGTTTTGCCCATGTTGACGTGCGAACTGAGGTAGGCAGCATTTCATGCCAGTCCTTGAAGGTCACCACCATCTTTTGTACAATCTTCTTTATGTTCTTATTTGCCGCTTCGACTGCCCCATTCATCTTTGGACGGTATGGGGAGGAATTGTGGTGTTGGATTTTGAAGTCGTCACACAAATCTTTCATCATTTTGTTGTTCAGGTTGGTCCCATTATCTGTGATGACCTTATTCGGAAGGCCGTAATGGCAGACCAAATCTCATTTTATGAACTTGACAACCACAGAGTTTGTTACACTGGCATAAGAAATGGCCTCGGCCCATTTGGTGAAATAATCAATAGCGACGAGAATGAAGCGATGCCCATTTGATGCCTTAGGTTCGATGGGACCGATGACATCCATCCCCCACATTGAGAATGGCCATGGTGCTGTTAGGATATTCAAAGAAGCAGGTGGCACATGGATATTATCAGCGTAGACTTGACACTTGTGTCATCTTCTCACGTAGTTAAAGCAGTCGGTCTCCATTGACAACCAGTAGTAGCCGGCCCTTAAGCTTTTTCTTGCCATGGTGTGCCCGTTAGAATGAGTTTCGAACGAGCCTTCATGGACATCTTTCATAATTCTTTCTGCTTCTTCTTTTGCTACACATTTGAGGAGGACCATATCGTGATTTCTCTTGTAAAGCACCTCCCCGTTTAGGAAGAAACCCATTGACAACCTTCTAAGCGTCCTTTTATCATTCTCAATGGCACCAGGACGGTATTCTCTGCTTGTGATATAGTGCTTGATATCGTAATACCAAGATTTACTATCAGGCTCTTCTTCGATTGCCACACAATGATGTACCGGTAGGTGTCAATGTTGAATTCGGAGGAACGTCAGGCTCTTGTTATCATTGATATTGAACATTGATGACAACGTTGCTAAGGCGTCAGCCAACTGATTTTCTTCACGAGGGAGATGGTGGAAAGTGATCTCCTCGAACCGTTCAATCATCTTTTGGATGTGATCGCGATAAGGAATCAATTTGGAATCCCTGGTTTCCCAGTCACCTTTTATCTGATGGATGACTAAGGCTGAGTCCCCACATACATCGACTCTTTTGACTTTCCATTCAAGGGCCGCTTTGATGCCTAGGACACACGCTTCATATTCTGCGATGTTATTGGTGCAATAGAAGCTCGGTCTAGCAGTAAATGGTATGAAGTGGTTATCAGGAGAAATCAATACACCTTTCATTGTCTGGAGATTTCCCTTCTCCGAATAGAGCCATTATATCTTCATCTGGGAAATCGCACTGCATTGATTGGTAATCCTCAATGGGCTGGTGTGCCAAGTATTCAGCTAAGGCACTACCTTTGATTGCTTTCTGAGTGACATACAAGAGGTCGTATTCGGATAGTAGCATTTTCCAGCGGGCGATTCTTCTTGTGAGTGCGGGTTTTTCAAAAATGTACTTGATTGGATCCATTTTAGATACCAACCAAGTCGTGTGGCTCAGCATATACTGCCTCAGACGATGTGCAGCCCAGGCTAAAGCACAACACGTTCTTTCCAAGAATGAGTATCTTGTCTCGCACTCGGTGAACTTCTTGCTTAGGTAGTAGATGGCATGTTCTTTCCTTCCGGACTCATCATGTTGCCCTAGTACACAACCCATTGATTTGTCTAATACTGTTAAGTACAGAATGAGAGGTCTTCCCTGCACAGGTAGCATCTGAATCGGTGGATTTGGGAGGTACCTCTTGATCTTTTCAAAGGCTTCTTGGCAATTATCATTCCACTTTGTTTCTTGGTTCTTGCACAGCAATTTGAAGATAGGCTCGCAGGTCGATGTTAATTGGGATATGAATCTGGAGATGTAGTTCAACCTTCCCAGAAACCCACAAACTTCTCTTTCGGTTTTAGGCGCTGGCATTTCTAATATTGCTCGTACTTTGGCTGGATCCACTTCTATTCCCCTCTGACTGACTATGAACCCCAACAGCTTTCCTGATCTTACACCGAAAGTACATTTGGCAGGGTTTAGTCGTCATCCACGTAGATTTCTATTTCCTTATGCATCATATCATGGAATAAAGTTACCATCGCTCTTTGGTACGTTGTACCAGCATTCTTTAGGCCGAATGGCATTACTTTGTAGCAGAAGGTCCCCCAGTGAGTGATGAAGATGGTTTTCTCCATGTCTTCAGGGGCCATCTTGATTTGGTTATATCCGGAATATCCATCCATGAAGGAGAAAAGAGTGTTTTGCGCTGTGCTATCTACCAGGACATCATTGTGAGGCAAGGGAAAGTCATCTTTAGGGCTGGCTCTATTCAGATCCCGATAGTCAACACACATCCGAACTTTCCCATCTTTCTTTGGAACCGGGACAATATTGGCTACCCACTGAGGGTATTTTGCTACTGCTAAAAACCCTGCATCGAATTGCTTCTTGACCTCATCTCTGATTTTCAGTGACAGATTTGGCTTCATCCTTCTTAGCTTCTATTTTACCGGCAGGCATTCGGGCTTTACTGGTAACTTATGCTCGACTATGTTGGGGTCCAATCCAGTCATGTCTTGGTATGTCCATGCGAAGATGTCAACATAATCAAACAAAAGCCTAACCAACTTCTCTCGCTCACTGTCTTTCATTGTGGTGCCAATTTTAACCTCTCTCTTATCTTCCTCTGTGCCCAAGTTTATTGTCTCAGTAGATTCCTCGTGGGGTTGAACCACTTTTTCCTCTTGTTCCATCATTCTCATTAACTCTGGAGGAGTTTCCCAGTTATCTTCAACATCTTCTTCAGTTTGATTAATGGGGTGATCAAAGTTACAGTATGGATTATTGGCGTTGTTATTTTCAAAGATGTTTTTTTTCAGATCTACATTAGTGTAAATTGACGGATTGAAAAACGAGTAAAAGAAAATAAAAAGCGAATGCAAAAGAAAAGGAAAAGTGAAATTTATTGGAGAATCTGAAATAACATTTTATTGATACTGATATTTAAGGGAAACATGCGTGCCCGAATGAAATATCCTAAGGCCTTGGGCAGAGCCAGAGGATTGCATTACAGAGACATTACTTTGAACTAAAAACTACAGGAAAATCGACTATCTCCCAATTCTTGAGCCTTTCATTTGCAGGACAAGGGCGTACAAGACTGACGACGCCTTCTTCAACATTTAGATCATCTTCAACTGCAGCAATCCAATTGGGGTTCAGCATTCCCACACTCTGAAAACTTTGCTTGATGTCGCAGATGATAATCTTCTTCATATTTGGCACTCTGCCCTCAAGTTTGGCTAACCTCCGCTCTTTCTTTTCTTCCACAATTCTTCTCTTGTCAGTGCGATCAGGCCAATACCCTATCTCGCGTCTATCTTTGTTCTCTTGCAGCTGTATCGGTGTCAGGATCCCCTGCTCGGTCTTTCCTAAGCCCTTTCCGGCCTGGTTACCTTTGCCTACCATGACTTTAGCAACCATCATGGCAGTCTTGGACAGCTTAGGCTTCAACATACTGGACGCATTGCCAATCTCTAACGCTTGGAAGGCAATCTCAAAAGACTCCTCAGCAGCCTCGATGTAACGAGTGGGAGACGACCTTTTTACCGGCGTTTCTTCTTCACTGAAAACAACCACCAACTTGTTGTTCACTATGAATTTGAGCTTCTGATGTAAAGAAGAGGGAACTGCCACTGCAGAATGGATCCATGACCTTCCCAGACAACTGTAGGATGGGGCGATATCCATTATCTGGAAGGTCACTACGAAGAGTTCCGGACCTACCTGCACAAGTAATTCTATTTCTCCGATGACTTCCCTTTTCGATCCGTCAAAGGCCCTGACCAATATAGAGCTAAGTCTCATGTATGAACAATCCACATCTAATTTTTCCATGGTTGATCTGGGTAACACATTCAAGGACGATCCATTGTCAATAAGCACCCGAGCAAGGGAGTAATCTCCACATTTCACAGATATGTGTAAGGCTTTGTTGTGTTGGCCCCTCCCTTCAGTTGGAATCTCATCATCAGTAAAGGTGAGGTAATTACCTGCAACAAGGTTTCCAACGATCCCATCAAACTGGCCAACCGAGATGTCATGAGTATTATGGGCCTCATTCAATACTTTCATCAATGCTACACGATGGGCTTCGGAGCTGAGCAATAATGACAACATAGATATCTTGGCAGGGGTCTGGTTCAGCTGATCAACTATCTTATACTCGCTCTGTCTCATAAGTTTCAAAAATTCACCGCTTCTTGTTCAGATAGCGTCCTTTTACCCACATTCTTCTCAACAGGTTCTTGTTCTATGCTTTTGCCTTTACGGGCTCTTTCTTCCCCTTATTTTGTTTGCTCTCCACTGAGTCCTTCGGGGGTATAGATACGCCCACTTCGAGTCATCCCACTAGTCCCTGAGATGTTAATGACATCAGGAATGGTCTGAACTTTCATGTTGTAATTCCATGGGACTGCATTGGTGTCCTTAAAGGGGAAGGGGGTTGGCACTTGAATAGTGATCGGTTTAGGCATAGCCGGAGTCAGCTTCGTGTCCTTTTTGTAACGGATTTCCAGTGGTTTCCGGATATCCTTGCTCTGGTCAATATTTGACTGGAGAGTCTACACGTCTTCCTCCTTCTTTCGAAGACCCACCTGTATTATGTGTCGATCTAGTAAGTCTTGAAGGACTATCTTGAATGCTTCACATGCCCCGACATAGTGAGGGTCAACACACGAATCTTTTTCAGCGCATCCCTTCATAATAATTCCGAGGTAACACAAGTCAGCATGGATGAGGTTTAGAGGTGTGATGATGTCTTCCACCCATCTGATCAGGAATTGTACCTCAAAATCTCCAATGGCATTAACAGAGGGTTTCCCGTGCCCCGGTAAAGGGTTAGTGGCAACATTCGGACCATCTTCTTCAAAACTTAACCATTTAGATTCAATCAAGTCTTGCACCACATATTTTAATGCCTTGCAGTTTTCTGTTGAATGGCCAACTGCCCCAGCGTGGAATCCACAGGTAGCATCCGGGTTGTAACCCCTAGGGAAAGGAGGTTGAAGGGGTCTCATTGGTCGGGGAGTGATCAGGTTGTGAGTGATGAGGTGATTGAACAGGTCCGTGTATGACATGGGTATTGGGTCAAAATTGACAGGCTTTCTTTCTGGGTAGTTTTGTGGTCTATAGTTTGGGTTGACTTGATGAGGTGGGGCTAATGGTGTTTGAGTAGGGATTTGGAAGGTTTGTCGGGGATTGTTATAGGGAGGCTTTCCGGATCCAGAGATGGCGTTGGCTTTCCCTTCCTTCATTTTAGGGAATCCTGAGAGGGGCTTTTTTCTGATTACTGGTTCCAGCAAAGTTATGGGCAATCTTCCAATTTCTCCATCCATTTTCTAATCTTTCTCCTATAACAATCATATCTGAGAAGCTCGGAGACACGCTCCCGATCAACCTGTCATAGAAAGGCAATTGAAGAGTATCCATGAACATGGATACCATCTACTTTTCTAACAAAGGTGGCACTACCTGCGCAGCCAACCCTCTCCAGCGTTGGGCATATTCCTTGAAGGACTCATTATCTCTTTTGGTCATGCTCTGCAATTGCGTTCTGTCGGGAGCCATATCAACATTGTATTTATAATGCCTCAAAAATGCATCAGCTAGGTCCTTCGAGCACCTGATATGGGCACACTCTAGTTGCATATACCAGCTTGAAGCTACCCCAGCTAGACTGTCCTGGAAGTAGTGAATGAGTAATTTGTCGTCATGAGCAAACACAGCCATCCTTCTGCAATACATGGTTAAGTGGCTCACGGGGCAGGTTGACCCTCTGTATTTTTCGAAGTCTGGCACCTTGAATTTAGGAGGGATGACCACGTTAGGGACGAGGCACAAGTCATACGCATCTCTCGCACCAATATTGGATCCTTCAACTGCTCTCAACCATAGGGTAATTGTGAGGGAGCCCACTCATACCATAGTAAGGATGAATCATCGGGACTATGGCTGGGTTCACATTTGGGATATGTGAATGAGTGGGGTTCCTGAGATTGGACCCCTAAGCTTAAGGATCAACTATCAGCGGTGGAGTGTAGCCAAGTGGGAATCTTTGTGGCGCGACGACAAGGCTCGGGATTTGAATCTGTGGCGCCCTCGGATTACCATCATGACCTGTCGGTGCAGACTATTTTTGGCCCACGACTCCCGAGGGACCATCTTTTGAGTTGGCATCGGCTGCCGGAGGTGTGTAACCTTGCGAAATTTCGTAGGGAGGCCATTGGAAACCCTGGCCATTGGCCCCAGTAGGGTACACAGGATGTGGGATCCCAGGTCCATTGGGAAGTGAAAGGTTGGTTACTTGATTTTCAGTGTTCCCAGCGGAGACATCTTCATTTGCATTTCCGTTCCTCAAAGCTTGTAAAACCTTTAAGATTTCAGCCATCTGCTCTTTCATCCCATCTATTTCTGCCCTAGTTGCAGAAGTGTGATTGGGACAATTTATCCTAATGTGTTCAATTGGTTAACAGCTAGTAAAAAGACTAAAGTTAGAAATTATTTGGTCTGTTGCTCCAGTGTCAACAATCCAAAGTGTAAATTTCTTACCAGAGACTTGGTTGAGATTATCCAAGGTATTATATGAGGAAACTGAGTTGGAAGTTGGAGTGAGAGCTATGGTTGTGTTGGCAGAATGTGAAGGTCCTTTGGCATGCTGTTTGGATCTTTCAATGAAGTCCATGATTTCTTTGTATTGATCTTGAGTGAGAGACACGTTGTTGCTGCCATTATGTTGTGTCTCTCCTTCATTAGCAGCAGAGTTGGCAGAAGTTTTCTGAGTTCTTGTTTGGTATCCAGGTGGAAAACGATGAAGGTAGTAGCATGTGTCAACAATATGGCTGGTCTTGTTGCAATGAGTGCATAGGCGTCTTGAACCCTGTCCTCTACCTATGCCACGACCAAATCTGCCTCTACCACAGTTGCCATAGCCTCCCCTACCAGAACTTTGAATGTTGTTTGCAATTGAAGAAGTCTTAGTCTCATTTTCAGCATGTCACAGTTGGTGATGCACTTACAAGGTTTAAATTTCTTTCTTGTTGAATAATAAGGGAAAAGGCCTTGGTTATCTTAGGGAAGGGTTCCATCATTATTATCTGACTTCGAACGTGTGAGTATTCCTCATTAAGGCCTTTCAAGAACCTAATCGCGTAGTCTTGATCATGATATTTCTTAACATTTTGCATAGCATCGTGATCAGCGGTCGTACGCGGGTCAAAATAATTAAAAAGAGTAAATATAGTATCAAGGTAAGAGACCATGGTCGTCTCTCGAGGACCTCTAAATACAGAAATTACCAAAATCAGGAACCAAAATAAACAATAAAAAGGGGGTTTTGAAGAAAAGAGTTTGATGTTTAATGAAGAAAAACAATTAAAGATAGACAATCAATCCATTGATTTCAGGTGCGTTTCTTGGATTTCTCATCGGTTCTAAAATAAAGATTTGTGCAAGGTTTGATAATTTTTGATTGATCATGAACTAAGTAAACAAGGGCCAGTCAGTTTATACGAATTCACAGCGTTTTAAAGCAAGCGTCAAAATAGTGTGTCCAATCAATCGTGATAGCGAACAAGTGCCAGTATCACAATTGACATCATAACTGAATTCTATCAATCCTATAAACAAGCATTATAGACTCTATCAATTCTTATCCAAACTAAATTAAACAAGCGATAAAATAGTTTGTATAATGAAAGTTGCAAAACAGAATCATGATTAAGTGATTAAGCAAAACTGAATCATAAAACGAATCACATAAGCAAATCACAGAGTTTGAGTAATTAAGCAAAACACAAACCGAATTTGCAGCAAGAATTACGGAGATGAAATTGATAGAGAAAGAATTAAAACCGTAAAAACAAAATAAACATTAAGCACTGAACCTCAAAATCCTTACAGCAACACCCTTCACCAATAGATTGATCTAGACCTTTAAGCTTCCATGGAGGTTAGGGCACAAAACGTAAAATTGAAAGTAGGAATGCGTAAGAGAGCCAAAGACGGCTCTGAAAAGTGTATATTATAAGACTAAAAACGAAAACCAAAAACCCTAAACGGGTTCTTGTATAAAAGCCCGATAAAAATAGTAAATTGGCCCATAAACCCGTTTTACACAGTGCTGCTTCGGTATTTTGCAGTTTTAACCTCCCAGACTTCAGAATTGGGTTTGAGCTCAACAGAAGAATTGTAGCTCTATTCCTTAGCTTTCTAACGCATGCTTGCACGCCTCAATCAGATAAGCACAGCCAAAGTTATGGCCTACAGAGTAGACAGGGGTCAATATGCAATAAAAACTAGAATTAATCAAGAACTTGTTATATTGCTCAATTAAGACCCAATGTCTAGAAACGTGCTAAGACTTAAATATTGGGCACAAAGCACAATTAAAATGCCCAAGTGAAAAGCTATAAATAGTGCATTAAAATACACTGATCAAATTCCCCCACACTTAAGCTTTGCACTCCGGGCAAAACAGACAAAACAAGACACGAAAACAATGCATGTGTTTTCAATGAACCCAAAGAATGCAAAGTCATAAGAGAGAGATGCTTTTCCTAGGCTTCAAGGAGAATGACAATCAAAGACAGCACTTAATTGCAATCAAGGCAAACAAGAGAATAGAGCACTAGAGAGTGAATCATAAGTGATGAGTCCTCACAGGATATGTATAAGTAATGCTCTCAATCACTCAAGTGTCTAGGCTTGTGTTTACTCTCATATATATAATAAGCACATCAGTGAAAGTTAGCACTACCATATGCTTGACAAGCTTCTAACATCCACACTTAAGAACACATGCACTTAATAAGATCAAAAGGTCTTTATAAGGGTTGTAATGGGGCCAACTTCAAGGTGGGATAATCCTTTGGGGGAACTAGACTAAAAAGAATCAAAGAGGATAAATAAGCAATGAAAATCAATTGTAAAGTGAGCATGAGAGGATCCAACTTCAACAAGGTATGATGAATTTCTCTATTTTGATATATTTCTCCACATAACTCTCTCTACACACTTTCATTCTTCTTGAAACAAAAAAACTAAAAGAAATGCACACTTTTTTTTTCTTTTCTTTTCTTTTGACTTTTTTTCTCTTTTTTTTTATTTATTTCTCTTTTTTTCTTTTTGGGAAATATTTTTCTATGCAAATGTACTTGCCAAACTTTCTGTTGAGAACCCAAGAACTAACCCAAGTGAAAACCACAATTGCAATAATTTGGAATCCCCCCCCCCCCCCCACTTATGGATTTGACAATTTTCAATTCAAAGCTCTTTCACCCTCTAAGATTGAGTAATAACATTGTTTTTCATTTTTGGGCTTGTAATGAGCTATAAAACAAAGAATGGGATAAAAAGGCTCAAAGGGGCTTACACAAAGGGATAAATTCAGGGTAGGCTTATTTGGCTAGTAACTAAGAAAAAAAAACAAAATTGCCTAGATCATTTCAAACATGCATGTGAACAAGTGTTTCAACAAGAATCAAGTCAAGTTCTAGCGTAATTAACAAACATGAGTGAGTCACACACAAGAAAGGGAGAGAATGGAAAAATGTAGTCCATTCATTGAAAGGCTCGATTCTCACCAGGGACAATGACTATCACAGATGATGCAAAATTTAGTGCTCAAATCCAACGTATTATACCAAGAGCAACAAGAAATCAATCAAGTCATGTCATAACACCTATGGTCCTAGAATAGTGAAATCACTCACAACTTATGCAAACTAAGAACTCATGGAAGAACATGCAATAAACTTTTTTTTATAATTAAAAATTAAAAACATAAAAACAAAAAGACACACCCCCACACTTAAATTACACAATGTCCTCAATGTAACCAACAAGTATATCTTAAGAATAAGGAAAGAAAACTCCCTCTTGAAGGTGGAGAACTTGAAGCTTGTGGGTGGTTGGTATTTGGCAAAAAAGGCTCTTTTATGGTTACCCCATACATGTTTGCTCACATTCTTCTTCCACACATCCAGAATCAATGGGCTGAGTTGTTGTTGTGTTTGACACATTTTCTTATTAGGAATGTCCGCCAAGGTCCATTCGATACCTCTCCTATGTTCCCTTAGAGTTGGCGGCAGCTTTTCCTGTTCAAATTCAAGGTTAGCTGGATTAATCAAAGATAAATTTCCACTTTCTAAGTATGCATATTTTAAATTTTCAGGGAGTGGTCTGTTTATCATCAATAGGTTCAGGTACTCTTGGAGTAACAATAGCTTTGTTACTTTTCACAGCAACCATTTCCGGCACCCTTGAGGTTTCAACAAGAGGAATTTCATTTACATTGAGAGTATTTGGCTAATTTGGACTCATTAGTGTTTGGGCAGGCAGTTGGTTTAATCTCTGGGCTTGTATTTGATTAACTGCAGTGGTTACCTGTCCAACTATTGTCTCCAATTTCCTAAGTGTGGACCCGTTGTTTGTTGGAATTGGAGATTTTGAATACCCATCTGTTTAATGAGATCCTCTAGTGAAGGTTCATAAACAACACCCATGTTATAGTCAATAGTTCAGGATTAGAATAAACAAAAATAAAAAGTTATGCTAAAATTAAGGAAAAAAAATAAAAAACGAATCAAACCTAATCTAAAAAATATAAAAACTATACTAAAAATCTAATAAAATCAAAATAAGATTATGCAAATTTTTTTGGAATTTTTAGACAATGCGAAAAATTAAAAAAAAAAACGAAAATGTAAAAGAGGTGATTTCGGATTTTTCGGCTACAGCTCCCTTAAGGGAGTCCTACTCCTTGATTTGTTTCTGATTTACTGAACAATTGTCGGAGCAATCTGACAAGCTCACCCGAAAAACCGATTTTTTTCACCTAAGATCGACCAGAACCTGCAAACAAGCAAAACTAAAAAAAAAATAAAGTTTAGTGGTTAGTGGGGTTCCTGAAGTTGGAAATCTCTAATTAGAGATACCCGGCAACGGCGCCAATTTGATCAGCGGTCGTATGCGGGTCAAAATAATTAAAAAGAGTAAATATAGTATCAAGGTAAGAGACCATGGTCATCTCTCGAGGAGGACCTCTAAATACAGAAATTACCAAAATCAGGAACCAAAATAAACAATAAAAAGGGGGTTTTGAAGAAAAGAGTTTGATGTTTAATGAAGAAAAACAATTAAAGATAGACAATCAATCCATTTGTTTCAGGTGCGTTTCTTGGATTTCTCATCGGTTCTAAAATAAAGATTTGTGCAAGGTTTGATAATTCTTGATTGATCATGAACTAAGTGAACAAGGGCCAGTCAGTTTATACGAATTCACAGTGTTTCAAAGCAAGCGTCAAAACAGTGTGTTCAATCAATCGTGATAGCGAACAAGTGCCAGTATCACAACTGTCATTATAACTGAATTCTATCAATCCTATAAACAAGCGTCATAGACTCTATCAACTCTTATCCAAACTAAATTAAACAAGCGATAAAATAGTTTGTATAATGAAAGTTGCAAAACAGAATCATGATTAAGTGATTGAGCAAAACTGAATCATAAAACGAATCACAGAGTTTGAGTAATTATGCAAAACACAAACCGAATTTGCAGCAAGAATTACTGAGATGCAATTGATAGAGAAAGAATTAAAACCATAAAAACAAAATAAACATTAAGCAGTGAACCTCAAAATCCTTACAGCAACACCATTTACCAATAGATTGATCTAGGGCTTTAAGCTTCCATGGAGGTTAGGGCACAAAACGTAAAATTGAAAGTAGGAATGCGTAAGAGAGCCAAAGACGGCTCTGAAAAGTGTATCTTATAAGACTAAAAATGAACACCTAAATCCCTAAACGGGTTCTTGGATAAAAGCCCGATAAAAATAGTAAATTGGCTTGTAAACCCATTTTACACAGTGCTGCTTCGGTATTTTGCAGTTTAAACCTCCCAGACTTCAGAATTGGGTTTCGAGCTCAACAGAAGAATTGCAGCTCTATTCGTTAGATTTCGAACGCATGCTTTCACGCCTCAATCAGATAAGTACAGACAAAGTTATGGCCTATAGAGTAGACAGGGGTCAATATGCAATAAAAACAAGAATTAATCAAGAAATTGTTATATTGCTCAATTAAGACCCAATGTCTAGAAACGTGCTAAGACTTAAATATTGGGCCCAAAGCACAATTAAAATCACCAAGTGAAAAGCTATAAATAGTCCATTAAAATACACTGATCACATCGCAAGTACATGGAACAACACATGTACAAGAAGAAAGAGGGCGAAAGCTTTCGAGTTCATCCCAAAGTAATTTCAGTTCAGTGAAATAATCAGATACATCACGCGTACCTTGCGAGAGCTTGCAGATATCTTCTTGAATGTCCACAATTCTGAACATATCTCCTTGATCGAAGCGGTCATGGAGATCCTTCCAAACTTCGTACGCTTTGTCGAAGAAGACAATGGATTTCGCAACGCTCGTAGAGACGGACCTTTGGAGCCGTGCCAAGACGAGATTGTTGCATCTGAACCATTGATTGTAGATCGAAATGGTTTTCCATGGTGCAGTAACCGTTCCGTCAACGAAAATCATCTTGTTCTTTGAAATCAACGATACTCTCATCGATTGTATCCACAGTTGGAAATTCTTGCTTCCTTCCAAAGTTGGTTGAACAAGGACTACTGCCGGTGTTTCGTTGGGATGAATATAAAACGGATTTGAGGAATTTGTTGAGAAATCTGTGTATTGCTCAAGGTTCTGGTTCGCCATCAGAGATTGTCAAGAAAGAAATCGAGTAGCGAGGATAATTGAATCGAAAGGGGAAAATAAGAGAAAACCCTAAAAATGTGAATTCTAAGGTCTAGGAAATCAAGAATCGTATTTGCTGAGAAATGCAAATTGATTCGAAGTTTGTAATCTCGAATACGCATAGGTTTGAACGAATCGAATGATGAAGATGATTGATGGCGAAACCAGAGCTCAAATGAGCTCTGATACCATCTTGGTTTTACAGAGAGTGTAAGAAGAGGAAAACGAAATAAACTCCATAATCATCATTAATTAGAAACTGTTACTGTACATGGCTTATATACAAATGGTATAATCAATCCTAACTAATTTGGTAACTGTAAACTAACTAGATGTAAACCGTGGTTAACATAGTAAGCCTGGAAATGGACCATAGTTGCACTGACTACAGTTGAGCCATCAGCTAACACATATACAAGTGAACTATCCCAAGTAGGTTGTTCAGTTGGCGAGTTAAGAGATATTGAAGGAGTGCACCAAAAGAGTGCAAGAAGGAGGTCTCGGGTTCAAACTCCGGAAACTAACATTCCCCCACCACCCACTAACGTTGCTTATAAAAAAACATATACAAGTGAACTATATACATTGAGGTAATTAGCTAACGCTTATACAAGAAAACTGTATACAGATGAACTATAGTATTTAACATTCCTTTAAATCACTTCCACAGCCTTTGTGATCTTTCCACTTCCAGTCCCTTTAAATCACTACTCCCTTTAAATCTGGTCCCTTTAAATTTTTCCACTGCCTTTAAATCTGGTCTGTTTTGTTACTGTTTTGAAACGAGAGTTTACGAGAGTTTTGTGTGCCTCTGTGATTTTTCACTTTTATTTAATTGGTTTGGTTGCCTATGAAAGGAAAATATCATGTTGGGTTTGAATTTCCTTTACTGTTGACATTTAATTTATCTGGGTTTGAATCAAAAATCAAAAAATCTGGATTTAAATCCAACGAAGGTTTCTGCAAAGAAGAGGAGTATAAAAAACTGGGTTCCATGGTTGCTGCTGCACTTTTTTTTGAAGAGGAGAAGGAATATTATTATTAATATTAAAAAGTTTAAATATGTTTTTAGTCCCTGTAAGTATAGGTGTTTTTCAAATAAGTCCCTGCAATTTTTTTTTTAAAATATCCCTGTAAAATCAACATTTTTTAAATAAGTTCTTTTGTTAGTCTAATATTAAAAAAAAGCTGAGTTGAATAACAAAAATCTGATGTGTTATTTAATTTCATTTTTATTTATATTAAATACCTACATGGCATGCCACCTAGCATATGACATCACACCACACTTCAAAAAAAAGGCTGTTCACTTGAACAAAAAAAATGATGTTCCGTCTTCCTCACCCGCTTCCAGGATCCGTGTCGCTAGGGACCCAAATTTTTCACCCGGCTCATTGTCACGCAACAGCCAACGAAATGGTATGAGATTTAACAGTTTTGATCCTAAGATGAATTCTAAAAGAAGCCCCGTGTTAATTTTAAGAATCATTCGCTGAGAAATTTTAGATCTGATAAAAGAAAGTGATGATATGTTTGTGCGATTTGAAGGGAACAAGATCACATTCTGTTGAAGGTGGAATCCTAGTGTCTCTCCCTCCTATTGCAAGCAACGATCCTATTCTCTCATGGGGTATGGTCTTTTATCGGCTTCAATTCAAATGGGACCATGATTAAATTGAAGCTGCAAATGAACCCCAAAAACCCCAAATTGAATAATTCTAAAATTGATGTTTGGATGGTGAAACAATAAAACAAGGAAATTTCAATTCGATATAAAATAAAACAGAAACATTTAAAATGGGGTTTAAAGTAGAAACCAGAGTAGATTTACAAATGTCATGTATTTGAGAATAGTAACAAAAAAGAGGGTATGGTTGGGTTTTGGTTTTCATCTTTTAGTGGAGGTGCTTTATGCATAGTTTCAGATTCTCCAACTTGCCATGGGAGCATGATAATGTCGATAGAGGCTAGGGGAGAGTGATGCAATCAGTCGCCAAGAATGAATTACATAGAGTTAACAGAAGGGTATATTTAAAACAAAAAGATTTTGCAGGGATTTTTTTAAAAAAAAATATTTTGCAGGGACTTATTTGAAAAATAGTTATATTTGGAGGGACGAAAAACATATTTAAACCATATTATTCATAACACTCCCCCTTGAAGGTATCTTTACTCATGGGAGTTATAGAGTATCCTAGGTAAGATGAAATGACTAAAGAGAGATGAACATCCACCAAATATTCATAACACTCCCCATTGGATGTCCATTGAGGACATGCCTCATTAAAACCTTACTAAGAAAAAACCCAGTGGGAAAAATTCTTAATGAAGGAAAAAGAGTACAATATCATTTATGTGGGGACTGCCTCGTTAAAAACCTTTCGTGGAAAACCCAATGGGACAAAACCACGACAAGGAAAAAAGAGTACAGTTTTCTCCCCCGGTTTGAAGAATCTCTTAAGAATATACATTTAGATTTTCTCCCCCTGATGCATATGAAACAATATACTTCGTAATATATCCTCCTTTCAATTGAGATTCATAGTTGGTATTATTAGGGCTGTTCATGGTTCAGTTATAAAGGTGAACTGCACCGAACTGAACCGAACTGTTAAGACAGTTCGACCGAAGCGAACTGTCTTAGCAGTTCGACGAACCGAACTGAACTATCTTAATAGTTCGGTTCGGCAGTTCGAGCTCGAACCGAACTGTTTAAATTTTGAACTTTTTTTTCGAACTTTATTTTTCGGGCTCAACAATTCGAAAAAAAAAATTAAAATTTAAAACAGTTTGGTTCGAAGTCGAACTGCCGAACCGAACTATTAAGACAGTTCAGTTCGGTTCGGTCGAACTGCTAAGACAGTTCGGTTCGGTTCGGTCGAACTGACTGAACAGTTCAGTTCTAAACTATTAGTAAAAGTTCAGTTAATTTTGGTTCAGTTCGGTTCGGTTTGGCAGTTCAGTTCAGTTTTTTGGTTCTGATGAACAGCCTTAGGTATTATCTTTGGGGTTTCTTCCTTGAATTGTTGGTATTTGAACATGATATGAGGAAGTGATAACTATAGATTGTTATGCAGATCATGATGATGCTTCAATGTCGCCATATCTAAATAATCATATACTTCAAAACTGGCTTGATCTGGACCAGAAAAATATCTTGTATCTGCATATTCATAAAATAATTGCTTCAATTCAATCGTAAAAGTTTAAAATAAATATATCTCACTTTGTTCTAATGCATTTTGGTTGGTGATAAATTCTATCTCACTAATATGTATCAAATAATATTATCACATCAATCCATATGACATCTAGTAATATGCGTGCACTAATTTAAAGTCTTCTAGACCGGGATATTTGATATCTTGAGACACACATCATGTACTCAGTAGAGATATAATTTATCATGATTCAATTAGCTAATTGATCGATCTGCAGGTCGAGACAAAACTTTGTTTAGGAGAAATATTTATTTAAGATATTTCTCTATATCTTCAATCCTTCTAGAATTTTCTATTTAGAGATCAACCAGAGAGGTTCAACCTCCAAATCCATCAAATATAATTTGAGGTCCTTCATATCAAACTCTTTCTTTAAGCAATTTAAAATATGCATTGAGATGATTATACCACATGTGCAGATAATATTATCCCATGGAGGGGATTATTTCAATTGGAGTAATCATCTCAAGAGTCCAAACAGCCAATCTCGAAAAAAATTAGATCCTTCTGGGATCCTCATATAATCATGGCTATCAAATAAGCCATACAAAAAGTTGTAACACATCCATCGTTGTATTTGAGCCTTTCAAAACTACTTGCATTCACTACAGGTGAATTTATCTTCGAAATCAAATGTTAAGTTTGTGCGAATACTTTTAAACATCGAGTCTAACTAGATTCACATCTTCGGCTGTATTGACTATAGGTCGGAAAAACGTTTTTCTTTGCAAAGCAAGTTTAATTCCGCTTCAATTGCATTTTCCTATTTTGGCCAATCATTGCTTTGTCTAAATTCTTAATAGACTTTGGTTCATGATCCTCTTCATCATTTATCATATTTAGCACTACATTATACACACACAAAATTGTCAACGTTGACTTTGTTTCGGTTCCATCATATTTCATTATTGACATAATTTATTGAGATATCATTTCCACAAATTTCAAGTTCCTGATCAGTTATTCTGAAACTTGAAAAGTAATTATGTCAAATTACTCGTTAGGAGTTTCCATATCCTCTTTTGGGCCATCTTTCTTTTAAGCTCAATTTCTTGTTCTAGGATTTTTATTCTTTGGAACCGACTAAACCACACGCTTCATGCGTGGTTAAGATTCATTTGCAACGTCTGAGTGTCTAACAGGGACATCAATTTTATTTGCGTATTGCAGTTGGTGAATAATTTACAAAATTTTGCAAATGAATTATTCTTTGAACTTCTAGTTCACATTGGTTTATAAGAGGATCATGATAAGATAATAATAATAATTTATTTCAAATAATACTTATTTCCAGCTGCTTATCTCTCCCCCTAATGTTGGGAAAACTAATTCATCAAAATGATAATTAGCTGACTAAGCTATAAATACATCTCTGGTTATTGGCTCAACATACTCTATGATGGATGGAGATTCATATACTCATATATTCCCAATATTCTTTAAGCATACTTCTTATTGTAAAGTAGTGTAGCAATGTAAACATACACAACACATCCAAAAAAATTAAGATGGCAGATATTGGAGTACTATTGACTAAAAATCAATCATAAAAGGGAGAACTTACATATGATACCTTATTGGCTTGATGTGTATCAATGTCTTTGCTTGCAATATTGCATGTTCCCATGTAGAAATTGAAATTTTGATTTCATAAGAACCGATCATATTTATAACTTTAGAGGTCTAATAAATGGTTCTTCAAGACCATTTTATGAATAAACATAGCTATGTGATGTCCAATATCAATTCTAATATACATACAATACTTACCAAATGATTCCAATATAATTCACATAATGACCTCTTACTCAAATTAGTTGAGTAAGCCATCTCACAAACTTCTAGTTGTGAGTTGACGAAAAATATATGTAGTATATATGTGGTCATCTAAATGATGCATCAATTAAAATCATAAAATATCACGTGATTGATGTATTTGTTTATAAATATCACCTTATACACATTTTAGAAATGTGAGGGACTTAATCTTTCAAATTCTCAACTTCCTTTGGGAACTAGTAATACACAAAAGTTAATGGATTGAAGAATCTACGGGCTCTTCAATACATGTTCACTAAAATTTTTAACTATTTTTCGCATCATAATAGACCCGGGATGGCCCAACCGGTCTTCCCAACAATAAACTTATTATGATCCATAAACTTTTAGTTTAAGGTAGCATGTGTTGTACTAATATGCATTTAGTATCAACCAAAAGAAACACAAGTATTTTTTTTCTTTCTAATACACATTTGCATTTTCTAAAGTAAGTCTCATGATATACAGACATTCAAAATTTTCTCCATTTATTTTTCGATATGGTATATCCACTTAGATGAATATCCTTGAAACTCAATTAGTTTCTATGAGATTGGAGAAAATATGGCATCAATGTGTAAAGCTTTGTTTTTCAAACTAGGTAACAATAAAAATAGCTCTTCTGGAGCCTTCAATTACATTTGCAAACTTTTGGTTGCAAGTTGATAATAAGAACACACACTAGTACTACCATATGACTATCTGGTAGTTTATATGCATTAAGAACACATGACACACAAAAATTTATTATATTGAAGAATCTTCTGGTCCTTCAAAAATATTAATATGTGTCCTCATCTTTATATTAGAAAAATATAATTGAACACATACTAAATAGTAAAATCATGTAGACTAGAATTCCAAGGGTAAGTAGAAAGAGAAGTTACACTTAGAAAAATTAAACTTTTTCATAATGTATATGAGTTACTACATCATTATTTTTATAAAAATAAAACCGCTACACCATTATGAGAAATAGTAAAGAATATAACCATAAATCATATATGTCAAAAATAACCATAAATCATGATAATGGATTTTTTTTATCATCATTCACATGCAGCACACTCAATATTTACCTTTCACATACAACATATCAATTCTTTTTGTTACATTATTTATAGAATACAAAGAAAATCATAAAGGATTATCAAAGGGGAAAAACAAACTTTTTGTTATGTTCTTCAAGAACTCGCCATAAACTTTTATAAAGGGTAATGAAAGAAAGTAATATTTTATGATCATATGTTCTTCAATAACTTTATCTTACATCTAAACGATGACCAAAGATAAATCATATATACTTTATGTGATTTATAACTTTATTCACTTCTGGGAATAAAGTTCAATCTATTATGTGATCTTTCACATTTTAATCATTCATAAGTCCTTTGTTCAATCACAATTGTGACTAAATTTCCAAAATGTTCTAAAAATATTTTCTCACTTTTGCTACTCCAGGAGCATATTTGAGTAGGATAAAGAAATACACTTCCCCCTTTTTTTGTTTCAAGTAAAACTAAAATCAAAAAGATCTTTTAGATTACAATCATGGTCTAAAGATTTAGTTCTTCAAGAACTTGACCACAAATTTTTCATTGGTGATAATCAAGAAAAATCATCATCCATGAAACAATCCTCCAGGGATGGTTGAATATTAAGATTTAGTTCTTCAAAACCTGACCACGAGTTTATATGATTACCATCATTCTTTGAACAATCCTCTACGGGTGGTTGAATAATCAATTTTTTTTAAGTTCTTCAAGAACTATCACAAATATTCACATTTTGAGTAATCCTACAAGGATACTCAAATATTCATTTTTTTCTTCAGTTCTTCAAGAACTATATATAACAAATCATCACAAAAAATGACAAAGAAAAAAATTTCTTTAAGCAATCCTATAGGGATGCTCGAATATTGGGTTTATTTTTTCTTTTAGTTCTTCAAGAACTATATCACGAGACTAAGCATTGAAGAAAAAAATGCTTTGAACAATCCTGTAGGGATTCTTGAATATTAAGTTTTATCTCTTCATTGAGTTCTTTGTGCAATCCTTCTAGGATGCTTGAATGATGAATTCTTCTGGAACTCATCAAGAATAGACAAACCTGATAGTTGTCCTTATGCAATCCAATAGGGATGCATGAATGTTGAATTCTTCAGGAATTCATCAAAAATAGAAACATGATAATCGTGGTAGCTAAATAAAATTCTCAATAAATTTCCTATATTAGTATGATAAAATAAAAGCTATAAGAAAACAAAACATGTTAACATGAGTTAGATAAATTAACTATAAGATAGTAGAAGAAAACATATCTTTGCCAAATAGCCTAGCCATCATTTTGGTAGAGCTTCGTGCTGATAACATGTTATGAAATTGACCAAAACAATACTATTATAATAGACTATAGATGAAGAAGAAATAGAAGAAGAGAATGAGAGAAGAAATGAGCATTTGCATTCTACTCTTGAAGATATCATTTACATTGCCATATAAGTCTTATTTATAGGATACAAATCTTGTAACTTACAAGCACAAAGTTAAGAGCAATAAGTATGAGTGAAAGCTCTTTACTCATGAGAGTTATAGAGTATCCTAGGTAAGATGAAAAGACTAAGGAGAGATGGACATCCACCAAATATTCATAACATTTATAATTTAAAATTAAAATTTTAAAGAAAAATATTAAAAATAATACTTTTATGAAAACATTATCTAGTTTTAAATGACCAAATTTACCACAAAAACACATCATAATGCACTATTGTAGTGGGCTTAACTAGCACATATTTTTATTTGAGTGGGTTTTGTAACTTATGAATATAATTAAATTACATAATAGTGTAAATATAATATTTGAATAAAATGGCGCTTTTATTGTTCTTTTTCCTTTTTATTATGTGATATAGAGGGGGGGACTTCCTAGAAGTGACACCCAAGCAAAGCTCAAACTCCTTTTACGAAACCAAAAGAAAACAACAAATGATATTTTGAGCATTATGGAGGCATAATCTAAGTATAGAATAAAATTAACAAGAGCATTATG
The DNA here is from genome assembly GCA_039519185.1 of Astragalus membranaceus. Classification (NCBI taxonomy): domain Eukaryota; kingdom Viridiplantae; phylum Streptophyta; class Magnoliopsida; order Fabales; family Fabaceae; genus Astragalus; species Astragalus membranaceus. Next base: position 90,320,196 of record CM076854.1, on the reverse strand, counting down.
GAGGCATAATCCAAGCCTCATTTACATATAGATTTAGAAGATAGATCACGTAAAAATCAAGGAGGGTGATAATTATTTTGAGGATACATTTGAAGATGATATAGATGTCAATTATCCGTATTATGACTAATGGTATTTTCTGATTTTATAATTGAATATTACTATGCTCTTTAATCATGCAGTGGAGCAATATGCGTTAGCCACATGGTAGTATATTGCGAATTTTTTTCAAAGTGTGTAGTAAATCTTTTATGTGAATTCATCTACACGAACTTAGAAAACGTGTTAGATTCACATAACATTCTCAATAACCTATCAAGTTAGTGGCATAGATATGATCTTAGTGGAGATGATTTCGAGCCAAATATGGGTGTCAAGAATAACACAAAACCTTTTCCATCCAAGTAATGAAGGAAATTATTTCTAGTTCTTAACTCTACCATAGTTACACTAGTGGAAAAAAGACATTATTAAGCATCATTTAGCATCGGTTGTTTGAACAGCCGATGCTAAATGTTGAACCGGTGGCATTTTTGTAATTAAATGGAAGAGTTAATATTTCGCGCCTACTTTTAGCATCGGGTGTTTTAAACACCCGATGCTAAATGTCTAAAGCAAATACATTTAGCATCGCGTGTTTAAACACCCGATGCTAAAAGTCCATTTTATTTTTTAGTTTTCCATCGCATATCTATCTCTCACGATCTCTTCTCTCACGATCTGAACCCTAAAACATTCCCACTCTTCGTCACCTCCTCTCCCCCCATCTCACTGTTCGCCTCTCACCTTCGTCACCTCCTCTCCCACCCCCTTTCACTCCCTCTGGCCTCTTGGGTTCACCTGCTCTCCCTCCCACTCTCACTGTTCGCCTCTCACCGTCTCACTTCTCATCGTCACGCCATCTCGCCTCTCACCGTCTCACTTCTCATCGTCACGCCGTCTCGCCTCTCACGGTCACGCCGTCTCACTTCTCATCGTCACGCCATCTCGCCTCTCACGGTCATGCCGTCTCGCTTTCTCATCGTCCTTACCCTCAACCGTATCTCCTTCACATAACCCTAGCAAAGGCTAACGCTAGTCACCACGAACGCGAACTCTTCGTGAACCCTGCACGACTTCTTCTTTCTCTGCGAGAGAAACCCTTGCACCACCTTGTGAATCTCCTTTGCTCTTCAGTCAGGTACAGATCTCCTTTCATTTCTGCAAGCTATTCATGTTTTCCACATCGATTATGTAACCATGTTCGATTCCTCTTCTTATGCTGAAACAATTTGATTTTCCTATGTGTTTTATGATATTTTATTGATTTTTGATTTTTGATTTCTGAAAAGGCCATTTGAAACTGAAATCTTAGTTTTAGGATTAATTTGATTTTTGATTTTTTAGTTTGCTTCAAATGTTTGATTGCAGGTCTTCTTGTTAAAACAAATGGATCTGTTTCCGTCATATGAAATGAAAAAATATAACAAATGGATTGTGTTGCATTGCAGATAGCAAGCAAGCTGAATATGGCTGAGGCTGACTTGTTGGAATGGCCAAAGAAAGATAACTGGTGCTTGCTTAATGTCGTCTATCGTGTTGGTGATCTTGATCGAACCATCAAGTAAGTAATTAGGCTTTTGTTTGTCTCAATTTGTGCTTAATTTAGATGCTTAAAGTTAAAATCCCCTCACGTGTGCAGTTCTCTCAGGTTTTACACTGAATGTTTCAATATGAAGCTTATGAGACAGATAGATATTCCTGAATGTCTCAATTTGTTGTTGAATTAACATATAGTATGTTATTTTACACTGAATGTTATGTTACTCTAGCTATCTAGTGTGTCTTGATTAATGTGTGTGACCAATAAGAATATTTTGATGTGAATAATTTTCCATTTCTGATAAACCTTTGTTGTCCTTGTTTTCATTTCTACTTGATTTTTAGGTGGCTGATAACATCTGCAAGTTACCGGAAGCAAAATCCTCTGAATCCTCAAAGCTCACGGTTCGTCCTTTTTCCTTTTTAATTGTGATTGGAGTTTCTGTTATTTTAGATTATGGTAAAATGAGAATGATTTTGGGGTTGATTAATTACAGGACTTGCCCCTGAAATTCCTGAGGATCTGTACCACTTGATCAAGAAGGCAGTTTCAATTAGGAAGCATTTGGAGAGGAACAGGAAGGACACGGACTCCATGTTTAGGTTGATTATTGTGTAGAGCAGAATTCATCGTCTTGCTCGCTATTACAAGAAGACCAAGAATCTTCCACCAGTCTGGAAGTAGTAAGTATCCTTATGTTTTATTGTCATTGGTACTCATTGTGTTTGTTTGCTTGTGTCTCTGATTTGGTACTATTTGTTAATCTACATTCCAAACTTTAATGTTTTTCTTTTACTTCTCACAAGTTTGTAACATGGCTGCATTAGAGCTAGGGAATAAGCTTAATAGTATTAAAGTTCTGTTTCTGTTCAATGCTAGTTAGTTTTAATTGAAGACCAAACTTTGCATTTAGTTTTAATTGTGGTTGTATATGAATGTTTTTGGCTGTTGATATTGTGATTGTGTAACATTGTAGGCTTATGGATGATCTTACTTTGTCTCTTGATGTTTTCTCATGAACTAGTTGATACTGCCATGGTTTTCTGCAGTATCCTTAGCATTGAACTCAGATGTAGACCTTGTAAGTATATGAATATCTATAACTTCGATTATTTTAATTTTTATTTATCTATTGAAACTGCTTCTTGTTGATTGTGCTACTCATGTTTTATCTAATGTTGGAAATTTTTTCAGTATTACTTTGAAGATAGGTTTGATTTGGCTAAATTTGTGAAGCTAGTTCAACAAGCTGACCTTTATGTTCACCTACGTATTGGTCCCTTCGTTTGTGCTGAATGGAACTTTGGGTAATAATTCAATGATGTTCACTGATTGAAATTCTTAGGAATTACTCAAAGGTTGGTCACATGTTCTGTTTTTTTTGTGTGTGCAGAGGATTTCCTGTTTGGCTCAAGTATGTGCCAGGTATTTCTTTCAAAACAGACAATGGGCTGTTCAAGGTTGGAGTTTTTTCAATTTGAAGCTTCAATAATTCCAATTGTTTTTCAATTTGAAGCTTCAATAATTTCAATTTGAACCAACAGTTTTTTACTATAAAGTTTATGCCTCCAATTACAGTAACTGTGATGGTTAATTTAGGGTTGAAAACTGAGATTTTTATTTGAATTGATAGATTGAGAATGAGTATGGACCAGTGGAATGAGAATGAGTAACTGTGGTGTTTTTGTTTTTTTGATAAAGAAGGTTGCTGTTTTTTTACTGTACTATGATATTTTGTTGTTCTTTCATTAGCCCATTTGACCCTTTTCCCTTAGAGCTTCTAATTATCTTCTACACTTTTCTCCTTCACTTTCTTTTTATTTTAAGAAAAAGAAAAATTAGAGAAACTTCCAAGATCTAATTTCAGTTCAACCTTGTGTTTGTTTTCTTTGGCAAATTGATACTTCTCCTTTGCATCTTTCTGTATCACTCATTTGATTGACTGACTGTGTTGTTGTGAAGATTGATACCTGCAATGGATTTTACTGTGAAAACATCACTCCAAACAAGAACTACAAACCTAAACTGTGGACTGAGAATTGGACTGGCTGGTAAGTCATATACACAATGCTAACTTTAAGGCTGAAAATGTTTTATTTGGGGTCCTATATTTATGTTTTTTGTTGTGTTTCTTGGTTTGTAGGTACACTGATTTTGGTATAACTGATCCTCAAAGACTTTCTATTATCAAAGAATCTTGTTCTGCTATAACTGATCCTCAAAGACTTTCTATTATCAAAGAGCTTCTTTGCAATGTTCTTGGTGGTGGAAATAGAAAAAGAGGTGCTAAAACTGTTGTTACTGATGTTTCTACACATACAGATAGAAGACTTCATCAAATGATGGTGGAATATGCAGGGAATCACAGTGATATGTATAAAGAGGGGAGGGGACACCCAAGTAAGCAACCATAGTGAATGGCTTCTCACAGTTCCTAAAAAACCAGATGCAGTTGATTTTACCTTCATTCCCATTATCTCTCTTCTTAAATGGGTTCCTGGAAGGGGCTTCCTATCACATGCCATCAACCTCTATCTTCGATGTGAGTTCATTTTATGTAAGCACCGATAAGGTATCTATTATTCTATTTCTCTCAAACCCTTCCCTATTAGTAATTAGACTTTGTTTGGTTGCATGTTCTTGTGCCTAAGTTTCTTACTTACTCATAACAGGTCACAGTTGGCAAAAGACCAATCACAGGAATGTGTTTGTTTCTTGAGGGCATGAAATGCAACAGGTTAATTACCTACTACTAATCATTATTTACTTATAGTTTAGAGAAACTTTCTCAAGTGGTTTACTCTTTGAAAACATTTTCTATTTTTATTTTTTAAAATTTGTGATAAGTTTGACTTGCTAATAAGAACATAAAAGACTATGGTTGAACCTGACTAATAAATAAATAAGTATTATATTTTGGTATATAAGCATATTAGGTATATAATTATAAACATTTTATCACTTTGTTAGATTCTTTTTGTTTTGCTTAGTGTTCCAGAAACATTGTTACTGTTGTTCCAGAAACATTTTACCTCTTCCTTAAATAATATTTTCATGATTTATTGTTTCTTCTATTTGATGCTATCCATTTTGTTTTGATAATAAGCAGACCGTGGATGAAGCTGTTCGGATTGTTGCAGCAAAAGCTATTATTGAGGCTGGATTAATTGGCTGTGATAGGGCATATTTGTAGGGCTTACACCACAAATATCTATGAAATATGGTACTATTACTAGTGTTAGCCTTTAGTGTTAACTGACTGTTCTTAGCTTTAATTTGTGTAATGATGTTGTGCATTTTGGATCAGTGAGTTGTATATTGAAAGAACGTTGTACTTGTTCACAATTTACTGTTTGTAGACTGTAATTACCATAGTTCTTGAATATTATTCTCTTCTTGTATGAATTGATGTTGTAGGTGATGTTTGTGAGGGATGTATAAAAAGAAACTAGAGATTTAGCATCGCTTGTTTCAAACAAGCGATGCTAAATGTCTTTTTTTATTAAGAAAATGACATTTAGCATCGGTTGTTTGAAAGAACCGATGCTAAATGTCATTTTTTTTTATCAAAATTGACTTTTAGCATCGGTTATTTGGAACAACCGATGCTAAATGTCACTTTCAGGACATTTAGCATCGGTTGTTTTAAATAACCAATGCTAAATGTCACTTTCAAGACTTTAGCATCGGTTGTTTCAAACACCCGATGCTAAATGACATTTTTCAGGACATTTAGTATCGGTTGTTTTAAATAACCGATGCTAAATGTCACTTTCAGGACATTTAGCATCGGTTGTTTCAAACACCCGATGCTAAATGTCATTTTTCAGGACATTTAGCATCGGTTGTTTCTAATAACCGATGCTAAATGTCATTTTCATACAGCAAAAACAGTGATGAAATGGACATTTAGCATCGGTTATCTGAACACCCGATGCTAAATGTGACATTTAGCGTCGGTTAAATAACCGATGCTAAATGTATGACATTTAGCATCGGGCGATTTAGCGTCGGGCGATAACCGACGCTAAATGTCCAATTTAACCGACGTTAAATGTCTTTTTTCCACTAGTGTTAGTATCATCTCAAAATTATCTCAATAGAGATAATTTCGAGCCAAATACGGGGGGTGAGGGACAACACGTCACTCTTTTCCATCAACAACACACAATTTAGCAATAATATAATATCAATTAATTAGGGTGAGTGTCAGTTCCTCACTCTTTCCATAACCAACAACAATTTCAATACAATCATATCTCAATCTCAATTCCTATCTAGCAATGTTTTGTCCCTAATATACTTTCCCTAACAAATCTCAAATATAGTTTCAATACAATCATATCCTTAACATTTGTGAATATCAAAACCATCTCTAAAATCCCTAAATATCAAAAAAAACAACTCTAAAATTCCTAACAACTCTAAAACGCGAATATCAAAAACTATTTATAAATAAAAGCAAAAAAACAAAAAAAATACAACACTAACTTGAGGAGTAGTGATACCGTGGCGACAGTGAAGGTGGTGCGGTGTCCAAACGCTGGTGGTGGTGGTCCAACGCAGTGGTTTGGAGTTAGGTGCAAAGAGGAGAAGAGAGTAGCTTCGAGGGTGATCTTTCAACGCAATGGGGGAAACTAGGACTTCCAGTGATGGAGAGGTGGAGTGTGGTGGCGCGTGGGAGGGTGAAGAGAGAAAATAGAGAAAAAGAGAGATGAGAGAGAAAACATAAGTGAGGGTGTTTTACTTTGAATTTGGGTTTATTGAACGTTATCGACAGACACGATTGTCGGTAATTAAGTGTGTCATAAATTCATTTTATTACCGACAGATATGTCCATCAGTAACGTCAACAAATACATTTTTCAAATGTAGACTATAACACACAAAATAATCTTTGATTATTTTAAGTAGAAAACCATTTACTTGACCATGATGTGCATAATTGTTTGTGTTTAGCGAGAACAATTAGATGGTATTGTATGATTTAGTTGACTAAATAGGATACTTGTATGATTAAGTGTTATTAAGGTAAGTGTTATTATGAAATGCCTATGTGAATTATTAAGTTTAATGTTTGTTTATGGGTTAGTGAAAGAAGTTTAGAAAAGAGATAGTGAGAAGAGGGCAAGGGCATAATAGGGATTTTACACCCCAAACACTCCCTCACTCCCATTACAAATGCTGATCCCTTAAAAATTAATTTCCAATCATTTATTCTCATTTTCAAAAACAAAATAAAGAAACCCTTGAGAGAGAAAGAGAGAAGTCGAGAGAGGAGGAGGAAAGGGAAAGGGAAAGAGAACCATGGCCTTCTTCATTTCCACCATTGTTCATCTTCCATTTTCACTCATTTCTTAAGTTCTTTCCACAATCAATTTTGAAATACTCCATTGAACGGAGAGGAAAATAGATTTTGAGTTCTCTAATCCCTTTGTTCCACCATTTTTGAAAAGTGAGGGTTTGAGTAGGAATAAATTCCTGATTGCATGTGAGTTCATCCACCACCACTTCACTCATTTCAGTTGTTTTCCATCACATTTCAAGTCATTGAAGCTCCTAAGTTACCCAAAGTTCAAATTTTAGTCACCTCCATCTTTCCTTCCATTGTTGAACTTCAAGTGAGCTAGGAAGCTTGATTGAAGAGGTTTTTGGGTTGCATGTCAATTAGGTGAGTTAGATTGAGTTCCTAGAAGCTACATTGGTGGTCTAAGTGCTCAAAGGGAGGGTTTTATTAGAGCAATGTATATTTGTTTATATGTACAGTTTATTTAACCACAGTTTAGTTAGCTAACAGTAGAGAAATTAGTTGGATAATTCTCTGCAGTTATCTCTTGTAATGCAGTTGGATATATATTCGGTAACTGTTGATTATTCCAGTTAGTTGGATCATAATAAAAATTGAGTTTCACTTTCTCTATTTTGGTCCTTCTCTTAGGTCACCATTTCTGGTTCCTCAAACTTAATATGGTATCAGCAGAAATTTTCGTTCCAAGTTCACCTTCTCTCTTCGCAATCTCTGCGTTTTTTGTCACTTTCCGTTGAATCTTGAAATCGCTTCTTCGATTTCGGTTTCCTATTCACAATCTTTGCGATTCTTCATCATCACCGGTCCTTTCTTGAAATCGTCTCTCTGATTTCACTTTCCTTTACTGAATTCGCGATCTAGGTTTTCTTTCCTTCATCGCAATTTCTGTTTTCTTCGTCAATCAATGGCAACTTCAGCAAGTTCATCCAGTCAGTCCACTCCATCCGTCGCGATCTCTTCTTCGAGCCACGACGATGCATTCTACTTGCATCCTTCGGACAATCCTGACTTGGTTCTCGTCTCGCAACAACTCACCGAAGATAACTTCAGTTCTTGGCGACGCGCGATGCTCATGGCTCTCGCCGGCAAGAATAAGGTTGGTTTCTTTGATGGATCTATTCCACAACCTGCTTGTCATACCCTAATTTTGTCCGCCCAGGTCAAAACCTTTTTTTTCAAACAATAAGGGTAATTCATAATTTGTGTAGGTTAATGGACTTTCGCATTTATGTGTATTTGTCCCCTATCTCGCATTTTTATTTGAATTGCGCGCACGCGCCAGTCGTAACTGCGTGAGCTTCCCTTTTGCCCTTGCCATTTGGCATGCATTTTAATCTTCAAAAAGGCCATTTATTGATCGTTATTAATTTTTGGCACCCAAAAAAAAAATTATTAATTTTTGAGAATTTTAGGGAATAAAATAGTGCATCTTTCAATATCTGTGGGCATTCAAATGAGAGCAAGTTAATTATTTTTGAACTAAACCAAGTCAAGGATGAAAAATACAATTTATTCTATCAAGGATAATTTTCGTATAATTTTTTGGAAGAAAATCCTAGTTCAAAATAATTAAAAGGCATTTTTCCCATTTTTATTGCACAAGAAAGCTGAAAAAGGACCATTAAATATTCCCCGATTATTAAATGACAACTTTTATTGTCATGAATAATTAGAGGGATATTTTTATGGTGCCCAAAAATATGTGACACATTTTCAATAGGTGCACTATCATTTGCATGCCCAAAAATTCAAAATTCAAATAGAAAGTACAAAGTGTCCTCAATAAGACAAAAGACAAAAAAGGAGAAGCAATTGTCCCTCCCCATTTTTGTTGTCATAGCCGAATTCTCTCTCTCTCTCTCTCCACAATTTCTTCCACACTCTTCTATTGTACAATTATTCCCTAAGAATATTCTTGTACTATCCTTAATCCTACCCATTTCATACACATCCCTAATTCCCACACACTCTCATGTAGATTCATACCCCTTTTTTGTAAATGACACCATCCTCTCACACTCACTCCTTCATAAGAAATTGCAAACTTACTTAAAATAGAACATCCCATTCCTATTCTACCCTTAACCCTAATTTCACCCAAGACCATATATCAGCCTACTCTCCCAAAATACAAGGACAAGTTCATTTTTTGCACAAAAACCTCTACTTCCTCCTCTCCTTGGCCGAACTCCTCCTCCTCTCCCTCACCTCATCTTTTTCAATTTCTTCACTCAATCATCCATTAAAACACATTTCCTACACTAAATCTTCCATCATTCTTGCATTCTTCTCAAAGATTCACCTTCAAATTCAAGGATCAAATTCAAAGTTGAAGATTGAAGAGTAGATTAAAAGGGTTTTGCATTCATTCATCTCATTTCCTTCCTTATTCTAGCTTGGAGTTGAGGTATACTTTAAAACCTAGCATCATCTTCCAATTTTAGCATCAAAGATGTAAGTCATCACTTCATTTTGGCATCCCATTGCATTTTAATGTCATAATGTTAGCATAGTTGTTGTTGTTGAGTGAGAGATGTATTTCAAGTATCTTGACAAACACTTTGGGAGGCTTGGGTGCTTGGAATGCTTCTCTCCTTTAGAATAAATTGTGTGTTGTTGTTATTTCACTCATTTCTTGTTGTTTTCATGAATAAAATGATGATTTGAAGCTTATTTCATTTCGCATATTAGAGGAAAATTAGGGTTTGTGTGATTGTTATGCATTTCTTTGCTTGATCATGTGAATCCTTGCCAAAAGTTTAATCTATGTTGTTCTCTTGCATTATCTTGTGTTTCCATGAATAAAATGAGATTTAGGGTTTGTTAGTTTCGCATGTTTCAAAGAAATTAGGGTTTATTAGATTTTTGATGAGTTGGTTGTCTAATCTTGCAATTACTTGGAATTGAACCTTGATTATGATGTTTGTTTGCTTAAAACTTGTTGTTCTCATGAATTTGCTTGCAAATCATGCCCTATGTTGATGATTGGCAAGAGGACTCTCACTTGTGCTTTGATGCACACTTTAAGTGTTGAGGATTTCCTAAGAGGATTCAATTTCTTTTGTGATTCCTAGTGAACAAGAATGCAAATTTAGGTTTCCTTTCCTTACCAATTGCTTTTATTACCAAAAACAACTTATAAATCATTTTGAAATGCTCTTGGTCTTGCAAATAAGTAATTGTTTTGAAACAATTTTTGGTTTTGTGTTGACGATTTGGTAAGAGGATTTGACACCTATGCACTTGTGCATATCCCAAGTGTCAAAGATTACCTAAAGGGATTCAACACCCTAATTGCCTAAACTTGTCAATTTAGTCTTAAGACTTGCCTATGATCTTGCATGAGGAAAATGCCCCTTTTAATTTATTCCTTCCATGTGGTTGATTGAAGAAATGTATTAGACATTGATGACATCAAAAAGATACCACATGGGTGCTTATGTCTAATGTTGATGTGAAATCCTTAGGGTTTTGCAAGTGATTCATTAGAAGTTTGATATCACTTGTGCTTTGAAATGCCTTTGCCTATTCACATATTGTATCATAAATGCCTAGTTAGGTTCATCCCATTGCCTAGCATCTTCAATAAGATGTGGAACTTAGGTTCATTTTCTTGCCTATTCATGCATTTTTGCTAAAATGTTCAACTTGGGTTCATTCCTTGCCTATCTATGTATCGTGTCATAATGTGTGTAGTCTAGGTCCACTTTCAATCAAAAGCTTTTTCAAGCATCAAAATCATTCCCTAAACAAGAATCAATCCAATTGCGAAAACTCTTCAAAATCAAACTTTGTTAGTAGTCTGGCGAAGCCTTTGCTTGCATGATTATTAACAATGAGGTACTAGTGGCGATCACTTGGAGCCTTTGCTCAATTGATCATCATGAATGCCTAATTTTCCTAAAGATTTTCACTAAATCAAAAACTTTGTTAGTAGTCTTGCGAAGCCTTTGCTTGCATGATTATTAACAATGGAGTGCTAATGGTGGTCACTTGGAGCCTTTGCTCAATTGATCATCATGAAAATTGGTGGTCACTAGGCGCCCAGTAGTGTCTCAGCGTTGTTCCTGTTGCTGAAACTGGCGCCCTAGGCGCCCAGTGTTGTCGTTGTCTCAGGCGCCCTGTTGCTGGGCGCCAGGTCTGCTGTTGCTGTCTTTCTGAAAATTGGTGTTGCTGCCACAATGAACAATTGTTGCTGTCTTTCTGAAAATTGGTGTTGCTGCCACAATGAACAATTGTTGCTGTTTTTCTGAAAATTGGTGTTGCTGCCACAATGAACAATTGTTGCTGTTTTCCACAAATAATGTTGCTATTTTTCCCCCAAATAATGTTGCTGTCACAGTGAGTAAAATGTTGTTGTTTTCCACAAATAATGTTGCTGTTTTTCCCCAAATAATGTTGCTGTCACAGTGAGTAAAATGTTGCTGTTTTCCACAAACAATGTTGCTGTTTTTCCCAAATAATGTTGTTGTCACAGTGAGTAAAATGTTGCTGTTTTCTAAATAAATGTTGCTGTCACAGTGAGTAAAATGTTGCTGTTTTTCTAAGTAAATGTTGCTATCACCGTAACACAATTGTTGTTGTTTTCTAAACAAATGTTGCTGTTTTTCCTAAAAGAATTGATGTTGCTGTCACTGTTGTCATGTTGCTGTTTTTATGGAAAATCACTGTTGCTGTCACTGTTTCCATGTTGCTGTTTTGCCAAAAAATCACTATTGCTGTCACTGTTTTTAAGTGCTGTTGTAAATCTATTGGTGTCCTTGGTGTCGGTGGTCGTTGGTCAAGTTGTTAGACTCTCCTATAGGTGTAGGTGTATTGGTGATGATTGGTGATTATTGGTGATGATATATCAAGTGATGGTATAACAAGTGGTGTGCCTATTTTTATGGGCTAAGGTGACAGGTGATGGGTCTATGACCATTTATTAATATTGGTGTTGTTGTGTGTCACATAGATGACCATTGTTGTTAATTGTCTGGTGCATTGTTCATGGTGTCGCATATATTGCATATGCATTATTTTGGTGATAAAGGCTACGGCCGTTGGAGCTATAGGTGATGATGGTGATGCTCATATAGGTGATGTTGCCCGTATTGGCAAATTTATTGGTGATGATTGGTACCACATGCATATACCCGTTGGTGTGGGCTACATTTCATTCATTTACTCATGATATTGGTGATGATACTTTGGTGATTGTAAATTGGTGTTTTTGTGAAGTGGTAGATATAACTGTCGTAACTCTAGCATATTGCCTATCATATATGCTATTATAAAGTTAGATATCTCACCCCTTCTGTTTGAATGTTACCCCTATGTTGGTAACGTGCAGGTGATTGCGAGTGAAGGCAAATCTTCCTTCGCTATTTGAGTCGGTCGTCGCTTTGATACGTAGCACTCGGGGGGGATGAACGCTAGTTTTACTAATTATCATTATTACTTGGTTGTTGAAGTTTTATGGTGATGTTACAACTGTTCGTTTGAACTTTATTTTTTATTCCGCTGCTTGATGATGTTATGACGTGCTCGGCGTCGCACTGTTTTTAATGGTGAAACCTTATTATTGGCATGTGATGTTTAATGGTGTAAGTGTAGCATCCCTTGTGGGTGTATTGAAAACGTTTTGAAAACTTTGATTTTTTGTCAAAAATTTTCCGGGTAGAAAAGGGGTGTTACACTAGTGGTATCAGAGCAGTTTCGGTCTGTCCGGCCAAGTTGTCGAGTTAGTGTGTCATTGACGATCATGTATTGTCAATTGGTTCTAACTGTTGTTTATGATTGTAGTGATTAGTTGAAATGGCTGGAAGGAACGATGCTGCTATTGCTGCTGCGTTGGCTGCTATGGCTCAGGCCGTGGAGAGTCAACAGAATGCTGGTGAGAATGCTGGGTCTCGGAGTTTGGCTACCTTTCAGAGAGAAAATCTGCCTACCTTCAAGGGCAAGTATGATCCCGATGGGGCTTTAGCTTGGTTGAAAGAGATGGAGAGGATCTTTCGTGTGATGGACTGCACTCCGGCGCAGAAGGTCCGTTATGGTACGCATATGCTGGCAGAGGAGGCCGATGACTGGTGGTTAGAGGCTAGGCAGAGATTGGAAACTACAAACGAAGAGATCACTTGGGCTGTGTTCCGCAGGGAGTTTATGAGAAAGTATTATCTGGAGGATGTCCGAGGTAAGAAAGAGATTGAGTTCCTGGAGCTGAAACAAGGGAATATGTCTGTGACTGAGTATGCTGCTAAGTTCGTGGAATTGGCTAAATTTTATCCGCATTACAGTGAGGCTACTGCTGAGTTTTCCAAGTGCATTAAGTTTGAGAATGGGTTGCGTCCTGAGATTAAGAAGGCGATTGGTTATCAGAAGATCCGTGTTTTCTCCGACTTGATTGATAGCTGCAGAATTTATGAGAAAGACAACAATGCTCACTACAAGATTATGAATGAGAAGAGGAGCAAATTTCAGAGTCGCGGTAAACCGTATGATGTTCCTGCTGGTAAGGGTAAACAGAAAGCTGCTGTTGGCAAGAAGACTAGTGGGGGAGATGCTCCTGCTAGCATTGTGTGTTACAAATGTGGCAAAGCTGGTCACAAGAGTAAGATGTGCAAGGCTGAAGTGAAGAAGTGTTACCGTTGTGGCAAAGAGGGTCATGTGGTGGCTGAGTGTGAGCGTAAGGAGGTGGTCTGCTACAACTGTGGTGAAGGAGGGCACATTAGTACTCAGTGTCCGAAGCCGAAGAAAGAAAGGTCCAGTGGAAAAGTGTTCACATTGGCAGGTGAAGAGCCTACTGAAGATGATGGACTTATTAGAGGTACGTGCTTCATTAATGGTACTCCTTTAAAGTCTATTGTTGATACTGGTGCTACTCATTGCTTTATTGCTGCTGATTGTTGTAAGAAATTGGGTCTTGTATTGTCTGCTATGAATGGAGAGATGGTGGTCGACACTCCAACTAAGGGGTCGGTAACTACCTCTCTAGTGTGTTCTCAGTGTCCCTTGTCGATCTTCGACAGAGACTTTGTTGTGGATTTTGTTTGCTTGCCGTTGAGCGGATTGGATGTAATCTTGGGTATGAACTGGTTAGAGCTTAACCATGTTCATATTAATTGTCGTAGCAAGTCGGTGAGCTTTGAAGGAGAGGAGTCTGGTCTGTTATCCGCTAGTCAGTTGCGGAAGTTGATGAAGGAAGGAGTTCAGTTATTCTCGCTGATGGCATCATTGTCGGTTGAGAATCAAGCTATCATTGAGGAGTTGCAGGTGGTGCGCGAATTTTCTAATGTTTTCCCTGATGAGATTCCAAGTGTACCGCCTGAGAGGGAAGTTGAGTTCTCTATCGATCTTGTACCTGGTACCAAACCTGTTTCTATGGCACCGTACAGGATGTCCGCGTCCGAATTGTCTGAGTTGAAGAAGCAACTTGAGGATCTGCTCGAGAAGAAGTTTGTGAGGCCGAGTGTATCGCCGTGGGGAGCTCCTGTGCTGTTAGTTAAGAAGAAGGATGGTAGTATGAGACTCTGTGTGGACTATCGACAGTTGAATAAGGTAGCAATTAAGAACAAGTATACACTTCCGAGGATAGACGATTTGATGGATCAGTTAGTGGGTGCCCGAGTATTCAGTAAGATTGATTTGAGGTCGGGTTATCATCAGATCAAGGTGAAGGACGAAGATATTCAGAAGACGGCTTTCAAAACCCGTTATGGTCATTATGAGTATTCGGTGATGCCGTTCGGTGTTACCAACGCACCAGGAGTATTTATGGAATATATGAATCGTACTTTTCATACTTACTTAGATCGATTTGTAGTGGTGTTCATCGACGACATTCTAATTTACTCTAAATCGGAGGAAGAGCATGCAGAGCATCTGAGGTTAGTATTGGGGGTACTGAAGGAAAATAAGTTGTATGTGAAATTGTCAAAGTGCGAATTCTGGTTGAAGGAAGTGAGTTTTCTCGGTCATGTCATTTCTGGTAATGGTATTGCGGTGGATCCGTCGAAAGTAGAAGTAGTGTTGAATTGGGAGGCTCTGAAGTCGGCAACTGAAATTAGAAGCTTTTTGGGATTGGCCGGCTATTATAGAAGATTCATTGAAGGTTTTTCTAATTTAACACTTCCATTAACTCAGTTAACCTGCAAAGGAAAGGCTTTTGTTTGGGATGACCGTTGTGAAGAAAGTTTCATGGAATTGAAGAAGAGATTGACAACGTCTCCTGTCTTGACGTTGCCCAATCCGGAAGGGTCGTTTGTGGTGTATTGTGATGCTTCAAAAATGGGTTTAGGTGGTGTGCTTATGCAAGATGGGAAGGTTATCGCGTATGCGTCGAGGCAGTTAAGAGTTCATGAGAAGAATTATCCTACACATGACTTAGAATTAGCTGCAGTGGTCTTTGTGCTGAAGGTTTGGAGGCACTGTCTCTATGGTTCCAGATTTGAGGTGTTTAGTGACCATAAGAGCTTGAAGTATTTGGTCGACCAGAAGGAGTTGAATATGAGGCAGCGACGATGGTTGGAGTTGTTGAAGGACTATGATTTCGGTTTGAACTATCACCCAGGCAAAGCTAATGTCGTGGCTGATGCTTTGAGCCGGAAGACTTTGCATATGTCGGCAATGATGGTTAAGGATTTAGAGTTGATTGAGTAGTTCAGAGATATGAGTCTGGTTTGCGAAGTGACACCTCAGAGTGTTAAGTTAGGGATGTTGACGATTGATAATGAGTTTCTGAACAGCATCCGAGAAGCCCAGAAATCAGATGTTAAGCTGGTAGACTTAATGGTTGAGAGTGATCAATCGAAGAATGGGGATTTCAGATTGGATTCCCAAGATGTGTTGAGGTTCCGTGGTAGGATTTGCATTCTTGACGATGCAGACATGAAGAGAGCCATTCTTGAAGAGAGTCACAGAAGTAAGTTGAGTATTCATCCGGGAGCTACAAAGATGTATCAAGACCTGAAGAAGTTGTTTTGGTGGCCTGGTATGAAGCGAGATGTGGCGCAGTTCGTTTATGCATGTTTGACTTGCCAGAAGTCAAAGGTTGAGCATCAGAAGCCTGCTGGGTTGATGCAACCGTTAGAAATTCCGGAGTGGAAATGGGATAGCATTTCGATGGATTTTGTGACGGGATTGCCTAATACTGCGAAAGGGTATGATGCAATTTGGGTGATTGTTGACAGGTTAACGAAATCGTCTCATTTTGTTCCTATCAGCATCACGTATCCGGTGTCGAAGTTGGCGGAGGTTTATATCCGGGAGATTGTGAAGCTTCATGGAGTTCCTAAAAGTATTGTTTCGGATAGAGATCCGAGGTTCACTTCAGATTTCTGGAAGAGTTTGCAAAAGAAGTTGGGGTCTAAGTTGAGGTTGAGTTCGGCATATCATCCTCAGACAGATGGTCAGTCAGAGAGGACAATTCAGTCATTAGAAGTTTTGTTGAGGGCTTGTGTTTTAGAACAAGGAGGTTCGTGGGATTCCTACCTTCCACTGATAGAGTTCACATATAACAACAGTTACCATTCTACTATAGGGATGGCACCTTTTGAAGCATTATATGGTCGGAAGTGTAGAACCCCGCTATGCTGGTATGAGTCTGGGGAGAGTGTGGTGCTTGGACCAGAGATTATTCAAGAGACAACTGAAAAAGTGAAGTTGATCCGTGAGAAGATGAAGGCTTCGCAGAGTCGACAGAAGAGTTATCACGACAAGCGGAGGAAGGATTTAGAGTTTCAAGCGGGTGAGCATGTATTTTTGAGAGTCACACCAGTGACCGGTGTTGGTCGTGCTTTGAAGTCGAAGAAGCTCACTCCTCGTTTTATTGGTCCTTATCAGATTTCAGAGAGAGTTGGGAATGTTGCATATAGAGTGGCTTTACCGCCTAACCTTTCGAATTTGCATGACGTGCTTCATGTGTCGCAACTTCGGAAGTATATTTCGGATCCATCTCATGTAATCCGCATGGATGATGTGGAGGTACGGGATAATCTCACGGTGGAGACGATGCCTGTACGGATCGAAGGTCATGAAGTGAAAGTTTTAAGAGGCAATGAGATTGCGTTGGTGAAAGTAGTCTGGCTAGGAGCTGCCGGAGAGAGCATGACGTGGGAGCTGGAGAGCAAGATGCGGGAATCCTATCCCGAGCTGTTTGAATCAGGTAAATTTCGAGGACGAAATATTCCAAGTGGGGGAGAGTTTTAACGCCCAAATAATTTAATTATTTATTTAATTAAATTAGGTATTTTATTAGTATAGTTATATTTAATAATTAATAAAATGATGTTTTATTCAAATTAGGGAGTGGTGCCTAGTAATTAGCTGATTAGTGGACGGGGGCCCGTGATCCACGAGCCCAAGGCTTAGGCGCATGAAGGGGAGTGTAGGCTAGGGTTTAGTCATTCGCATTTTTTGGAGAGAAAGAAAGAAAGAACTTGCGAAGAGAGGAGAGGATAAAGGAGACGGCGCGCACAAGGAGAAAGGAGAGAAGTCTTGTTGCGGTGGTTCTTTGGAGCTTACGTACAAGGAGATCTCGCGTTCGGCAAACCTAAGGTAAGGGTGGGTTCTATCCTTATAATGGGGTATATTATGGGTTATGTGGGAGATAGGACCTATGTTGTTCCTTTGATCTTATTTGGTGTTGATTGATGATGTTAGAACATATTCATGATGTTTGAAATTGGTGCTTGATGATTGGTCATGGTGAAATTTGGTGTTTGGTGTTTGGCGCAATTTTGGTGTTGTCTTAGTTGCTGAAAAAGGCGCCCTGTTGCTGGGCGCCATGTCCTGTGCGTGGCTGTGTTGTGTTTGTTCCCTGCTGGAGGCGCCCTGTTGCTGGGCGCCAAGCCAGTGTCGCCTCTGTTGCTGATTGTGGCGCCCTGGGCGCCCAGCCATGTTGTCTGGTTGTTGATGTTCCTGGAAGTGGCGCCCTAGGCGCCCAGTGATGCAGTCCTGGTTGCTGGAGTTGGCGCCCTAGGCGCCTAGTAGTGTCTCAGCGTTGTTCATGTTGCTGAAACTGGCGCCCTAGGCGCCCAGTGTTGTCGCTGTCTCAGGCGCCCTGTTGCTGGGCGCCAAGCCTGATGTTGTTGTTGCTGTCTCAGGCGCCCTGTTGCTGGGCGCCAGGTCTGCTGTTGCTGTCTTTCTGAAAATTGGTGTTGCTGCCACAATGAACAATTGTTGCTGTCTTTCTGAAAATTGGTGTTGCTGCCACAATGAACAATTGTTGCTGTTTTTCTGAAAATTGGTGTTGCTGCCACAATGAACGATTGTTGCTGTTTTCCACAAATAATGTTGCTGGTTTTCCCCAAATAATGTTGCTGTCACAGTGAGTAAAATGTTGCTGTTTTCCACAAATAATGTTGCTGTTTTTCCCCAAATAATGTTGCTGTCACAGTGAGTAAAATGTTGCTGTTTTCCACAAACAATGTTGCTGTTTTTCCCAAATAATGTTGTTGTCACAGTGAGTAAAATGTTGCTGTTTTCTAAATAAATGTTGCTATCACAGTGAGTAAAATGTTGCTGTTTTTCTAAGTAAATGTTGCTGTCACCGTAACACAATTGTTGCTGTTTTCTAAACAAATGTTGCTGTTTTTCCTAAAAGAATTGATGTTGCTGTCACTGTTGTCATGTTGCTGTTTTTATGGAAAATCACTGTTGCTGTCACTGTTTCCATGTTGCTGTTTTGCCAAAAAATCACTGTTGCTGTCACTGTTTTTAAGTGCTGTTTTAAAAGCTATTGTCGATGTTGCTGTAAACTGGTATTTGTTCCTGGTGTTGTCAATTGTCGATGTCTCGGTGTTGTAAAATTGTTGTTGTCATAGATGTTGTAAATCTATTGGTGTCCTTGGTGTCGGTGGTCGTTGGTCAAGTTGTTAGACTGTCCTATAGGTGTAGGTGTATTGGTGATGATTGGTGATTATTGGTGATGATATATCAGGTGATGGTATAACAGGTGGTGTGCCTATTTTTATGGGCTAAGGTGAGAGGTGATGGGTCTATGACCATTTATTAATATTGGTGTTGTTGTGTGTCACATAGATGACCATTGTTGTTAATTGTCTGGTGCATTGTTCATGGTGTCGCATATATTGCATATGCATTATTTTGGTGATAAAGGCTACGACCGTTGGAGCTATAGGTGATGATGGTGATGCTCATATAGGTGATGTTGCCCGTATTGGCAAATTTATTGGTGATGATTGGTACCACATGCATATACCCGTTGGTGTGGGCTACATTTCATTCATTTACTCATGATATTGGTGATGATACTTGGTGATTGTAAATTGGTGTTGTTGTGAAGTGGTAGATATAGCTGTCGTAACTCTAGCATATTGCCTATCATATATGCTATTATAAAGTTAGATATCTCACCCCTTCTGTTTGAATGTTACCCCTATGTTGGTAACGTGCAGGTGATTGCGAGTGAAGGCAAGTCTTCCTTTGCTATTTGAGTCGGTCGTCGCCCTGATACGTAGCACTCGGGGGGATGAACGCTAGTTTTACTAATTATCATTATTACTTGGTTGTTGAAGTTTTATGGTGATGTTACAACTGTTCGTTTGAACTTTATTTTTTATTCTGCTGCTTGATGATGTTATGACGTGCTCGGCGTCGCACTGTTTTTAATGGTGAGTCCTAATTATTAGCGTGTGATGTTTAAAGGTGTAAGTGTAGCATCCCTTGTGGGTGTATTGAAAACGTTTTGAAAACTCTGATTTTTTGTCAAAAATTTTCCGGGTAGAAAAGGGGTGTTACAATTGTTATGCATTTCTTTGCTTGATCATGTGAATCCTTGCCAAAAGTTTAATCTATGTTGTTCTCTTGCATTATCTTGTGTTTCCATGAATAAAATGAGATTTAGGGTTTATGTTAGTTTCGCATGTTTCAAAGAAATTAGGGTTTATGAGATTTTTGATGAGTTGGTTGTCTAATCTTGCAATTACTTGGAATTGAACCTTGATTATGATGTTTGTTTGCTTAAAACTTGTTGTTCTCATGAATTTGCTTGCAAATCATGCCCTATGTTGATGATTGGCAAGAGGACTCTCACTTGTGCTTTGATGCACACTTTAAGTGTTGAGGATTGCCTAAGAGGATTCAATTTCTTGTGTGATTCCTGTTGCGCCCGAAAAATCCGGTTTGGGACTTTTCGTTTGACAACGTGGAAAAAGTTTGGAGCCGCCACCAATATTTTAATTTTAAGACCAAAACATTGAAAAAAGGTCTTTTAAACAAGGCGGGTGGTCTTTTGAAAACGTAGAGATGTAGGTTCGGGGGTCGGTTAGGTACGGGGAAGGTATTAGCACCCCGCACCTCCTTTCTACCGAAAGGGAACCATTAACTTGATGTGTGGTTTAGACAAAAGTTTGAGTTTGAAAGCAATTTATTCTACTTCTTTTCTTTTCTTTAAGGTTTGTTTTATTGAAAACAGGAGGGAAGAAGAATATTTTTGGTTATCTTTGAAAATCAGGACAAAACAAAGATTTTTTAGGAGTGTGCTTGACGGGACAGGACCCCGCTCCTACGTACCCTCACTGGGAGAGGGATCAAAGCTACGTAGTTCTCGGGTGGTTATCTTTGAAAATCAGGACAAAACAAAGATTTTTTAAGAGTGTGCTTGACAGGGCAGGACCCCGCTCCTACGTACCCTCACTGGAAGAGGGATCAAAGCTACGTAGTTCTCGGTTTTTAAAAGTGTGCTTGACAGGACAGGACCCCGCTCCTACGTACCCTCACTGGAAGAGGGATCAAAGCTACGTAGTTCTCGGGTTTTGGTTTTGAAAAAGGATTGAGCTTTCGCGAAGACCGAACAACAACGGTTAGAATGGCCTCACTACTAACTCTTTTGAAAATGAAATCATCATTAACAACCTAATCGGAAACGGTGCGATTGGTGTTTAATGACAATTGGTTTATTTTTGAGAAATGAATAAGTTTTCGAAAATGGGATAGAGCTTTTGCGAAGACCGAACAACAACGGTTAAAATGGTCTCGCTTCTAACTCCTTTTGAAAACAATATCATCATTAACAACCTAATCGGCAACGGCGCGATTGGTGTTTAATGACGATTGATTTATTTTTGTTTTGAAAGTAAAAGTTTCCTTTTGTTTTGAAATGATTTTAGGAAATGGGTTTTAGGAAAGGAGTAGAACATTTCAAGTCAATTCTAAATCCATAACCAAATGCAAATGAATGAATAATACTCAAGCAAACATGAACATATCATTCATTAACCAAGATTAAACATGCCCATACCATCAAAGGATTCAATTATTAAAGATGCAAAACAAAGTTCTCAAAGTAATTGTGTGTGTGCAAGAAGGATTGTATTTACCCTAATGGCTCTATGCTACAACATGCATGTAGACTTACGTCTCCATTAGGAGGTCATACAAGTGGAGAGGAGGGCACACAATCAAGTCAAGACATTTACATGGCATCAAGAACAAGTGAATACAATTGATTGTAAACATAGAGTATTCTAAGTTAAATGATTGAATATGTAAGCAAGGATGCATGATTAGGTAAGCATATAAGTGCATGAGTGTACAAGGAATGGATGCATAGCACTTTATTTATGAATGGATGGCATACAAGGATGCATAAGAGGATGCAAGAGATATAAGCATATGAGGATGCATGAGAGTGTCATATAAACTAAGTATGAATGAAGATGCATGAATGTGAAAATGTTTTGGGTATTTTTGCAAGTTGATAAGTTGTAAAACTTTAAGTAAGAAGTTAGTGAAAAGCAAAGTAAAAATGCATGAAGTAAATGGTAATTATTTAATGAGATGGTAAAGTAAAAAATGCATGAGGTAAATGGTAATTATTTAATGATATGGTAAAGTAAAAATGCATGAGGTAAATGGGAAGTGGTAAAATCTTTTTATGTTTTAGTAAAAAATTAATGAAGTGGTAAAAACCAAAGTAGTAAAATATTTTTATGTTTTGATAAAAAGTTAATGAATGGTAAAGTAAAATGGTAAAAAATAAATAAACACTAAAACCAAGTTGAATCACATAGAGCAATCTCTCACTTTGAGAAAAGTGCACTAGGCACTAGAGAGAATCAACTTGCCTATCATCAACAATTTACAATAAGCAAACTAAGACACAAGAATAAGTGGATACACAAACTAAATTGAGTCATTTCTAGCAATCTTCACCACTTAGGTCAAGGTGCACTAGGCACTAGTGGGAATCATATTGCTAGATCATCAAACAACAAAAGTAACTTTTAACACTAAAATGAAATACTAACAACAAGATCAAACATCACCAAACAAAGAACAACAACAAAATCAACTTGGAAATATTTTTAGATCTATAAGCATGCGAACCAAAGGAAACATAGATCCACATTTTATTTAATAAAAAAAACACCAAAATTAACACAAAGCAACATAGATCTATTTTTTTGCAAGGATTCATATGATTAAGCAAGGAAGTGCAACAAAATCATATCAACCCTAACTTTTTATGATATGCGAAATGCTAAAGCCCGGAAACAACAATTTTATTTATGAAATCTAGTGCAAAATATGTAAAGATGCAAGGGAAATTATTCAAGTAGAAGAATAACTCCTTCAAGGCCAAGGACCCATCTCAAACACCCAAAGCTCCCTAAGTCTTTGTCAAAATGTTTGAAATGGATCCTCAAAGCAAACAAACAATCAAGAAGGAGTTTGGAGTAGAGGAGAGATTATGCAAGAAAATTAAATATAAGGTGCAAAGCTTCAAGGATTACCTCAAAACTACAAAGAAATGAAGAAGGAGATGGTAAGCTCAAAAATTGCTAGCTCTTAGCAATTTGATGATGCAACCTTGAAGAGAATGGAAGGAATGATGGTGATCTAACAAGAAATGGAGGATTTGATGGTTGATTTTTGAAGAAAAATGGGTGAGGGAGAAGAGGATGGTTTCGCAAGAAGAGAGGAGAAGGGAGAAGCTTTGGTGTGCTAGGGTTTTGTGTAGGAGAATGAGAGGCTAAAGGATCAAATGAGAAGCCAAAAAAAAAGTGGATCCTTAGGTGTGGGAATGAGGGGGTATTTATAGGATGAAACTAGGTCTAAGGGTAGTTTAGTCCTTTGTGCTTTTAATGTGCTCTAGGATTGAGTCTCAATTTTGAATCAAGGGTTGAGATTAATCCTCACATGGATCAAGGGTATTGAAGAAGCACAAAATAAGAGTGAGGGAGAGAGGGGGCGAAAATGAAGAAGGAAAAAAAAGGAAAAGAAAAATGAATTTTCTTATTTTGGGAAAGGGATCTCATGTGAGGTAGGGTTAAGGGCATTTTAGGGATGGATTGTTACCAAAGAGGGAAATTTGTGTTTTCTTATGAAGAGGTGAGTGTGAGAGGGTGGGGTTATTTACCAAAGAGGGCATGAATCTTCATGAGAGTGACTGAGAATTGGTGATATGCACCAAAGGAGAAGGTTTAAGGATGGTACAAGGCATATTCCTTCAAGATAAGGAATAATAGTACAATAGAAGAGTGTGGAAGAATTTTGTGAGAGGGAGAGAGAGAGAGAGGGGATTTCGAAATTGTGGGGGGGAGAGAGAGAGAGAGAGAATTTCGAAATTGTGGGGGGAGAGAGAGAGAGAGAGGAAAAAAAAACTTGTTTTTGGTCTTTTGTCTTATTGAGGACACTTCCTTTTTTTTGAGTTTTTGAATTTGAAATTTTTGGGCATGGGAAATAATGGGAATGCAACTATTGAAAATGTGTTACATGTTTTTGGGCACCATAAAATATTCCCTCTAGTCACCCATGACAATAAAAATTGTCACTTAAGAATTGAATAAATATTTAATGGTCCTTTTTTATTTTTCTATGCACTAAAAATGGAAAAATACATTTTTAATTATTTTTGACTAGGGTTTTCTTTCTAAAAAATTGTACAAAAATTATCCTTGATAGAATAAAAATGTACTTTTTGTGGATGTGCATTTTTGGCGAGAAAATCATCTTTTTGCGAAAAATGACCAAAATGTCCTTTTTGACTCTAAAACCCTACTTTGCCTAAAAAGTGAATTCCAACCCTAAAAATGATTTTAAAGACCTTGGAATGACTTCTAGGACCCAAAATGCAATGCATGATGCTCTTCATTCTTCAATTTATTTATTTTTTGTGGAAAATTAGGGTTTTGACCTAAGCCGAACAAAATTAGGGTATGACAATTCCTAGTGAACAAGAATGCAAATTTAGGTTTCCTTTCCTTACCAATTGCTTTGATTACCAAAAACAACTTATAAATCATTTTGAAATGCTCTTGGTCTTGCAAATAAGTAATTGTTTTGAAACAATTTTTGGTTTTGTGTTGACGATTTGATAAGAGGATTTGACACCTATGCACTTGTGCATATCCCAAGTGTCAAAGATTACCTAAAGGGATTCAACACCCTAATTTCCTAAACTTGTCAATTTAGTCTTAAGACTTGCCTATGATCTTGCATGAGGCAAATGCCCCTTTTTAATTTATTCCTTCCATGTGGTTGATTGAAGAAATGTATTAGACATTGATGACATCAAAAA
The DNA here is from genome assembly GCA_039519185.1 of Astragalus membranaceus. Classification (NCBI taxonomy): domain Eukaryota; kingdom Viridiplantae; phylum Streptophyta; class Magnoliopsida; order Fabales; family Fabaceae; genus Astragalus; species Astragalus membranaceus. The sequence goes on along the minus strand of CM076854.1, from coordinate 90,295,785 downwards.
GATACCACATGGGTGCTTATGTCTAATGTTGATATGAAATCCTTAGGGTTTTGCAAGTGATTCATTAGAAGTTTGATATCACTTGTGCTTTGAAATGCCTTTGCCTATTCACATATTGTGTCATAAATGCCTAGTTAGGTTCATCCCATTGCCTAGCATCTTCAATAAGATGTGCAACTTAGGTTCATTTTCTTGCCTATTCATGCATTTTTGCCAAAATGTTCAACTTGGGTTCATTCCTTGCCTATCTATGTATCGTGTCATAATGTGTGTAGTCTAGGTCCACTTTCAATCAAAAGCTTTTTCAAGCATCAAAATCATTCCCTAGACAAGAATCAATCCAATGCGAAAACTCTTCAAAATCAAACTTTGTTAGTAGTCTTGCGAAGCCTTTGCTTGCATGATTATTAACAATGAGGTACTAGTGGCGATCACTTGGAGCCTTTGCTCAATTGATCATCATGAATGCCTAATTTTCCTAAAGATTTTCACTAAATCAAAAACTTTGTTAGTAGTCTTGCGAAGACTTTTCTTGCATGATTATTAACAATGGAGTGCTAATGGTGGTCACTTGGAGCCTTTGCTCAATTGATGATCATGAAAGCTAAATTTTCACAATTAAACAAGGTAAAAAAACAAAAACCTTTTTCTAGACAACCCAGAACTACGTAGCTTTGAATTCTCCATCACACCAGGAGATACGTAGGAGCGGATACTCTCCGTCAAGCACAACAAACCCAAAACATTTTTCCTTTCAAAAACCAAACACTTTTCCAAAATAAAACATTTTTCAAAAACAAGAACTACGTTGCTTTGAATTCTCCATCGCACCGGGAGATACGTAGGAGCGGATACTCTCCGTCAAGCGCGAAAACTAAAGATTTTTCATTAAGTCATTCATCAACAAAAGAGGTAAAAACAAAGCATTTTTCTGAATCAACTTTGCAAATCACATACTTAATTAAGGTAACCCTTCTTTGAAGGGACGTTATGGGGTGCTAATACCTTCCCCATACGTAATTAGACCCCCGAACCCAAATCTAATGGTTCCAAAGACCATTGCTTTCCAAAAAAGGTTTTTTCGATGTTTTACCTTTAAAAAATATTGGTGGCGACTCTAAAATCCCGTTGTGCGAAGAAAAATCCCTCCAAGGATTTTTCGGGGTGCGACAGCTGGCGACTTCACTGAGGATTTTAGAGTCGCAAATTATCGCTCCTGGATCCGCAATAACTCTACAGTTTCTTCGTGGTTGCTCAATTCGATTAGCAAAGAAATCGCAACAAGCGTCATTTACTCTGAAAATGCTACTGCAATTTGGACAGATGTGCATACTCAATTCCAGCAATCCAATGGACCTCGCATGTTCCAACTCAAGCAAGAAATCCTCACTTCTCATCAAGGTAACTCTTCAATTAGTGCCTATTACACAAAATTCAAGTCGCTTTGGGAACAATTAAGTGAATATAAAGTTGTTCACACATGTACTTGTGGTGGTGTGAAACCTTTGCTTGACGGAATTCAAAATGAATGTGTAATGGTATTCCTCATGGGACTTCATGAGCGCTTTATCCCTGTTCGTGGTCAAATTTTACTCATGAATCCCATTCCCTCCATTGACAAAGTCTATGCTCTGGTCTCCCAAGATGAGAGGCAAAGGCTGATTGGTTCTCCTACTGTAACTGCTGAGGCAACAGTGGCGTGTGCTTTCCAACAGAAATTCACCAAGAAAGAGAGACCACAATGTGCTCATTGTAGAGTTCTTGGACACCTCAAGGAGAAGTGCTTCAAACTCCATGGTTATCCACCATCATACAAGCGCAATGCTCCTTCCAAGGCTGCTGTGAATCAAGTCAGTGATGCTGCCACACCTAAGTCAGACAATTCATGTACTCCTTCTGTTTCTCCACAGCAGTATGAAATGATGTTCCAATTCATACAAGCTCAAATGGCTAAGGCTTCCACTCCATATAATGAACAAGGCAACTTAGGTATGGTCCTTAACACTCTTGAATCCTTCCTTCACAGTACCTGGATATTTGATTCTGGTGCATCCTCTCATATTTGTTGTGACCTGTCATTGTTTAGCAATTACCATCCAGTAGAGAAAAAATATGTCACATTACCTAACCTTACTCAGATTCCAGTTAAGGTCATAGGTTCAGTCATCATTTCCCCTAAAATAACTTTGCATAATGTGTTATACATACCTAGTTTTAGTGTAAATTTAGTTTCTGTGAAACAATTATTACACAACACTGATATGTCAATAACTTTTTTTGCAAAATTTTTCTTGCTCTAGGGAACCCAACTACTGACAGAGATTGGTAAGGGTATCCTTGAAAATGGCCTCTACACTATGCATTCATCCACTCCTCTATCTACTGATTCTGCTCACTGTTGTAATAATGTTAGTGAACCTTTGGTTTGCTCTCTTGTTTCCCATTCTTCTGCATTCAATCTTGCCAATATATGGCATCATAGGCTAGGACATTTGTCTGACAATGTATTGAAAATTGTAAGAAATAAAGTTCCTTTTACTTTGCCTTCTAGCTTTCATTCTCATAATTGTCAAGTATGTCCATTAGCCAAGTTTAAAATACTTTCATTCCCTCATCCTAATCACAGGCCTGCCCAATGTTTTGACCTTGTTCACTGTGACATATGGGGCCCTTTTAGTCAAAGCACGTATGAAAATAAGAACTATTTTCTAACTATTGTTGATGACTACAGCAGCTTCACCTGGATTTTTCTGATGCATCACAAATCAGATGCTACTGCCCGCATCAAGCAGTTTTTTAGCTTTGTTAAAACTCAGTTTGACAAAACTATCAAATGCTTACGTTCTGATAATGCCAAATAATTGGCTATGCCTGACTTTTTGCAGGAACAAGGTACTCAACATCAGCTCTCTTGTCCCTATAGACTGGAGCAAAACTCAGTGGTTGAACGCAAACATCAGCACCTCCTTAACATAGCTAGGGCTCTCATGTTCCAAAGCAACTTGCCCATTAAATTTTGGGGTGATGGAGTGTCTACTGCAGCCAAGGTAATCAAAACCGGACCGGACATTGAACCGGAAGAGGTGGCGGTTCAGGGGTTCTTGGGTTCAACCGGTTGAACCGGGGGTTCAACCGGAATTAATTAAATATATTATTTAATATTTTTATTACAATATATAAAGGATAAAAAACCATAATACCCAAAATTTCACACCACAAACAATTAAATTATGCTTAACTTAGGCTCAATAATATAATATCCAAGTCATTAGTTAAAGTTACACATAAAATTGGTAGGTATAAAAAAACTCAAAGTTTGACATGTTTAAAATATATATATTTTAATGCATTATTTAGAAAGAATCTAATGTCGCTTTATTTAGAAAAGATCACATCATGTAAGAAAATTGCAAACAATGAAGCTAATGTTGTTGAAAGGTGAATATCTAGTCCCACATCGGATGGCAAATAAGAAGAATGAGCTGTGTTTCTCTATAAATAGAGCTAGAGTGTGCACAGCAAAATATAAGTGAGATTCTTGGCTTTCATAATATATAAAATATATAAATAGAGCCCTGACACTCATTTTGTTTTACAAAAAATAGTTTAAATTTTTTTATTTCAGTTAAAAAAAATAAAAAAAAAATAAAAAAAAATAAAAAAAGTCATTTCTCAGAACCGGTTTCTGGCCGGTTCTTGACCGGTTCTGGCCGGTTTTCCCGGTTCTGGACCGGTTTTCCGGTTTTTCCACCGGTTCTGCGCGTATCCGGTTCTGTGGTCCAATTGGACCGGACAGGGGTCCGGTTCCCGGTTCAACCGGTCGGACCGGCCGGTCCGGTCCGGTTTTGATTACCTTGACTGCAGCACATCTCATCAATAGAACCCCATCTCCAATTCTTGGTGACAAGTCTCCTTATGAACTCTTGTACAACAAGGTACCTGCCTATGATGCTCTTCGTGTATTTGGGTGCTTGGCATATGCATCCACAATTCCCCAATTTCACAATAAGTTCTCTCCTAGAGTTGCACCTTGTGTTTTCCTTGGATATCCTGCTGGTGTCAAGGGATACAAGCTCTATGATCTCACCACTAGAAAGTTTCTTACTTCTAGGGATGTCATCTTCCATGAAGACAATTTTCCTTTCAAATCATTCACCTCACCTCATACAGATGCCTTCCCATACACTGTCCTTCCCTCACACTCATCAAACTCTCAAAATACATCACAAATTCAATCCTCTCCTGATGACCCTGTATTACCCCTACCCTTGGCTACACCTCAGCCTTCCTTTGATGATTGTGATGTCACTCCTAGCCCAGCCACTGAACTTCAAACAACTCCCACACCAGAACCAACAACTATAAACAATCCACCTATTGAAGTCCGTAGGTCAACTAGGACACACCAGCTACCATCATATCTCCAGCAATACATTTGTGCTGCCCAATACCCCATTGAACTCCACTTGTCCCATTCCAACCTCACACCTAGTTACCATAACTACATCCTGCAAATATCCTCCATTCTTGAGCCCCTATACTACCACCAAGCTTGTAAATCAGTTGAATGGTGCAAAGCCATGCAAGAGGAAATCAATGCTCTTGAGTCAAACAACACTTGGGCCATTCAACCCCTACCCTTGGGGAAAAAGAGCATAGGCTGAAAATGGATTTTTAAAGTCAAATACAAGGCAGATGGAAGTTTGGATAGGTACAAGGCACGTTTGGTTGCACAAGGGTTCACTCAGCAATTAGGGTTGGACTTTGTGGATACTTTTTCCCCTGTGGCCACTCTCACCACAGTCAGAGTTCTTCTTGCATTAGCAGCACAACAACATTGGCATCTTGTTCAACTTGATGTGAACAATGCCTTCTTGAATGGAGACTTAGTTGAAGAAGTCTACATGAAACTACCTTTGGGTTATCCCACTAAGGGGGAGAACATGGTGTGCAAACTCAACAAGTCTCTATATGGCTTAAAACAGGCCTCTCGCCAGTGGTTTACAAAGTTTTCAAACACCATTCTGCAACATGGATTTTCTCAATCCACTGCAGATCCCTCATTGTTCACTATGGGCACAGGTAGTTATTTTGTTGCTCTTCTACTTTATGTAGATGATATTGTACTAGCTATCCCTTCATCTACTTGTATTTTGGCTACCCAAACTCTATTGCAAAGTCTGTTCAAGCTCAAGCTCCTAGGCCCTCTCAAATATTTCCTTGGACTTGAAATTGCCACCTCCTCCAAAGGAATTCATCTCTGCCAGAGAAAGTACACTGTCAATTTGCTGACTGATACAGGTTTTCTCCATTGTAAACCTTTGCCCACTCCTATGGACAGCAACTTGAAACTCAGTGACACAGAGGGAGAGCTCCTTGAAGATCCTTCTTAATATAGGCGTTTGATTGGGAGATTGATGTATCTCACCATTTCCAGACCAGATATACTGTTTGCTGTCAACAAACCCAGTCAGTACATGACATCTCCAAGAGCACCACACCTACAGGCAGTTCATCATGTCCTGCAATATCTGAAATCAAGCCCAGGTCAAGGGCTGTTGTTCTCTTCCAGACCTTCTCTGTCCCTGTCAGCTTATGCAGATGCTGACTGGGGCAGTTGTACATCTACTAGAAGGTCAACTACAAGTTTTTGTATCTTCATTAGAGAGTCATTGGTCACATGGAAGTCAAAGAAACAGCCAACTGTGTCAAGATCATCTGCAGAGGCCGAATACAGAGCTCTTGCTCTATTAACCACTGAACTTCTGTGGCTGAAACAGTTGCTCAGAACATTTCACATTGAAACACCTACTTGCAAGGTCTTTTGTGATAGCAAGTCAGCTATCCAACTTGCAAGCAATCCATCCTTGAATGAGAGGTCCAAACACATTGATATAGATGTTCATTTCATACGAGAGCACGTCAATAGCAAGTTTATCAACCTGTTCCATGTCTCCACAAAACACCAGTTGGCAGATCCCTTTACAAAAGCTCTACCTAAGCCTCTCTTTGCTAGTCTTCTTTCCAAGTTAGGCATCTTCAATTTGTATGCTCAAAATTGAGGGGGAGTATTAGAGCAATGTATATTTGTTTATATGTACAGCTTATTTAACCACAGTTAAGTTAGCTAACAGTAGAGAAATTAGTTGGATAATTCCCTGCAGTTATCTCTTGTAATGCAGTTGGATATATATTCTGTAACTGTTGATTATTCCAGTTAGTTGGATCATAATAAAAATTGAGTTTCACTTTCTCTATTTTGGTCCTTCTCTTAGGTCACCATTTCTGGTTCCTCAAACTTAATAGGTTTCAAAGCTGAATTCGAAATTGGGAGTTGTGTGGGTGCCTAGGATCGATTTGGTGGAGCTTAGGAACCTCATTGCATTCCAAACTTGGATTCACACCTCTAAACTTGTGAGTTCTTTGCCCTAGGGTTTTATGTTTATGTGTTTTGATTGAAGTATTGAGTTAATTCTAGAATGTATGACATGCATGTGGTGTTTGGAATCATGTTGATGTGTCATTTACTTAGAACTCATGTTGTGCTGAAATGTGAGGTTCTAAGTGTTGTTCAATATTTTGTATTAATGATTAAGATGAAATTGTGTGCAAATTGAGTGTGTTCAGTCATGGTTTAATGAATATGAGCTGTGGGATTAAGTTAATATTGGATAGGAGAAAGTTTGGTACCAAAAGAATAGACTTTTACATGTGAAAAAAAAAACTTTTCTGGACTGTGCAGGGAACACGCCACGTGCGCCCTGGGGCCCGGTCCGCGTTGGTGCCACTGCAAGTGAAATTTGCTCACTCTTTAGGTGGCCCAGACCGTGCGACTAGGAGGCCCGGTCTGTGCGGCCCATTCTGTCACCCCCTCCCAATTTACTTCAAATTCACTCCTTTTCGGTACCAATGATTTCCCATCCCTATTCTTAACCTAATCCAAGGTATTTTAATTGTATTTGAACAATTGCGAAGCATGTTTGATATGCAATCAATGAAGTTTCTAGTTTATGGTTAACAACATGAATCGAATAGTATTTTATCGAGTGAGAAAAGAACCAAAAGTTTAAGTAATTACATAAAACACCATGAGGATGACGATCCCAAGCTAAGAGCATACTTGGTAAAGGGAAGTGATGATCCCTAAGCCACGGCCCAGAATAAGTTGAATCGGCAATAGCTATTGTCGGGTGGGTTCTCCGGGGGAATTGTGTAGTAATTACCCGAGGTTGTGCTAAGATAAGAGAAAAGATAAGTAAAACACCAAGAGTTTAAGGTAAGGTGTCTCGAAAGAACTCATTGAGATTGTATCTCATTGTTTATTATGTGGTGTATTACAAATGAGCAGGGCAAGTCCAAGTAAACTGAGAAGAAGTAGCCGCTGAACTGGGTTAAAAGAAGTTAAAGGATCCTTAGGGATCAAGATTATGTTTGCTTAGTCTACCCTAGAATTGTTATATGTATTATTATGAAATTTTCACCTTTGATTATGTAATCAAAGTTATTGTAATATGTAAACCGTACTTTCGGATTTGAACAAGTTGTTAAGTAATGACTCATGTTGAACTGATATCAATTATGTCATTAAGTTTTCCTTTTGGTATTTATACCTTTTGGAGTAAGTTATGATGGTTTATTCCGTCAAGATATGTTATGTTCAATCCTTAAGTAGGTTTAGATCTCTGATTATTACTAACTGTTAAGATTCTCGTTATTTCTTCCGATGTTGAAATATTTAGGATGTTACATCGACAGTCAAATCTGACGGTAATGTTCTCGCTAACATTTGGCATTTCCCTCACTCAGTATCAACGTCCACATTCGTCGGTAATGCTTGTTTTAGCGACATGCATGGTCGTGGTCCGTCAGTAATTAGCATTTTTCTTGTAGTGCAATACCTAGGAACTAATGATGCGCTACGCCGTACATTAACTGTGATTGTGACTCAACCGAACCCAAAAAAAATCTCAATGAAGATAATAGTTAGCTTTGAAGACTTTAGAAACAATAACATCTGAATTGTTTAGAATTACCATCCTTGTTTTCCTAGCATGGCTATGTTAAAGCCATAGAGATGACGAAATTCCATACCTCCATTCTCCCTTTTCATAATAAGTTTCTCCTAGTTCAATCAGTTGATTTCTCTTCCTTGGGTTCGTCTCGAACCCCACCAAAAAGAATTGATCATACGCTCGAGCTTCTCTCTCAATGTTGAAGGGAGCATAAAAGTACTAATTCAATAAAAAGGAATCACTTGGACAACAGACTTCACTAAGACTTCTTTACCTTGCCTTAAATAACTGCTTTCCAAACCAATTATGAATTTTCCTTCGAAATCTATTTCGAAGATAAAAGTCATAGATATATTAAAATATGAAAAGCTAATTTTTCTATCAATTGCAACGGTTGATATTCTTTATCTAGAGGAATCAAATCTTAATTAAATCCTTTATTAACAAGTCAAAATTAAATTCAAATTACTCTCAGTCCTAATTAATATTATTACTATATTATACTGAATTTTGATTCATGAAATATTCAATTGCATGAACACGAGAATCTTCCTAATCCATGATGCTTGATACTTTTTTGGTGTGAGACCATGATGCATGATATGAAAATGAACAACTCTGTACTTATCATATTCTAAAAATATTACTTCACTTTTTTTGACACAGACATTACTTTACTTTTAATAATAAAAAAACATGACATTTTAGAAAATATGGTATTTTGGTATAAATTGGATATCCTCTGCGCGTAATTACAGAGACTAATCTCTTGAGTCGGGTAGAACCACAATGGGTGGCAAAGTTCTCCCTCAAGAGATTTAACACTCTTACATACTCTTACCACTTGGCTAAGCTAGAAGATACCCTACCGGCATGACCAAGTGTTCATCCAAAGTGCTCTTGGGTATGATAAAGGAACAGAATCATGCTATAATTTTAATATTATATAAATATAAACTAATTAGAACCTACAACCCCCCACGTTAGTCCAATGATTTCTTTTTTATTTAACAACTAGTAGGATATCCGTGCATACGCACGGGTGCTGTCGTGTTATTTTTATGAATGAATTTAGACAGTATTTAAATAGTTTGACATTACCCCGTGAAAATAGAGACAAATTTAAAGTAGATAAAAAAGGAGTTTCAAATTAAAAATAGATAAATATTAAAATCTAAAAATGTAAAAGTATCATTTAAAAACAATACATGCATTTATCCCGTGTTTTTTTATATATCAGTGAAGTGTTCTTTTATAAATCAGTGTTGTTATCCCGTGTTTTTTTATATATTAGTGCAGCTATCCCGTGTTTATATATATATATATATATATATATATATATATATATATATATATATATATATCATTGCAGTTATACCCGTATTTTTTTATATATCAGTGCAGTTATCTCGTGTTTTTTATGTATCAGTGCAGTTATCTCATAGTTTCAATTGATTATTTGAGTTGATTAGTAGATTATAGTAGATAGTAAAAGATAGATAGTAGATTATTAATAAGAAATATTTATCCGTGTTTTTTTATATATCAGTAACAATTATTTGTCATTCTTTTGGTATTAGTACCAAATATTTGTCCCATGTGTTTTAAATATTAATCAGTTTAAATAGTCATTAAGTCTTCTTCTTTTATTAGATAGTAGGTTCATAGTAATTTTCAAAAATTATAATTATCAATGGCAAATATTAATCCCGTGTTTTTTATATATCACTGCAGTTATCCCTTGTTTTGTATATATCAGTGCAGTTATCTGGTAGTTTCATTTGATTATTTTAGTTGATTAATAGATTATAGTAGATAGTAATTTTGTTAGATAGTAGATTATCAATAAGAAATAATTGTTTTAAATATTAATTAGTCTTCTTGTTTTTTAGATAGTAGGTTTGTAGTAGTAGTCTTCAAAAAATTTAATTATCAATGACAAATATTAATATCGTGTTTTTTTTCCATATATTAGTGCAGTTATCCCGTGTTTTATATATATCAGTGCAGTTATCTAGTAGTTTCAATTGATTATTTTAGTTGATTAGTAGATTATAGTAGATAGTAAAAGAGAGATAGTAGATTATCAATAAGAAATATTTTTCTTAAATATTAATCAGTAGTTGAAATAGTCATTAAATATTATTGTTTTTTAGATAGTAGGTTTATAGTAGTCTTCAAAATTTTTAATTATCAATGACAAATATAAATCCTGTGTTTATATATATATATATATATATATATATATATATATATCAGTAGTTGATTAGTAGATTATAGTAGATAGTAAAAGACAGATAGTAGATTATCAATAAGAAATAACTATCCCATGTTTTTTTATATATCAGTAACAATTATTTGTCCTTTTTTAATTAGGTATTAGTGACAAATATTGTCACGTGAGTTTTAAATATTAATCAGTTTAAATAGTCATTAAGCCTTCTTATTTTTTTAGATAGTAGATTTATTGTAGTTTTCAAAAATTATAATTATCAATGGTAAATATTAATCTCGTGTTTTTTATATATCACTGCAGTTATCCCGTGTTTTTTATATATCAGTGCAGTTATCTCGTAGTTTCGATTGATTATTTTAGTTGATTAGTAGATTATAGTAGATAGTAAAAGTTAGATATTAGATTATCAATAAGAAATATTTGTTTTAAATATTAATTACTAATTTACATAGTCATTAAGTCTTCTTATTTTTTAGATAGTAGGTTTGTAGTAGTAGTCTTCAAAAAATTTAATTATCAGTGACAAATATTAATCTCGTGTTTTTTTTCATATATCAGTGGAGTTATCCCGTGTTTTTTTTTATATATCAATGCAGTTATTTCGTAATTTCAATTGATTATTTTAGGTTATTAGTATATTGTAGTAGATAGTAAAGAAGAGATAGTAGATTATCAATAAGAAATATCTGTTTTAAATATTAATCAGTAGTTTAAATAGTCTTTAAATATTATTGTTTTTAGATAGTAGGTTTATAGTAGTCTTCAAAAATATTAATTATCAATGACAAATATTAATCTTGTGTTTTTTTGTATATCAGTGCAGTTATCCCGTGATTTTTATATATCATTGCAGTTATCTCGTAGTTTCAATTGATTTCTTTAGTTGATTATAATAGATATTAAAAGATAGGTAGTAGATTATCAATAAGAGGTGTTAGTAGATTATCAATAAGAGTGTAAACAGATTTCGGAGAGAAAAATTAAAATTTTAAGGTGATAGTTTTGTTTTGTTTTTTAGTGTGACTCATTTACATTTTTATAGGTAATTTGAATAGAGTAGTGTTTGTATAAATTTAGAAATCTAATCTAATATCTATTTATACAAATTTGGATCTCTTATTAATAAGACACATATCTAATTTAAGGGTAAAAATGTCATTACACTCTTTTTTTTCTCTTTCTTCTTACACTCTCTTTCTTACTTTTCACTTTTCTCTTACACTCTCTTTCTTCCTTTTTTCTCTTTCTTCTAACACTATCTTTTCTCCTTTTCACTTTTCTCTTACACTCTCTTTCTTCCTTTTTTTCTTTTTACATTTTTATAGGTAATTTGAATAGAGTAGTGTTTGTATAAATTTAGAAATTTAGTTAAAAAAATTAAAGTGAAGTGATAAAAGAAAGAGAATAATTATTTATGGAAAAATTAAAAGTAAAGTAAAAAGAAAAAAAGGAAGAAAAGATGAGAAAACAATTACACAGAAAGCTTTATAGAAGACTTTACAATGGAAATAAGCTTTCAAGAAAAACTTATACTATACCCGTGCATCCGCACGGGCCGATCACGTTACGTCATACGATTACCTCAAATAGAAACGTTAGTTTGAAATCTCATTAATCTAAAATCAATTGTAAAATATAGATGATGACTTGCATACGGACAGGTGCTGTCGTGTTCTTTTTAGGAATGAATTTAGACAGTATTTAAATAGTCTTAACATTACCCCGTGAAAATAAAGAAAAATTTAAAGTATATAAAAAAGGAGTTTCAAATAAAAAAATGATAAATATTAAAACTAAAAATGTAAAAGTATCATTTAAAAACAATATGTGCATTTATCCCGTGTGTTTTTATATATCAGTGTCGTGTTTTTTTATATATCAGTGTTGTTATCCCATGTTTTTTTATATATCAGTGCAACTATCCCGTGTTTTTATATATATCATTGCAATTATCCCCGTATTTTTTTATATATCAGTGCAGTTGTCCAGTGTTTTTTTATGTATCAGTGCAGTTATCTCATAGTTTCAATTGATTATTTGAGTTGATTAGTAGATTATTGTAGATAGGGAAAGATAGATAGTAGATTATCAATAACAAATATTTATCCCGTGTTTTTTTTATATATCAGTAATAATTATTTGTCCTTTTTTAGGTATTAGTGACAAATATTTGTCGCGTGTGTTTTAAATATTAATCAGTTTAAATAGTCATTAAGCTTTCTTGTTTTTTTAGATAGTAGTTTTCAAAAACTATAATTATCAATGGAAAATATTAATCCCGTGTTTTTTTAAATATCACTGCAGTTATCCCCGTGTTTTTTATATATCTGTGCAATTATCTAGTAGTTTCAATTGATTATTTTAGTTGATAGTAGATTATAGTAGATAGTAAATTTGTTAGATGGTAGATTATCAATAAGAAATAATTGTTTGAAATATTAATTAGTAATTTAAATAGTTATTAAGCCTGCTTATTTTTTAGATAGTAGGTTTGTAGTAGTAGGTTTCAAAAAATTTAATTATCAATGACAAATATTAATCTCGTGTTTTTTTTATATATCAGTGCAGTTATCTCGTAGTTTCAATTAATTATTTTAGTTGATTAATAGATTATAGTAAATAGTAAAAGAGAGATAGTAGATTATCAATAAAAAATATTTATTTTAAATATTAATCAATAGTTTAAATAGTCATTAAATATTATTGTTTTTTAGATAGTAGGTTTATAGTAGTCTTCCAAAAATTTAATTATCAATGACAAATATTAATCATTTGTCTTTTTATATATTTGTGTAGTTATCCCGTGTGTTTTTATATATCATTGCAGTTATCTCATAGTTTCAATTGATTATTTGAGTTGATTAGTAGATTATTGCAGTTATCCCGTATTTTTATATTAGATTATTTGAGTTGATTAGTAGATTATAGTAGATTATAGTAGATTATTGCAGTTATCACGTGTTTTTTTAGATAGTAGTTTTATAGTAGTTTTCCAAAATTATAATTATCAATGGTAAATATTAATTATAAATTGTCAAAAAAAATTATAAATATCAATGGTAAATATTAATCCCGTGTTTTTTTATATATCACTACAGTTATCCCGTGTTTTTTATTTAACAGTGCAGTTATCTCGTAGTTTCAATTGATTATTTTAGTTGATTAGTAGATTATAGTAGATAATAAAAGTTAGATATTAGATTATCAATAAGAGATATTTGTTTTAAATATTAATTACTAATTCAAATAGTCATTAAGTCTTCTTATTTTTTAGATAGTAGGTTTATAGTAGTAGTCTTCAAATTTTTTAATTAAAGTAGTGTTTGTATAAATTTAGAAATTTAGTTAAAAGAATTAAAGTGAAGTGATAAGAGAAAAAGAATAATTATTTATGGGGAAAGAGAGTGTAAGAAGAAAGAGAAAAAAGGAACAAAGAGAGTGTAAGAGAAAAGTGAAAAGTAAAGATGAGAAAAGACATTATTGGGAAAAATGAAAAAAAAATTAGTTAGTGTTCCATAAAAAGACATTAATATCCTTTGTTGTTGTATTAGAAAGAATAGGTGGCAATTAGTGAAGGAGGCTAATTATGGTACTTCATAGGTAGTGTATTAGTATAAATAGATATTAGATTGTCAAACAAAAAATAAACAATTTTAGGGACACATGAAACCTATTTTATGGCTACGTTATGCGCTATATGACATTTCAACAATTAAATAATATTAATATTAATCTTTTTAAGTTGACGAACACACATGGTTTGATCCTTCACGATTTATTATTACTAGAGTCTAGAGCGCCTTTGGTTTTGTTTATCTAAAAGCAAAGAAGTCTCAAAACAAACCCACGAATCGCTCCATTTTTTTCGTTCTTTCTTTTTAATAATATACTTTTCGTTCTTTAATTTGGAAAAGAATGTACACTTGAAGTATATATAATAAGTATATAACTTCTTGTCAAAAAAAAGAAAGTATATAACTTCTGGTCAAAAAAAAGTATATATCTTATCAGCCCAATCAAATTTAATGCTTCTGATTAAAGGATATGTAATGCACGACCTGTTAGGCAAAAGTTGAAAATTTATCCCTAAAACTTAGTTCAACCGACAAATACTGAAATTTTTAAGGTGGATATTATGTTCTGAGCTCAAACTTGAGATTTTTACAGTTGTATGTATAAGTTTCAAATGACACTTACCACTTCGTATACGGACAAAAAGATTGAAAATTTATCGGATAAAACATTTTTAAAACATGTTATAATTATATTATTTAAAAAAAATTACACATTACGTTTTCAACTTATTCTCACAAAACGTATGAATTGTCATTGCGATGAATATTATCTACTGTCATCACACTGTTGGTTTTTTTTTTTATAAGCAATGGAATTAAAATTAGGCACAAGGGGTGCCCTAACCCTTACAAGAGGTGTCCGGGGGGCCTCGTTAAAAACTCCAAGGGCCAAAACCCTGTGGGAAAAAGACCCGAGGAGAAAAGAGTACCCCAAATATATTATTACAATAGTGATAGACACCCCAATGGACAATTCATCCAATCACTAAAATTACAACATAAATTGTTACCCCTTCTAGCTATAAACCAACCCCAGGACAGTTGTTTAATACAGTTAACAATTGAGGCTTCACTTATAGGAACCCCTTCGAACAAAACCCGATTTCTTGCTTGCCAAATTGACCAAATCGCAGCCATCCATATACTATATTTTGCCCTCTTTAATTTCCAACCTTTAACCCTTAAACCAAACGCCCTGAAGAGAGAATTAACTTCACATTCCACCACATCTTCCAGCCCCATCCAACGCATGATAGTACTCCAAACACCCTGAGAAATTCTGCAGCAACAGAAGATATGATTAACAGACTCCTCAGCTTCAAAACAGAGTGCACAGCACATCTCATGAGTGCTTGTCACGATCCCTCTTTTTGCAAGGAGGTCTCGGGTAGGTAATCTGCAAATTAACACCTTCCACGCATGAATTATCGCCTTCGTCGGGACATCGCACTTCCACAATTTTGCGCAATTTTCGACGATTTCCCTACTCATTGAGCTGATTGTACCTGCAGAAAACATACACAGCCAGCTATAGCACGATTTGACAGTAAATTTTTTCATACTTTCTATGACCCAGACCCATCGATCTTCTTTATTGTTGTTTAAGATATTATCCTGCAGAATTGTTATTAGCATATCAGCTTGTTCATTATCAACAGCTCTACAATCTTCAAAAGCATTCCAATTCCATTCCCATTTATCATCTATCCAATTGCCCATTTCTGCAACATTCACATTCTTCAAACTAGATGCTTGATATATGGCTGGAAATAGCACAGAAAAGGCTATCGGTCCACACCATTTTCCATTCCAAAACTTTGTTTTATCCCCTCTTCCAACTTGTAATTTTGAGATGCTATTAAACCATAAAGGATCTTGTGTATAGTCTGTCCCTAATGTGTTTATATCCCGCCACAACAGTGAAGAATTTTTGAGACTTTGTTGAGATGCTTCGCAATCATACCACTTACTTAAAATACCGTATCTACTAACTAGAATTTGGTGCCACAGTCTATTGCTTCCTATCAAACATTTCCATCTCCATTTACTTAACAAGGCAACATTGAAGGCTTCTAAATTTTTGATTCCAAGACCACCCTTTTCTTTCGGTAGACATACCACACTCCATTTAACCAAAGCCATCTTCTTTGTTTCTTCGTTCCCCCCCCCCCCCCCCACAAAAACTGTCGTTGTAATCTAACAATCTCCTTAATCACCTTTTTAGGAGCCTTATAGAATGAAAAGAAGTAAAGAGGGAGTGCCGATAATACCGAATTAATCAACGTAGCCCTTCCACCAATTGATAGTTGTTTACTTCTCCAAATTGATAACTTGCCTCTAACCGCTTTCAACACTGGTTCCCATGTGCTTGCTCTTCTTGGATTGGCACCAACCGGGACACCAAGGAATTTAAACGGAATACATCCAATTCTACACGCCAAGAAGGAGGACGCGCACCGGAGGACCCTCTCCTCAATATTGACTCCAAACACATTACTCTTAGCAAAGTTAATTTTCAAGCCCGAGCAAAGCTCGAAACTTCGAAGAATAGCTTTCAAACACCATAAATTCTTCATCTCGCCATCACAAAAAACCATAGTGTCATCCGCAAATTGTAAGAGAGAAATAGTTACCTCATTCGACACCGGGAACCCCTTAAAGAAATTACCTTCTTCCGCTTTACGAAATAAACCGGCCAATCCCTCCGCAACAATCAAGAACAAAAATGGGGCAAGTGGATCCCCTTGTTTGATACCCTTGGTAGCGGAGAATTCACTTGATGGTAAATAAATTAAAAAGTATTAATACTTCCTGGTGGAGTTTTTATCAAAATCTTAAGAGGCCTAAAAGTTAAATTGTATTGATAAAATATGTAATATCATGATTTGTTACTATGAACTATGTAGCCCAGATACGAGATACGACATGATATACGGGAAAATTTTGAAAACCAAGATACGATACGGCGGGGATACTTCAATAAAAAATTAAATTAAAAATAAAAATATATAAAATATAACTAAATATATTTCACTTTACTAATTGACAATTGCTTATAATATTCAATAGATATGATCACACTTACAAAAAAGATACTTGTTATTATATATTTATTTTATTTTTATAAAAATTAGTATTTTAGATATTATTTATTTTTAAAAAAAAAATTTTGACCAATTATTTTAAAAATTATTTTGAGCTATGGAGGTGTTAAAATAATAGTTGTAGTGAAATTGGGCTTTGAATATGAATTAAAATGAGGATTTGAGTCTTTTTATTGATACAACTCTATGTTTTACTTTCTGCACCCCCCTGTCACTTACACAAACCAGTCTAGCAACTCATACTCAACCCACTCATGTAGCCCACGACGCACTGGACCCCAACCCGACCCGGAACAGTCTTCTTCTTCCTTCAACTCTGCAACACACGACACCCTAACGAAGCTCTCCCTCTCCCACGCATTTTTCATCCACGAGCCAAGGCCAAGTCCCAAACACCACGACCCCACACGAAAAAACCTCCTGATCAAGATTCTGACCTTAGTTTTCGCAACCAGAGCCTCCCTGCCTCGCGAATCTCTCCATTCGTTTCAGCCTTCGCGAACTATGGTGGCACCTCCTAGACGACGCGATTCTGGCACAACAGCCACCATGTTTCGCCTACCTGATCCCTCCCGGGAGCTTTCCCATTGGCTATGGAGGGTGGGTCGCATCGGTTCTGCACCTGTGCTTTGCTTTGAAGGAGTTCGATTCTCAGCAGCTATGGAGCATCCGCGGCCTATCTTGTGTTTACGCCGTATCCCGCATCCGTATTTGCTAATGGCGCCGTATCCCCAACGTGTCCCTCACGTATCCGGTAAGTATCCAATCTTTTTTTAACTTAAAAATAAATATAAATTCCAGGATACTCCTTGGATACGTATCTGTCACGTATCGGTATCGGATACGTGTCAAATACGGGTACTTGGTCATTTTTGGAGTATCGGGGCTTCAGAGACTATGAAAGATAATACATTGATAAAGATATGATGCTTAATATGTTAATAAGAAATATGGTGCTCAAAAGAATCATACCATAAGATAAGTACAAAAAGGAAAAAGTTCGAAATATAATTACATTTCAGGCTAGTTCTTTGAGCGACTTGAAATCACAAATAATTAAACTTGAACAAATATTTGCAGCAATTCCCCTTACTATCAAGCTATTTGACAGAAACTCGGCTTCCATATTGTTTGTTAACCTAGTCTTAATAATTTTTCATTGCTAAAAAATACTATTCAATTTGTAGCCGTAGAAACCAGAAAAGTAATGAACTTCTCAAGTGTTGTTGCTACCAAACATGCACACAACTCCTGTATAGTTGATAAATTCTTCAAATTTGATTCTTCACAAGGATGGTGAATGAAATGTTGATGTTGAAACTCCAAATTAATCTTCTCCCGCTCATTGAAATCCATTAGATAATATTTCTATTGAATTTTAATCAAAATCCTAAACCAACCATTTAATTACAACAGCTACATAATTTTTAAATTCAAAACTAGCCGTTAGGAGGTAGTGAAATTAAGTGTCCATAGAGTCCTTAATTACAAACAGTTAAGTTTGTTAAGCTAGGTAAGTTTGTTAGAAACAAATCAAGTTAATTAACAGCTTATAGCCGTTGGAAGTATCTGTATAAATAGTCCTAGTCTTTGTACATATTACATACAGTTGAATAAAAATTTACAAGTTCTTTTTCATTACCCTAAGCGTGTACTATTTTCTTCTTGTTCCCATCTTCTTCACCCTTGCGTTTCTGAGTGTGCAGCTTCTTCAACAAGTGGTTGACAGAACTTGCAAAAGAGAGAAAACAAGGGTTAGTAAAGAGTTTCAGTGACTGAAACAAAAGAAAGGAAATAAACACAGAGAGGGAGTGTGAAATTTACCTCTGTGGTCTTAAGGAAGATCCACAGGTTCGTTGCTTCAAGTGTTCATCAAGAACACGCATTCAGAAGTTGCAAAAACAAGTAAAACAAGTTAGGGTTTGCTTGTTAACAAAGAACTTAAAAGTAAAACACAAGGTTATAGGTGTTTTACCTTCGGTGGTACTTGCAATCTCTTCGTGTGATACTCGTGTATCTGAAACAAAGAAAAACTAAGTTAGGGTTTTCTGGGTTTCTCAATAAATCAAGAAAACAGAGTGAGGGTGAGTGAATATACCTTCGTTCTGTGTTTGCTTGCTTGTACGTTCATTCATCTCAACATTTTCTTACATGCAAGCACATCAAACCAACAGAATCAGTTTTGAGAAGAAGAGAAGTTTAAATAACAAATTAAACGCACAAAGTAAAGGGTTTCGTGATTTACCTTTTGGTGAGTATTGGAGAAGCAAGTTTGAAGCTTCTCACATCTTCAATCATCAAGAATCTTCATCAGAAATCAAACCCTAGCAGAGCTAGGTTTGAGAGAAGAAGGAGAGAACGTCGGAGTTTCAAGATAGAGAGAGAGAGAGAGAGAGAGAGAGAGAGAGAGAGAGAGAGAAAATCTTGAAAAACTGACTGATACTTAGGGTTTGGAAATATATAGTACGGGTTTGCAATCGAGTCCGTGTTTACCCGTGTAAAGATCCGTTGGGTTCTGCTTTAACCCGTTTCTTCAATTGGGTTTGGTCAAGTTGGACTGGGCCTGTGTTCTGGGTTTGTTTTCTAATATTTTCACCCCCTGCAATTGAGAAATACACACCTAGTTAGAAAAATCAACATGGTATCTCAGAAATATGGTACTTGGATTCTGCTTGTTCTAACCATTTGACAGGGAACAAGGAATGGTTAGTTGACTTCAACCCTAACAAAAGGACAACTATCAGGTGTGCTTCTAACAAATCTATCCAGGCTGAAGGTATGGGAAATATACTGTATAGGAAAGATGATGGATAGGCAGTATTAATACATGATGTTTATTATGTGCCTGGAATTAGCTGTAACCTAATTAGTTTAGGACAGTTAATTGAGAAGGGTTTCTCTGTCATAATGTAGGACTTAAAACTTAAGGTGTATGACAAAAATGATAGGCTGATACTAACATCTCCCTTAGCCAAAAACAAGACCTTCAAAACCGGTATTAGCACTATAGAGGCAGAATGCCTCAGTGCCACTACTAATTCTGAAGGTATGCTTTGGCATAGGAGGCTAGGACATTTAAACTTTAGGAGTCTCACTAACCTAAGTTCTAAGGAGCTAGTTAAAGGGCTGCCTAAGTTTGAAATGCCTGTTAGTACTTGTACCACATGTTTATTAGGAAAAAAACCTAGGAAGATGTTTAAGACAAAAATGGAACATAGGTCTAAATGTCTTCTACATGTTGTCTATTCTGATATATGTATTCCTTTTGATGTGTTATCAATGGGTGGTAACAAATATTTTTTGTCTTTTATAGATGAGTTTTCAAGAAAACTCTGGGTATACCTAATCAAGACTAAGGATGAAGCCTTGACAAAGTTTAAAGAGTTCAAAACTATGGCTGAAAGGCAATGTGGTAAACAATTGAAGATCCTAAGAACAAATGGTGGAGGAGAGTATACTTCAAAAGATTTTGAAGAATACTGCACTAGTCAAGGGATTGTTCACGAGGTAACTTCTCCTTACACCCCACAACACAATGGGATGGCAGAGAAAAGAAACAGATCTATCCTAGATATGGCTAGGAGTATGGTCAAACTTAAGAAGCTACCTAACAAGCTGGGAGAAGCAGTCACCACTGCAGCTTACTTACTAAACAGATGTCGAACAAGAGGACTGGAAGACAAAGTACCTAAAGAGATATGGACAGGGGATATAAGGCTAGTGTGAGTCATCTAAGAGTGTCTGGCTCCCTATGCTACTGTCACATACCTGACCCTAAGAGAAAGAAGCTTGAAGACAAAAGCAAGCCTCTTATCTTAGTGGGATAACACCCTACTGGTGCATGCTTATAGGCTGCTCAATCCATTGAACAACAAGATTGAGATCTCTAGGGATGTAACCATAGTTTTAAAAACCGGCTCGGCCCGACCGGTCGAACCGGGAACCGGGGGGTAACCGGTTCGGTTTGCGTTACGGATCGGTAATGTCATGACTCGTAGTAACCCGGCCGGTTTTAGCGAAACTCGGTGACTCGACGGGTTTGCTAAAACCGGACCGGTTTTTGCACGTTTTTAAAAGAGACCCAAAACCCTCAACAAAATGACATTAGTGGGGTTTGAACCCCCGACCTATTGAAAGCAAATGATGAGCGCTACCATCAGGCTACCAATCTTATTGAGGATATTGTTTAATTCAAATATATATAATTGGTACCTCTTTTCCTAAAAGTCAAGTACGCTCATCCTCATGGCATTAGCTTGTAATATTAATATTATGTTTCAACAAACTTATTTAATATTAAGTATTTTTTTAAAGATTTATTTAATATTAAGTTGTTAACTTATGAAATTTGTTCTAAATATTTATTGAAGCATGATATGGACTTTTAAAATTCATTTAATATATACCAAGCAAATAAAAATAAAATAGGCATGGTGTGTAATTTTAGCAAATTAAGTTTTACAAGTATGAAATATATAGGTCCTGAAAATTCGGGAATTTTTTATATTTTAGTAGATATAAAATAAACATAGTTATTAATTTTACAGGGACGAAATTTATATTATATACTATATAGGTATTGAAAATTCTCGAAATAGAGACCGGGTCCGAGTCATGCGGTCCCGGTTTTGGTCATGCGGTTCAACTGTCGACCCCTCGGTCCGACCCTTGACCCAGTGACCCGATACCTTCACCGAGTCGGTCACCGGTCCGAGTTTTAAAACATTGGATGTAACAGTCCTGGAAAATGATCACTGGGACTGGGAAAAGAATGAGCAAGTGTGCTCAGACAGTCCTATTACATTGGAAGATACTACTGAAGCTGCACCAGAAACTCATCATCAACTAAATGATGATGAAACTGATGAGGAAGGACCTATTCTACCAGAAACAGATCCTGAGAATGAGGTTTCTGAGGCTGGTTCACCAGAACCAGCTCCTATTGAGACTGTTTTGCCTAGAGGGCAAAGATTGAGACAACCTCCAAGGAGGTTAGCAGAATATGAGCTTTTCAATGATGGAGAAGTGAATGAGGAAGGTGATCTCATCCACTTTTCCATGATGGCAGACTCAGAACCTGTGACCTACCTAGAGGCTCTAAAAAGCAAAGAATGGAAGCAGGCTATGTTGGAAGAGCTGCATTCCATTGAGAAAAATAAGACTTGGACACTTATACAGTTATCTAAGGGTAAGAAAGCTATAAGTGTTAAGTGGGTGTTCAAGTTAAAATTGGATCCTAATGGCAAGGTAGTCAAGCATGAAGCTAAACTAGTGGCTAGAGGGTTCCAACAAAAAGAAGGTATTGATTATACTGAGGTGTTTTCTCCTGTAGCTAGGCATGAGACTATTAGGTTAGTCACTGCCTTAGCTTGCAGCAGAAACTGGGAGCTATTTCACATGGATGTGAAATCAGCTTTCTTAAATGGACCTTTGGAATAGACTGTGTACATAGCACAGCCTCCTGGCTTTGTGAAAAAGGGTAAGGAAAACATGGTTTTCCACCTACACAAAGTTTTGCATGGTTTGAAACAGGCACCTAAAGCCTGGAACAAAAGGATAGATTCCTTCTTTGTTCAAAATGGGTTTTCTAGGTGTGCTACTGAGTATGGAATCTATGTGAAGGGAGACATTCAAACATATCTCTTGGTGGTTTGCTTGTATGTTAATAGCATGTTGGTCACTGGCAGTTGCTCTAAAGAGGTTACAAATTTTAAACTAAGTATGAAAAAAGAGTTTGAAATGACTGATTTGGGAAAGCTAACCTATTTTTTGGGTTTAGAGTTCCTAAGAGTTGAAGAGGGCATAATACTTCTGTCATACCCCAATTTTGTCCGGCTTAGGTCAAAACCCTAATTTTCCACAAAAAATAAATAAATTGAAGAGCGAAGAGCCTTATGCACTGCATTTCGGATCCTAGAAGGCATTCCAAGGGTCTTGAAATCATTTTTAGGGTTGGAACGCATTTTTCGGGCAAATTAGGGTTTTAGAGTCAAAAAGGGTATTTTGGTCATTTATAACGGTTTTTTTTTCTCTCGCTTTCAAAAAGGCTCAAAAATATGTATAATTAAAAATAGAAATCTGAAATCAAAATATAAAAATGAATACCAAAATAATATTGGATGCTTATTGTATTTTTAGAATTAGGGCTAATTCCTTTTAGGTGCTTTTTGCTTTTATCCATTTTTGACTAAAGTAAGCACTAGTTTTGCAAGCAAACTACCTCCCTCACTCCATCCTCATGCTCCACACCACCCCTCACTTCAGCCCCCATCAAGTGCACATCACAAAAGCCTTTCATCATGACAAGCACACCTTTGAGTCTAATAACATTCAATACACAACATATTTTTACCTTCCTTCTCTCTACACCACTAAATACACACTAATTTCTTTACCTCCCTCACTCCATCCTCATGCTCCACACCACCCCTCACTTCAGCCCCCATCAAGTGCACATCACAAAAGCCTTTCATCATGACAAGCACACCTTTGAGTCCAATAACATTCAATACACAACATATTTTTTACCTTCCTTCTATCCACACCACTAAATACACACTAATTTCTTTACTTCCCTCTCACAACTTTAAACCCATTGGATCTTTGAAATTCAATAAGAACAACTCACTCCTCTCCTCCCAAAAAGGTCCAAGAAATTCGTAGCCTCTCCTCTCCCTCACTTCCTCTTGTTTTTCTTTCATCTAAAAGGAACCTTCCCATTTCTCCTACACCAAGAAAAAAACCCTAGCACACCAAAAACCTCCCCTTTTCTCTCCCAAAACCGTGGCCTCCCCACTCCCTTCCTTCATCCATTTTTGATTTCCTCTTCACCCCAAACACCACCATCTCACTTCATTCTCATCTGTCTTTCATATATCTTCTCCATTTTCCATTCAAGATAAAACATCATCATCAAGGAAGGTTTTCATCAAGCTTTTTTTTTGGGGTTGGAGTTGAAGTTCCTTGGAGGTTCTTGTTGATTTGGTTTCTATTTTCTTCATCTCATTGCATTTTCTAGCTTGGATTTGAGGTAAAAACTTTCAAACCCTTGCATCATCTTCAACCTTTTTGCATTAAAACCCATTTTCCTCTTCACTTTGCATTTCACATATCATCATCATTTTGTTTAAAATGTAGCTTGTTGTTGTTGGTGAGAGGAGCCTTAAACACTATTGACAAGCACTTAGGGAGGCTTGGGTGTTTAAGGTGCCTCTCACTCTTGAATAAATGGAGTCATGTTGTTTTGTGTTGATTTTTTGCATTTGTTGTGAAGTAAAATTGTTGTTTCATGTGTTGCTTGGTTCGCATATCCTAGTAAAGTTAGCTTTAATTTGATTTTGTTGTTTCTCTTTGCTTGATAGGGCTTAATCATGTTGTAGATATTTGATTTTAGTGTTTTCATGCTTAGATACTTTGTTTAGGTTTGCAAATTTCTTTTCTCACATAGATTTCGCACAAAGTAAAGAGTTTGAGAATAAATGTTGATTTGGGGTCTTAGTGTTTAAGTTATGTGATTAATTGTTCCTAAATCTTGTTAGTATCTTTTGCTTGCTTGATTTTGGGAGTTTGATGAATAAATTTATGGTTTGACTATGTATTGGTTTCGCAAGTCATGAAGAATAAATAGAGTTTTTATATGTTTGCTTATTGTCTCAAGTTGATGATAGGCAATATGATTCTCACTTGTGCCTAGTGCACCTTGCCTAAAGTGATGAGGATTGTTCTATATGATTCAACCCTTTTAGTCTATATGTTGTTTAAGTTGATGATTGGCAAGAAGATTCACACTTGTACACTTGCGCACACTAATTTAAGTGTTGAGTATTGAACAAAGTGATTCAACATGCTTTGGTGTTTTGATTGTTAAGATGACTTGTTTGTTTAGGGTTTGCCAATGATCATGCTTGAGGCTACTCTTTTGAATTCATTTGCGCCTACCACTTCCTTGTCTACTCCCATGTGGAATCATTAATACTTAAATAGGCCCATTCCTCACATTGCATCTTCCACTAGATGTGCATTTAGATTCCCTTGCGTTTTGTAGAAATATTTGAGTATGGTTCTCGCCTAGCATCTTCCACTAGATGTGCATTTAGGTTCAATCTTGCCCACTCTTGTATTTTTGCTTAATGCCCAATTCAAGTTCCTTCTTTGCCTATTTATGTGTTGTGGTCTAACATGTGTAGTCTAGGCTAATATTTGCGCAAGAATTCAAATGAGATTGTTATTTGCCTAAGGATTCGATTTGCATTCATTGCTTTCTTTTCTAAATGGCCTAGCATGAAAATGGTGACTAGTGACAATCACCCATAACCTTTGTTAGTTTGGTTGTCCTAAGAGCCTAAATTTCAAAAAAAGGATGTTTTCATATGCATAAGCTACTTGTGATAATCGGCCATAACCTTTGTTAGTTTGATTATCATGAATGCTTTCAATTTCAAAAGATATTTTCGTAAGCATCAAAAGTCATAGCGAGTGTTAGTGATGATCACCCATAACCCTTGTTAGTTTGATCATCATGAGCGCCCCTCACTTTTCAAAACCAAAGCAAAAAGACTTTCACTTTCAAGGCTCGTTAGAACTACGTCGCTTTGATTCCCGTTTTGGGATACGTAGGAGCGAGTCACATTCTCGTCGAGCGCAACCATAAAAAGTTTAGCATTTGCATAACAAAAAGAAAAGAGTTATTTTAATAACAAAAAAGAGTCATTTTTGCAAACCAAGATCATTTTCAGAACAAAAACATTTTCCTTTCTAAAATCATTTTCAACCCATCGTCGCTAGTGGTTAATCAGAACCTTTTTTCGTCTAGCCATTGGCGGCGATGTCTTTTTCCCAAAAGAATAATAAATGATGATCCATTATAACCTTTGTTAGTTTGATCATCGTGCAAATCAATCTCTTTCGAAAATCACTTTCAAAAAAGATAATAAAAACGAGTTGTTATTGATAGTCCATCAGAACCTTTGTTCGTTTGACTAGCGGTACAACTCTCTTTTTGAGTATTTAGTGGTGATTCATCATAGCCTCTGCTAGTTTAATCATTCGCTAATGCCCGTCCTATTTCGAAAACTCACTAAAAAAGATAAAAAACAAAAACTTTTCAAAAAGACAAAAAAGAACTACGTAGCTTTGAGTTCTCCATCGCACCGGGAGATACGTAGGAGCGGGGCATGTCCCGTCAAGCGTTTTTTCTAAAAAAACCATTTTTCCCCCTTTTTCATAATAACTAAAGATTTTCATTAAGATTTTTTCAATAAGAAGTAGAGAGGCAAAATTAAGTATTTTCAAGTCAGCACACTAAAACCACACATTTAATTAAAGGTTCCTTCTCAGTAGAGAGGACGAGTGGGGTGCTAACACATTCCCTGCGCGTAACCGACCCCCGAACCCTATTCTCTAGTTTCGCAAGACCAATCACTTTCCAAAAAAGGTTTTCCTAATATTTTCCTTAATAAATATTGGTGGCGGTTTCATTGTCTTAGGAAAAGTTGTGAACGAGGAAGGTTCTCCCTCGGGGACTTTTTCGGGCGCAACAACTTCATCAAATGAAGTATGCCAAGGAAATTTTGACTAAGTTTGAGTTAATGCACTGTAATTCTGCTGCTAACCCAGCAGAAAGTAACCTAAGCAACAAAGATGAACACCAAGGGACAGAAATTGATCCCACCTATTATAGGCAGATCATTGGGTCTCTAACAATTTCAGTGCACGTAAGAATGTCCTACTGGGATTTTGTGACTCTGATTGGTGTGGAGACAAAATGCATAGGAGAAGCACTTCTGGATATGTGTTTGTGTTTCAAGGAGCCTCCATATCTTGGAGCTCCAAGAAACAGGCTATTGTGGCCTTATCATCATGTGAGGCAGAATATGTTTCTTCCTGTAATGATGCAACACAGGCAGCATGGCTTGAAACTCTAATGAAGGAGCTAAGGATTGATCTAACAGAAGTTCCTAAGCTCTACATGGACCACAAGTCAGCACTCAACCTAACCAAGAACCCTATCTCACACGGGAGGACAAAGCACATTGAAACTAGGTTTCACTATCTAAAAGACCATGTGTCTAAGGGTAATCTAGTGGTGGGCTATTGTTCTACAAAGGACCAAGTGGCTGATATTTTCACTAAGGCCTTAAAGGGTGAGGTCTTTACTAACCTACGAAGGCAACCAGGTGTTACTGCTTTCTAACTTAGAAGCAGTAACTTAAAAGCTATTATCTGAGAGCTTGTCTCAGATCATTCTATTTTTATGACTAGAACAGGGGTATGTTCTGTATTTTAGAGGTTGCCTATCTAGCTTTAGGTTTGTGATTAAGGGAGGATATTGGATTTTAAGAAAAATCCTAAACCAACCCTTTAACCACAACAGCTAAATAATTTTTAAATTCAAAACTAGCCGTTAGGAGGTAGTGAAATTAAGTGTCCATAGAGTCCTTAATTACAAATAGTTAAGTTTGTTAAGCTAGGTAAGTTTGTTAGAAACAAATCAAGTTTGTTTCTAACAAACTAATTAACAGCTTATAGCCGTTGGAAGTATCTGTATAAATAATCCTAGTCTTTGTACATATTACATACAGTTGAATAAAAATTTACAAGTTCTTTTTCATTACCCTAAGCGTGTACTATTTTATTCTTGTTCCCATCTTCTTCATCCTTGCGTTTCTGAGTGTGCAGCTTCTTCAACAAGTGGTTGACAGAACTTGCAAAAGAGAGAAAACAAGGGTTAGTAAAGAGTTTCAGTGACTGAAACAAAAGAAAGGAAATAAACACAGAGAGGGAGTGTGAAATTTACCTCTGCGGTCTTAAGGAAGATCCACAGGTTCGTTGCTTCAAGTGTTCATCAAGAACACACATTCGGAAGTTGCAAAAACAAGTAAAACAAGTTAGGGTTTGCTTGTTAACAAAGAACTTAAAAGTAAAACACAAGGTTATAGGTGTTTTATCTTCGGTGGTACTTGCAATCTCTTCGTGTGAAACTCGTGTATCTAAAACACACAAAAAACCCGTGTAAAGATCCGCTGGGTTCCGCTTAAACCCGTTTCTTCAATTGGGTTTGGTCATGTTGGACTGGGCCTGTGTTCTGGGCTTGTTTTCTAATATTCGCACCCCCTGCAATTGAGAAATACACACCCAGTTAGAAAAATCAACAATTTCTTTGTTAGAGTGCGGATATTAGCAATGTTAAAAGCTTTGTGATATTCATGGGAACCAAAATAGAGGTTAGAGTTAACAATGTCATTCTTTAGTCGTTAAACCTGCTATTTAACTCTTGTAATTGTGTGTTAGTGTTAACAAAAATACTTTCACTCTAAAATAATGTTCTATTGTGATGTGATCCATTTGGTGACGAAATCACCATTTTCTCCTACATATGGGTTAAGTTTAATTGGACTGGTGTGTCTATATATATATATATATATATATATATATATATATATATATATATATATATATATATATATAATTTTATAAATATTTTGGGGAGCCACAACTCCCCTTGTCCTCATAATCATTTGTCCTGCTAATAGTTAAATGTTCTGTATATATTGACGCACTAGTGCAAAAAATGGATTAAAATACGAGATTTTAAATTGGTTGTCAACTCAACTTATTTAAAACGCTGAAGTAGTGACATATTTGCAATTAAGTTGTAAATTAAGTTTTCTCACATATTTTTTTAGTGGTTATTACAACAAGCGTATTAAAAACTTATTTTCTAAACTTTTAAAACAGGTTGATTAAAACAATTGATTTAGAAAGTCTTTCCTAAGTTTTAAACTATTCTCTCATTTGTGAACTAGAACTACTCGTGTACCTTCTTCTCTTGCGAAACACCATTTGCCAACCAATACTCTCTCTATGTGTTGTGGCTCACTGTGCCTGCGCCCCCTCGTTCGTCGTGCTCGTTGTCGTTTTATATATCTCTCTTTCTAGTAACTGCATTTTTTGGGTCGTTTCTACTCTGAATTCACTCCTAGTTCCCTCTCTAAGGCTCACTATCATTGCTCGTCATCGCGCATTCTCGCTGCTTTGTGTCACTCTCTCACTTCTTGTTTCTTCACATATTCTCTTTCTCTCTCGCGCCATTTTCTGATTAGTTCCATTGTTTGATCTAGCGTGCATTCATTTTTTATCATTTTATCATTTGTTACTATTTTGGTCGTTTTTAATCTGTGAACATATGTGATTGAGTTGTTGTTATTTTCTTTAACAAATGAGTTTGTAAATTCTAAGTCTTTAAATAAATGAATTTGTAAATTGTTGTATTTCCTAGTTTAATGTTCAATCCAATAAAGTTTGTCTAATTTTGTATTGTTAAGTTATATAAAATTTATACAGTGTGTTGTGCAAATTTTCTTAGAAGTATATGTCATCTTTTTCTAATCCCTCTACCATACTAGTTCTATAGGATAAGTTGCTTATAGATCTTAGTTGTTTGAAACTGGACATGTATTTCGCGTAAATAATTTTTGATAGACTCTTTATTAGAGAACTCGTGTTGACGTTGTCTTTCATTTATGATTTCCTTTGACATGGAGTGCAACATAAAACGATGTCAACAAATAGGCATAAGTTTCGTTGTATGCGCCCGACTTCAAGGATGCCACCCGCACGAATGACCTGTGAGGAGCTAACTCATGCCATCAAGGAGACACTGATTCATTCACCTGGCCTCTTTAAGAAATCCAATGTCTAAGTGGTAAAACCATAAGATCTTGTTGCCTTACATTCCTTATCCCCCTTATTATGACCAACTCTTGGGGTATCGAACCCACATGGATCTAAGGAGGCCATCACATTCCAATAGCAAGCGATGACAAGGAGTGTAATGCAAGTAAATTCGAAAATGGAGATGAAATAGAGCTTTGATTCAAGTAGTAATAGTACTGAGTACAATCAAGCTCAATGGCTATATGAAGCTGAGTAAATGAAGTACAAAAGGGAAAGTACTAAATTGCATAAGAGAGAGAGAGAGAGAGAGAGAGAGAGAGAGAGAGAGAGAGAGAGAGAGAGAGAGAGGTTAGAAGAGAAATTGACACCACACCAATCATGCCTTCATTGGATTCTTCTCTTTCCATATATTCTCATTTGCTAACAAACTGGTCCCACCTTGGGTGCACTCCCTTGATTCTGTTACCATCCCTTCTTTTGCGTGACTCATCAATTCCTTGTGACTTGGCATCCAGCTCAGCACCCATTACATTACCCTCTCTTTCAAAAGCAATCTTGTCCTCAAGATTGAGGTTTGGGTAGTTCTCAGTCATGTCTTTTACATTTTCCCAAGTTGCCTCCTGTATAGGAATGTTTTGCCACTTAACCAACACCTGATTTATTAGCTGTGCACCTTTCATCACAGTACGGTGCTGCAGAATACACTCAAGAGCTAAAACTGGGCCTTGTTCAGCTGTGGTTAAAGGCAGTGGCAGATAAGTATCTATAGTAGAGCCTTTGAATGGCTTCAACGGAGAAATGTGGAAAACATGATGTATGCGAGCTGTCCCAGGCAATTCCAACTTGTAAGCTACCATGCCCACCTTGGCTACAATGGGAAAAGGACTAAAGTAGCGTATTCCCAGCTTCTGGTTCTTTCTCAAAGCAACTAACCTTGTCTATAAGGCTGAAATCTAACCAAGACTTGCTCCCCAATCTCAAATGAAGTATCAGTTCTTTTCTTATCTGCGTGTGCCTTCTGTTGCCAAGTGGCTTCAGTCTCAAGAGGGGGGGTGAATTGAGATTTAAAAACTTTTGAAAACGTTTTCCCTTTTTCAATGACTTAGATCAGTTTTCGCGCAGGTTAAATGGAAGCGTAGGAAATAGAAGATAAAGCAATAAAGCGGTAAAACAGTAAAGCAGGAAAGCAGTAAAGCACGCAGAGATTTATCCTGGTTCGGTCACCTCCTAGTGACCTACGTCCAGTCCTCACACCCTTGTGAGATTTTCCACTAACCAAACAACAAGGCTTACAGGTGCCTCGGAAAACCTCTACAGACTCAGGCACTCTCCTACAGGATACCCCACCTATAGAGAGCCCTCAAATCTAACAACACAACAACAAGAGATACCCCACCCTTGTTACAAACAACTGCCCTAGAAAGATACCCCACTTCCTAGTACGTGCAGCTACCCCTAGAGAGATACCCCACTCTCTAGTACAAATCACAATAACAAAATAACAATAAAGTAAATACAGAAATACCTCTAACGAAGGCAGATATTACAACTTGAAGAACGCAACCCCAACTAACTCTTAGCGAAAGATCAGCTCTTGACGGACCAGCGGTGCGAGAAGAACACAAATAAAATATAAAGAGTTTTTCAGAAGTTATAGATTGTGAGAATGGGTTGGTAAGAAATGGAGGCTATGAGGCCTCTATTTATAGGCTATGAGAAAATCAAGTTTACGTTGAAAATAATGTAGGAATCGATTCTTTGTTGAAAACATTGGATCTAGGAATCGATTCTTCTTTTAATTGAAAATCGATTTTGACTTGCTTTGAAAAGAGATGGCAATCGATTCTTGAGATCCAGGAGGGCTAGGAATCGATTCTATACTCAATGAAATCTTGTATAAATCGATTCTTGGCTTGCCTGAGACATGTGGGAATCGATTTCTAGTTTAGTACAAAAAGGTGTGAATCGATTCTTCCTTAAAAATTGTTTAGCTTAGGAATCGATTCTCTAATGAAATCACATGAAGTGAAAATCGATTCTATGCTTTATGATTGGCCTGAAAATCGATTTTGATGTATGTATATGCAAGGTGCAAATCGATTTTTATGTATTAAAGGTGCTTTTTATGTTTACGTAAGTAGCATGCATCTTTGAAAAACTTGTGAGTGTGTGAGACTTTGAGAGGCGAGCTGACCTTCGAAAGAGCTTACACTTTTTCCTAAGACACACCCAAACCCTAAGGACTACCCTTATATTTAAGGACTACCCTTAACCTTGAATCTTCAATACTTTGAGCTTGGTTGTCTTGGATTGTGACTTTGATGTTTCGTCACTTTTATTTAGCTTTGGCCATCAACTTTTGGCTTTGTCTTTTTGTCGCACCCCGAAAAATCCTTGGAGGGATTTTTCTTCGCACAACGGGATTTTAGAGTCGCCGCCAATATTTTTTAAAGGTAAAACATCGAAAAAAACCTTTTTTGGAAAGCAATGGTCTTTGGAACCATTAGATTTGGGTTCGGGGGTCTAATTACGTATGGGGAAGGTATTAGCACCCCATAACGTCCCTTCAAAGAAGGGTTACCTTAATTAAATATGTGATTTGCAAAGTTGATTCGGAAAAATGCTTTGTTTTTACCTCTTTTGTTGATGAATGACTTAATGAAAAATCTTTAGTTTTCGCGCTTGACGGAGAGTATCTGTAACACCCCAAATTTTTCTTACTAATATGTCTATATCTCTGTGTATAAATTGCAATTTTGTGATAACTTGGTGTGTGTTTTCTTTTAATAATTAGTATACCTTATTGAAATATTAGTATACTTTATAAGTTAATATTTAGGAATAACTATGAATATTATTTGATGTTAGTAGTTGTTGTTATGATATATTATTATATTGTGTACATATATATATATATATATATATATATATATATATATATATATAGAGGGTTATATAATAGTTTAATAATGGAAGTTTGTAAAAATAAAAATAGTGGAAGGAAAATATAGAATAAAGAAAATCGTATGGTAGGAATTTTAAAGATTTTACTTCCTACACCCCCCGAATTACTGAGCACACCTCCCTGGCCCATTTGTTGCGTATTTTAGCACTGGGCGAACTGTTTTTCGCAGTTTCCGGCCACCACAGTTTCCGGTTGGAAAAACGGACGCCGTTTTCGGATTCTACGCGTCGAAACCTTCGGGAAGCACTAGTCTCTTTTTCGTTTCGGTGAAGTTGACGTCGGACCCCTTTTTCGGCGAGACAATTACCGTAATTCAATTTTTGTTCCGTTAGACTTCGTTTCAGTTTTAGAAATTCCAAAATAATCAGTTTATAATTACTATTGTTTTTGTCCAGCCATATTTCACTCTCTATACAACCTGTGAACTTTTCTTCGCGCCCGTTGAGTGTTGAACTGTCGCTACCGGGCATATTTTCTTGCTCTTGTTGATACCGCAGATTATTCTTATCGAGGTAAGGGTGGGGTTCTGACCTTATAATGGTGTATATGAAGGGTTCGTATGTGGGGTTCGGGTATCCTAGGCTATCGGTGTTGTATTGTTCGCTTTATGCACATGAATTGTTGATAATTTGCCTAGATGTGTTGAATCTATGTGCTGATAATTGAGTGGGCAAACGATGATGTTGGATCTATGTGTTGATAATTTTGGAGTGGATTTGCAGGTGACCTTGTAACAGGTAAAATAGCCCTATTTATGGGTAATAAGTCGAATTATAGGCCTATGGCCAACGTGGTTTATTGTCGCTAAGTCGCTGTAGAATGATTAATTTTGACGTCCTGTGCATTCCTACTTGTCGCATTGCATGGCATCCCAAGCATTTCCAAGTCGCTATTAAGTCGGAGGTTTTGCCTCATTTATAAGTCGTTGATGCCCCTATTTACGGGTATATTTTTAAGTCGGGAGTTCTGCTCCAAATGGTACCACATGCAAATGCGTAGTCCGAGTCACATACAGCATAATTGTAGAATGATTGTATTGATCAACTGTGTACTGTACTCCGATGGATTCCTTGTTATTGTGGTAGTTGTGGAATGTCTGAATCATACATGTACGTGTCTTTCATTTATGCCTTTATGTGGTTTGATATCTCACCCTTCTGTTTGAATGTTACCCCTATGCGGTAACGTGCAGGTAGTCAAGAGTGAAGGCGAAGGTTCTTCACTAGCTGAGTCGGTGTCGTCTCTGATATGTAACACTCGGGGAGGGGATTGAACTCTATTTGATTTAATTGTTTTGTTGCACGATTTTGTTTTGAAATGTTAGTCAAATTTTGACCTTAGACGAATTTTGGTGATGTTAAATGATTCTATGTGTTTTGACGTGCTTCCGCAAATGTTATAAGTCGTTTAGTTTGGTAGAAGGAAAATGTGGCACTCCAATGCATGTTTTAGTTTAATTCTCGCACTCTGATATTGAATGAAATTAAACGGGTAGAATTTGGGTGTTACAGTATCCGCTCCTACGTATCTCCCGGTGCGATGGAGAATTCAAAGCAACGTAGTTCTTGTTTTTGAAAAATGTTTTACTTTGGAAAAGTGTTTGGTTTTTGAAAGGAAAAATGTTTTGGGTTTGTTGTGCTTGACGGAGAGTATCCGCTCCTACGTATCTCCCGGTGCGATGGAGAATTCAAAGCTACGTAGTTCTGGGTTGTCTAGAAAAAGGTTTTTGTTTTTTACCTTGTTTAATTGTGAAAATTGAGCTTTCATGATGATCAATTGAGCAAAGGCTCCAAGTGACCACCATTAGCACTCCATTGTTAATAATCATGCAAGCAAAGGCTTCGCAAGACTACTAACAAAGTTTTTGATTTAGTGAAAATCTTTAGGAAAATTAGGCATTCATGATGATCAATTGAGCAAAGGCTCCAAGTGATTGCCACTAGTACCTCATTGTTAATAATCATGCAAGCAAAGGCTTCGCAAGACTACTAACAAAGTTTGATTTTGAAGAGTTTTCGCAATTGGATTGATTCTTGTTTAGGGAATGATTTTGATGCTTGGAAAAGCTTTTGATTGAAAGTGGACCTAGACTACACACATTATGACACGATACATAGATAGGCAAGGAATGAACCCAAGTTGAACATTTTGGCAAAAATGCATGAATAGGCAAGAAAATGAACCTAAGTTGCACATCTTATTGAAGATGCTAGGCAATGGGATGAACCTAACTAGGCATTTATGACACAATATGTAAATAGGCAAAGGCATTTCAAAGCACAAGTGATATCAAACTTCTAATGAATCACTTGCAAAACCCTAAGGATTTCACATCAACATTAGACATAAGCACCCATGTGGTATCCTTTTGATGTCATCAATGTCTAATACATTTCTTCAATCAACCACATGGAAGGAATAAATTAAAACGGGCATTTGCCTCATGCAAGATCATAGGCAAGTCTTAAGACTAAATTGACAAGTTTAGGCAATTAGGGTGTTGAATCCCTTTAGGTAATCTTTGGCACTTGGGATATGCAAAAGTGCATAGGTGTCAAATCCTCTTACCAAATCATCAACACAAAACCAAAAAGTGTTTCAAAACAATTACTTATTTGCAAGACCAAAAGCATTTCAAAATGATTTATAAGTTGTTTTTGGTAATCAAAGCAATTGGTAAGGAAAGGAAACCTAAATTTGCATTCTTGTTCACTAGGAATCACAAAAGAAATTGAATCCTCTTAGGCAATCCTCAACACTTAAAGTGTGCATCAAAGCACAAGTGAGAGTCCTCTTGCCAATCATCAACATAGGGCATGATTTGCAAACAAATTCATGAGAACAACAAGTTTTAAGCAAACAAACATCATAATCAAGGTTCAATTCCAAGTAATTGCAAGATTAGACAACCAACTCATCAAAAATCTCATAAACCCTAATTTCTTTGAAACATGCGAAACTAACATAAACCCTAAATCTCATTTTATTCATGGAAACACAAGATAATGCAAGAGAACAATATAGATTAAACTTTTGGCAAGGATTCACAAGATCAAGCAAAGAAATGCATAACAATCACACAAACCCTAATTTTCCTCTAATATGCGAAATAAAATAAGCTTCAAATCATCATTTTATTCATGAAAACAACAAGAAATGAGTGAAATAACAACAACACACAATTTATTCTAAAGGAGAGAAGCATTCCAAGCACCCAAGCCTCCCAAAGTGTTTGTCAAGATACTTGAAATACATCTCTCACTCAACAACAACAACAACTATGCTAACATTATGACATTAAAATGCAATGGGATGCCAAAATGAAGTGATGATTTACATCTTTGATGCTAAAATTGGAAGATGATGCTAGGTTTTAAAGTATACCTCAACTCCAAGCTAGAATAAGGAAGGAAATGAGACGAATGAATGCAAAACCCCTTTAATCTACTCTTCAATCTTCAACTTTGAACTTGATCCTTAAATTTGAAGGTGAATCTTTGAGAAGAATGCAAGAAGGATGGAAGATTTAGTGTAGGAAAGGTGTTTTAATGGATGATTGAGTGAAGAAATTGAAAAAGATGAGGTGAGGGAGAGGAGGAGGTATTCGGCCAAGGAGAGGAGGAAGTAGAGGTTTTTGTGCAAAAAATGAACTTTTTTGTATTTTGGGAGAGTAGGCTCATATATGGTCTTGGGTGAAATTAGGGTTAAGGGTAGAAAAGGAATGGGATGTTCTATTTTAAGTAAGTTTGCGATTTCTTATGAAGGAGTGAGTGTGAGAGGATGGTGTCATTTACAAAAAGGGGTATGAATCTACATGAGAGTGTGTGGGAATTAGGGATGTGTATGAAATGGGTGGGATTAAGGATAGTACAAGAATATTCTTAAGAAATAATTGTACAATAGAAGAGTGTGGAAGAAATTGTGGAGAGAGAGAGAGAGAGAGAGGGAATTCGGCTATGACAACAAAAATGGGGAGGGAAAATTGCTTCTCCTTTTTGGTCTTTTGTCTTATTGAGGACACTTTGTACTTTCTATTTGAATTTCGAATTTTTGGGCATGCAAATGATAGTGCACCTATTGAAAATGTGTCACATATTTTTGGGCACCATAAAAATATCCCTCTAATTATTCATGACAATAAAATTTGTCATTTAATAATCGGGGAATATTTAATGGTCATTTTTCAGCTTTCTTGTGCAATAAAAATGGGAAAAATGCCTTTTAATTATTTTGAACTAGGATTTTCTTCCAAAAAATTATACGAAAATTATCCTTGATAGAATAAATTGTATTTTTCATCCTTGACTTGGTTTAGTTCAAAAATAATTAACTTGCTCTCATTTGAATGCCCACAGATATTGAAACATGCACTATTTTATTCCCTAAAATTCTCAAAAATTAATAAAAAAAAAATTTTGGGTGCCAAAAATTAATAACGATCAATAAATGGCATTTTTGAAGATTAAAATACATGCCAAATGGCAAGGGCAAAAGGGAAGCTCACGCAGTTACGACTAGCGCGTTCGCGTAATTCAATAAAAATGCGAGATAGGGGACAAATACACATAAATGCGAAAGTCCATTAACCTACACAAATTATGAATTACCCTTATTGTTTCCATTTTTGTTTGAAAAAAAAGGTTTTGACTTGGGCGGACAAAATTAGGGTATGACACTTTTTCATCATCAAAACTTAACCTGCAATATTAGGTTACCTGCAATACAAGGTATCCACATTCTCCCCATTTTTGATGATGACAAAACTTTAACTCATCTCAAGGTGGGAGGTTAGTTCAAACAGATAATGTATATATGATACTCCCCCTATCATGATGCTCCTCCTGTTTTATTGACTATATGCAAAGTGATATAGAATAATGTATGCATGCTAAATTACAAACTCTATTTTTCTCCCCCTTTTTGTCATGATCAAAAGGGTCAACATGTGATAGATACTGCGAATCCAACAACACAGCTATTTAATTTAGAAATAATTTAACCATCGCATTAAAAAATTGGTAACCAACAAAAGAGCTATAAGTCATAGGCTATATATAAGAAAAGGTTACGCCAACAGGGCACAAAGCATAGAAATAAAATGCTGACTCATAATTTTATCTAAGGATTTTGCATCCAATGCGAAAAAGAATTGTTACGAGCCTCAAATTCTGTTAGCCGGTTGTTTAAAGCAGCAATTTCGCGACTGTGGGTCTCTCTAGAAATGATGATTTCTCGTTTCAATTCTTCATGCATTTCGCGTTGTTCATCTTGAAAGATGTTGAGTGCAACCAGGAAATGATTGAGGGCTGTGGATGGGGCTGCAGCAGCAACAGCAGCTTGGTTTGGTTCTGGTTGACCATCCTCATGTATGGTGGAGTTTGTGTTTGGACCAGGTGGCCTGTTTGGATCATATTCTTGGGAGGATGCTATGCCTATGGAGGAGTGATGCCTTGTATCTCCAGATTAGATGAATTGCATCTGGTTTAAGGTGGAGATGTTTATCATGTGGTAGGCTGCTTTTCCTTTTATGATTTTCTCCACTAAGAATGGAATGTTGAAGTATTGGAGGATTTTTGTAATGAGAACACAGTATGAAAGAGGTTTGTCACTTGACTTTGTATGTTTGACCATGTGGCTCACAATCAGATGTGCCCAGTTTATGTTCTTCTGGTGTTTGATTCCCCAAAGTAAGATAATTTCATCATAGGTTACATGAGCGATGTTTGAGGTTTTGGGAACGATTGTTTGGGCAATGGTGTAGTGGAGAAGCCGGTTTTGGGTAGTGAGGGATTTTGCTAGGATAGGCCGCTTTCCAACTTCAGCCAGAGCGTGACATATGGATACACAAGTATCTCCTAGGTCAAATTCGGACCAAGATTCCGGAGGGTTCATACGGATCAATTTCTCACCATCACAGGGTAAGTTGGTGAGATTACTTAACTGAGCTAGGGTGAGGTGGATTTTGGTTCCTTTCAGTTCAACTGATGGTGTTTCGGTTGTATCGTTGAAGCTAAGTGTGGTGTAGAAGGCTCTAACCATGTCTGGAGCGACTGGACCTGTTTCAGTTGCAAAGTCTAGCAGTTTATGGTACTCTAGCCAGTCAATAAATTCAAATCCCTTTTGACTTTGAAACCAGGGTAAGTCTAGAGCAAAAGTGGTTCCTAATCCTCTAAGAGAGAAGTTTTTGCAGTAGAGGTCAGCTTGTTCAGAACTGGTGAAATATCTGGAGTGAAAGGAACTTTCAGTTTCACCATCATGTAACTTTTTCCTTTTGACACAGAGATTCTTGGTTCTTGGAGGCATTTGGGAATATTTGGAGAGTTGTGAAATTTGCTATGTGTTGCTCTATGGGAAGGCGTGAAGATGAGTGGAAGGAGGTTTGTGATTTATTTTTGGATGGTTTATGCGCCCTACAAATTTGGTTTGGATATGATAAGATACAATAGGAGGATTATGCGCTTTTCTTGTTGGAGAAGATAAGAGGTTAGCACTAGTTTTCCTAAGTTTTAGGAAGGTATTGATTTGTTGGAGATTTTGCAAGATCATGATCGATTGAGAGGTTTAGAGAGAGATCCTATAGATATATAATCGATTTTAAGCTAAAAGATAGGCCTTGGAAGTGACTTGGAAATCGATTCATGCCATGAAATAATGCTAATAATGCCCAAAGGGAAAGCTCTATGAGACTTATAATTAAAAGAAAGTAATTGTTTCTTTTGCAATGGTCCCAAAAATAATTTTGACTAGCGGTTTTGAAGGACTCGACTGACTTTAATCATGCATGCACCTATTTTGAGTTATGGGTCCTAAGGTGATGGTTTTCCTTTGCATTTATCTATATGTATGAAAAAAAAAATTGCACAAATATTACTTTTCATATAGATTATTAATGAGTACTGACCTTTACTGAGGATTCTTCCGTAGTGGTTTTTTGCTGTAAGACACATGACTGCTTAACCTGGGGTGGAGTGTTTAAAGATCTATTTCTTCCCAGTCATGGGCTTTGTGTTTCTGCTATCAAGGCACCAATCTGTCCCCCATACCTTGAAGCATACCTGCATTGATTTAAACAAGGGTTCTAGGTACCCAAATCTCTTTGGGTCCTTGTGGGTTAGTGCTTAGTATGGGCCCTTTGGGAACCCATACCTTCTTCATATTTTGTCTACCTCTTGCCCTGCAAATGGAAGCTGTATGTCCAGGTTTACCACAATAATTACATCTGATGTATGGTCTAGGTCTATGATGCATATGCCTTTTAGTGAAGTTGTTTCTAGGATATCTAGGATGTACGTGTTGTAAGCTAGATAGTTTTCCTACCGTCCATTCTAGTTCATGGACTTTCTTTTCAAAAACAGTACATTTGTCACAAACATAATTGGCTTTAAGGTAACCTAGACTGTAGTTTTCATTTCTAAGTTCTAACCTTTCTTTAGTTAATGCAATTACTTCATTTTGAAGATGAGAGATAACTTTCTTAGGTTTACCTAATGCTTTAGTTAATTTCACAGAATCATCATGCAATTCAGTAAAAGCTTCATATAAATCATCATATGCATTTTGTAAAGATTCAGGGTTAGATGTTACCTCGTTTTCATTCTCGCTTTCATGGCCAGCCATTAATGCAACTTGAGCTTCTTCATTATCTGATTCATCTGATGAATCCATGCAGTTGTCTTCCCATGCGATGTAAGCTTTTCTACCTTTGTTATTTCTAAATGCTTTCTTTTCAAATTTGGAATCCTTTTTCTGTAGATTAGGACATTCCATTTTCATGTGTCAGGGTTTCCCGCATTCATAACAAGTAGGAGGACCGGATGAGCTTTCTTTGCTAGAGAATCTTTTTGAGTTGAAGTTCTTCCTTGGATAATTGTTGCCTTTCATGAACCTTTTGAACTTCCGAACCATAAGAGCCATATTCTCTTCACTTTCATCAACCTCAGCATCTGAGTCGTCGCTATCATCAAGCCGACTAGAACTGGATGTTTCAGAGCCAAGCTTTTCTTTTTCTTATCTGTACTTTCGTGCTCAGCCAGACGGGTGAGTTCTAGTTCATGCTCTTGGAGTTTACCAAACAGAGTAGCAAGAGTCATAGTAGCCAAATTTCTTGATTCAGCTATAGCAGTAACCTTGGGTTGCCATTCTCTATTCAGACATCTCAGAATTTTGTTGATTAGATCCTCTACAGCGAATGACTTTCCCAACAAGCTTAACTGACTCACTATGTGAGTGAACCTTTTCTGCATTTCTGGTATTGTTTCACCTGTATTCATTCTAAACAGTTCGTACTTTCTGGTAAGAGTATTTGTTCTTGCCCTTTTCACTTCACTTGTACCCTCATGAGTAACTTGGAGATTATCCCACATTTCTTGGGCAGATTTACAGTTTGAAACTCGAAAAAATTCATCAGCACTCAAAGCAGAAGTAATAATATTTTTAGCACGTAAATTATGTTGCACTTTTCTTTTCTCATCATCAGACTATTCATTTCTACTTTTTATTGTAAGAATACCATCTACTATATGTGTGGGGACATAGGGTCCTTTTTCCACAGCATCCCAAACATCTAAGTCTACCCCTTCAATAAAGATTCTCATTCTTTCTTTCCAATATGCGTAATCTTTCCCGTTGAATCCCGGAGGACGGGTAAGAGAAGCACCCTCTTGCGTAGACCAACCTGAAGCCATTTCTCTTGAAGCTGCTAGGCCCTTTATACAAGAGTCTAGCTCTGATACCACTTGTTGCCAAGTGGCTTCAGTCTCAAGAGGGGGGGTGAATTGAGATTTAAAAACTTTTGAAAACGTTTTCTCCTTTTCAATGACTTAGATCAATTTTCGCGCAGGTTAAATGGAAGCGAAGGAAATAGAAGATAAAGCAATAAAGCGGTAAAACAGTAAAGCAAGAAAGCAGTAAAGCACACAGAGATTTATCCTGGTTCGGCCACCTCCTAGTGACCTACGTCCAGTCCTCACACCCTTGTGAGATTTTCCACTAACCAAACAACAAGGCTTACAGGTGCCTCAGAAAACCTATACAGACTCAGGCACTCTCCTACAGGATACCCCACCTATAGAGAGCCCTCAAATCTAACAACACAACAACAAGAGATACCCCACCCTTGTTACAAATAACTGCCCTAGAAAGATACCCCACTTCCTAGTACGTGCAGCTACCCCTAGAGAGATACCCCACTCTCTAGTACAAATCACAATAACAAAATAACAATAAAGTAAATACAGAAATACCTCTAGCGAAAGGCAGATATTACAATTTGAAGAACGCAACCCCAACTAACTCTTAGCGAAAGATCAGCTCTTGACGGACCAGCGGTGTGAGAAGAACACAAATAAAATATAAAGAGTTTTTCAGAAGTTATAGATTGTGAGAATGGGTTGGTAAGAAATGGAGGCTATGAGGACTCTATTTATAGGCTATGAGAAAATCAAGTTTACGTTGAAAATAATGTAGGAATCGATTCTTTGTTGAAAACATTGGATCTAGGAATCGATTCTTCTTTTAATTGAAAATCGATTTTGACTTGCTTTGAAAAGAGGTGGCAATCGATTCTTGAGATCCAGGAGGGCTAGGAATCGATTCTATACTCAATGAAATCTTGTATAAATCGATTCTTGGCTTGCCTGAGACATGTGGGAATCGATTTCTAGTTGGCCATCACTGTACACCAGGGACAGACCTGTTATAAATGGTTGTTATATACATATATGTGTGTGAGACTTTGAGAGGCGGGCTGACCTTCGAAAGAGCTTACACTTTTTCCTAAGAAACACCCAAACCCTAAGGACTACCCTTATATTTGAGGACTACCCTTAACCTTGAATCTTCAATACTTTGAGCTTGGTTGTCTTGGATTGTGACTTTGATGTTTCGTCACTTTTATTTAGCTTTGGCCATCAACTTTTGGCTTTGTCTTTTTCATCATCAAAACTTAACCTGCAATATTAGGTTACCTGCAATACAAGGTATCCACACCTTCATCCTCTATTGAGCCTTGTGAAGATTCAACTTCAATTGCTGCAACAATGCATCTCTCTCCAGTAATTGCTGTTGTAGATCAATGCGGTCATGAGAACTTGGAACATATCTTATCAGCATTGGTGGGTCTCTCCCATATAATGCCTTAAAAGGAGTCATTGCAATACTAGTGTGGAATGAAGAATTGTACCAAAATTCTGCCCAATTCAAGGCTTTGGACCATGCCTTAGGGTTCTCAAATGTAAAACACCTGAGATACATTTCCAAGCTCTTGTTCACACCTTCGGATTGCCCATCTGTCTGAGGGTGATATGGTAGTGCCCTGCAACTCAAACAATTGCTGCCAGAATTTGCTTGTAAACACTTTATCCCTATCAGATATAATAG
Organism: Astragalus membranaceus; assembly: GCA_039519185.1. Taxonomy (NCBI): domain Eukaryota; kingdom Viridiplantae; phylum Streptophyta; class Magnoliopsida; order Fabales; family Fabaceae; genus Astragalus; species Astragalus membranaceus. The sequence goes on along the minus strand of CM076854.1, from coordinate 90,252,841 downwards.
ACTTAGGCATTCCATGTAATTTCACAACAGTTTTCATGAAAGCCTCTACTACAGTCTTACTAGTATAGTCAGTTTTCAAAGGCATAAAGTGAGCATATTTAGTCAAACGATCTACTACCACCATTATCATAGTATAACCAACAGACATTAATAAACCAGTAATGAAATCCATAGTAACATCCTCCCATACCTGATTGGGAATTGGTAATGGTTGGAGCATACCTGCAGGAAATGTGTTGAGATGCTTTGCTTGTTGACAGATGACACATTCTGCAATAAATTTATGTATGTCAGCTCTCATCCTTGGCCGATAGAACTGAGCAGTTATCCTAGCCAATGTACGTGTTACCCCAGCATGTCCTCCCACTGGTGAGGAGTGATATTCTGTTAAGATTTGCTTGATCAGTTGGCTTTCCAATGGAACAACCAATCTATTCTTCCAGTACAACAATCCTTCTTTCACTGAGTAATTATTGTCACTGCTGTTATGAGCAGTGCTCTGCTTGATGATAGTCTGCAAGTGTGTATCATTAGCAAGTTCCACCCTTAATTGTTGCAAAAATGCACTCTGAGCAGTGGACAGTGACAGAGTCATCACCCTTGACAGGGCATCTGCAGCCTAATTCTCCTTTTCAGGCTTGTATTCGATTTGGAAATCATATCCAATAAATTTATGCAACCAAGCTTGTTGCTCTGGGGTCTGCAGAGATTGGTCCAGCGGGCTTTTTAGGCTCTTTTGATCAGTTCTCAAAACAAACTTGTGGCCCAACAAGTAATGTCTGAATTTAGCTAGTGCATCAGTTATAGCATGGAATTCCCTAGTGTATGCAGATTGCAATTGCATCCTAGGTGCCATCTTTTTGGAAAAGAAAGCTATTGGGTGCCCTCCTTGATTGAGGACTATTCCTATGTCAGTGCCTGAAGCATCAGTCTCCAACACGAATGTCATCAAAGAAGACCAAGACACATCTCCTCAATAAGGGCTGGAAAATTTGATTCATCAATCTCTGAAATGTTGCTGGAGCGTTGGTGAGACCAAATGGCATAACTAGCCATTCATAATGGCCTTGATGTGTCCTAAATGCAATCTCTTGCCTATCATCTGGGTTAAGTAAGATCTGATGATAGCCAGAACGAAGATCAAGTTTGGAGAAGTACTTTGCTCCATGTAACTCATCTAGGAGTTCATTCACTGTTGGCATGGGAAAGCTATCTTTAACAGTGATGGCATTTAATGATCTGTAATCGGTGCAACATATCCATGATCCATCTTTCTTCTTCACAAGAATAATTGGTGAAGAGAATGGACTAACACTAGGCTGGATGATGCCTTCCTCCAGCATCTCATGGACCATTTTCTCAATTTTCTCTTTTTGGCTGTGGGGATATCTATAAGGCTTCACTTTCACAGGTTGTGCATATGATTTGAGTAAGATTTCATGACTCAATTCCCTCATAGGAGGTAATCCTTTAGGAATTTGGAAAATCTCTTTGTAAGTGTGCAGCAATGTAGCCATTTCAGGCTCCAATTTCACTGGCATACCGGACCAACTATCTTCAGGCACTGTTGGAGTAATCTGCTGTAATGTAAACATTTCTTCTATAGAATCAGTGCATTGTAGTCTGTAACACCCCTTTTCTACCCGGAAAATTTTTGACAAAAATCAGAGTTTTCAAAAATGTTTTTCGCTACACCCACAAGGGATGCCACATTTACACCAATAAACATCACACGTCAATAATAAAATTCACCGTTAAAATAGTACAATACATAACAGTAACTCCATCACCACGCAGTGGAATAAAACAATGGTTTTCAATGAGAAATCATAACATCACCATAAAACTTCAGAAACTAAATATTAAAGACGACTAAGTAAGACTAGCGTTCATCCCCCCGAGTGCTACGTATCAGAGCGACGACACCGACTCTACTAGCGAAGATAGACATGCCTTCACTCGCAATCACCTGCATGTTACCAGCATAGGGGTAACATTCAAACAGAAGGGGGTGAGATATCTAACATTATAATAGCATATATGATAGGCAATATGCTAGAGTTACGACAACTATATCTACCACTTCATAACAACATCAATTGCAATCACCAAGAATCATCACCAATGTCATGAGTAATGAATGAGATGCAACCCACACCAACGGGTATATGCATGTGGTACTAATCATCACCAATAAAATAGCCAATAAGGGCATCATCACCTATAGCTCAAAGGCCGAAGCCATCATCACCAAAATAATTCATATGAAATATATGCGACACTATGACCAATGCACCAGAGACGATAAACAACAACAGTCATTTAATTGACACAACAACACCAATATCAACAAATGGTCATAGACCCATCACCCATCACCTTAGCCGATAAAATAGGCACATCACCTGTTATATCATCACCAATAGCACCAATCATCACCAATACACCTACACCTATAGGACAGTCTAACAACTTGATCAACAACCACCGACACCAAAGACACCAATAAATTTACAACAAACAGCAACAACAGTTTACAGCAACCGGCAACGGTAATTCTCAGAAAACAGCAACATTTATTTTACGGCAACAGCAACTTCATTTTCAGAAAACAGCAACATTTATTTTACAGTAACAGCAACATCATTTCCAAAAAACAGCAACATTTATTTTACAGCAACAGCAACTTCATTTCCAGAAAACAGCAACATTTATTTTTCAGCCAAGACAGACATGGCAAGAGCTGGCGCCCAGCAACAGGGCGCCAACAGGCAACAGCACAAACAGAAACTGGTGCCCAGCAACAGGGCGCCTAGCACAACAGCAGCAACAACAGAAACTGGCGCTCAGCAACAGGGCGCCTAGCACAACAGCAGCAACAACAGACTTGGCGCCCAGGAGCAGGGCGCCTAGCACCGCATCAGCAACAACAAACTTGGCGCCCAGGAGCAGGGCGCCTAGCACAACTGGCAACACAACAGACTTGGCTCCCAGGAGCAGGGCGCCTAACACAGCAACAAACACTGGGCGCCTAGGGCGCCAGTTTCAGCAACAGGAACAACACTGGGCACAGCGCCCAGGAGCAGGGCGCCTTCAGAAATCAGCAACCAAACAGGCATGGCGCCCGGGGACAGGGCGCCTTCAACAGAAACAGTACAGACACGGTGCCCAGGGGCAGGGCGCCTTCCACAGCAACCAAACATGACACAGGCACGGCGCCCAGGAGCAGGGCGCCTAAATCAGCAACAACCACAGAATCATGTACAGGACATGGCGCCCAGCAGCAGGGCGCCTAAATCAGTAGGGAACACACATGGGCAGTGACACAAACATGGCGCCCAGGAGCAGGGCGCCGTTTCCAGCAACCAAAACAACAACAAAGACAAATGCGACAACATCATCAATGGCGCCCATGGCGCCTAGGGACCAATTGTTTTCGATTTTGATTTCCACCATAATCAATCACCAAACACCAATTTCAATCATCATGAGTACATTCTAACATCACCAAATCAACACCAATTAAGATCAAAGGGACAACAATAGAGCCTATCTCCCACATAACACCCATCATACACCCTATTATAAAGATAGAACCCACCCTTACCTTAGATTTTCCGAATGCGAGATCCCCTTGCACGAAACTCCAAAGAACCACAGCAACAAGAGCTCCTCTCTCCTTTCTCCTTGGTTGCGCGCCGTCCCCCTTCTCTTCTCTCTTTGCAATCTCTCTTTCTTTTGTCTCACCAATGCGCAAATGTCTAAACCCTAGGTAATGCTCTCCTATGCGCCTATGCCATCGGGCTCTTGGATCACGGGCCCCCTTCTACTATTCACTTAATTACTAAACACCACTCTCTGATTTAAATAAAACATCGTATTATTATTTTAATATGACTATACCAATAAAATACCTAAATAATTTAATTAAATAAATAGTTAAATTATTTGGGCGTTACAACTCTCCCCCACTTAGAATATTTCGTCCTCGAAATTTACCTGATTCAAACAGCTCGGGATATGATTCCCGCATCTTGCTCTCCAGCTCCCCCGTCATGCTCTCTCCGGCAACTCCTAGCCAGACTACTTTCACCAACGCAATCTCCTTGCCTCTTAGAATTTTCAGCTCATGATCTTCGATTCGTACAGGCATCGTCTCCACCGTGAGATTATCCCGTACCTCCACCTCATCCATGCGGATTACATGAGATGGATCTGAAATGTACTTCCGAAGTTGCGACACATGAAACACGTCATGCAAATTCGAAAGGTTAGGCGGTAAAGCCACTCTATATGCAACCTTCCCGACTCTCTCTGAAATCTGATAAGGATCAATGAAACGAGGAGTGAGCTTCTTCGACTTCAAAGCGCGTCCAACGCCGGTAACCGGAGTAACTCTCAAAAATACATGCTCACCCGCTTGAAATTCTAAATCTTTCCTCTGTTTGTCGTGATAACTCTTCTGTCGACTCTGTGAAGCCTTCATCTTCTCACGAATCAACTTCACTTTTTCAGTTGTCTCTCGAACAATCTCCGGTCCAAGCACCACACTCTCTCCAGACTCATACCAACACAGCGGGGTTCTACACTTCCGACCATATAATGCTTCAAAAGGTGCCATCCCAATACTAGAATGGTAACTGTTGTTATACGTGAACTCTGTCAGTGGAAGGTAGGAATCCCACGAACCTCCTTGTTCCAAAACACAAGCCTTCAACAAATCTTCTAATGACTGAATTGTCCTCTCTGACTGACCATCTGTCTGAGGATGATATGCCGAACTCAACCTCAATTTAGACCCCAACTTCTCTTGCAAACTCTTCCAGAAATCTGAAGTGAACCTCGGATCTCTATCCGAAACAATACTCATAGGAACTCCATGAAGCTTCACAATCTCCCGGATATAAATCTCCGCCAACTTCGACACCGGATACGTGATGTTGATAGGAACAAAATGAGACGATTTCGTTAACCTGTCAACAATCACCCAAATTGCATCATACCCTTTCGCAGTATTAGGCAATCCCGTCACAAAGTCCATCGAAATGCTATCCCATTTCCACTCTGGAATTTCTAACGGTTGCATCAGTCCAGCAGGCTTCTGATGCTCAACCTTTGACTTCTGGCAAGTCAAACATGCATAAACGAACTGCGCCACATCTCGCTTCATACCAGGCCACCAAAACAACTTCTTCAGGTCTTGATACATCTTTGTAGCTCCCGGATGAATACTTAACTTACTTCTGTGACTCTCTTCAAGAATGGCTCTCTTCATGTCTGCATCATCAGGAACACAAATCCTACCACGGAACCTCAACACACCTTGGGAATCCAACCCGAAGTCCTCATTCTCAGATCGATCAATCCCGGCCGTCAAGTCTACCAGTTTAACATTTGATTTCTGGGCCTCTCTGATGCTGCTCAGAAAATCATTACCAATCTTCAACATTCCTAACTTAACACTCTGGGGTGTCACTTCACAAACCAGACTTATATCTCTGAACTCCTCAATCAGTTCTAACTCCTTAACCATCATTGCCGACATATGCAAAGTCTTCCGGCTCAAAGCATCAGCCACGACATTAGCCTTGCCTGGATGATAGTTCAAACCGAAATCATAGTCCTTCAACAACTCCAACCATCGTCGCTGCCTCATATTCAACTCCTTCTGGTCAAACAAATACCTCAAGCTATTATGGTTACTAAACACCTCAAATCTGGAACCATAGAGATAGTGCCTCCAAATCTTCAGCACAAAGACCACTGCAGCTAACTCCAAGTCATGAGTGGGATAATTCTTCTCATGAACTCTTAACTGTCTCGATGCATACGCAATAACCTTCCCATCTTGCATAAGCACACCACCTAAACCCATTTTTGAAGCATCACAATACACCACAAATGACCCTTCCGGATTGGGCAACGTCAAGACAGGAGACGTTGTCAATCTCTTCTTCAATTCCAAGAAACTTTCTTCACAACGGGCGTCCCAAACAAAAGCCTTTCCTTTGCAGGTTAACTGAGTTAACGGAAGTGCTAACTTAGAAAAACCTTCAATGAATCTTCTATAATAGCCGGCCAATCCCAAAAAGCTTCTAATTTCAGTAGCCGACTTCGGAGCCTCCCAATTCAACACTGCTTCTACTTTCGACGGATCCACCGCAATACCACTACCAGAAATGACATGACCGAGAAAACTCACTTCCTTCAACCAGAACTCACACTTCGACAACTTCGCATACAGCTTCTTTTCCTTCAATACCTCCAATACTAACCTCAGATGCTCTGCATGCTCTTCTTCCGATTTAGAGTAAATCAGAATGTCGTCAATGAACACCACTACAAATCGATCTAAGTAAGTATGAAATATACGATTCATATATTCCATAAATACTCCTGGTGCGTTGGTAACACCGAACGGCATCACCGAATACTCATAATGACCATAACGGGTTCTGAAAGCCGTCTTCTGGATATCTTCGTCCTTCACCTTGATCTGATGATAGCCCGACCTCAAATCAATCTTACTGAATACTCGAGCACCCACCAACTGATCCATCAAATCGTCTATCCTCGGAAGTGGATACTTGTTCTTAATTGTCACCTTATTCAACTGCCGATAATCCACACAGAGTCTCATACTACCATCCTTCTTCTTCACTAACAACACAGGAGCTCCCCACGGCGATACGCTCGGCCTCACAAACTTCTTCTCGAGCAGATCCTCAAGTTGCTTCTTCAACTTAGACAATTCGGATGCGGACATCCTGTACGGTGCCATAGAAACAGGTCTGGTACCAGGTACAAGATCAATAGAGAATTCAACTTCCCTCTCTGGCGGCACACTGGGTATCTCATCAGGGAAAACCTCAGGAAACTCGCGCACCACCTGCAACTCTTCAATGATAGCTTGATTCTCAACAGACAACGATGCCATCAGCGAGAATAACTGAACTCCTTCCTTCATCAACTTCCGCAACTGACTAGCGGGTAACAGACCAGACTCCTCTCCTCCAAAACTCACCGACTTGCTACGACAATTAATATGGACATGGTTATGCTCTAACCAGTTCATACCCAAGATTACATCCAATCCGCTCAACGGCAAACAAACAAAATCCACAACAAAGTCTCTGTCGAAGATCGACAAGGGACACTGAGAACAAACCAGAGAAGTAGTTACCGACCCCTTAGCTGGAGTGTCGACAACCATCTATCCATTCATAGCAGACAATACAAGACCCAATTTCTTACAACAATCAGCAGCAATAAAGCAATGAGTAGCACCAGTATCAACAATAGATTTTAAAGGAGTACCATTAATGAAGCACGTACCTCTAATAAGTCCATCATCTTCAGTAGGCTCTTCGCCTGCCAAAGCGAACACTTTTCCACTGGACCTTTCTTTCTTCGGCTTCGGACACTGCGTACTAATGTGCCCTCCTTCACCACAGTTGTAGCAGACCACTTCCTTACGCTCACACTCAGCCACCACATGACCCTCCTTACCACAACGGTAGCACTTCTTCATTTCAGCTTTGCACACGTTACTCTTGTGACCAGCTCTGCCACATTTGTAACATACAATGCTAGTAGGAGCATCTCCCCCACTAGTACTCTTGCCAACAGCAGCTTTTTGTTTACCCTTACCAGCAGGAACATCATACGGCTTACCACGACTTTGAAATTTGCTCCTCTTCTCATTCATAATCTTGTAGTGAGCATTGTTGTCTTCCTCATAAATTCTGCAGCTATCAATCAAGTCGGAGAAAACACGGATCTTCTGGTAGCCAATCGCCTTCTTAATCTCAGGACGCAGCCCTTTCTCAAACTTAATGCACTTGGAAAACTCAGCAGTGGCCTCACTGTAATGCGGGTAAAACTTTGCTAATTCCACGAACTTAGCAGCATACTCAGTCACGGACATATTCCCTTGTTTCAGCTCCAGGAACTCAATCTCTTTCTTACCTCGGACATCCTCCGGATAATATTTTCTCATAAACTCCCTGCGGAACACCGCCCAAGTGATCTCTTCGTTTGCAGTCTCCAATCTCTGCCTAGCCTCTAACCACCAGTCATCGGCCTCCTCTGCCAGCATATGCGTACCATAACGGACCTTCTGTGCTGGAGTCCAGTCCATCACGCGAAAGATCCTCTCCATCTCTTTCAACCAAGCTAAAGCCCCATCGGGATCATACCTGCCCTTGAAGGTAGGCGGATTCTCTCTCTGAAAGGTAGCCAAACTACGAGACCCAGCATTCTCACCAGCATTCTGCTGACCCTCCACGGCCTGAGCCATAGCAGTCAACGCAGCAGCAATAGCAGCATCGTTCCTTCCAGCCATCTCAACTTATCACTACAATCATAAGCAACAGTTAGAACTAATTGACAATACTTGATCGTCAATGACACAATAACTTGACAACTTGGCCGGACAGACCGAAACTGCTCTGATACCACTAATGTAACACCCCTTTTCTACCCGGAAATTTTTTGACAAAAATCAGAGTTTTCAAAAACGTTTTTCGCTACACCCACAAGGGATGCCACATTTACACCAATAAACATCACACGTCAATAATAAAATTCACCGTTAAAATAGTACAATACATAACAGTAACTCCATCACCACGCAGCGGAATAAAACAACGGTTTTCAATGAGAAATCATAACATCACCATAAAACTTCAGAAACTAAATATTAAAGACGACTAAATAAGACTAGCGTTCATCCCCCCGAGTGCTACGTATCAGAGCGACGACACCGACTCTACTAGCGAAGATAGACATGCCTTCACTCGCAATCACCTGCACGTTACCAACATAGGGGTAACATTCAAACAGAAGGGGTGAGATATCTAACATTATAATAGCATATATGATAGGCAATATGCTAGAGTTACGACAACTATATCTACCACTTCATAACAACATCAATTGCAATCACCAAGAATCATCACCAATGTCATGAGTAATGAATGAGATGCAACCCACACCAACGGGTATATGCATGTGGTACCAATCATCACCAATAAAATAGCCAATAAGGGCATCATCACCTGTATCATCACCTATAGCTCAAAGGCTGAAGCCATCATCACCAAAATAAATGCGACACTATGACCAATGCACCAGAGACAATAAACAACAACAGTCATTTAATTGACACAACAACACCAATATCAACAAATGGTCATAGACCCATCACCCATCACCTTAGCCAATAAAATAGGCACATCACCTGTTATATCATCACCAATAGCACCAATCATCACCAATACACCTACACCTATAGGACAGTCTAACAACTTGATCAACAACCACCGACACCAAAGACTAGGGATGTCAAAACGGGCTTGGCCCGCCGGGCCGGCCCGTTGGCCCACCAAAATAAGGCGGGCAGGGCTAAGGTATTGATGCCCGCCAGCCCGCTTCGCCCGCCAGCCCGCGGGCTAAATATTGTGGCGGGCCAAACCGCCCGTTTAGCTTCTTTTTTTTTTAAATTCAGTGTAAATTGACGGGCCAGCCAGCCTGCCAGCCCGCCACTTCGCGGGCAGGGCATGAATTTTCGGCCCGCGTTCGGTTAACGGGCCGGGCCGGGCCGCCCGTTTTGACATCCCTACCAAAGACACCAATAAATATACAACAAACAGTAACAACAGTTTACAGCAACCGGCAACGGTAATTCTCAGAAAACAGCAACATTTATTTTACAGCAACAGCAACTTCATTTTCAGAAAACAGCAACATTTATTTTACAGTAACAGCAACATCATTTCCAGAAAACAGCAACATTTATTTTACAGCAACAGCAACTTCATTTCCAGAAAACAGCAACATTTATTTTTCAGCCAAGACAGACATGGCAGGAACTGGCGCCCAGCAACAGGGCGCCAACAGGCAACAGCACAAACAGAAACTGGCGCCCAGCAACAGGGCGCCTAGCACAACAACAGAAACTGGCGCCCAGCAAAAGGGCGCCTAGCACAACAGCAGCAACAACAGACTTGGCGCCCAGGAGCAGGGCGCCTAGCACCGCATCAGCAACAACAAACTTGGCGCCCAGGAGCAGGGCGCCTAGCACAGCAACAAACACTGGGTGCCTAGGGCGCCAGTTTCAGCAACAGGAACAACACTGGGCACGGCGCCCAGGAGCAGGGCGCCTTCAGCAATCAGCAACCAAACAGGCATGGCGCCCAGGGACAGGGCGCCTTCAACAGAAACAGTACAGACACGGCGCCCAGGGGCAGGGCGCCTTCCACAGCAACCAAACATGACACAGGCACGGCGCCCAGGAGCAGGGCGCCTAAATCAGCAACAACCACAGAATCATGTACAGGACATGGCGCCCAGCAGTAGGGCGCCTAAATCAGCAGGGAACACACAGGGGCAGTGACACAAACATGGCGCCCAGGAGCAGGGCGCCGTTTCCAGCAACCAAGACAACAACAAAGACACATGCGACAACATCATCAATGGCGCCCATGGCGCCTAGGGCCAATTGTTTTCGATTTTGATTTCCACCATAATCAATCACCAAACACCAATTTCAATCATCATGAGTACATTCTAACATCACCAAATCAACACCAATTAAGATCAAAGGGACAACAATAGATCCTATCTCCCACATAACACCCATCATACACCCTATTATAAAGATAGAACCCACCCTTACCTTAGATTTGCCGAATGCGAGATCCCCTTGCACGAAACTCCAAAGAACCACAGCAACAAGAGCTCCTCTCTCCTTTCTCCTTGGTTGCGCGCCGTCCCCCTTCTCTTCTCTCTTTGCAATCTCTCTTTCTTTTGTCTCACCAATGCGCAAATGTCTAAACCCTAGGTAATGCTCTCCTATGCGCCTATGCCATCGGGCTCTTGGATCACGGGCCCCCTTCTACTATTCACTTAATTACTAAACACCACTCCCTGATGTAAATAAAACATCGTATTATTATTTTAATATGACTATACCAATAAAATACCTAAATAATTTAATTAAATAAATAGTTAAATTATTTGGGCGTTACATAGTCTCCTGAAGTGATGTAGTTGAGCTACCTCTGGTTTTGCATCAGTTTCACCTTGCAGAGTTATGGATTTTCTATCTAGGTAAAATTTCAGTTTAGATGTTGCAAAGTCAGCAACATGGGGCCCTAGAGAGGCTAGCCATGGCGCCCCTAGAAACACATCAGCTCCAGCTACAGGCAACAAGTATGCAGGTACTGTGATATCAGTGCCATGTACCTTCACTGTAAGTTTCTGCACAACACCTTCAGCCTTCATATTTTTCCCATTACCCACAAGGACATTACATTTTTGTACAGGTTCCACTAGTAGTCCCAAACAATGGACAATTCTTGGCTGCACAAAGCTATCAGAGCTCCCTCCATCTAATAATATGGAAATATTAAGTGGTCCAAGCAGTCCTATGAATTTGATAACTCCAAAACCAGTTGCCCCATTCAATGCATTCAAGGATAGGTGATGCTCCACAGATTGGTCAGGGTCATTGTCTTTGTTTGATTGGGTTTGGGTAGGTTCAGTGTTTGGTTTTGGTTCTTCTTCAAATGCTAAGAGCATCAACTGCTTGTTTGGGCATTTGTGGGTGAAAGAGAATTTCTCATCACAAAAGTAGCAAAGTCCTTTTTCCCTTCTCAGCTGCATCTCAGCTGGAGATATTCTCTTAATAGCAGGGTTTTTTTGGAACTGGCTCATAGGTCTAGTGGGTGGGGTGGGTAATAATGGTGGGTTGGGGGCTTTATCAGTGACTTGTGTTTGGTCATTCTTGTTTGGATTGAAGTGAGCTCTGTTATTGTAAGTTGGGTGTGAGTTTTGTGATTTTTGGTGAGGGTTTTGCTTTAGATTTGCAGCAATTTTCTCTTCAAACAACTTGGCTAGGGATACGGCTTTAACAATGGATATAGGAGTATGGAGCATATCATCCCTGCGAATTTCATCTCTCAAACCACTAACAAAGCAATCAATCAAAGCATCATTACTTAATCCATAGACACGATTAGACAGAGCAGTGAACTCTAAATAATATTCATTAACAGAGTTTTTCTAATTCAGCTTAAACAAAGAAGCTCAAGGACAATCATACAGGAAGGGACCAAAATCAAGTTCAAGAGCTCGCGTAAAATCATCCCACGATTGAAATGGACGGGTTCTATGGACCATTTGGAACCAAGGAACTACCTCTTGGTCCAGATGTACAGAAGCAATAATCAATCGTTCAGGATCAGGGGTATTATAGTAATCAAAAAACTGCTCTGCTCAGTCAAGAACATTCTTACCATTGAATCGAGGAAATTCAAGCTTGATGTGTCTTACTTGAAATGGTGGAGGCGTGGTGCTCGAGCTACTGGTAGATCCGATCGAGACCGGTTGTGTGCTACCCTGCGTTGCCGTCGTGACGATGCTCGTCGTGCCTAAGTTCGTACTTCCATGGGTGACTCCGACTCGTGGTAGTTGCTGCATTATCTTGTCCAACGCATCTGCGAGTTGGTTGAATCGTGTGTCTGATTCCTTCTGCATCGCTTCAAGTTTCTCAAATCTCATGGTGTTCACTGCTTCTGATTTTTCAAGCATTTCAGCTTGACGTCGTAACTCAGCAACGATCTCCTTCATGCGAGTGTTGTCGGCCATGGAATCAGGGAAAGCACCAATGAAATGCAAGTAAATTCGAAAATGGAGATGAACTAGAGCTTTGATTCAAGTAGTAATAGTACCGAGTACAATTGAATCAAGCTCAATGGCTATGAAGCTGGGTAAATGAAGTACAAAAGGGAAACTACTAAATTGCATAAGAGAGAGAGAGAGAGAGAGAGAGAGAGAGAGAGAGAGAGAGAAGTTGACACCACACCAATCATGCCTTCATTGGATTCTTCTCTTTCCATATATTCTCATTTGCTTGGTCCCACCTTGGGTACACTCCCTTGATTCTGTTACTCACCATTTTTCGCGTGACTACAACTCATCTCTTATGTGTGAATCAAATCAGTAATTGTTTATACTTAAGGTTCCAAGTTTAATTTTAGTAAAGGCGTGGAATGCAAGTTGGTTGATCCAACATCTCATGTGAGTTTGATTATAGAAAGCATTGGACACCTACGGTAGTTGTTGAAGAGTGATTGCTAGTTCTAAGCCAAGACTTTACCTTCACAAGGTTTAGCTTCATTTTGAAGTCAGTTTCATTGATACTTATTATTAAACTTATAATATAATGTGATAAGCGCTCGCAATGATCTGGTAGGAGAGAGTGAATACAAAATGACTTGATGAAAAGCTCAAATATTTTTTAAAGAATTTTTCTGACACTCTATTTAAAATTTTATCCTTTGGCCAATACTTAAATAAACAATTGAATTAAACACTTAAAATGCTTAAAAGAAGCATTGCTTCCGTGAAGGCATGAACAATCCAATATCTCTGTACAAATATCAATTATTGAGAATCCTTCTATTTGCCATCTCATATCTTCTCTTAGATGCTCTTTGGAAAAATAATAGAATCAATATATAGGTCATCTCTTATGTCACACAAACATCGTGAATACAACTCAACCTGCCTCCTCCCTCGTATATATCCTTTCCCAGAATCATCATCATTGATGTGGCTTATCCATATCAAATGTTCTGAATGCCTCTCTAATCATTACCGTATGATATCATGACAGTTCGTTGCTCTATTTGATCTCTCTTTTTTTGTCAACTACTCTATTTGATCTCTTAATACGTTTCCACTTTTTTGGAGACGTGCGTTTCTGTTTATCCATTTAAAAATGGTTTTTTTTACCCCATCATATCCCTATATACCCCCAGAGATCCTACGAAAAAACGAAAATACCTTTAAAATTTTTACAAATTTACAAAATATTTACCATTTTTCACTTGCATCCGTTTGACCAGAAAGTTTCCTGAGAGAATCGGCATTCAGAGAGCTATTTCCGATTTTCCATCGGATTTACCATCGGATCAACATACTTCCGTTTTCCCTCAGATTCTGCGTAAAAAGTAAGACGGATGTACCTAAATCCGATTTCGCATCGTATCTACCTATATCCGATTTCGCATCGGATATAGCTAGATTCGATTTGTGTTTTATTTTTTTTAAAAGTTTGTTTTTTTTCCAGTGTCCAATAGGTATCGAGGGGAGTCCTCGGCTCAGGCCTCGCCATCTGCTCCCAGTACACGCACCCGCCACAGGATTGCGGGACATGCGTCTACCCGGCGTAGCCGACAGCAGCAGTATCAGCAGGTGGAAGATGCCCCAGACTATCACTAAATATGAGGTGGGCCAGTAGGGGCACCCTCTTGATGAGCATTCTATGTCTGAGGACCATTCTATGCCTGAGGACTACCAGCAGCAGTATTATCAGCAACAGTATCAGCAGTACCAGGAGGAGCCCTACCATCAGCCTCAGCAGCATGAGGAGCAGCCTCCTCTATTCACTGGGCTAGCATCTCATGTTTGTTCCGTTATATTGAGAGACCTGGTAAGTTTAATTTATTTACGTAGCCTTCTTAGTTTAATTTATTTACATAGCCTTATTTCTGATACTTTTATAATAGGCCAAAGTGCTCCCGGGGTCCCTTATCTTTATTTAAAGTAACGAATTAGTCCTTTATGTTTTTTTTGTCCCAAATAAGTCCTTTATCTTTCAAATTTTTGACACATAAATCCTTTTCCGTTAACAGTGCTGATTTATGTGTCTAAAAAAAGGATTTATGTGTCAAAAATTTGAAACATAAAGGACTGATTTGGGACAGAAAAGGATTTATGTGTCAAAAATTTAAAACATAAAGGACTGATTTGGGACAAAAAAAAAGATAAAGGACCAAATCGTTACTTTAAATAAAGATAAGGGACCCCGGGAGCACTTTAGCCTTTATAATACAGACATATGAGTGGAAATTGAAGGTTACCAACCATGGTAACAAGCTGGCTCAGAGACTGCTTGGGTTTTCCCAAAACCACCGGTTGTGGGATTTTATCACAGGTTCCGGATTAGCCCCCTCGTCTCGACCGGACATACAAAAGTGGACCATGAGCTGATGTCTGCTTTTCTTGAGAGGTGGCACTCAGAGACATCGTCATTTCACTTACCATTTGGTGAAATGACGATTACTTTGGATGATGTCTCTTGTTTGCTGCATCTACCCATTACGAGGAACTACTACAGAGCTCCACCTACTTCTGTCACCACTGATCAGGCCATCCACCAAGCACATGTTTATCTACGTGTGACTATGGAGGACGTGGGGTTGGTGTGTCGAGCTTCATCTGGCCCATATTACCGTTTTGAGTGGCTGCAGGAGATTGTTAGTAGAGGGTCCATAGAGAATGACATGCGTCCTGCGATCAGTTAGGAGGGTATGCGACCCTCTTACAGGTAATAATTTTAAGTTAATTTTTTCCGAGTTTGGTTAAATTTCTGTTAAACAGTTTTTAATTCACCATGTTGTTTATTTTCTTTTTTTCAGAGCTGGATTTTATGGTATTTTCCTCAGCTAGTGGAGAGGAGGAGTGGATTGCGGGCTGGAGCAGTGTGTGGGCGTTGGAGGAAGAAGAAGACAGATGGAGTGAAGCTGGGGGTATACAGGCAGAGGATTGATGCGTTGACCTCGGATGATGTCTACTGGCGACCGTTTGAGGAGCACCGTGAGGATAGAGACTTTGAGCATGTGTCATTATACAGGAGGACACATCAGTTGGGGAGACATCACTGTTCCCTACATGCCAGATAAGTGCCTCAGACAGTTTGGGTACGTGCAGGTCATCCCACGTCACCCTCTTACTGGTCGTCCGAGCCATGCATATTGCATTTTTCGGATTGTACATTATATGCCTGTGGTGGAGGAGGTTTTGCATACTACTTATCCTGCTGAGGAGTTGGGTCAGGTTGCTCCGGACTACATACATTGGTATGTGAGAGTATCTATTCCTAGACTCTTACGGGTTGCATCACCACCACCACCACCACCACCACCAGTACAGCCAGCTGCACCACCAGTACAGCCAGATTTGCTAGAGATTGTGGAGGAGGAGATTCGGAGGGGGCTTCGGAGCGGAGACATTAGGATGGGTAGTCAGACATACGCTCGCCTCACCCGGTTACTAGATATGCTACCGGGGCGTGACTAGGGGTTGTGTGATTGTATGCTTGAACCATTTTTTTATGACTTGATTCTTATTATTTCTTGTTTATTATATTTTTGGAGTTTCATTAAAATTTCGATTTCATTCATACGATAAAAGATAAAACATAACCAACTACAATAACAATAGGCAGATACATTTTCCTAAAATTCTGGTCGTCGAAGACGACGTAAAATCTCATTCACACTTCGTTGAGTTTCCACGTACAGCTTCAACGGCTTATACCCCTGAAGCGTGTCATGGATGTTTAACATGTTCACCGCGTCTTCGTCAGTCTTGATTGCCATGGACGAGAAGGAAACGCGGCCATCGTCTCCAAGATAGGGTTTGCGATAAGTGATACTAGTGACGTCACGGTCGTCACCAGTCACTTGAACTTTGGACCACACTTTATCCTTCAAACCTTCAAACCCCATGCCGCGGTGGATTCTGCATAACACCGACTGAGGACTCCAAAAGTGGACACCATCTTCTCTCATCGTGATTTGACCCCGATGATGTATACCGCAAAGCCTTTTGTCATCTGTGCGTTGAGTGAGGCATATCTCCATTTTGGATGAGTGAAATAAGCAAGTGAGAGTGAAATTTTTGAGTGAAAAGAATGAGGTTGGCAATGGGTATTTATAGAAATCGTCAATGATTATCAGTCGTTGATATTGTCGGTGCAATCTACACTGCTGATCAACATTGGCAGTCAAATCCTACCCGTCGAATTTAGTACAAATCGGATTTACCTATCAGGGAGGTAAATCGGATTTGCATTTTAACAAAGCGGACATACCCCCACTGATAGGTATATCCACTTTGTTAATTGCAAAGCAGATTTACCTATATCAGGGGAGGTAAATCCGCTTTCCAATTAATAAAGCGAATATACCTATATCCGCTTTGTTAATTGCAAAGCGGATTTACCTACCTGATAGGTACATCAGCTTTTATATTTTAACAAATCAGATCTACCTCACTGAAGCTATATCCGATTTCCCCCCACTAATTCTAATCGGATATACGTAAATTCGTCTTTTATTTTTGTGAATCGGATCTACCTCCCCAAAGGTAGATCCGATTTAAGTCAATTTTACAAGGGGTATTTTCGTCTTCAAATTTATTGTGGGGGTATATGGTGATATGATGGGGGTAAAAAAAAACCCTTAAAAATGCTTTGATGTGCTTTAATTGAATATTGTTTTGGAGTGGGCCTAGACTTGAGGCCCAAGTCAACAGATGAGGAAAGATGTATTTAATACACGGATAATATGGATAGGTTGCTACCTGTTAATTAGCTCCATAGTTAGTTAGGTTAACTCTTCTAGTTAGTTAATCATAGTGGTTAATACCGTGGTTAGTCACAAAAAAAAATTTGATAAGCAATGTTAGTGGGGTTGGGGAATGTTAGTTTTCGGGAGTTGAACCCGGGACCTCCTTCTTGCACTCATTTGGTGCACTCCTTCGGTATCCCTTAGCTCGCCAACTGAGCTATGTACTTCAGTTTGATTTAGAAATGGAATAATAAGTTTTCTTTCTCGAATTCAGTTGTAACAAAATTCCTCATGGAACTGATCTGGTTTTCAGTTCATATCATGGTATCAGAAGATTCTTGAAAATTCCTCCCTGTTATCGTCGTCATCGTCATGCGACGCAGCCCTCCTCTTCCGCCACTATTTCACAGCAGACAACCGTTGATCCTACAAACGCGGTGAGTCCCTACTATGTTCATCCTAATGAGAATACAGCGATTTCCTTGGTCACGAAGCCGCTCACACCGAACAATTATCATTCTTGGGCGAGATTGATGCGCAAAGCCCTAATTGGTAAGAACAAATTCAAATTCGTTGATGGTTCCATTCCCATGCCTAATTCTTTTGATCCATTGTTCGATGCTTGGGAACGATGTAACAATCTTGTTCACTCCTGGATTATCAATTCCGTTTCGCCGTCAATTGCTCAAAGCATTGTTTACAAAGAGCTGGCCTCCGATGCATGGAGCAATTTCAAATCATGATTTGAACGTGTTGATCGTGTACGTAATGCTGATTTGAAATATGATCTTTACCAATTGAAGCAAGATTCCCTTTCTGTCACCGATTTTTCACCGAAAATGAGTATCTTGATTGAAGAACTGGAAAATTATCGCCCTCGTCCGGATTGCACTTATGCTGTCAAATGCACTTGTGAAGCCATGCGCAATGCCAAGCTCTTTCATGACGAAGACAGCGTCATGTGTTTTCTTAAAGGTCTCAACGACAATTTTGCAATGGTACGTTCTCAGATTTTTTTGATGAATCCCTTACCTTCCATCACCACTATTTTTCTATGTTAATTGAACACGAGAGGCAAAATGGCTTATGTCCTGCACAAGATGATTCCACACCTCAGATCAATACCGTTGATGGCAAGCGTTACTTCAACAAAGGTAAACCATCCGGACCTAGGCAATGCACATTCTGCAACCGGCAAGGTCAAACTGTCGATACATGCTACAAGAAACACGGTTACCCCTTTGGATCCAAGAAAGAGGGCAAACCAAGTCTCAATGCGGTCTCTGCTGACTCTGATAATCAAGGTGGGACCACACCTTCTGCTCCTTCTCAGGCCATCTCTCAGGAGGACTATCAGCAACTCAAGGACATCTTAAAGAAATGCAATCTTCATAGTGATTATGTGCCCAACTCTGCACTTGCCGAGGAGTCTTCTATTAATCAGCTTCGAATCACTGATGCTGAAGGTAATGTTCCTATCTCCTTTAAATCATTACCTAGTGATTCTGTTATTGCTAGTTGTATGAAAACCCCTCCTTGGATCATAGACTCCGGTGCCACAGATCACGTTTGTACTGTAACATCTCGGTATTTTTATCAACTAAAAATACCCAAGTGTACCATCCCTATAACATCAGAGATATATTTCCTGCTTAGACACTGAATATCACTATAATTTTTCGCTGAATAAAAACCAAACAGTCTCATTTACAACCAAGACAATACGGTTCTCAAACCATAAACCATCAGCATCTATGGTATTCAGTATCATACAAGAAAGCGGAAGAAAGATATAACACTAAAAACATAATGTTGTGATACATAGATAACGAGGGAAAACATAAACTCAAGCATAAAGCTAAGTCTTCAGCCACCATCCGAGTGCCACCTACTCGTGCCTCCTGGATTTTCACTTTCCCTGTTTCTCTGTAAAACAACAACATATAAACAATGAGATACAATCTCAATGAGTTCTACCGAGACCCCTACTAACACTCTCGGTTCATTTATGAATTCTTTTATACTCAGTAGAAACCGACTGCACCAATGCAGAACCCGGCAAACCCCTTACCAATAATAGTTCCACTATTGGCCTCGGAGCCTACATAACCACGGTACCGTACCACCGAATACACTAATGCAGAACCCGGTGAACGTCAGACAATACTTTTTAACACACCCCCGACTGCACTAATGCAGAACCCGGTGAATGTCACACAATACTTTTTAACACACCCCCGACTGCACTAATGCAGAACCCGGCGAACCCTTTACCAATAACAGTTTCGGTATTGGCCTCAGAGCCTAGGGTAGGGGATCATGACTGCCCCTCCTAGTATGTTAGTAACATTACTTTTTAACACACCACCGACTGCACTAATGCAGAACCCGGCGAACGTCACACAATACTTTTTAACACACCCCCGACTGCACTAATGCAGAATCCGGCGAACGTCACACAATACTTTTTAACACACCCCCGACTGCACTAATCCAGAACCCGGCGAACCCTTTACCAATAACAGTTCCGCTATTGGCCTCAGAGCCTAGGGTAGGGGATCATGACTGCCCCTCCTAGTATGTTAGTAACATGGGTCGTCACCCAACTCGATATATGTTAAATATATCTACACTCGATGACCTGTTAGTTCACCTATACTCAATGAACATTTAGTCCATCTACATTTGACCGTTAATCGAACATAATACCCGCATCGGGCCGTTTCCTTTAGTCAATATAATGTATATATCGTGAATCGTAGACCGGTTTAGACGAATAAATAATAATCATCCCGCGTCAGTTATACCATACCACGTAGGACTCATAGTCCGCTTTATTATTAATAAAACATATTCGCACACGTGTACTATTATTCGGTTTTTCAAAACAATCTATAACTTCAAAAACAGTTCATTATGCCTTAAAAATAGAATATTCAGTTAGGCCTCTGAATAAGCTTTCAAACACATCTTAGAACACCTCAATCGGGTTCCCGGATCAAAAGTTATCGCGAAAACAAAATTAGTGAATAGTTGCTGAAAATCTGCACTGTGCGCTTGGACGCACGGGTCGTGCGCTTGGGGCGCTTTGGACAGTTTTGGTTCTGTCCCTCGTGCGCTTGGGCGGATGGCCGAGCGCTTGGGTCCCTTTGGACAGTTTTGGTTCTGCCTCTCGTGCGCTTGGGCGCATGGCCGAGCCCTTGGGGCGCTTTTACCTGCTGTAAGTGAATTTTTGTGGCGGTTTCGCGCGAAAACCGCTATTCCGCTCAAATCCGATTCTCGTTCCGATCGAAAACAGATTTGACAACCAATACAATAGACCCAATACAAACCACATAATCAATCAATCCAATCAAAAACTCAATCTAAACGAATTTTACCAAAATACGACATATTCCGAAATAACGGTTTTTGACCCAAAAGTTCTCGAACGATTCTCGTTCCGACCGAAAACAGATTTGACAACCATAAAAACAGTCCCAAACAAAGTCACACAATCAATCAAATCAACCAAAAACTCATTGTAAATGAATTGTATCAAAACGCGACATATTTTCAAATAACGGTTTTTATCTCAAAATCCCTCGAAATCAATAAACGTAAAAATTATCGAAACACAAAACATCCTAAGCGTGAGTAAAACTCACCCTTGAAGCGAGAGCCGATACCGAGCCAAAATTACCGAGTAACCACACGAACGTTCCCCGAATCCATTGCACGTTCCGGCGACACTCAAAACCGCTTCCAAAGCTTTGAACCTACAATCAACCACAAAACCTCCATCAAATCACTATTCATCATCTTCAAGGTTAGAATCACTATTCACACATAACCTCAAATCTTGATTTTTCAACCCAAACTCACCCAACTAGCTTCCAATCTCCCAATCGAACTTCAATCATCGATCAATCATCCTCGGGTCCGCACCAAACACCATCCCAAGCTACCCTTTAGCTTGAACCATCAAAAACCTCAATTCCCTTCAAATTTTCGAAAATGGCAAAGTGAGAGAGAGTGAGTTGATGATGATGATTTTGGTACCAAATCGAAGAGGGAGTAACGCTGAACGTTTTTTGTGTTGGAAGGAAGTCGTTTTGATGAACCGAATTATCCTATTTTTCCTCTTCTTCTTCCACACCCTTTCTTTCTCTTCTTTTCTTTCTCTCCTTTCTCTCTTTTTCTCTTCTCTGTCTCTCGCTGCCTTCTTTCTTTCTTTTCTTTCTTTTAATTAATTCTTTCACTCACACACACACACATACACGCATACTCATATATTTATTAATATATACGCGGTAACGTGGTCCAATTACCATATTGATCTAAATCTCTTATTTCGAATCCAAAACTTCCTTGACCCGTATTATCCGGTTAACGATCCGATGACAACCAATAAATAATTTTAGCACTCAATAAATTTACCCGTCAAGTACTAAATTAGTTTAATTGGGTTAACACCCAAATAATTCTACTAATTATTTTGAGGGTGTTACATTCTCCCCAACTTGAAAGAATTTTGTCCTCAAAATTTCGTCAAGTCTTACGATTGACTAACCGAGAACAGACATTCTCAGAAAGGTCCAAATTTGCTGGAAAACGTTCTTGAATTAACGAAATGAGTGTAGAAAATCTTCCCAAGTTGGCACGTCAATCTTTAAGTATGTTCGACTACTACCCTAGAACGCTTCTAAGATTACAGTCCGAACTCTCTTGTTACGAATCAACACGAGAGACTCATCATTCGCCTACATAGGCTCGGCACCGCGTTCGAAAACACTTCCGAAGCTTCATTCCAATTATCCTCACTTGCTCCCCAACTTTGATTAATCTAAATCAAAGGGTCTAATACAAGACACTTGATAGAAATACAGGTTAAAAAAATGAGGTCCACATAACGGTACTCCTCGGTAGAGGTAAAAACAAACACGATTTTCTCGAAGGGTGTAAACACGTTCTCAACAAATCTTCTAAAATCCATAATAGTTCACATACACATTAAAAATGTGACGGAAAAGTCATCTGTGAAATTTCTTGACTCGCCCCCAAGATTTCGACATAAAACTTTTCAACAAGATGGAATGAGGGTTTTACTAAAAACTTTGACCTTAAACGTAGAAATAAACCGTGGGGACATCAAATAAATTGGAAAACAATGAAAATCACCTCAGTTGTTCTCAAAACAACTTTCAAACAGAACTCAGAGCCCTTCTTCCTTTATTGTAACTTTCCTCACAACATATTTATCTACGACGCACCCAATTCCTTTCCGAATTAGCCAATAGCGTTGAGAGCTTCCCCCCAACCTAGGTAATCCTCCTAGGATTTTCCTCCTCAATCATATCCTATTAGCCTCTTGTTTCGTTCCAAAAATTAACTTTAGCATGCGGGTTTTCACAAAACAATTTTTCAAAACTACCATACCGCACGCCAAGCTTCACTTCTGACATTTCAAACTCTTGCAAGCAGATCCCTCAATTAATCCCTTGATGGTTATTCGCAACGTCAAAAACAGCCAGCAGTTACCTTACTTCCGTATTCGTATTCACGTTTGACCTGTCAAACGGCATCTCATAATACAATCTCATTGTTAACCTTCACAAAGAAGAGATTAACAAACAAATACCTTGCCTCTAATACATCTGCTTTATATCTCTGTACATCGTGGTGGATCCAGGGTGTACAGAATATACACTTCGGTGTGCTTCCTCTAACACTTGCCTTCTATTGTTCTCATCATCGGGCGCACAGATTCTACCGTTGAAACAACTGACTCCATCACTATTCATGGAAAAATCTGGAAATACCTTTTGTGATTGTAGCTTCTCATCAACTTCCTGTGCTAAGCGTATAGAATCCCTTAGGGAACTAGAGATCCTCATATGGCTCAACACTAATAGGTTCCTCCTTGATCTTGAATTCAGATTTAAGTATCTAAAAGACTCTGATAATTCCATCTAATGCATCATAAACTCGGCCATGTGGATGGATTTCCTACTCAGTGCATCAGTTACAACACTGACCTCTCTTGAATGCTACATCAACACAAATTTATAATCCTCCAGAAACTCAACACACTACTCTGCCTGCTATTCAGTTCTCTATGATCAAACAGATACTTTAAACTTTTGTGATCACTAAAGGCATCGAAACGAGACCCCTACAGGTAACGTCTCCAAATCTTCAGTGCGTACACAATAGCTGCCAACTCCCAAATTATGAGTCGGATAATTCCCTTCACGAGTCTTCATTTGCCTGGATGCACAAGCTACCACCTGTTGATTCTGCATGAGAACACACCCTAAACCCTTCCCTGAAGCGTCATCGAAAATTTGAAATTCCAATGACGGATCCGGAAGAATCAGGATTGGAGCAGAAGTCAAAATCTTCAACTCTTGAAAACATTCTTCACAATCGGCATCCCACGTAAACGGGTGACCCTTACGAGTTAACCGAGTAAGTGGAAAACTAACTGTGAGAACCCTTGAACAAATCTCTGTGACTGAGGTCGGTCGCTCCCAATTCAACACAGCTTCTATTTTTCCTTTCGACTAACCACACCAGAGCACTCCTTAGCGAAGTACTCGGTCGAATGAATTTTCTTTAACATCGACTCTTCAAGTTGAGACTCCATTTCCTTTAATTCGAAAGAAACATTCAATAAGAAACAATAGATATTGATCCCGTGCCAGGAACCAATTCTACAGTATACTCTACCTCTCGCTCTGGAGGTTAATAAGAAACATTCATCGTGAAAACATCCAGAAAGTTATTCACAACCTGAATGTTCGCCAAATCTAAACTAGTTTCAGTGGATGCAGATAACATAATAACATAAGTTTCTGCACCTTGGAATGAAGATTGACCGTCTAAGGTGAACTAGGTAACCGCTTCAGAATTTGTCCTAGACAATTCAACTGATTCTGAAGCGAAGCTTGATTAATACAGTCGATTGCAACATGATTTGCAGTCATCCAATTCATACCCAAAATGGTGTCCACACTTCTCGTAGGCAAACAATAAATTCTACAACGAAATTTTCGCCTCCTACGACAAGTAGACAATTCTATACAAAGATTAGGTCTGGACACGACCCTTAGCAGCAGTTAAGATGGTTATCGGCTCGGATAGCGAAGATAAGGCTAATCCCAACCGATCCACACATGATTGTGCTATAAAACAATGGGTTGCACCCGAATCATATAATGTACTGACGGAGTGATTGAAAACTGATCTCATACTCCTCAGTAAGTTGTCTGCAGTTGTAACTGTCTGAGCATCCAGAGTGTTGACTCATCCTTGCCTTGGAGCAGCTTGTGCCTCCTTGGAACTCTTCCTTGCAGGGCACCCTTTACCATAGTGACCCTATTCATTACAACAGTAGCACCGATTGATCTTTGCTGACAATCACCACTGTGATGCTTTCCATAGTTAGAACATCTTCTGACCTTTGAAGAATCGAAGAATTGCACCTGCTTTTCCATTGATGAAATTATCTTAGGACTTTGCATTCGGAGTTGATAATTCAACTACCTTCTTTCCTTTCCCATATTTCCTATGAGATCATCCTCGGTGACATAGGCTGATTGTACCAAGGCAACATAATTGGTAATAGTATAAGAACTGAGACCCTAAGTCATAAAAGCACTAAGGCCCTTCTTATACCTCCGCATTCTCCATTCGTCATCTGGAGCTTACTTTACCACTTGGAAAAATTGAGACAACTTCTCAAACTTAGCGGTGTATTCTTCCACCGTCATGTCACCTTTCCTGAGGATGCACCGGTTGGAGATTCCGGTTTTGGTCGAGGAATGCGTCTTGATCATCCTGTCATAATTCCGCTTATGATGCACTGAGTATTAAGTTGATCAGGCTCAATGTCTCTTAGCATCACAAGTGTAATTACAACAAGGACTCACAAGGAATCGACTCAACCCTAAACGAAGTCCGACTAGGTCGAACTGCTCTGATACCAACTGTAACACCCCGGTCTTTTTATCAACTAAAAAGACCCAAGTGTACCATCCCTATAACATCAGAGATATATTTCCTGCTTAGACACTGAATATCACTATAATTTTTCACTGAATAAAAACCAAACAGTCTCATTTACAACCAAGAGAATACGGTTCTCAAACCATAAACCATCAGCATCTATAGTATTCAGTATCATACAAGAAAGCGGAAGAAAGATATAACACTAAAAACATAATGTTGTGATACATAGATAACGAGGGAAAACATAAACTCAAGCATAAAGCTAAGTCTTCAGCCACCATCCGAGTGCCTCCTACTCGTGCCTCCTGGATTTCCACTTTCCCTGTTTCTCTGTAAAACAACAACATATAAACAATGAGATACAATCTCAGTGAGTTCTACCGAGACCCCTACTAACACTCTCGGTTCATTTATGAATTCTTTTATACTCAGTAGAAACCGACTGCACCAATGCAGAACCCGGCAAACCCCTTACCAATAATAGTTCCACTATTGGCCTCGGAGCCTACATAACCACGGTACCGTACCACCGACTACACTAATGCAGAACCCGGTGAACGTCACACAATACTTTTTAACACACCCCCGACTGCACTAATGCAGAACCCGGCGAACGTCACACAATACTTTTTAACACACCCTCGACTGCACTAATGCAGAACCCGGCGAACCCTTTACCAATAACAGTTTCGGAATTGGCCTCAGAGCCTAGGGTAGGGGATCATGACTGCCCCTCCTAGTATGTTAGTAACATTACTTTTTAACACACCACCGACTGCACTAATGCAAAACCCGGCGAACGTCACACAATACTTTTTAACACACCCCCGACTGCACTAATGCAGAACCCGGCGAACGTCACACAATACTTTTTAACACACCCCCGACTGCACTAATGCAGAACCCGGCGAACCCTTTACCAATAACAGTTCCGCTATTGGCCTCAGAGCCTAGGGTAGGGGATCATGACTGCCCCTCCTGGTATGTTAGTAACATGGGTCGTCACCCAACTCGATATATGTTAAATATATCTACACTCGATGACCTGTTAGTTCACCTATACTCAATGAACATTTAGTCCATCTACATTTGACCGTTAATCGAACATAATACCCGCATCGGGCCGTTTCCTATAGTCGATATGATGTATATATCGTGAATCGTAGACCGGTTTAGACGAATAAATAATAATCATCCAGCGTCAGTTATACCATACCACGTAGGACTCATAGTCCGCTTTATTATTAATAAAACATATTCGCACACGTGTACTATTATTCGGTTTTTCAAAACAATCTATAACTTCAAAAACAGTTCATTATGCCTTAAAAATAGAATATTAAGTTAGGCCTCTGAATAAGCTTTCAAACGCATCTTAGAACACCTCAATCGGGTTCTCGGATCAAAAGTTATCGCGAAAACAAAATCAGTGAATAGTTGCTGAAAATCTGCACTGTGCGCTTGGACGCACGGGTTGTGCGCTTGGGGCGCTTTGGACAGTTTTGGTTCTGTCCCTCGTGCGCTTGGGCGCATGGCCGAGCGCTTGGGGCGCTTTGGACAGTTTTGGTTCTGCCTCTCGTGCGCTTGGGCGCATGGCCGAGCGCTTGGGGCGCTTTTACCTGGTGTAAGTGAATTTTTGTGGCGGTTTCGCGCGAAAACCGCTATTCGCTCAATTCCGATTCTCGTTCCGATCGAAAACAGATTTGACAACCAATACAATAGACCCAATACAAACCACATAATCAATCAATCCAATCAAAAACTCAATCTAAACGAATTTTACCAAAATACGACATATTCCGAAATAACGGTTTTTGAACCAGAAGTTCTCGATCGATTCTCGTTCCGACCGAAAACAGATTTGACAACCATAAAAACAGTCCCAAACAAAGTCACACAATCAATCAAATCAATCAAAAACTCATTGTAAACGAATTGTATCAAAACGCGACATATTTTCAAATAACGGTTTTTATCTCAAAATCCCTCGAAATCAATAAACGTAAAAATTATCGAAACACAAAACATCCTAAGCATGAGTAAAACTCACCCTTGAAGCGAGAGCCGATACCGAGCCGAAATCACCGAGTAACCACAAGAACGTTCCCCGAATCCATTGCACGTTCCGGCGACACTCAAAACCGCTTCCAAAGCTTTGAACCTACAATCAACCACAAAACCTCCATCAAATCACTATTCATCATCTTCAAGGTTAGAATCACTATTCACACATAACCTCAAATCTTGATTTTTCAACCCAAACTCACCCAACTAGCTTCCAATCTCCCAATCGAACTTCAATCATCGATCAATCATCCTCGGGTCCGCGCCAAACACCATCCCAAGCTACCCTTGAGCTTGAACCATCAAAAACCTCAATTCCCTTCAAATTTTCGAAAATGGAAAAGTGAGAGAGAGTGAGTTGATGATGATGATTTTGGTACCAAATCGAAGAGGGAGTAACGCTGAACGTTTTTCGTGTTGGAAGGAAGTCGTTTTGATGAATCGAATTATCCTATTTTTCCTCTTCTTCTTCCACACCCTTTCTTTCTCTTCTTCTTTTCTTTCTCTCCTTTTTCTCTTCTCTTCTCTCGCTGCCTTCTTTCTTTCTTTTAATTACTTCTTTCACTCACACACACACATACACGCATACTCATATATTTATTAATATATACGCGGTAACGTGGTCCAATTACCATATTGATCTAAATCTTTTATTTCGAATCCAAAACTTCTTTCACCCGTATTATTCGGTTAACGATCCGATGACAACTAATAAATAATTTTAGCACTCAATAAATTTACCCGTCAAGTACTAAATTAGTTTAATTGAGTTAACACCCAAATAATTCTACTAATTATTTTGAAGGTGTTACTTGTACCAATTTGAGTTTGTTTGAATCACATAGAAGAATTAAGCCCCTTCACGTTCGCTTACCCAATGGTACCTCTGCCATAGTCTCAATTGTAGGCTCAATAAGATTTAATGAGAATTTCATTATCCATGATGTCTTGTACATTCGATCATTCAACCTCAATTTGATATCAGTTCCCAGACTACTTGAGAATGGTATTGATGTCAATTTCTCTGGAAACATGTGAGTAATTCAGGACCCCTCACACAAGATGATTGGTTTGGGGCTGGTCCAAGGTAGATTGATTCACCATCTGGATGATACTGTGGATTCAGCTACTACTGTATGTGCTATTTCTACTAATTCTCATTCTGGTTTTGTTCTCCTTGAATCTGCCCTTTGGCATTACAGGTTTGGTCATACTTCTAATTCAAAATTAGAAATGTTGTGTAAAGGTTTTCCTTCAGTTGTTGCAAATAAAAATCTGGTCTGTGATATTTGCCATTTTGCTAGACAACGTAAGCTCTCATTTCCTCTAAGTAGCAGTAGAGCAAACAATGCTTTTGAATTAAGAATAAACTCCAATTAAGTGTATTTTTAGAGATATTTCTGAGTCACTTTTAAAGCAATTATTAGTAATAATATAAATTTCTGACTCAATTTTCTCTATATTTTGCAGCATCATTTAGAACCATATACAAGACAAAATTATATATATATATATATGTGTGTGTATATATTTGGTTGGATGACAAAAGAATTGATAGAAAGGAACTAGTGGAGGAATGAATTGCAAGGCACGTGAATGAATTGGACATACATTGGAGGCCAAAAGGCTTGGAAATACATTGCAGCCCATCAAATTGAGAGAAAGAAAGTGCAGAGAATGGAAAGAAAAGGAGAATAGCATGGCATGGAACCCTAAGACATCAATATCAATATAAAAGGAAGAAGGCGGTACATACAAAAAGAAGCCGAATCAGTCGCACACCACATACAGAAACAACAGTAACGCGGAGAGTAGAGAAAAGGAGATTTTGTGTACTGTTCTTGACACCGGGAGAGAGCTCTGAAGCAGAAGAAGGAGATTGAAGACATAGAAAAAAGATTTATCTATTTTCCGGGTTATTCTAATCTCTGTAATTCATGAACATCATTTCTATTTTATTGTTCTCGATACCTATGGATACCTGATTCCTCTTCTAGGGTCTTAGGTGGATGTTGCATGTTTAGAGACCTTTTTTATGTTCTAATTTCATATTTGAATTTCAATTTTTATTTCAATTAATATTGTCCTATTATTTTTATCACATAATTAGGATTAGCTACCCTTTTCATGTTCATAATCAATTAGTTGATCAGTGACCGTACTTCAATTAGTTGGTTAGACCTATAGGATAATTGGGGTTATAATTAATGCATAACCAAACTTTAATTTAGTCTTCCAGTCATGCAACCTTTTTGCTCTTTATGCTTTTCCTGAATTTAAATTCTTGCATGACCAAACGAGGGTTAATTTAGGAAAAAGAATATTAATCGCGAATGACCAAACGGATTAATAGCTTTAGTAAAGGGATTGGTAATTAAATAAAATATGGAAATTCAGGTAGAATTAGACATAGAGGAATCAAAGCTTGCAAGTGAAACCATGACCCTAGACCTCTTTCCATTAATTCAATCTTGCATTTTAATAGTTGTTATTTATTTCTTTTTATTTTGTTTTCATTACAACTCAATTATTGGTTCGTCTAAACAATAGACAATCTTGATTAGTTTGGTACTTGTTAATTAATCCCTGTGGAGACAATAATCTTTTATACTACTTTTGCGAGAGAGTACACTTGCTCTAAGTGTGTTTTTAACGCAACAAGTTTTTTGGCGCCGTTGCCGGGGATTAATTTAGCAATATTAAACGAAAAAGTTTTTTATTGCTTTAGACATTTTTTTTGTTGAAAAAAATACAAAAAAAAGCTGCTAAAACTTTCCCAAGAGACCGCTGCAGTTCACCTTTTTTGCAAATAAATGTTTAAATCATGGTTAAGACAATTGGAGATTATATTACAGAGGTAGAGGCACAAAGGAATTTGGAGAAGTCGTCTTGGTATATGCCTCAATGTCAGATCTCATTTCCTCCTCCTCCTTATGAACCTTATTCAAACTATTGGGATGACTATGAGCCACCTCCTTATTCCTCCAACTGGGATAATTATGAGCTAGCCACTACATCTTCATAGGCAAGAGGAGGAGATACAAGATACCAATGATGTATTGGCAAAGTTTATGGAGAGGACACTTGAAAAATTTGAATCATTGGAGAAAAAAGTGGAGGCGACCAACTTTAATGAAAGGTTTGGCCGCATGGAGGACCAAATTGGAGCCATGAGTGATCAACTATCAAGTATCATTGCTTTATTATCTCAAGAGACCCAAGAAACTCATTCACAAACAAAGTCTACCCAAAATGAAGAAGCTGAGCAATACAAAGAAAGTATTCCTACGAGAGATGAAGTTGTCTCCATGGAATATAATTTGGAGGAAGAAGCTCTCAAGAAAGATGAGGAGACTCTTACTGCAGAGAGTCAAATCAAAATAGTAGCTCCTACTGAAGGGAGTCATATTGAAACAAAAGATCCTATTAATGAGAGCGGTTGTGAGGAGAATGAGAAAGATCCATTGGTTCTTGATTTGAAGAAAGAGGAGAAAGCCCAAATTTTTGGGCAAATTGTTTTAACCATTGGCGATGCTGCAATAGAGGTTCACAGGGGAAAGGTAACTTTAAGGAGTGGTAAAGAAGATGATGTTATTAAAGCTTTAAATTCCAATGAAAATTTCTCTTCTTTAACTTCTCCTTATTTTAATGATGTGGTTGAAACTAACATTTTTAGTGAATTAAAGATGCAGGACCTTTTGGAAAAAAATCTTATTTTGCAGGATCCTAGCATAGTGGTGGATGGAGATAAAAGAAAAATTTCACCAACCTTTGAAGTTCATCCTTCACGTGGAAAAAGAAAGAACAATGTGAATCACCTGGTTAGAAAGCTAAGAAGGTGCACAGCGTTAGATGTTAAATTTGCTCTCGGAGAGCCCCTTGATTAAGCACCAACTATCGTCAAGCTCACGACGTTAAACAAGCACTTCGCAGGAGGCAACCTGTGTTTTATTTTCAGTTATTTTTACTTTTAATTTGTTTCATTTTGTTTTTAGGAATAAGCTCAAAGTGCAAGCTCTCTCAGGGAAGTCACTCTTACTCTCTCTCATTTATTTATTTTTGCTCATATTTGAATATTTTGCATTGAGGACCATGCTTCATGCTAGTGTGGGGGAGGATATTATATATTGTCACTTGATCTCTATTAATGCACATACCCACTACATGTGTTGATAGCATTTTTTCTGGCTTGTTTTGAATTACTTATGCTTCAAGTTGAAAAAAATAGAGATTTTGCCTTTAGGGGATCCCATAATTAATTTACTTGAGAGACTTGTGCTTGATTGTAACGGTGGGGTTGTCCTTAGGAAGCTGATAATTAGCATTGTGTCTGTTGAGTACTTTTTGTGAACTAGCTTCTAAATGTGAGATTTGAGCCATCATAAGGGGATAGATATTCAATCATAAATTTTTACCCCTTCTCTTTGTATGAGTGTGTTTCCCAATTTGCTACATTCTAGAATTTGTCTTTTGACCATTTCAAGGCGAAAATTGATTTGCATCATGTAAAAAGATTTGGGGAATTTAGGTATTTTTCTGGCCTCAGAGTTGTTTGTTAAATTTATCCATTAGTTGCCCCCTTTGAGCCTATTTGTTATATATTTCCTTGGTACCCAAATATAATTTTTTCTTTTTTTTTGCATTTGAAATTAAATTTGGAGCAACTATTGAAAGTTACAATTTTGTCCTGTATTTTAACTGTCTATCTCACCCGGACATAAAAACAAAATAGGAGTAGCTAATGTGGTCACAAGTACCTCTTCCTCCTAAGAAAAATATAGAAAAATGAAAAGTTGCAAAAAAAAGAGAAGAAAGAAAGCAAGAAGGATGAAAAGACAAATAAAAAAAAATACTCAAGAGCAAAGGTAAATCAAAAAGAGCCTACTCAAGAGAAAAGGCAAATAAAAAAAAGCTGGCTCAAAAGAAAAAGAATGAAGAATGAAAGTAGAATTAATTTAGAGTTTGGGCAAAATTTGTAAAATAAATAGGAGCTCAAAATTTGATTTCAAAGGTTACTATTCATTTATTATTTAAACCCTTTGATTATCCATTCTTTCTTATTTCCTACCCTTCTTGACTAAACCTTGGCCCCATTACAACCCATAACACCCCATCTTTTGCATGCATGTGAACTATTTAGTGGAGATTTGGTCAAATTACAAACATATGGTAATGTGCATTTTGTTGAAATTCGAGAGTATATTTTCCCTAGTCCCTAAACACTTAGAGAGATTGTGAGCGAGTGCCTTTGTTCACAGAAATGTATTCTTCATGGACTTGAGTCTATAATTGGCCAACCTTTTGACACCTCATATATGCTATATTGTCTATTGTCTGTCATTGTGCTTCTAATTTTGGGTCTCTTATTTGGCTGTCTCTATTACTTATTTTAAAAAAAAAATTATTGAGCCAGATAATTTGCTTGAGGACAAGCAAAAGTTAAGTGTGGGGGAGTTGATAAACTTCAATTAAGTGCATTTTTAGAGATATTTCAAAGTCACTTTTAGAGCAATTATTAGTAATAATATAAACTACTGTATCAATTTTCTCTATATTTTGCAGCATCATTTAGAACCACATACAAGACAAGATTATATATATATATATATATATATATATATATATATATATATATATATATATATATATATATATTTGGTTGGATGACAAAAGAATTGAAAGAAAGGAACCGGTGGAGGAATGAATTGCAAGGCACGTGAATGAATTGGACATACATTGGAGCCCAAAAAGCCAAAAGGCTTGGAAATACATTGGAGCCCATCAAATTGAGAGAAAGAAAGTGCCGTGAATGGAAAGAAAAGGAGAATAGCATGGCATGGAACCCTAAGGCATCAATATCAATATCAATATAAAAGGAAGAAGGCGGTACATACAAAAAGAAGCCGAAATCAGCCGCACACCACATACGGAAACACCAGTAATGTGGAGAGTAGAGAAAACGAGATTTTGTGTACCGTTCTTGACACTGGGAGAGAGCTCTGAAGCAGAAAAATGAGATTGAAGACATAGAAAAAGGATTTACCTATTTTTTGGGTTATTCTTATCTCTGTAATTCATGAACCTTATTTCTATTTTATTGTTCTTGATACCTATGGATACCCGAATCCTCTTCTAGGGTCTTAGGTAGATCTTGCATGTTTAGAGACCTTTTTATGTTCTAATTTCATATTTGAATTCCAATTTTTATTTCAATTAAAAATTGTCTTATTATTTTTATCACATAATTAGGATTAGCTACCATTTTCATGTTCATAATCAATTAGTTGATCAGCGACCGTACCGCAATTAGTTGGTGGACCTATAGGATAATTGGGGCTATAATTAATGCATGACCAAACTTTAATTTAGTCTTCCAGTCATTCAACCTTTTTGTTCTTTAGGCTTTTCCTGAATTTAAATTCTTGCATGACCAAACGACGGTTAATTTAGGAAAAGAATATTAATCGCGAATGACCAAACGGATTAATAGCTTTAGTAAAGGGATTGGTAATTAAATAAAATAAGGGAATTCAAGTAGAATTAGACATAGGGGAATCAAAGCTTACAAGTGAAACCATGACCCTAGACCTCTTTCCATTAATTCAATCTTGCATTTTAATAGTTGTTATTTATTTCTTTTTATTTTGTTTTCATTACAACTCAAATATTGGTTCGTCTAAACAATAGACAATCTTGATTAGTTTGGTACTTATTAATTAATTCCTGTGGAGACGATAATCTTTTATACTACTTTTGCGAGAGAGTACAATTGCTCTTAGTGTGTTTTTAACGCAACAATTAGTTCACTTGGATGTATGGGGACCCTGTTCATTACCATCTATTCATACATATAGATATTTTTTGACAATTGTTGATGATTAATCTCGCTTTACTTGTGTATTTCTTTTAAAATCTAAATCTGATGTTAAGAAAGTTGTATTGGATTTTACCATAATGGTCACCAACGTTTAACAAGGAGATTAAGGCATTTCGTAGTGATAATGGCACTGAATTCCAGCTCCAAGACATATGTAGCAAACACGGAATTCTTCACCAGTTTAGTTGTGTTGAATCCCCTCAGCAGAATGCTAGAGTGGAAAGAAAGCACCAGCACATTCTGTCAGTTGCTAGGGCGCTCGTGTTACAGTCTTCCATCCCCAAATATCTCTGGTCATATGCCATCATTCATGCTGTTTTCTTAATTAACATAATGCCATCCAATGTTCTGGATAATTGTTCCCCATTCCAGCTGTTTCACAATACACTGCCTGACCTCAGTACCATCAAAGTCTTTGGTAGTCTCTGCTATGCTACCACGCTCACCACTGGGCGATCTAAATTTGATCCTCGTGCCCGGAAAGGTATTTTTCTTGGCCATCCAGCACATATGAAAGGTGCTGTGATTTATGATATTAATGGCAAACATCCTTTTATTTCACGACATGTAGTTCACTATGAGACTATATTTCCATATCATACACCAACATCTGCACCTACCTGTTGGGACCTATCCTCTACTAACACTCAGAACACTCCCCCTACCGCACCACCCCCACCTTCATCCAATGACCTAGAACCACCTTCACTTACCACTGTTAGCAACCATGCCACAACCACAGATACAGCCATTGATACAACTTCTAGAACAGCCATTGACACAACTACTATCTCTCCCCCTTCCCCCACCACCCAAACCACTTCCACCAATATAGTTCCTTCTCCTCCAAATCCCTCTACCTCACACCCTCGCCACTCCACCCGCCCTCACAATCCTCCTCCTCACCTCCAAGACTACATTTGTAACCTTACCACTACCTCTTGTGCCTATCCCCTTCATCAATACTTGTCCTATGACAGCCTCTCACCCTCTCATCAATCCTATATAGCTAGCATAGATGTTGTTGCTGAGCCCCCCAACTATGCTACTGCAAGTAAATTTCCATGTTGGGTTGATGCTATGAACAAAGAGCTGCAGGCACTAGAAGCTAATCATACATGGTCTATTGTTGATAAACCTGATGGTGTTACCCCCATTGGATGCAAATGGGTATACAAGGTCAAGCACAAAGCTAACTGCCCACTTGAAAGGTATAAGGCTAGACTTGTGGCCAAGGGCTACACTCAAACGGAAGGTATTGATTTCTTTGACACCTTCTCTCCCGTTGCCAAAATGGCCACTGTGAGAACTCTAATTGCTGTAGCTGCTATTAAAGGCTGGTACATTCACCAATTGGACGTCAACAACGCTTTCCTCCATGGTGAACTCAAGGAAGATGTTTACATGACCATGCCTCCAGGTCTTTCTTCCAGCTCACCTTTTAAAGTTTGGAAACTACTCAAGTCTCTCTATGGACTCAAGCAGGCCAGCAGGCAATGGTATGATCGTTTATCCACTCTGCTGCTCTCTCTTGGATTTAAGCAAGGTCATGCTGACCATACTCTTTTCACTTGTATCACCGAGTCATCATACATGGCACTCCTCATTTACGTGGATGATATAGTGCTGGTTGGGGATCATCTCTCTAACATTTCTCACATCAAATCCACATTTGATGCACACTTTGAAGTTTTTTCTTGGGCTTAAAGTTGCACAATCACCATTGGGCATCTCACTATGTCAACGCCAATAGTGTTTAAATCTATTGAAGGACTCAGGTAACCTTGGCAGCAAACCTGCCTCAACTCCTATGGAGCCTGGTTCACATTTGCACACTGATGACAGCCTCCCTTTCCATGACATTGCTCAATACAGGGGTTTGGTGGGTAAGCTCTTTTACTTAACCACAACTAGACCGGATATCACTTTCCCAGTTCAGCAGTTATCTCAATTTCTTTCCAAACCAACCACCTGCCATTTCAAGGCTGCACAGAGAGTGCTTCAATACCTCAAGAGTTCACCTGGTCAGGGTCTTTTCTTCAGC
This sequence comes from Astragalus membranaceus, assembly GCA_039519185.1. NCBI lineage: Eukaryota > Viridiplantae > Streptophyta > Magnoliopsida > Fabales > Fabaceae > Astragalus > Astragalus membranaceus. The sequence continues at coordinate 90,216,441 of CM076854.1, read as the reverse complement.
AGAACATCCCCTCTTGAACTCCATGGTTTTAGTGATTCTGATTGGGCTGGTTGCCCAGATTTTCGTCGCTCCATTAGTGGATATTGCTTCTTCCTTGGGGACTCTCTCATTAGTTGGCACTTCAAGAAACAATCTACTATTGCTCGTTCCAACTCCGAAACTGAGTACCGTGCTTTAGCAGCTGCTACATGTGAACTGCAATGGCTTTCTTACTTATTAATAGATCTTAGCATCAGCTTCTCCAACACACCTGCTCTCTATTGTGACAATAAGAGTGCTTTGCACATTGCTGCCAACCCGGTGTTCCACGAGTAAACCAAACATCTTGAGATCGACTGTCATGTTGTTCGCGAAAAGGAAAAAATTACAACTCAGGGGGGAAACTCTTTAAAACATTAAGGAAAACGATAATAACCCAACCTCAGTCCATTCCTAATAAAATTGTCAAAAATAAACTAAGGGATGGAGTTCCACCAAAAAAAGGGCATGTCATTGCAAAGCTTAGATTCAGTTGCCCTAGATCGGGTTTGATAGTTAACCTTGTCTTCTATGGATTATGTTGTCTTAGTTTCTTTCTTTGTGACTGATGGGGAATCAACACATAAATGTAATAACAGAGCAATATGCAGCGGAAATAAATTCCTCAAACTTGCAAGAACCAATGAGGAGCAACAACGAATATATGGCGACAAATAAAACGAAATAAAAACGTCCAATTGAACACCGATATTTTTAACGTGGAAAACCCCTCAAAGAAAAGAGTAAAAACCACGGGTCGTCCAGACCAAAGAAATAGCTCCACTATAATCAAATAAGGGTACAAGAGAGTCTCAACAAAGTGCACAAATAGTGCCAACAACCAGCCAATACAATAAAGCACAAAAGCTTTACAAACTGAGAATAAGAAGATGAAAATACCCAAAACTACAGCTTCAGTATGAAGACGGTATCTCTCTCCTCAGACCTCGTTTCGACGATCCGGACGGTGAAAGTGTAGAACTATGTCTCGCGAACCTGCTCTCCGAAAACGAAGACGATCCAACGGTTAACGAATCCGCAATCGCAGTTTTACGGTGACAGGTTTGAGAAAAACGGGAATTACTCTCTCTCTTCTCTTCTCTCTTTTGGTGGCTCTCTCTATTCCGAAAATCTCTCTTCATCAACCCTAATTTAACCCTCTCCACTTATGTTAAGCGAGAAACATAATGGGCTAAAATATTTGGGCATTTATCCACATAGGAAGGGAGCCCAATACTCTCATGTTTCACTCTATAAATCCACCTGTTTTCCAAAGCCCTTTTACCAAATTCATATTGACCATAACCAATGAAAATACATTGTTTTAACTTTGCATCCAACTTGGATCTTTCGTCCTTTGGAACATGCACAAAGGCCTTACAACCAAAGACTCTCAAATGATCATAATTGACCTTCTTCCCAAACCAAACTTTATCTGGAACATCACTATTCAAAGCAACTGCGGGACTGAGATTAATAACATGCACTGCCGTGTACAGCGCCTCACCCCAGTAGTGTTTGGGCAACTTAGCTTCCGAGAGCATACACCTCACTCTCTCAACTTGTGTTCGATTCATCCTCTCTGCTAAACCATTTAGCTGAGGAGTTTTAGGAGGAGTCTTTTCATGTGCAATACCCTGCTGCTTACAATAATCATCAAAGGGTCCACAATACTCACCACCGTTGTCGGTACGAACACGTTTCAACTTCTTACCTGTTTGCCTCTCAACCAGAGTATGTAATTGTTTGAACTTCTCCAACACTTGGTCTTTTGTCTTCAAGGCATAAACCCATAATTTCCTGGAACAATCATCAATAAAAGTAACAAAATAAAGTGCACCACTAAAAGATTTTACCTTTAGAGGGCCGCAAACGTCAGAATGCACTGTTCAAGTAGCTCTGACTTCCTAGAGGGAGGGTGCTTTTTGAATGACACTCTAGTTTGTTTACCAGCCATGCAATGAGAACATTTCTCCAAATCTGCATTCTTCAAACCAACAAGCACGTCATTTTTGGCTAAGACATTTAACCACTTTTCACTGATATGACCAAGCCTTCGGTGCCACAAAGATACTTTCATATGCACAACATTCACACTGTCTATAGAAACCATAGCTTTTGTCCAATACAGTTTAGAAATTTTCTTCCCTCTAGCTAAAACCAAGTTACCTTGGCTGAGTTTCCACTTTCCACCACCAAAGTGATTATCATAACCACAATCATCAAGCATAGACACAGAAATCAAATTAAAGCGAACATCGGGAGCATGTTTGACTCCTTTAAGCAACAACTGCATTCCCATGTTGGTTTGCAAACAAACATCACCAACACCAATTACCTTAGATACACCATCATTACCCATCCTCAACACTCCAAAGTCACCTGGAGTATAAGATGTGAAGAACTCCTTCTTAGGTGTAACGTGCAATGTAGCACCAGTATCAACTATCCACATGCTCTCATCCGATACAAGATTAATTGTCTCATGATCACAGAGAATATTAGGTCAACACCAATAGTAGCAGTAACATGATCATCATAATCAGCATTATCTCTTTGTTTCTGCTTACCTTTCTTGTCTTTATTCTCCCCCTTCCTCTGAAAACAATTCTTTTGTAAGTGCCCTTTTCAGTGACAACAATTGCATTCCACATTTTCAAACCGAGACTTGGACTTGCTTCTGTTTTTCTCTCTACCACCCTCTGTTTCCTTTCTCTGAGTACTTCTCCCCCTATTTTCAGTGACAAGTACCTCGGATTGAGATGAAGAACCCTGTGCCTTCCTTCTCATCTCCTCATTAAGTACACCACCCTTAGCCGTTTCCGAACAAACAATACCATTAGGAGCAGAACTCGTTATAGAAACCCGAAATGTCTCCCACGAATCTGGTAAAGATAATAATAGAAATAGCCCCAAAAGCTCATCATCAAATTTGATACCCATTCCTGACATTTGATCAAGAAGCCCTTGAAAATCACTCAAGTGATCCGAAATAGAAGTCCCCTCCTTATACTTCAAACTTATGAAGCTATTCAACAAGAACAATTTATTATTCCCTGATTTAGAGGCATACAAGGACTCTATCTTCTCCCACAAGGTTTTTGCATTTGTTTCATTAGCAATATGGTTATAAACATTATCTTCTACATATTGGGGAATGAAACCTCATACCCGTTGATGTTCAAAATCCCATTCTTCGGTAGATGTCGAATCCGGCTTTTTACTACAAAAACTAGGAAGATGCATTTTCTTCACAAACAATAAATCTTTCATATTGCCTTTCCACAAATGATAATTTGTACCATTCAAAGAAACCATCTTTATATTCATATTTGTCTCCATCAATCAAGCAAGTAAAATAGCCCCTAACCAAGAGCTCTGATACCACTCTGATGGGGAATCAACACATAAACGTAATAACAGAGCAATATGCAGCGGAAATAAATTCCCCAAACTTGCGAGAACCTATGAGGAGCAACAACGAATATATGGCGACAAATAAAACGAAATAAAAACGTCCATTTGAACACCGATATTTTTAACGTGGAAAACCCCTCAAAGAAAAGAGTAAAAACCACAGGTCGTCCAGACCAAAGAAATAGCTCCACTATAATCAAATAAGGGTACAAGAGAGTCTCAACAAAGTGCACAAATAGTGCCAACAACCAGCCAATACAATAAAACACAAAAGCTTTACAAATTGAGAACAAGAAGATGAAAATACCCAAAACTACAGCTTCAGTGCGAAGACGGTATCTCTCTCCTCAGACCTTGTTTCCACGATCCGAACGGTGAAAGTGTAGAACTATGTCTCGCGAACCTACAATCCAAAAACGAAGACGATCCAACGGTTAACGAATCCACAATCGCAGTTTTACGGTGACAGGTTTGAGAAAAACGAGAATTACTCTCTTTTCTCTCTTTTGGTGGCTCTCTCTATTCCAAAAATCTCTCTTCATCAACCATAATTTACCTCTCCACTTATATTAAGTGATAATCATAACGGGCTAAAATATTTGAGCCTTTATCTACATAGGAAGGGAGCCCAATGCCAAAGAGTGACTTGGAGACCACCTCTTCGAATTCACCTTCTTGATGACCGTCCAAACTATTGTCTTTTTCCTAACTCGAATGCTTTGTTAGGAACTCAAGATCTTTTTGAGCCACTTCAGGAGCTTCATGCACATCCACATATTAGACTTGAGAAGTAGCGTAACATTGGTTTCTGAACCTCATACTCATGCTCCCTATACCAGCAACATCACAGTGCTTATCAACATTCTTCATCAGATACTGAGGACCATCAGACTTGTCAACATTCTTTAGAGGAGACTTGTGAACAACATTTATGTCCCGATGCGTAGAAGATTGAGACCCATAGAATCCTGAGTATCCTTGACAATAGAACCAGAAACTTGATCACCTTTATCCATAGAGGAATCATGCCAACTATCTTATGAGATTGTGATGAACGTTGATGTATGACGGGAATCGAGAGTGATCCTAAGGTCAGGATCAGTTAAGAATACATCGATATGACCGCTCGTGTGATCCACACAAACAATTTCCAAAAAGAAACTTAAAAAGATTTTGTAATTGGCTTTGCAGTTGGCTTCGTACTTATCTAGATTTTGTAATTGGATCACTTCATGTTAAAACATTTAAATTTTTTTGAGTAAATCCTTAAACTTTTAAATAATTTTTCAATTTGTTTTCTGCATATAAGGACTCAATTACAAATTGTGTAATAGTTTTAAGAACCAAATTAAAAGTTATTTTAAAGTTCAAAAAGTCGAATTCAATTTTTTTAATAGTTAAGATATTTTTGGGTAATGACTTTAATTGGTATGCACCTCAGTGTATTATGTCAATCAATAAAAAAATATGATAATAAAAGTTAACCATTTTTATGATGTGCAATTTCTGATTGGTTGACGTTTTAAATGTACAATAGTGCATACTTATTAAATTTGGAGTAAAGGCCTTATTTCGTCCTTAACAATTCTTTGTGGAACACTTTAGTCTGACAATAAAAGTTAACCATTTTTATGATGTGCACGGGTAACATCATATTCTTTGTATAAATAGATATAGACAGAATTCAATTACAATAAATTTTTCAAGTTATTAAGAAATGAATTTTTACAACTTTACAGTTTTTATCATTACAAAATACATTTTTCCAGTCATAAAATTATGATAACAACATGTAACTTTTTCCATTGAATCAAATGCGGAATATAGAATAATTATTCTGATAATGTGTAACGTTCCACCATAAAAAATTAAATGAAATTATAGCAACAACATATAATGTTTACCCACTGAAACTAAAAAATAAAAAATAATCTTTTCAAAAATATCTAGTCTTTTCTTGTCGCGGCTCAAAAAATGATTATATCGACAATGTGTTACATTTCCCCTTAAAAAATCAAAAATAATGAAATTATATCAACAACATTAAATGTTTACCCGTTAAAACTCAAAAGAAAGATAAAAAGATATTTATAAAAAAAAAAACCATCCATTTATAATAGGAAAGATATTTTCCCCTCCAATATTTTAGACATGCATAGTTTGGTATTTGTGGTAGTGGTTGAGTTGATAAAACAGATAGTTGATAGTTGATAAATAGATAGTTGATGATTAGTACTTTGATTAAATAGACAGTAGATAGAATAAAAATATAAAATGTGAAGAGGGAGAGAGAGAGAGAGAGAGAGAGAGAGAGAGAGAGAGAGAGAGAAAGAGAGAGAGTAGAGGTGGGAGAGATAGAGAGAAAATTGAGAAAGATAAGAGTGTGAGAGAGATGAAAAAAATGATTTTGAAACGTGAGAGAAAAAATTAAAAAAATGATGTGAGAAAGTGGGACCCACAAAAATGAAATATGAGATAAAATAATAATAAATTTCCAAATTTTCGTTCAACAAAGAAAAAAAATTAAGAGGGCAAATTGGTAATTTGATCTGTTCATTCTTTTCTTAAATAGTTAGTTGATAAACACATTAATGTAAACAAATATAAAAATGATTATATCGACAACATGTTACATTTTCCCGTAGGAAATCAAAAATGATGAAATTGTATCAACAATATGTAGAGCTGTCAATTTGGGCCCGGCCCATTGGGCCGGCCCAACGGCCCGATTTTTTGGTTGGGCCTGGGCTCTAAAATTAGTAGCCCAAAATCAACGGTATCTTTTTTGGCCCGGCCCGATGATAGTATTGGGCCGGGCCGGGTCGGCCCGATGGGCTTCGGGCCGGCCCGTTACTTTTTTGTTTTAGTTTTAAAATTTTAAAATATGGTCCAATAAAAAATGGAGCAATTTTTTAAAGTAAAAAAAAAAATTAAAAAGTAAATAAATTTTGTGTAAATCTCTAATATTCATCTGTTTGCGTAAATCTCTAATAAAAAAGTAAAGAAAATGGAGCAATTTTTTTAAGAAAATGAAGCAATTTTGTGTAAATCTCTAATATTTCTCTGTTTGTATTGTACCCGTCATGTCCAATGAAATAAAGGAAAAAGGCTAATTAAAGTTAGCAAGCACTAAAGTACTGCGAAATTGTAAACTACACCGTGAAAGTCATAAATTGTATCAGCTCCATATTTTAACGAGACATTAAAACTATTTTTGTCAAAATTCTAAAAAGTCAATGATTTGTGGCCCATTGGGTTGGCCCATTGGGTTGGCCCGCTGGCCCATGGGCTGGTGGTGAGCGGGCTCGGGCCGTAAATTTTGCAGCCCATTAAAATATCGGGCCGACCCGGCCCAGCCCGTATACGCTGTTTGGCCCGATGGGCCGGGACGGGCGGGCCCAAACCCGGCCCATTGACAGCTCTAACAATATGTAATGTTTAGTTGTTAAAACTCAAAAAAGAGATAAAATAATATTTACGAATGGATAGCTGACAGATGATAAATAAATAATTAAGGATTAGTGTTTTGATTAAATAGATAGTAAATAGATTAAAAAAATGATAAGTGAAGAGAGAGAGAGAGAGAAATAGAGAGAGAGAGAGAGAGAGAGAGAGAGAGAGAGAGAGAGAATAAAGGGGCGAGAGATAGAGTGAAAAATGAGAAAGATAAGAGTGAGAGAGAGGTAAAAATGTGAGTTTCAAATGTGAGATAAAAAAATTTAAGAGATGATGAGAGGAAGTGAGACCCACAAAAATAAAAAATGAGATACAATAACTATGAATTTCCAAATTTGTCCTCAAAAAACAAAAAATTAAGTGAGCAATTTAGTAATTTGATTAGTTATTTATTTTCTTAGATAGATATTTTAGACATGAGTTGTTTGGTATTTTTAATAGTAGAGTAGTTGATTAAATAGATACTTGATAGTTAAAAAATAGATAGTTGATGATTAGTATTTTGATTAAGTAGATAGATGAAAAAAATGAAATGTGGAGAGAGAGAGAGAGAGAGAGAGAGAGAGAGAGAGAGAGAGAGAGAAGTAAAAAAATGAGTTTTAAATGTGAGATAAAAAAATTTAAGAGATATGAGAGAAACTGAGACCAACAAAAAAATGAAATGGAATAATTATAAATTTCCAAAGAAACCATTAAAAAAGTAATAAGTTAAATGGGCAATTTGATAATTTCACCAACCCTATATTTTCTTATATATCTAGTTGATGAATCGTGATTTTTGTACTATTGCACAACATGTTTTATAGGGAAAAACGGTGCAACACCCATGTTTAGAAGATCAAGTGCTACTTAACAAGACTAAGTGCTACTTAACGAGTCATGTGAGTAACTCTTTTTTTGTTTAAACCATTCTTGGCTATCCAAGAATACCAGGTCGACCCATATATCCCAGGGTAACTTATGTCACTTGGTTAACTAATGATTTAAACTTTCAATGGACAGATTTCTTTCGATTGTAATGGACCAATTTTGACATTTACTCTTTTTTTTTACCATGTCATTGGTGCGTAGTTTCTACCGACTTTGTCGGTGACTAATCTACACCAAGGAGCCTGGCTGCCCACGAGTTTCGGCTTTGCCGACCCGTGTGGTTCTTCCTCCCCTCTCAACAGAGTTTTTGGCACACCAAGATTCAAACTCGAAATCTTGGGGTGATTCAAGTCTGGTTAGCACTCGTACCTATCCTTCTTGTTATTATTACAAATTACAAATAAAGCAAATGTCAAAAGTAAAGTAAAATTACATACAAATCCTTAAACGGCGTCGTCTAAATTTTGCTGCTCGTACATAAGCCGGTTTCTGAAGAAGGTTCGATTCGAAGCCTAGCCCCAAAACAGCACATAGATAGGAACAATCTTTTTTTTTTCCGCAAAACGAGAATTGCCTTTTCTTTTTCTTGCTCATCCAAACAAATCCCTTACTGCGAACCTTCGAGAAGATGGTAGTGATAGAGCACGAGGAGAGCGATGATCGGGACGCAAATCCCTCTATCTCCTGTACCGGCAACGAAGCTTCCGACGGCTTCGAAACCGCCAGTGACGCCGATCTCGACAGCGACGGTGAGGACGGAGGAGCTAGCAGCCGGAAAGAACAGCAGCGAAGAGAACAACAGCACAATCTGCAGCAGAAGCAGCTGAACCAGACAGAGCAGGAGCAGGAACAAGATGTTCCTGAGAGAAGCATTTCCTCCGAGGATGCCTCGGTTGATGAGGAGGAATTAAGACAGGTTCGGTTTCGAAATTTAGGGTTTTCGTTATTTGTTCTTCTTTGTTGTAACAGTTGAAGTTTTTTATTTTTGAATTTTACTTCAATAATATTACCTGTTTTATATTTACACACGCACGTCACTTCACATATGAAGTTTTTATTACTTGATTATAGTTGATTCCAAGAGAATTTGTATATGCTTTTATACATTCATTCTAATTCTAGCACCTTATGCTGCTGTGAAGTGGTGTTAGAGAAGAGTGATGTGCAACACATGCAGAAAATCCCTGGTCTAGTTAGTTTCAAAGCACAAGAGATAGAGGGAGGTCAATACCCTGGTTTCGGCCAAATTCAGAGCACAAAGGGGTTATGCATAGAAGGGTTTTCTCCAAATGACTTAAGTTGGAGGGATGTTCTTTGGGTTTTGGTCTACAAATAAACACTCTTGTTCTTATTATAATTTAGTCTTGGTGTGTTTGAATGGGTTTTTGAAAAGGCTGAAGCATTAAAAAAATTGTGGTTTTTCAATCTTCCCTAGCTTGATTAAATCTAGTCCCTTTCTCAACAGTGGGAAAAAATAGAAAGGAATGCGTGCAGTTTGTTGCAACAAATAATATGTTTGTCTAATTTCTGATATTGGTTTTATCTTCCTTCTTTAACACAAAAGTGTTTCTTTTGGATATGGAGAGTGATCGGGTGCAATGGTTTTTTGCAACAGAAAGCTTTGGTTCAAGCAAGTGAAGCAAAGGTAGAAGGTAACAAACTTTTTGTGGATGGGAAGTATGAGGAGGCATTATCACAATATGAACATGCTTTACAAGTTGCACCAGACGCGCCCGCATCTGCGGAAATACGCTCAATATGCCATGCAAATCGTGCTGTGTGCTTTTTGAAACTGGTATGGCCTCCTTCTTTTATCCTGTTAATGAAGTGTGTCACCACTTACCTGTATTTTGCTTTCAATTCCGAATATGTCAACCAGATGAACTATCGATAGCACACTAGTAATAAAAGAGAGGAAATTACAACTATGAGGAGGATAAGATATCTCATAAAAACTGAAATGCAATGCGGAGCTTGAAAAAGTAAAGAGTGCTACAGAGAACCTGTATGCCGGAAATTGATATTCCATAAAAGCAGCCATGTGAAACAGCAGGACAGAAAAGGGAAGCTTAATCCTCTCTTGTACTAGTTTAATGGAAAAGAAGCGCCCCTAGAGATATTAGCAATTTAGCATTGCAACCCAACCATAAGCAAGTTAACATGTCTTTTAAAAATAGTTTGAAGTATTCATTGATGAGCATCAACCTAGTATCTTGTAGACTTCAATTATAATGAAAAGACAAGCAGTTAGCTCAGGTATTTGCATATTACTTCCCTAATGTAATAATTTTGTGCAAAATTTGAACACAACTTACTTCAATCCATGGTTATCAAATTGCAATTCAAATCGAGAATCTGAAGATCTATGTTTTGAATTGTTAGTCGCATCTGATTATGAATCCTAAGATATATGATCAATAGAAATATGGCATTTTTAAGTGACAATAAGTGATATGCAAAATGATAAGCTGAAATATCATATACAAACCACAAAATTATTCAAGATTCAAGTCATAAATCAAAATGACAAAAGAAAATTGTTCTTTATTTTTTACCTTTGTTGGACTATTTTAGTCATATATGGTGTCTGTTAAATAGTGACGAAGAATAGAGAGACGATATTAGTCACGCAGTTCGGCCAATGTTTGCCTACGTCTGCGACTACAGAGCAGCTGTAGTTCCGTCTTATTAACTGTATATGTTGTTGTGTAAAGAGTACAAGCACTAATGCGTTTAAATAGGTTATACTATATGAAAACCTAACGGGCCTGGGCCGAATACACATATAAATAAATCTACTATTTACACCACATCTCAACACTCCCCCTCAAGCTGGAGCGTATAGATTGTAGGCATCCAGCTTGTCACATATGTAAGTTATCCTTGGTCCTCGAAGAGCTTTTGTGAAGATGTCTGCCAATTGATCATTAGAACCAACAAATGAAGTAGCAATGTCGCCGGACACAATCTTCTCACGAACAAAGTGACAATCAACTTCAATGTGTTTGGTTCGCTCATGAAAGACTGGATTGGACGCAATATGTAGGACTGCTTGATTATCACAGATGAGACTCATAGTGCCTATTTTACAAAAACGCAATTCTTGGAGAAGATGGTTCAGCCACGTGAGCTCCTGAGTGGTAAGCGCCATAGCTCGATATTCAGCCTCAGCACTGGATCTGGCAACAACATTTTTCTTTTTACTTTTCCATGAAATTAGATTTCCACCAATAAGAACACAATACTCAGATGTGGATCTTCTATCAAAGGGGCAACCAGCCCAATCAGCATCTGTGTAAGCGACAATATTTGAATCACCTCTATCCGTGTAAACAAGACCTTTTCCAGGAGCTCCCTTGATATACCTCAGGATTCTAACAACGGCATCCCAATGATTGTCACAAGGAGAATTTAGGAATTGACTCACCACACTAACAGCATATGAAATATCTGGCCTCGTCATGGTCAAGTAATTTAACTTTCCAACTAGCCTCCTATACCTTCTTGGATCTGAAAATGGCTCCCCCTGATCTGGTAGGATCTTGACATTAGGATCCATAGGAGAGTCAATTGGCTTGCAATCCAGCACTTTGGTTTCTTCTAAAATATCCAAAACATACTTTCTCTGGGAAATAGCAATCCCTGCCTTAGAATGAGCTACCTCAATGCCAAGAAAGTAACGTAACTTTCCAAGATCTTTGACCTGAAAGTGGTGGACTAGATGTTGTTTAAGTCCTGCAATCCCATCATGATCATTACCTGTAATGACAATATCATCGACATAGACAACCAATACATTTGTGAGAGGAGAACTTATAAAAGACAGATTGGGCAGCTTCACTCCGAATCATGCCATACTCTTGAACATCACTACTGAATCTCCCAAACCATGCTCGAGGGGATTGTTTAAGACCATACAAGGCTTTGTGAAGTCGACAGACATACCCACGACACTCCCCCTGAGCAACAAAACCAGGTGGTTGCTCCAGATAAACTTCTTCTAGATCTCCATGGAGAAACGCAATCTTGATGTCTAGTTGATACAATGGCCAATGTCGCATTGCAGCCATAGAAAGGAATAGACGAACAGAAGCCATTTTAGCCACCGGTGAGAAAGTATCACTGTAATCAAGGCCAAAAACCTGAGTATAGCCCTTTGCAACGAGGCGTGCTTTCAGACGATCAATACTTCCGTCTGGACCAACTTTGACAGTATATACCCAACGACACCCAACAATAGATTTACCAGGAGGAGGCGGCACAAGAGTCCATGTCTGGTTAGATTCTAAGGCTGTCATCTCATCAATCATAGCTTGTCTCCACCCTGAATGAGAAAGAGCTTCCTGCGTGGACTTAGGAATGGTGATGGAAGAAATAGCAGAGACAATTGTATAATGCGAAGGTGATAAGCGGTGATAGATGAGGAAATTATAAATAGGATGAGGGTTACGGGTGGAACGTGTACCTTTACGCATTGCAATAGGAGGGTCTTCTGACTCGGGAGGCGGATCCGGAGTAGAAGAGGGAACCGAGGCAGGAGATGAATCACTAGGATCTTCGGTAGGAGGTGGGTCGACAGGAGGGAGACGAGCACGACGTTGATAAGTTTGTAAGGGGGGGACTAGAATGACTAGGAATTTTCGTAGGAGAGGGGTGATCTATCTGGTCAATGATGGGTGGGAAAGGAACTACCGAGACAAGGTTAGGAATAGGTAATACTTGAGAGATAGACCCAGACTCAAAGGGAGATGCAAAGAACGGAGCATCCTCAACGAAGGTGACATCAGCAGACATGTAGAAGCGATGTGTGGAGGGACAGTAGCATCGATATCCTTTTTGAACTTTTGAATAGCCAAGGAAGACACACTTAACTGCATGAGCAGACAATTTATCAAGTCCCGGAGTAAGATCATGAATAAAACAAGTGGATCCGAAGACTCGAGGAAAGATACGGAACAAGGGCTCATCGGGAAACAATATGGAATCAGGAACCCTATTCTGGATAGTAGAGGATGGCATTCTATTAATCAAGTGCCCTGCAGTGAAGACAGCATCCCCCCAAAACTTCAAAGGAACATTAGCATGAATAAGTAAGGTGCGTGCTATTTCAATTATATGACGGTTCTTACGTTCAGCAATCCCATTTTGTTGTGGGGTATGGGGACAAGATGATTGATGTATGACGCCATTTTCAACCATAAAAGAATTAAATGATGTAGAAAAATATTCTTTCGCATTTTCACTGCGTAAAGTGCGAATAAAACAACTAAATTGATTTTTGATTTCCTTAAAGAAATTTTGAAAAACACCAAAAAGTTCAGATCTATCCTTAAGTAGGCAGATCCACGTACATCTAGAAAATTCATCAATAAAAGTGACAAAATATCTATGTCCTACAACTGAAGTGACTCGACTCGGTCCCCATACATCTGAGTGAAGAACATCAAAAGGAGAACGAGCTTGAGACTGAGTACTGCTAGGGAAGGAAGAGCGAATATGTTTCCCAAGCTGACAAGACTCACAATCTAATGACTGCAGATGAGACAAATGAGGAACTATAACTTTGAACTTCTTGAGACTTGGATGACCTAACCGACGATGAAGAAGACTGGGGGACTCTGTAGTAGAAGTGGAGGCAGTTGTAGATGAAGGATGGATGGGCTGGAGGTAGTAAAGTCCATGTGACTCATATCCTGTACCAATCGTCCGCTTCGTACTCCGGTCATGTATAACAAAATAATCATCATCAAAAGTTACAGAACATTTTAGGCTTTGAGTCAGACGACTAACTGAAATTAAATTAAATGGGCAATTGGGAACAAGAAGAACATTGTCAAGGGGTAAGGATGGAAGAGGAGTGGCTTTACCAATGCCACTAGCTTTAACTTTTGATCCGTCGGCAACGGTAATATAATGTGGGGTGTTAGGTTGAGATATTTTGGATAAAAGAGATGGATTACCAGTCACGCAATCGGAAGCTCCAGTGTCCATAATCCAGGAGTCAACAGGTGATGATTGAGAGAAACAGACTGTAGAATTACCAGAATGAGCAACTGTTGCTGATGATGAAGCCTGAGAAGTCTTATACTGCAGGAATGCCTTATACTCCTCATCAGAAAGAACATTTTGTTTAGTGCTTCTCTGTTCAGAATCACTAACCTGAGTCATATTTACTGGTTTCTCTGGAAAGCCATGAAGGGAATAACACTTGTCTTCAGTATGACCAAGTTTCTTACAATAAGTGCACCGAGGACGTCCTCCGACACGACCTCCTCGACCACGACCACGACTGCGTCCCCTGTGACCTGCAAAATTAGAAACAAGAGCAGAAGATTCTATGTTAGTCTGAGATCCATTCTCTCCAGTTCCTTCCAATCCAGGAAGACGTATGAGATGCCTGATAAGATCCTCTGTTGAGGGAATGTCTGATGCAGAAAGAATGTTGCTCCGTACTGACTCATACTTTTGATGGAGACCATGAAGAACATAGATCATACACACATTATCTAGTTTTTCAAGCATCTTCTTCGGGTCATTGTCGGTCACAAGGAGCTTGAACTCATTTGCTGCTGACTGAGCTTTATTAGCATATGTCATGATGTTATCTTCTATCATCTGAAGGGTGGCTAAATTATGAATAACACCATAGAGACGCTGGATATCATTAGAATAAACATTTTTAGTCTTCTGCCAAATATCATAACAAGTGTTGTATGAACGATAATGGACCAGCAAGGAGGGTTCAATGGATTGCCACAAAAGAGAGACCAATTGACAATCTGCTTGTTCCCAATCTTCACGCAAATCGTTACCAATATCTGTAAAATTCTTAGTGAGGTGATCTAAAAGCCTTTGTCCCATAAAACACATTTTGACAGCGGCAGACCAATTCAAATAATTATCACCATTGAGTTTCTCTGTTGTTATAGAGGGATTGCCGGAGAAAGCATAAGACACGAGACTCTTACCTGTCGATTCAGATTTGTTTTTGTCCTTTTCTGAAGTTGAACTCATCTTTGACAATAATGGAAAGGCTAACCACAATCAGAGAGGAGCAGTAGAAAGGCGTGGTACAGAACGAACAGTTACGCCGTACGAATGAACAGTAATGCCGTATGAATGGGTAGGACTTCCGTACGGATGAACAGTGACTTTCGTACGGATGAACAGTGACCGCCGTGTGGCTGAAAGGGACTGTATGACTTTCGTAGCACCTAGGGCAGTTGAGGATGAACAATCAACGGGACAGCTAGGGTTCAATAGCGTGACGGCGCGACGGCTGGGTTTTCAGGCCTAGTGATCATAGGCTTTTGATACCATGTTAAATAAAGACGAAGAATAGAGAGACGATATTGGTCACGCAGTTCGGCCAATGTTTGCCTACGTCTGCGACTACAGAGCAGCTGTAGTTCCGTCTTATTAGCTGTATATGTTGTTGTGTAAAGAGTACAAGCACTAATGAGTTTAAATAGGTTATACTATATGAAAACCTAACGGGCCTGGGCCGAATACACATATAAATAAATCTACTATTTACACCACATCTCAACAATGTCATTTTAATAATTTGTATTCCAGATTAAGCTGCTACAGGGTCTATCGTCATCTTTGTGCCCCTCTTGTTATGTTTGTGATCTAATTGATTGAATCGATTGCTTGGTTTTCTTTAACATATGTCAAATATACCTCAGGGGAAGTATGAAAACACAGTAAAAGAATGCACAAAAGCATTGGAACTGAATCCTGCATATGTCAAAGCTTTGGTAAGAAGAGGAGAGGCTCATGAAAAGCTTGAACATTTTGAAGAGGCCATTGCTGGTGAGTTCAAATTTATGTAAGGGAAGGGGGTACTTATTCGAAACTCATCTGAGATTTGCACTAATTACACCTGGCACTGCTCGTGTTTGGGAAATAATATTAATATCTGCATCACTCCTACTGTTCTTATGCCTGATACCCTTGGTTGAGGAATTATACCTACCTTCCCTACTTGTGTAAAATTCCTACTCTGTTTCCCTTTGTAAATGACAAAGTAAGGGAAGTATAATTTCTCAAATAAAAGGGTGTCTGGTGTAATAAGTGCTAACCTAAGGGAAGTTACTCTAATTATTCATTTATTTTGACTCATAATGCAAATAATGACTGAGTATTTTGCACTGTAATAGCATTAAGATTCATATAGATTTCCTTTTTCATTCACAATCCCAGATCTTTTCATTTATCAGTTTTTCTATTTTCAAAAACTAATTTGCAGATATGAAAAAGATCTTAGAAATTGATCCCTCAAATGATCAAGCTGGAAAAACCATTCGTCGACTAGAGCCCCTTGCTGCAGTCAAACGGGAAAAGATGAAAGAAGAAATGATTGGCAAGTCTTTTTTGTCTTTCTTTTGGTTCCTTTTATTGTTTGTATATGCATTTTTTTTAATTTTATGTAGGATGGTGTGTGGGCATGTTTTGATCGCATTATCTCTGTTCTTCATTTATACAATTTGTAAATTTCCCCCAATTAATTTACTTCAATCTGTCCCCTCTCCCTCTCTCTCTCACTGCAGAACTTACATGGAAGGATGGGTAATATATCTTTGTTATTTAAAATGGGGAAAATATCCTGTCGTAGTTGCTGTATGTTTCTTGGGTTATTTATCTGTCATGCAATACTATAGATGGACTTTAACAGTCTGTATGTTTATATTGACTTGCTCTAAGTGGTTCACATGTGTGAAGCAAATTCCAAATCTTGTGTAGTCAAGGAGACCTTTTCGCAAAGAAAATATTGTATCGAAGGAATCTATGGATTTCTTGTTAAGATATTTTCAAGCACTGGGGTGTGCCCATGTTAGTGAAAGATGTGCTAGTTGATTTTTAATCATAGTGGGGTTCTGTAGATGAATTGAGAGCAACTCAGCTCGCCGAAATAGCTGCGTATTATCATGTTGACATGTACTGCCTTTCTATAGTACTCAGAATGGTATGCTTTTTGTACTTTATATTCTTTGTAAAATGCATAGAGCTAGTTTCTTACGATTGGAAATATTGGAACAGAACTATAATGATATTCTATACCTATATGGTTTTATTTTTTTGAATATCCATCCAGGCACATCTAATTTGTTTGAGAGGATTCTTCTTAGTGTCACTTAGGATGAACCACTACATGACATCATAGCTTATTATCTATCATTTATTTTGGCCAATGCCTATATCTGCTATGTTGTTTTATTAAAGCAAAATCTTGTCTTAAATTGCAAATAGTCTCATAGTCTGTTAAAAAGTTTGTCTATTTGCTTTATTTTCATTATCATCATTTGCTTAGATGGATAAGTTTTTCTTGATGCAGCAAAACTGAAAGAAATGGGCAATTCTGTCCTGGGCCGCTTTGGGATGAGTGTTGACAGCTTCAAAACAGTCCAAGATCCAAACACTGGCTCCTATTCCATCTCGTTCCAACCCTAAGTTTGATTGAGCAAAGCCAATATAGCATTAAGCAAGAAAGCTGTCTAGAGTGGTAAATATTTTAGACTTTGTATACATGCAAGTCGTTAGAAGAATCCAAAGGTTAATAAAGTTATCTTCAAAAGGGCATTTCGTGATTGATTCATCATGTGAAGGGGACTGATATGATAATGAACACATAATCCCTTTTTACCGTTGATGTGCTTTAAAGTTTTGGAACACGAGGATTGTTTTCATCTTTTGGAAAATATCAAGTTGAACAACTAATGTTATTCCATTGACTTTTGAGAAATACCGGGAACCCATTATTTGACACTCTTCTCAATACTATCCTTGGGCAAAAATTCCATGCTAGTCCCACTAATCGAGTAGGCCCGTGTTAATTACTGTGGTCTGTGGCCAACATGGGAGAGAAATGTTGAGAAAAGTGTGTAGGAGTATATTGCTATGTTGAGTTCCTCTTAGATTAACTGCTCTTTACCCCTCTGAGTATATTGCTCTTTTCGAATGTTAGGGATTGAAAAGTTAGTTACTCCACTCTTGTTTGGTTCAACATTAATGGGATAGTAATTGAAAGTAGACTGCAATTCATTTATGCACTATCTTTCAAATTTATGACCCACTTTTCCGTTTACCAAACATTAGCTGAACTAAAAAGACACTTTTTAACCACCAAAGAAATCAAAACCTTTTCATCTCATTTTTTTAATGATGTTTTACCATGCGTGCTGCGTCGGGTACTTCACGGTGCATAGCTTCTCGAATAATGGTTTTGATTTACTGTTACCTGGTTTGTTGTCTAGGTAATCTCGGAATTCTGAGATAAATAACGTAGCAAGGGAGTTGAACATTGTTGGAACGACATCAGGGTGTATAAAGCATGTGGAAATTTCACTATGAACGCTGATGATTGGAATCTGCAAACGTTTTGTTTTGGATTGAATTTGCACTCTGCCGTTTTTATTATGTTAAAATGCTTTTAAGTTTTGAACCTAGATACAATTTGCGGTTATCAACACTTGGAAAGCATTTCATGTGAGATTTCGAGATATATATATATATATATATATTTCATGTGAGAGAGAGAGAGAGAGAGAGAGAGAGAGAGAGAGAGAGAGAGAGAGTTTCTTATCTTTTGAAGTTTATCTTATTCATAAACTAGTACTATACCCGTGCATCCGCACGGGTCGATCGCGTTACGTCATACGATTACCTCAAATAGAAACGTTAGTTTGAAATCTCATTAATCTAAAATCAATTGTAAAATATAGATGATGACTTGCATACGGACAGGTGCTGTCGTGTTTTTTTTAAGAATGAATTTAGACAGTATTTAAATAGTCTGACAATTACTCCGTGAAAATAAAGAAAAATTTAAAGTAGATAAAAAATGAGTTTCAAATAAAAAATTGATAAATATTAAAACTAAAAATGTAAAAGTATTATTTAAAAACAATAAAAATGTAAAAGTATCATTTAAAAACAATATGTGCATTTATTCCGTGTGTTTTTATATATCAGTGCAGTGTTTTTTTACATATCAGTGTTGTTATCCCATGTTTTTTTATATATCAGTGCAACTATCCCGTGTTTTTATATATGTCATTGCAATTATCCCCGTATTTTTTTTATATATCAGTGCAGTTGTCGAGTGTTTTTTATGTATCAGTGCAGTTATCTCATAGTTTCAATTGATTATTTGAGTTGATTAGTAGATTATTGTAGATAGAGAAAGATAGATAGAAGATTATCAATAACAAATATTTATCCCGTGTTTTTTTTATATATCAGTAACAATTATTTGTCCTTTTTTAGGTATTAGTGACAAATATTTGTCGCGTGTGTTTTAAATATTAATCAGTTTAAATAGTCATTAAGCCTTCTTGTTTTTTTAGATAGTAGTTTTCAAAAACTATAATTATCAATGACAAATATTAATCCCGTGTTTTTTTATATATCACTGCAGTTATCCCCGTGTTTTTTATATATCTGTGCAATTATCTAGTAGTTTCAATTGATTATTTTAGTTGATACTAGATTATAGTAGATAGTAAATTTGTTAGATGGTAGATTATCAATAAGAAATAATTGTTTTAAATATTAATTAGTAATTTAAATAGTCATTAAGCCTGCTTATTTTTTAGATAGTAGGTTTGTAGTAGTAGGTTTCAAAAAATTTAATTATCAATGACAAATATTAATCTCGTGTTTTTTTATATATCAGTGCAGTTATCTCGTAGTTTCAATTAATTATTTTAGTTGACTAATAGATTATAGTAAATAGTAAAAGAGAGATAGTAGATTATCAATAAGAAATATTTATTTTAAATATTAATCAGTAGTTTAAATAGTCATTAAATATTATTGTTTTTTAGATAGTAGGTTTATAGTAGTCTTCCAAAAATTTAATTATCAATGACAAATATTAATCCTTTGTCTTTTTATATATTTGTGTAGTTATCTCGTGTGTTTTTATATATCATTGCAGTTATCTCATAGTTTCAATGGATTATTTGAGTTGATTAGTAGATTATTGCAGTTATCCCGAATTTTTATATTAGATTATTTGAGTTGATTAGTAGATTATAGTAGATTATTGCAGTTATCACGTGTTTTTTTAGATAGTAGTTTTATAGTAGTTTTCCAAAATTATAATTATCAATGGTAAATATTAATTATAAATTGTCAAAAAAAATTATAAATATCAATTGTAAATATTAATCCCGTGTTTTTTTATATATCACTACAGTTATCCCGTGTTTTTTATTTATCAGTGCAGTTATCTCGTAGTTTCAATTGATTATTTTAGTTGATTAGTAGATTATAGTAGATAATAAAAGTTAGATATTAGATTATCAATAAGATATATTTCTTTTAAATATTAATTACTAATTTAAATAGTCATTAAGTCTTCTTATTTTTTAGATAGTAGGTTTATAGTAGTAGTCTTCAAATTTTTTAATTAAAGCAGTGTTTGTATAAATTTAGAAATTTAGTTTTTTAATTAAAGTAGTGGTTGTATAAATTTAGAAATTTAGTTAAAAGAATTAAAGTGAAGTGATAAGAGAAAAAGAATAATTATTTATGGGAAAAGTAAAGTAAAAAGAAAAAAAAGAGAGAGAGTGTAAAAGAAAAGTGAAAATGAGGAAAGAGAGTGTAAGAAGAAAGAGAAAAAAGGAAGAAAGAGAGTGTAAGAGAAAAGTGAAAAGTAAGAAAGAGATTGTAAGAATAAAGAGATAAAAAAGAAGAAATAGAGTGTAATGACATTTTTACCCTAAAAAATTTGAGGTGTCTTTTAGATAGAATGGGGGTATTGGTAAAATCATATGTGGTGAATTTGTATAAATCTATAGTAGATTTATATATCATTGCAGTTATCTCATAGTTTCAATTGATTATTTGAGTTGATTAGTAGATTATTGCATTTATCCCGTATTTTTATATTAGATTATAGTAGATTATTGCAGTTATCACGTGTTTTTTTAGATAGTAGTTTTATAGTAGTTTTCCAAAATTATAATTATCAATGGTAAATATTAATTATAAATTGTCAAAAAAAAATTATAAATATCAATGGTAAATATTAATCCCGTGTTTTTTTATATATCACTACAGTTATCCCATGTTTTTTATTTATCAGTGCAGTTATCTCGTAGTTTCAATTGATTATTTTAGTTGATTAGTAGATTATAGTAGATAATAAAAGTTAGATATTAGATTATCAATAAGATATATTTGTTTTAAATATTAATTACTAATTTAAATAGTCATTAAGTCTTCTTATTTTTTAGATAGTAGGTTTATAGTAGCAGTCTTCAAATTTTTTAATTAAAGCAGTGTTTGTATAAATTTAGAAATTTAGGTTTTTAGTTAAAGTAGTGTTTGTATAAATTTAGAAATTTAGTTAAAAGAATTAAAGTGAAGTGATAAGAGAAAAAGAATAATTATTTATGGGAAAAGTAAAGTAAAAAGAAAAAAAAAGTGAAAATGAGGAAAGAGGGTGTAAGAAGAAAGAGAAAAAAAGAAGAAAGAGAGTGTAAGAGAAAAGTGAAAAGTAAGAAAGAGAGTGTAAGAATAAAGAGATAAAAAAGAAGAAATAGAGTGTAATGACATTTTTACCCTCAAAAATTTGAGGTGTCTTTTAGATAGAATGGGGGTATTGGTAAAATCATATGTGGTGAATTTATATAAATCTATAGTAGATTTATATATCATTGCAGTTATCTCATAGTTTCAATTGATTATTTGAGTTGATTAGTAGATTATTGCAGTTATCCCGTATTTTTATATTAGATTATTTGAGTTGATTAGTAGATTATAGTAGATTATTGCAGTTATCACGTGGTTTTTTAGATAGTAGTTTTATAGTAGTTTTCCAAAATTATAATTATCAATTGTAAATATTAATTATAAATTGTCAAAAAAAATTATAAATATCAATGGTAAATATTAATCCTGTGTTTTTTTATATATCACTACAGTTATCCCGTGTTTTTTATTTATCAGTACAGTTATCTCGTAGTTTCAATTGATTATTTTAGTTGATTAGTAGATTATAGTAGATAATAAAAGTTAGATATTAGATTATCAATAAGAGATATTTGTTTTAAATATTAATTACTAATTTAAATGGTCATTAAGTCTTCTTATTTTTTAGATAGTAGGTTTATAATAGTAGTCTTCAAATTTTTTAATTAAAGCAGTGTTTGTCTAAATTTAGAAATTTAGTTTTTTAATTAAAGTAGTGTTTGTATAAATTTAGAAATTTAGTTAAAAGAATTAAAGTGAAGTGATAAGAGAAAAAAAATAATTATTTATGGGAAAAGTAAAGTAAAAAAAAAAGAAGAAAGAAAGTGTAAAAGAAAAGTGAAAATGAGGAAAGAGAGTGTAAGAAGAAAGAGAAAAAAGGAAGAAAAAGAGTGTAAGAGAAAAGTGAAAAGTAAAGATGAGAAAAGACATTATTGGGAAAAATGAAAAAAAAATTAGTTAGTGTTCATAAAAAGACATTAATATCCTTTGTTGTTGTATTAGAAATGATAGGTGGCAATTAGTGAAGGAGACTAATAATGGTAGTTGATACTTAGTGTATTAGTATAAATAGATATTACATTCATCCAATAACAACCAAAGTAGTACCAGGCTCTTGCTTTGGAAAGTTACGTACAAAATATTAATTAATCCGAAAAAAGAAACCAAGACAAAACATTCTCAGACTATCAGTTACTCCAAAACAAACCAGCCCCACAACTTAGCTCAGAAAAATGCATCTTCTCATTCCTCTTCTGTACAAAGTCTACAAATGAAGAGATAAATCAAGCTTTTGATCTCTGTCTGTACCATTGTTCCAAATTCCAATATCTTGATTGTTCCTTATCAATGATACATGTTGGGATGCATCGCCACTGGTGAAATTATTCTTTTGCCAGTTGATAAAACTTCTTCTATCTTCCTCACAGAATCTACTTCTTGAACTTCCCCCATAAAACTGTGTATTACCAAATCTAGGTCCACCATTTGATCCAAACTGTTCTGAAATTTGATGGCTTGGAAAGTAAGGTAGATTTGCTGCATGAGGAGTGATGAACATTGAAGGATTAAAAAAACCTAGTTGATTGGTTGTGGCAAAACCCATAGGAGCATTGGTGAAGCAAAAGAAACACATGATGATGAGAAATCAGAATCAGAAACCCTCTTGGCTTTCCTTGCAGCTGTTCTCTCTTTCTTGTGAGCATTTTGGTGTCCACCTAAAGCTTGTGAACTGTAAAACTTTCTTGAACAAAATAGACATGGAAAAACTCTTGATGTTGCATCTTCTGCTACCTTATCATTCATCTCTATACTCTGAAACCGAATAAGCAAATATTATATCAGAATTTGTACATTTTAGAAGACAAAAAAAATGGGTAGATTTAAATTTACATACCTGAGAAATATCACAGCAAAAATGGGTCAATAGTGTGACAGTGAAGAGATTAGAGAGAAAAGAGAAAAATTTTGAAAGGATAGAATAACTAATGAGTTTTTTTGTCTTTTGAACTCTTAGTTGGAACTGAAAGAAGAGTTTCCAATGAGAAGTGTTGGAATTGGGAAGTGCGAAAGGTATTTTGAGTAGTAACTTCATTAAATATAGTGGATGAGAAAGTAGTGAAGTGATGAGGTGTATGGGCTTGCTTGGGAACAGAAGAGATAAGAGAGTGAGAAATTAAGAAGGAAAAATCCAATTTCCAAACCAAGCATATATCTTCTCACCAATCACAATCACTTTCTTCATCTCAAACATGCACATAAAACTTTTGGAAGACAGCTCGCCCACTAGTCTGACTACTTTGGATGTTTCATCAGCACTTTGTGTTTTCATTTTTGTTTTTGGTGAATTTTAAAATAAAAAATAAACCTTTTTCATTAAAAATATTAAGTATTTAATGTTACTAGGATCGAACAGGATGGTTTACCGACAAGGATTGGTCTGAATGTTAATTGGGCTCGAATTTCATCCAAGGTCTTGAGTTCGAATGTTGGATGTGACAAAAGTTTTGTTGGGAGGAGAGAATCACACGGACCGACAAGGCCGGCTATACATCTGGCCAACTAGGTTCCCTAGCATGGATTAATCACCAACAAAGTCGGTAGAAATTGCGTATCAGTAACACAATAACCAAGAAAGGTAACATGAGGGTTTAGTGGAATGCTATACAAAAATACTCTCTCTCTTCCTGAATATAAGAGGACTCTTAACATTTTTGTTTATCAAAAAATATAAGATTCTTTACAAGTCCGTCAAAAAATAAAAGATTTTTTACAAATATTTACATATCTATTTTTCTAAATATATTTTAAATTAATACTTATAAATTGTTTTAATATATGAAAAATTAGCATTGAATGCTTCTATAGTAATTACACTACCAACTTTTCTTAATTTGCACAAAAATTGAGGACTTATATTAATGGAGGGAAGGAGTAAAATAGCAAAAGAAGTTTAAATGACTAAACTAGGAGAGATAGAATATTTAAGGGTTGAGATTTATTGACATGAGGAAATCGGAGAAAAATCTACTAGAGAGAAAAATCTACTAGAGAGAATCCAGTCCCATCCTTTTCAATAACAGATTTATTTTTATTTTATTTTCTACACCATATTTTGACAACATTGATTAAACGCTTAGTAAAATGTGTTAGAGTAAAAGGTATAATTACTCTTTGATTATTAATGTTATGGTGTTTTTTCTTTCATAAAAAAGTTATGATTACTCTATAATTCTTGAATTATTTGAAAAATTTTAAATAGGTCTCCAAACTAAAAAATGTGTAATTGGGTTTCTAAACTTTTAAATAAATTATAATTAGATCTCTAAATTTTAGAAAAGTTGTAGTAATTGAGTTACTTTTTTGATCAGAGTTGTAATTGAGTTGCTAAATTCAGGTAGGATGCATGAGTCTTATGATTTTGCAATTTTTCATGTTAAACTTTTTGATCAGAGTTGTAATTGAGTTACTAAATTCAGGTAGGATGCATGAGTCTTATGATTTTGCAATATTTTGCAATAATCAACTGATAACAAACTTAAGAGTGTATTACCATCAAACTCGTTAATCTTTAACTTCTTGAAAAGACAATTTTTGTTTTATCACGCTGAGGTTGATTGGTTCTTTCTTGCATGGACGAATATGTTGGGTGTAGTGTTGTTATTGTGTTGATGTCTATTTTAGGTCTATAATGTAAGGTTGAAATGTCTAATTTAGCCCTTTTGTTCTGTTTTTACAGTGATGGCTTTTACTGTTGTGTTTCATTACGATGGGAAGTTTGTTCAGAATTTGATACTTGAGTATGAAGGGGGCGATGAGTCATCAGTGGCAGGTCTAGATGTTGATAAATGGTCATACTTTGAAGCTGTTGGTATCTTGAAGGATTTAGGGTTTCAATCTGGTAGTTATAGACTATGGTGGAAAGGTAAGGAAGATGAATTGGTTAAGAGATTGTTGTCTGATGATGATGCATTACAATTAGCTGAGTATGCATTGAAGAATAAAGTTGATGCTCATATCTACACTGAGCACTTTGAGCAATATAGCTATTCAACTGATGCAAATGAAGGAACTCAAGGGACTGAGGCAGTGAATAAAGGGGAAGAAAGTGAGAGGGAAGAAAGTGAAGATGGACTTAAGGGTATTCATATGGATGACAGTGAGGAAGAGAGAACAATGGGCAAAGATGATGGGTTTGGACATGAAGAGGAAGATCATAGACCACCTACAGCTCCATCAGCATCAATTTTATCATCAGGTGGATCAAGAATTGTGACCAAGATATGTGGCCAAATGTGGAAGTGGATCATATGCTGCCACCACAGTACAAAAGAGGCCCTGGTAGGCCTAAGAAACTAAGGAGGAGGAAACCTGATGAGGAACAGCAATCTCATGCTAAAAAGCTTAAAAGGAGTGGAACCTCATATAAATGCACAAACTGTGACCAATTTGGTCACAATAGCAGAGGATGCAAGAGCACAACAATCAATCCAGATGCACAAAAGAGGAAGGTAATGTCAATGTTTCTGCATAACAGATTTATGAAATGAAAATTAAAACAGTTGTGAATTTAAATGTTGCTATTGTTGATTGTAGAGAAAACCAAGGAAGGTTTTTGTCAATGGTTCTGCAACAGATCCAAATGTGTCTGCAACAGATCCAAATGTCTCTGCAACAGATCCAAATGTCTCTACAACAGATCCAGTTGTCCCTGCAACAGATCCAGTTGTCTCTACAACAGATCCAGTTGTTCCTGCAACTGATCCAAATGTTGCAAGTTCTTCTGGGACATTGAATGCTGCTCCAATTGTCTCTGCAACTGATCCAAATGTCTCTGCAACTGATCCAAATGTCTCTGCAACTGATCCAAATGTCCCTGCAACAGATCCAAATGTTGCAAGTGATGCTGCTTCATTGAATGCTGTACATAGTTCAACTGCTGCAAATCGAATTGGTAAACTTAAAGTAACAAGAAAATTGTTCCGAAATGTTAAAAGGACTAGGTTTAGTACAAGGGTGAAGAGGACTGTACTACCTCCTACTGGTCTTGGTACTGACCCAAATAAGCCACTGCTTGTTGAGGATGATGATGGGAGCAACAACTAGGACCTGATGATGAAGTGAAGAATGAAGAATGAAGACTGAAGACTGAATGTATTTTAGCCCTTTAGTAGTTAATGTACTTAGGAAGACTATGTTATGTACTTGGGAAATGGTACCTCATTTTGGTCCAACTTGTTATGGTGCCACTTGTTTTGGAAACTTGTTATTGTTGTCTGTTTTGGAACATGTTCAAGTTATTTTCAATGAATCAAATATGGTACTTAATAAGCTTGTTATTGTCTGTTTTGGAAACTTGTTATTGTTGTCTGTTATGGTGCCAATCCAATATACTTGATAACAAACTTCATTCATACTTAAAATGAGCTTACATAAGTAATTAATGAATTGGTTACTAACAGTTTTCCTAAACCAATCCAATTAAAATAGAGCTTACAACATTGATAGTCAGTCACACTAACAGTTTCCCTACTTTTTAACCATGTCAAATTTCTGATAAAGTAACACCACAATAACCAGCCCTACGAATGCCTGCATCCACCTCATCTTCTTCCTCTCATCACACAACTTCAACTTCAGTTTAGCAATTTTCTTTGACTCCAAATCCTTGGAAATTTGACCACATTTGCATTGACAAACTCTTTGTGTTGCTTCGGAAACTGACAAATCTTCATTTGCTTCTGAAACTGAAACCATCCTCATGGTTTCAAAATCTAGCTCATCATCCCAGAGAAACAAATCACAGCTTGCTGCCTTCTGCGAAGAACAAAGAAACAGAAACATAAACATAAACAAGGGGGTACAGTGAAGACAAGAGAAAAATTAAAATCAACAATCATACATACCCCAGAATTTTTACACTTCCAGAATCTTCTTCCACAGTTTACAGCGGTGTTGGCAATCCATATACGCATGGCTACTCCACACCCACAAACAGGGAGTAACCCTTGCCTTGATGCAGCATTCGAAGAGGCGTTGCTTCTTGCCATTGGAGAGATCAAACAAAAGAAAGAAGAAGAAGAGAGAATAAATTCGAAGAGGAGTTTCAGAGAAGTAGAGAAGACCCAGGAACGCAAAGAGGGGAACAAGAAGAAGGGAAGAAGACGATGCAGATTCAGAGGAATGATGGAGATTCAGGAACG
This sequence comes from Astragalus membranaceus, assembly GCA_039519185.1. Classification (NCBI taxonomy): domain Eukaryota; kingdom Viridiplantae; phylum Streptophyta; class Magnoliopsida; order Fabales; family Fabaceae; genus Astragalus; species Astragalus membranaceus. The sequence continues at coordinate 90,188,995 of CM076854.1, read as the reverse complement.
CAAAGAAGGGAACAAGAGGAATGATGTTGATGATGATGATATAAGCCCTAGTGATATTTACACGTGTACTGCCGCGTTTCATGCCAACTCAGCGTAAGTTAACGCTGTTAACAAAATTTAACAGCAGGGACCTAACTGCAACCACTTTGTATTTGCGAGGTTTGTTTTAAAACTTTTTTTTTGCAGGGGGGTAAATGGATTATGGTGATATTTGCAGGGGGGCAAGTGATAATTAAGCCAAAAAACATAGCTAAGTTACATTGAGTCTCTGTGGTTTTTAATACATAAAATTGCTTCCACAGTCACTAATTCTTATAAAAAAAATGATTTGTAACAAAATCAATAGACCTTGAAAGTCAAATCGTTCATCTAAGTAAGTTACTTTATCATCAAAATTATTCAAAATTAAAATACGGAATTGTCAATTGGCTGGACTCCATCAAAACATTCTCCTATGATTTTAGAAACTAAACATGAATGAAAAGTTTTCTTCAAATTCTCCAAAACTTTCGTAAAGACCAAACTCGACATTAGAATAAAAGATATAATGAATCCTAATACTATATTCTTATCAAATTTAAGGACGGTAGACCTGGCCAATGACATTGGTTGGGGATGTCAAAGTGTCAGAGTGAGTGCAGTGCAGTGCAGTAAGAAGATCGACTCCAGTTCATGATCTCCAACAGTTGCCAATATGGAGAATGGAAGGATCAAGTGACTTGATGATCTGTTTCTTATAATTCCATAGTATGAATGAATAGGTTATGGGCTGAATTTTCTCATGCATGCATTTTCCACCGCCAACTTCATGCAATTGCATGCTCTGACCACCCTTCGCGTCCTTTTCCAATACGTAGTACTAGTAGTAGTATGTATAATGTAGCCCACGCCACACGTGATCTTGAAATTGGCATCTAATCTAATCTAATATAATTTTACTCTCTAATAAAATATATATATATAATTTTATCAGTTTAAAAATGTAGGACGTGCATTTGGTTTTTCTCTCGAGCAAGGTTGTCACAATCCAGATTTCAAGTAAACTCATTTTGTCTAGATGAACTTAACTTGTAAATTCCATTCGTATATAGACTTGTACGAGTTTACCTAATATTAGAAGTAATATATACATGACTTGTATACTCATAATCAATAATCATATAATACAATTAATAACCAACACCATTGCCTCAATGGCATAAGCTATCCTGGAAGACGGGGGTCAACTTGGTGCTCGTGGATTCTGACTCTCGGAGTGGATAAACTCGATATTGGTTAGTTCGAAATTTTCTCCTAAGCACGAACAAAAATTAGTCTTTTGTTGAGAGCGTTGAGACACTCATTGGGTAAACCGCAATGATTCGAACAAAAAAATATAACACAATCAATGCACCAATAACTCAAAATATCAACTTCATAAAAAAACAAAATAGCAAATCACCATAATAACGTGTCATAGACTTGTATCAAACTACATAAGTTATCACACAAAATCATAAAAACAGAAGTTCCTAAATATTTATGCTGAATAGAATCGATTAAACTCGATCGAGTTTGCCCAAGTTTACGAGCTGACTCGCAATTCAACTGAGTTGAATCACAAAAATTTCGAGTTTATGCAGAAATGTGTCTACAAGAGAGTAAACTCAAATTGGGGACCTAGAATCGTGGAATCATGTGATTCCAGGAGTTAAAAGTAGAGTTTGACAACCTTGCTCTCAATAAGAGAAACTTTTAAGGTGTTGTTGGGATCGGTGGACTTAAATGTTCCATTGTTTGGATTACTAAAATATGAATGGAGAGACATGAAATATGATGAGATCCATTACATTGCATATCATCCTCTTCTCTTATTTTGTTTCCCCTAATTTGGGAGGAATAAAGCATTTTAGTTAGTTAATGATCTTTTTACCGCTCTTTCATTTTACATCTCAAGTTGTACCAGTTTCTTCTTCTTTTCCCCGTTTATAGGCCTTTATTCTTCTCCTTGTTATGACTAGCTAGGGCCGGAGCTAACACACACTTGTTGGAGGGCGAAAATTTCTTTTGATACAAAGCTTATGTAATACCTACTTCCTAGCAAAATCTAAGTAAAGAAGTTGGTGTACTAGGTCTAACCGTAACAAATTATAAGCAAAAAAAATGCATTAAGTCTAAATTTAGATTCAATGCATAATTTTTGTTACAGAGTGTATTAGTTGTCGTAAGTTAAATCTAAGACAAAAATTATTGTTTATTTTATGAGAAATACATTACCTGTTAACAAAAAAAGTATTTAAAAAATGGGGGGACAATAACCCCCTCAAAATACCACCTAGCTCCATCCTTGGTTAAGACTCATGTTCCTTCCTCATAGACGCCATCAGTGGCGGATCCAAGACCCTGGGTTAGGGGGGTATAAAAAAAGTCATTATAAAAAATGTTGGTTCATAGGATTGTTTAATTTTAGAGAGTTATGAGTACTAGTGCAAATTACAAATTTTAGAGAGTTAAAAAAATTATATAAGAGGGTTAGTAGACTTTTTTTTTCAAGGGGTTCAAGTGAAACCCTTCGGATCAACGTAGGTCTGCCCCTGGACGCCATCCTTGGTTATGAGTCACGTGTTCCATCACATAGACGTTATCCGCACAGACCATTGCTTCAGGTGTTGACTTCCCCGCTGGCAAGACACATTCTACTCCCTACCAGTTGATCATAAAAGTATCCTTTAGAGTGTGTATGGGTGTGTTACAGCTAAATTTCATATTTAAAATTAGCTGCAAGGACACGTCAGCATGGCGTTGAAAAAAGTTTGAAGGCTACATGAAGGTAACAATATTCGAAGAATGACCACTACAAAAAAAACACTAATTAGCGACGGACATTAGCGAGGGACTTGTTGTCCCTCGCAAAAACAGTCATTAGCGAGGGAATTAGCGAGGGCATAGAGCTGTCAATTTTTTTGTCATTAGCGAGGGAATTAGCGAGGGAACTGTCCCTCGCTAATGACTGCCCTCGCTAATTCCCTCGCTAAATTTTGCTTTTCAGATGATGGGACTCAGCGTAGGGGTTGGTAAAGGTGCAGAAATTAGCGAGGGACAGTTCCCTCGCTAATTCCCTCGCTAACGTTAACTTTTCAGATGATGAGACAGTTCCCTCGCTAATTCCCTCGCAAATTTTTTTCTTTTTTCCTTTATATCCGTTTACACCTTCACTCTTCTTTCTCACTCACTCACTCTTCACCATTCCTCTTCCCTTCCTCTTCCCCCTTCCACTTCCTCTCACACCCTTCTTCTCTCTTCACTCTTCCAACACCACCACCACCACCATCATCACCACCTCCTCTCACACTCTTCTTCTCTCTTCACTCTTCCACCACCACCACCACCACATACCACCTACCACCCCACCACCACCACTCTCACTCTTCTCTCTTTCTCCCTCTCTCTCTCTCTTACTCTTCTTCTCTCTCTACTCTAAACCACCCATCACCACCACCACCACCACGCCACCACCACACCACCACCACGCCACCACCACCACTCTCACTCCTCTCTCTCTCTTTCTCCCTTACTCTTCTCCTTCTCTCTACTCCAAACCACCCATCACCACCACCACGCCACCACCACCACCACACCACCACCACCACCACCACCACACATCACCACAAAATTAATAATATAATATAATATTCATTAATTAATATATATAAAAAAAAACAAGCCATTCAGCACTGGACACGTGTCATTTTTTTTTGAAAACTGCAGTCATTAGCGAGGGAATTAGCGAGGGAAAAATCCGTCGCTAATTCCTGCGCATTTACCAACCCCTGCAACTGAGTCCCATCACCTGAAAAGCTGCAGTCATTAGCGAGGGAACTAGCGACGGCATAGTCCCTCGCTAATTAGCGAGGGATCCAACTTCCCTCGCTAATCCCATTTGCGAGGAGGGAATTAGCGAGGGAACCAGTCCCTCGCTAAGTCCCTCGCAAATAACCATTAGTGAGGGAATCAGGTCATTTTGCGAGGGAACTGTCCCTCGCTAATGACTAATTTTTTTGTAGTGGACACTTGAGTAATACACACACAATTTTGAAGAAACTTCAGAGGCAAGGTTCAAAGGTTAGAGTGTCGCACGCGAAAACTCAACAAGCAGTTAGGGAGGTTTCTTTCGAGAAGATTCAAACACAGGGAGAGGTACAAAGCATCTAGACACCAGAGGACATGTGGCATCAATTAGAATCGATCATCAGTCAGTTTAAACTTTTATTCACTTTCAATAAGGACATGTATCCATCATGCAACGCAGCAGTTGCTTATTTGTAATTCTATAAATAGGAGTACAAACGAAGTACTCAGGGCGATTTTATAACATTCAGTAACCCATTACGCCTAACACATCTGATCCCACATGATCTCTGGCTACAACGGTGAACAATGTATGTTTGAGCCAACACACTTGTATTTTCAAACTATTTTCAATTCAATGCAGTTTCTCTTTGACAATCAAGTGCCTCACTCTTGTCTCTTTTTATCTTACTTTAACAATTTGTTTTTAGGCTTAATTACAGTTTTGGTCCCCCTATTATGACCAACTCACGATTTTGGTCCCCAAAGTTTTAATTTGACGATTTTGATCCCCCTATTTTCCCAATTTGTAAAATCAAGGCCCCCCTTCTTAATTTGGTCAAAATTAAAACTGTATTTTGACTTTTATCCTACGTGGCAGTCCACGTGGGGGGAGGGGTTGAAGAGGAACAGTGCCACGTGGACTGCCACGTAGGATAAAAGTCAAAATACAGTTTTAATTTTGGCCAAATTAAGAAGGGGGACCTTGATTTTACAAATTGGGAAAATAGGGGGATCAAAATCGTCAAATTAAAACTTTGGGGACCAAAATCGTGAGTTGGTCATAATAGGGGGACCAAACTTGTAATTAAGCCTTGTTTTTACTTCTTAAATCTCTGCACTCAAGGGATTTGTGATGTTCTTTCCTTCTTAGGATTGATTTCCGTGAATTGCTTGATCTGTCTTTACTTTCACTACAAGAAAAACGTGTTTTTCCGGCAGAAAAAATCCACTGGAAATGCACCAAATCCGCCGGAAAGTGACGTTTCCGCCAGATTTTTTCCGCCGGTAAAACGCTCCCAGGTGTTGTTTTCCGGCAGAATTAATGCACATTTCCGGCGGATTTTTTTGGAAAATCCACCGGAAACGCGCATTACCGGCGGATTTTTCCGCGAGTAATTTCCGTCGGATTTTTAAAAAAATTAAAAAAAAAAAATTTGAAAAATTCGCCGGAAATGCACATTACCGGCGGAATAAGAATGAATGAGTGGAATGAATAAGAAGGAAGAAGAAAGAGGAAATATGGAAGAGAGATATGTAGAGAAATTTATGGAGATTTGAGACTATGAGAAAGAAGAAGAAAGATACGATAGGGAAAGTGTAGAAAAGAATGAGAATGAAGTAAAGAGTGAAATGAGAGAATGAGAAGAGTGTAGGAGAAAATTTTATTTATAGGCATTTTCGAACGGTTCAGTCGTTCCGACGGATTTACCAGCGGTTTTTTCCGTCTGAAATGTGCATTACCGGTGGATTTTTCCGCCGGAAATTTCATACGGAAAAATCCGCCGGTAATGTACATTTCCGATGGATTTTTTTAAATAAATAAATAAATAATTTTTTGAAAAATCCACCGGTAATGTACATTTCCGGCGGATTTTTAAAAATAAATAAATAAATAATTTTTTGAAAAATCCACCGGAAATGTGCATTACCGCCGGATTTTTCTGTCGGAAATTTCCGCCGGTAATGCACATTTCCGGCAGATTTTTTTAAAAATAAAAATAAAAATAATTTTTAAAATCCGTCGGAAACGCGCATTGTCGGCGGATTTTTCCGCTAGTAATTTCCGGCGGATTTTTTTTAAAAAGAAAAATCTAAATATTTTTTTTTTAAAAAATTCACCGGAAAATCTATTTTTTTCGCCGGAAATTTACCTGCGGAAAAAATCCGCCGGAATTGCCAAAAATCGTTTATTTAAAAAATCCGCCGGAAAAAATCGTTTTTCTTGTAGTGTTTATTTACATTTTGATAACCATCGCACACGAATGATTCACAATGTTCTACCCGCTCTGGGTGTGATTCTCGTGTTTTGTTCAAGTACCCAGTAGTTCGAATTTGATCGGACAAGCACCTAGAATCTCTGATTCATTTGGTTGTGTGACTGAATTCTGTCTTGAAACCATTTTCCTTCTCGAAAAGCAAACAATTTGGGGCTGGTAGTGTAAACCTGTCAACTGGTGAACCCAAGATATAATTCGAGTCCTCTTATCTCATCCTTTTCGAATTTATTTGTTTGACAGAAAGCACTAACGAAAAATATTGGCAAACAAATTGGCACGCCCGGCGGGACTCAGTTTAGAGATAGTTGTGCCAAGTTTTAAAAATGTGTGCTCACTCGAAATGGTAACATGGTGAATACCAGACACCGAAATAGGGAAAATTCAGATTCTCCTAATGATAATACGGTTCTAATCTAGAGGTCCAACAAGAACTCAATTCATCAGAACAATATAATCATATGGGTTCTACTCCCCAAAATGATCCAAGATCAAACCTTGTGGTATGTCAAACTATTCCAGAGATACCAAAAATGTGGTTCAACCACCCTATAGACTACCATACGGTTTTGTTCCTCCTCTGAGGACAACAATGGTTAGTTAGAATATTTCTCCAGGATTTCAAGGAACGTCGAATGCGGGAGTTGGTACTTCGGGATTTAACCAAGTAAACTCCCAAAACATGGCCTTGGAGAATGTACTTAATGCTCCAGTAACTAATACAGCCATGCACTCATTCAGTCAACAAATGGATGAGAGCAATCACGATCAAGGTAATCAAAACCGGACCGGACCGGGCGGTTCAACCGGTTAAACCGGGAACCGGACCCTATCCGGTCCAACTAGCCCTTATAACCGCTTTGGTCAAGAACCGCTCTAAGAACCGGCAAACCGCCTCAAAACCGGCAGTTCAACGATTCATCCGGTTGACTAAAACAAAAAATTTTAAACTATTTTTTCTAAAACAAAATGAGTGTCAGGGCACTGACCACATATATATTATGAAAGCCAAGAATGTCACTTGTATTTTGCTGTGCACACTCTAGCTCTATTTATAGAGAAACACAGCTCATTCTTCTTATTTGCCATCCGATGTGGGACTAGATATTCATCTTTCAACAACATTAGCTTCAGTGTTTGCAATTTTCTTACATGATGTGATCCTTTCTAAATAAAGCAACATTAGCTTCTTATTTAGCTTCACTGATTGCAACATTAGCTTCTTATTTGCCAACAACAATTTTCTTATAAAGGCAGACTTGTTTTTTTTCTTTCTAAATAATGCATTAAAACATATATATTTTAAACATGTCAAACTTTGAGTTTTTTTATACCTACCAATTTTATGTGTAACTTTAACTAATGACTTGGATATTACATTGTTGAACTTAAGTTAAGCATAATTTAATTGTTTGTGGTATGAAATTGTGGATATTATGATTTTTTATCCTTTATATATTGTAATAAAAATATTAAATAATATATTGAATTAATTCCGGTTGAACCCCCGATTCAACCGGCTGGACTCAAAGAACCCCGAACTGCTGCCTCTTCTGGTTCATCCTCCGGTCCGATTTTCATTACCTTGATCATGATATGGTAAACATTATAATTAGCAAATAGCCATGGTGTTTAATCCTATAATAGAAAACACCAATAACACTTATCAAGAATTGGTTACCCAAATGGGAAGAAATGCTGACGTTTTTGATGCACCTCATGAGAAAAACGAAAACGGTGTTCAATATAATAATGAAATTACACTTGAGCAAGCCGTTATTCAAATGCCACGAAATGTGATGGTTCCTCGGAATGTTGCCATTGTCAACATGAATCAAAATGCTGACGACATGTTGCACCAAATTCGACAAAATGCTGGGGGGCATCATGTCGAAAATGTAGTAGAAATGGTGCTTAATAGACATGGATTTAACGTTGGCTATGCCAAGAGGCCATATTCTGTGTCTGCTTTACCCCCTGAGAAAAGAAAGTAGGAGGAAAGAATGTTGAAGGAAAGAAAGAGAGTAGAAAGTGGATAGAAAGTGAGATAATTTTTAGGTTGTTTGGTAGAGGTAAAAGTGGAAGGAAAGTGAGAGGAAATAGAGATATATATTTAGAAAATAACATAAATACCCTAATAAAAAATAGTAACTAAATTAAATTGCTACTTAATTTATTAATTTTAATTTTTTTTAGTACATATTAACATTTTTTATGTTGGATAATCATCAAATACTCACCTGAAATAAAAATGGTTGTACCGTAGCATTGATGTTTTTTTCGGATCAATAGAGGCAGTGTGGTGTTTTTTTTGTTGACAAAAATAGAGCCTATGATGTTAGTTTTTATGAAAGGCAATATAGTAATTTCATTTAATAAAGTAAGAGTAGCTGCTTTTCTTCTCAACTAGTGGGATGACCCGTGCGATGCACGGGGTCAAAGCTTTAGGGACCGCATAATCATTATAATACTAAAATTAGCTTAATAGAAATGAAAGACAAAATTCTAACAATTAAAATGTGCTTAGTAGATTCAAAGGGATAGAAACCAAAGAAAAAACGAACTTAAGCCCTAACGGCAAAGCACATGTTCCATGTGAAGAAACTGCAAAGAGAATTAAGGAAAAACAATTAGTAAATAGATCAAGAGGCAATGACTAAAAGCTGCCAAAACATCAGATATAAGGGGATTACTTTCCTTAATAGAGGAAACCAATGAATAAATACAAAAAGAGTTAATGTACTAAACCAAATTATAAAAGTGAAATGCCTGAGAAAATTCATACATGCCAGAAATTAGGTGTTAGTTTCCTCAACACAGATCTTTCATCAAAGAGTGGTAAAAATGGACAGTATTAATGAAAAGAAATTCATCCTTCTCCTCATCAATAATACTCTTTGGGAGGTCAGGTTCTCCAAGACCAAACTTCTGAGGAGGAAATGGATATGAAACTTGCTTCCACATCCTGTCCCTTACAAACATTTCGAAGGTGATACCCTGCATAAATTTAAGAGTAATCCAACCACCACTAAACAAATTGTAAACCTCCCCAATGCGAGTAGAACCATGATTTAAGTACACACTGCTTGGGCGATGTTTGATGGAGATGACAAAAACGTTCCCCAAGGGATCCAAGAGGCGAACAATGGTTGGCATATCATTATAGAAGTCTGCCAAAAAAAGAACCGGCAGTGGCTGCATAGACTGAGAAAAGTGGGGAACATAACACAGATAAAAATCAGTTATTTAAATGGAGAGATAGGGGAACTCACAAAAAGCCGGGAACAAATTCAAATTCATAAGTGTGGTATTTGATAAGACGCTCTGCAAAATATGGGTCATTACCAACAGCATCCAGGGAACTCAGCTAACCAAAGGAAGAGCACCACAATCAAGATAAAAGAATAGATTAGGGTAATTATAGTAAATCAGGATCCAAAACAAAAACAGAAACCTTACTATATTACTTGCATGAAACAAATAAAAGATCAAGATGGTACTAAAACTCAGTAAAAAATGTCACTCAGTTCTGGAAATATGGCCCAAGACATTTGCTGAAATCGAAAACAACCAATTATGAGGCAAATTTACAATCACTTTAGGAAAAAGTCAACGTACAGTCTCAAAAATAAGGAATCCAAGTTGGTTTGTTATAGCTTAATAGGTTTTAAACAAAAAATTGATAGGCGAAGTACACCAGAATTTTCATAAACAGCAAGTAAGACCTAATATAACTACAATTGCAGAATAAGAACAAAAATAAGAATAATTTGCACTGCATTAATTTGGGGCCAAGATTGTTTACATACATATTTTACAACAGTAAATGAAGTTGCACCATCAAACTCTAATGAGACTTCACCGGAATTCAATAGAGGGGTCAACAGCCCTTCTGCTTTCATCTATTAGAGCCCGACTTAACATTTCAGTGCAAAACTGATCATCCGGCTTCAGCCACAACGCCTAATTTTTAAGGAACAAAATGATGAGTAAACTCAAGCATGTCAAGCAAAAAACACAAATGATCAAAACATGGACATTCCCTAAACCAGGTTTAAGAATATTCACTCGTAGCTCAACATGATGTTATCTCAAAGCTAACACGAAAGCAAGAATAGGCGCTCCATTCAACAATAGGCACTCCGATGGACGGGGAGCCCTAGTAACGGCCAAAATAAATACGGAAAACAACATATTAAAAATATGCAATGCAATAATTGATCGATGCTTAATTTTTTCCCAATAAAATAAGTAAAGGAAGAAGAGTTCAAGTGTAAAGTTCAAGAACCATGCACAAAGATGAGTTCATAATCATACAAACAAAGCACTAAATGCAATATCATTATCAATAAAAACAATGACACACCCATCAGCAGCTAAAAGCCACATAGAAAACTCAAAAGCAGCAATTGAAGACCTCCAAGCTGCAAATGATAACAATAGCAGCAATACAAACTTTTTCATGATCGGGGATGGAGTTATTACTTGACTTTGATACAGAATAAGAGGAAACTGTTGTTGACATTAAAGGCCATGTGGTTTCTAGCTGTGATTCCATTTGAAGACCTTTGTTGTTTGCTTCTCCTGAAGCTTCAGAGAAGAAGCTATGTTCTCCACTATCAGATTTAAGTCCCTGAAGATACCTGTTTTGTTCAAGTGAAGTTATTCACAGTTCAAGGGATGAGGAATAACGATATTGGCCGATAAGAATATAGGAGCAGTTTTGGACCACCAAATCTTGATGGGACGATCTAGATTTTTAACTTTAAAAACATTAACTAAATCAATTCCAAGCTGTTTCTTTTTTCCCACAGAACCATCAGCATAACATTGACAATTTGATATTTTTCTTATAATCTGAAACTTATAATTTCAGAGAACAACATGATACGATGTGTTGAAAAGAACAAAAAAATTCAGCTAAATTTGATAGTGCATGAAGAGAGAGTAACAAAAGAGCAGATGAAAATTTTTCTTAGCATGAATGAAAGGAATAAATAGGCACCAATACAAACATAGTTGTCCAGTTGAAGTAGTCATGAAAATATTGTGATTAATTTAGCATTAGGAGAGACCTTTTGCAAGCAATTCGAGAGCGCTGAAACGGAGGAACTGAGACACCTGAAGCCCAAAGGAGAAATGGCAGAGAGATGATGCAGTGGCTGGAAGAATAGTTGACGCTGCTGCTGCAAAGTTGCAACCTTTTCTAAAATTTGGCAAACCCAATGAATCCAAATAGTGTATGAATTTAAGATGAGCTCAATCTGTGTGAATTTATTAATAGTAATAGGTTCATCTTAAACCCAATCTGTCAGCAACAATAACAACAAATGAATCAAAATGAACTGACACTCCCTGAAACTCATTTAAGCAAATTGTACGTTAACCACCTATACAACTCTGCCTTTATCACTTAACAACCCCCATTTGTTGCAACTTTTTCAAAAGTTCAAAAGAAAATATAAATATGTAGTAATCACACATCACAGAATAAATACATAGGAATTTGATAGATTGATATCACACAAAGAGTAGATTGATTTCACACAAAGAGTCTGTGCTAAAAATAAGTAACTTACATCATTACAAATTAGCTCTTCCTTTCCCATGACAGTCAAGCATGCATATAGAGAAGCTTGTCATAACTCTCGCTCACGAAGCTCCAAAGTAAATAGTAAATGGTGTTCAAACTTCAAAGCCTTTCTGTCATAAGGTTGATTCGACGGGTGACTATAACTGGGAAACTAAACACATTGATACATTAAAGGAGCATTCAGAAAAGGCTTACTAAACAAAGACAAAGCGATGCGGATATTTGTGGTTATATATAGAGCTCTACCTAAGGTTATAGTGTTCTTTTTGGAGGAAACCTAATATCATGGAAATGCAAAACGCAAACCGTGTTGTCAGATCCAGTGCAAAAGCTGAGCATTAAGTGACAGGAACTGCGCCCTATGAACTGTTGCTCAACCATATTAACAGTTGTAAAATTACATCCAATGAAACTTCTGTGGGCCTTAATGGGATTTATTCTGTTAGACTTGGGGCTAGTTAGTTAGGTTGAGGTTGAGTTAGTTAGAATAAACAGAGCATGTAGCCTATAAATAGGATTAAGGGTGGAGATGAAGGAGGCAAATAGTGAGATTAGTCAATTGGAGAGTTTCAGGTATCTCGAATACCTGAGTTTGTGCATTCATTCAATATATATTTCCCATTTCTGATCCGGTTCCTATCACAATCAGATTGATTTACATATTACTTCAAATCCTATCTTTCCTTTGGAAAACTATGCAAATTTAGATTGATTGTCGCTTTAAACAGGAGAGGAAATAAACAGAAAATGGACCTAACAGTAGGAGAACATAGGGAGCGGTTGGGAGGGAGCACTGCAGGAATAGAGGAAGAATTGAAAGCCTTTGGCTGGGGGGAAAGGGTTGTCACTGTTGTGGTATTCAGCCCTATTTAGCTGTCCATTTCTTTTGTTGGAGCATGATATTTTGTGTCTTTTTTATTGGGGTTACTTTCCAGCAGAAGATATATGTAGTAAGAAGCTGAATTCCACTGTTACTTATGAGAGGAGTTGATTCTATCAGAGTTTTCCCTTCTAAGTGTTGTAAAGAACTAATTAACTAATATCTCTCATTATTTTGAAGTTTTACCAATCTGATAGTTTCAGTGCCACAACCAGCATCATCAACAATATTTGTGGGAATCTGGCCACCAAAATAAATTCTAGTAAATTTATACAGAAGTGTAAGCATAAATACCTTTGGATATGAATGTAGAAGTGTTCTTTCTAGTTTCTTGTCAAGCTTTTTCAAAGACAACCCACTGGAAAAATTAATCACATATCAGTTGCAGTTAGGACAGAAGCTCTTGAGATCAAATCAAAGTTAACGCTCAACAAACAAAAAAATAGATAATAATGCAGACATGAATATGTCCACCCTCTATGGTATTAAATATTCAAATATTAATAATACCATTCAAAAGTCAAACAGGAAAATAAGCTTCAAGATATAAAATAGATATTTCCAGCCAACCAGCTGCAATTAAAAATGCCAACCTTTCCTTCCAATGCTTCTACAACAGCAAGAGCCTTATTTGCAAGAGCTCCTGGAAAACTCTTAGACTGCAAAAGAAAATAATAAATGAGCTATATTTGAAGCATTAGTCTCAGATTTTACAAAAATGAGATTAATGCAAAACTCGATACCCAAAAAACAGAATAACATAATTATGCAATTAGTGCCTTCTTCTTACTGTTAGACATAGGAAGGATATAATTATTATTTAACTTTGAAGTAGCATCATTGTATCATAGCCTCATAGGGTTAATTATCTTAAGATTCATTGTAACTTTACGAAATTAAGTTTGCTTTGATTACTCTTTTGTAAATTGTATACATCCTGCATTTAAATATCATTTCACTGAGTGCGCCGAATCACTCTTATTTTATATTTTCCTCCCAAATCTTACAATTGCAGTTCTGTCTCCAAGAGTAAACGAAACAGAGTCAGAATTTGGAGATTCTTGCATTTCAACTCCATTCTTTAATTTGTTGTGCTCATCTTGCAAAGGGTGAATTCATAGTGTTCTTAGACCTTATTAAACCTCAAGAAACATTATCAGATAACTTGCACAATCCATATCTTAAAGAATTAAATGTGTAAATGTTACATTGTAGCAGTGTGGCACACAGTCACAGTCACATATGAAGCCATTATAAAACTATCTGAGAAAATCAAAGTAGGCATACTGCATACATCTATTCACAAACATTTTGGTTCACCATTGTCATACCTCAATTTTGTCCGGCTTAGGTCAAAACCCTAATTTTCCACACAAAAAGAAAAATATAAAAAATAACTCATGCATTGCTTTTTGGGTCCTAGAAACCATTCCAAATCACTTTTAGGGTTAGAATGCACTTTTTGGGGAAATTAGGGCTTTAGGGTCAAAAAGGGCATTTTGGTCATTTTTCATAAAAGGATTTTGTATGAAAATATTTTTCAATAAACCTCATGCATGCAAGATAAAATAGGACAAGCACATGTGTTATGAATTTTTTTAGAAAGAATAAAATCGATTTTATCATGCATATAATATATTCTTGATGAATAAGGAAGGTATCCATATTTTCAGGAAAGCAAATAATCGATTACCTTCTTGTTTCATTCAAGCAAATAATCGATTATTTGCTCTATGAAAACAAGCAAATAATCGATTATTCCCTTCCCCTTTTGAAGCACATAATCGATTATTAAGGTGTCCATATTTTCAGGAAAGCAAATAATCGATTACCTTCTTATTTCATTCAAGCAAATAATCGATTATTTGCTCTATGAAAACAAGCAAATAATCGATTATTCCCTTCCCCTTTTGAAGCACATAATCGATTATTACAATTTAAGGAAGGTATCCATACTTTCAGGAAAGCAAATAATCGATTACCTTCTTGTTTCATTCAAGCAAATAATCGATTACACTCTCTATGAAAACAAGCAAATAATCGATTATTCCCTTTCCCTTTTAAAGCACCTAATCGATTACTTACCTGAAAACAATTGAACCAATAATCGATTATCCATCTCAAGTGATTTGAGCAACTAATCGATTGCCTAGTTTCCTAAAATAGATCAAATCTGATTTCCTATAAATAGGAAGCTCATTTTTCATTTCAAAACACACGCATTTCCACGAGATCAGAGAAAAAACTCATTTTTTCGAAATCTCTCACATTTTAAAAAAAAAGCTCTTCTACGCTTTATTTTTCTGCTCTATTCGTTCCGTTGGTCCATCTGAGCTGATCATCTGCAAGAGTTAGTCAGGGTCGCATTCTTCAAATTGTAATATCGGCCTTCATCAGAGGTATTTCTGTCTTTAAATTTGTTAATATTCAGTTAATGTGATCAGTGCCAAAATTGCCCTGTGTGATTTAACTTAGCTATAGTGTTTATTTACTTGTTCTTGTATATTATCGTCTATTGTTGATGATGAACCATATGATTCCCACTTATGCCTAGTGCATCATGTTCTAAGTGGTGAAGATGGTCTCAGCTGATTCAACTTGTCCCTTTCGAACCCTTTCAAAAACATTTTTTATTAGAACTACGTCGCTTTGATTCCCATTTGGGATACGTAGGAGCGAGTCACGTTCTCGTCAAGCGCAACAAATAAAAATTCTTTTCACCCCCCTAAACCAATCATTTTCATAAAACAAACAAAAATCATTTTCAAACCCATTGTTGCTAGTAGCTCATCAGAGCCTCTGTTCGTTTAGCTATTAGTGACAATGTCCTTTTCTCCTAAAAATAATAAACGATGATCCATCATAACCTTTGTTAGTTTGATCATCGTGCGAATCAATCTCTTTCGAAAATCACTTTCAAAAAAAAGATAATAAAAAAAACGAGTTGTTATCAATAGTCCATCAGAACCTTCGTTCGTTTGACTAGCGGTACAACTCTCTCTTTTGAGTATTTAGTAAGTGATTCATCATAGCCTCTGCTAGTTTAATCATTCACTAATGCTCGTCCTATTTCAAAAACTCACAAAAAAAAAGATAAAAAACAAAAACTTTTCAAAAAGACAACCAAGAACTACGTAGCTTTGAATTCTCCATCGCACCGGGAGATACGTAGGAGCGGGCCATGTCCCGTCAAGCACTTTTTTCTAAAAAACCCTTTTTTCCCCAAAAATAAAATTTTTGTTATGTTTTCCCATTCATCCTTCCAATAAATAGGCAAACCTAGATATTTTTCAAATCAAACGTTAAAACCACACATTTAATTAAAGGTTCCCTTTCGGTAGAAAGGACGTGCGCGGTGCTAACACCTTCCTCGCACGTAATCGACCCCCGAACCTATATCTCTAGTTTTCAAAAGACCATCCGCCTTGTCCAAAAGACCTTTTTTCAATGTTTTGGTCTTAAAATTAAAATATTGGTGGCGGCTCCAAAAAATTTTTCCACGTTGTACATTGAGAAACCCAAGCCGGGATTTTTCGGGGTGCAACAGCTGGCGACTCCACTGGGGATACTTTTTAAAATGAGGGTCAAGCCTAACTAATTTAGATGTGTGGTTTAATTTGATTAAAACCTTGTTTGTCTTTCTTTCTTATCATTGATTGTAGGCGCATGTATTTGTGTTCTTCTATGTTGTTTCTTATTCCCTTTCTTTTATCGTTTATGCCCATGCATTCTTCCAATCCCCATGATCCCCTCTTCTTGGCTCCTCTTCCTAAGGTAAGCAATATCCTTGTTTATAGATATTCCAGGTATAAAACCCTAGGGTAGATAACTTGTTATTGTTTGCTTTTGTCTGGACTGCTCTGGTTTTCATTTCAGGTGGGGGTAGTGCTAGGGAAAATGCCCTTCACACACACTACACTTATACCCTGTGACTATGTGTTTTGAGTGGGACCATAACCCAGGTCTGCAAAAAAAAAAAAAACTTAGGAGAGTGGATTCGAGTAGCGAGAGCCCATCAGGACCTTTGTCCGTTTGGCTACTTGCGAAAGTTTCAACCAGAGTTGTGCTCTTCCATGATGCCTCACATCTAGCAATTTGCTGCATTTGTGGGGAGTTTTGTGAAAGGGACTGTAGCTCTGGTGGCCTTGTGAGGGAGTGAATAGAGCTACATGGGAGGATCACCCTTTAAATTCCCTTAGATCATAGGTCTCACCTCTTTTTAGGTCACAAGGGCTTTTCCAAAATTGTGTGTTGCATTATTACATCTAGTTTAGTTCTTTTCCGCCAACGATTTTTTGAAAAAAAAACAACAAAATCAAAAAAAGAATATGTTTTTCCTTCTCTTTCATAAAAACCTATATAAGGTGGCATATAGGGTATACCGCCCTAAATTTTCAAAACCCCCACCTGTAAATACCTGTCTTTATAACAAGCATCCTCATCATCCACACTTTGCATCATAACATCATGCATTACATAAGCAAAAATTCTGAAAAAATTCATGCAGCATTCCTCATGCATCTAATTTGTTTGCCGGTAATCTTGGAGTAATTTGGAATCTTGTCATAGGCGAAAAAAAAAAGCAAGACAACATGGGATCAAGAAGCGAGGGTATGCTAAATTCGAGATTTCCAGTAGTAAAGAAAGCAGATGTGGCCAGTTTGACAGAGTGTGCCTCTCTAATGGGACCGGATGAGCGTAGGTTGTTTGAAAAGGATTATGGGAATATTCTTCGGTTGCTGCAGTTGGATCTTCAAGAAAATGTTGTGAAAGCCCTCAGTCAGTTCTATGATCCGGATATCCGCTGTTTCATCTTCAAGGATTTCCAACTCTCACCAGCTTTAGAAGAGTATGAGCAAATTTTAGGTTTCTTTAAGTCAGAGGCGACGCCTTATCAGTGCCAGGGGCATCAATTTTCAGATCAGAGGCTCTCTTTGCTACTGCAGGTTGGAGTGGGGGAGTTAAAGATCCGGAAAGAGAAAAAGAACCGTATAATGGGGTTTCCACTGAGTTATTTTGAAGACCTAATGAAGTCCCATGCTCAAGCCAACAGATGGGGTCCCTTTAAGCAGTTGCTAGCACTAACTATCTTTGGGATTGTCCTCTTCCCACAAGTTGAAAGGTTCATTGACGAGGTTGCCATTGGGGTGTTCTTAGCCTTCATAAGCAAGGATAAACCAATTAACCCAGTACCAACCGTACTCGCGGACACTTACTACTCTTTTACGCATCATCGAGTGCTGGGAAAAAAGAAGATTGCCTGCTCCCTTCATGTACTATATGCTTGGCTCCTTAACCACGTCATCGCTCACAAGAATCCAGCTACAGATCTATTGGCTTATGCTTTGAATTGTGAGGTAGAGGTCAAAAGTGCCCAGGAGTGGGTGCATACCTTAGGGAGTCTTAATGCCCTCAAGGTCCGCTGGTACACTCCTTCATGTTGGAAGAACAAGCCCTCCGTTGTATTTCAGTGTGGAGACTTTCAGAACGTGCCCCTAATAGGTACTCAAGGCTGCATCAACTATAATCCTTCCTTGATTATCCGACAGCTTGGGTACCCTATGAGGAATATGCCTACCGGAGACATGCTGACTCCCATTTTCCTTGACAGAGAAGATCCAAAGAACAAGGGTTTACTTCAAAAAATCTCAAAAGCATGGGAAATGGTGGTCCGTAAAGATAGAGATGACCTCATGAAAAAGGTTGGCGATGTCACTTTTTACCAATGGTTGCATGAAAGAATCCAAAGTACTCGTCCACCTTCCCAAGAGGCACTGCCAGTCGAGAAAGAGATGTCGAAACCTCGCCTTCCTACCCCTGAGGAGTTGAATGAGGTTAAATCTGCCTTAGCAAAAGCCGAGGAAGAGAAAAAGGAATTGCAAGCAAAGTTGGAGAAATAACCCTACAAAAGGAGGAGTTAGAGGAAGAGAACAAGATCAAGGTGATAGCTGTTGAGGAGGGTGTCAAGCGTTTCAAAGCGGAAAAGGAGAGTAAGCTAGAAGCTCAGAAATACCTGAAGGGGGCTAGGGATGAACTCCAAAGGTACAAGCAGAAAACAAGGAAAGCCCTTGAAGAAGCCAAAGAATGGAAGATTGTGGCGACTGAGCCCAGACAAGAACCTCACTTGGTGGTGGAATTGAAAAGACAGCTGAAGACTCTTGAACAAGAAAGAAATTCCATTGGGAATGTTCTCAGGGAATATCAAGAAATGCTGAGTTATGAGCAGGGGAGATCTGATGAACTGGCAAGGAATCTCCGATACCTAGGGGAGTCTTACAGGCAAGTACAAGCAGAGGGCAAGTACTGGGAACAGCGCTTCCTAGCACTGATTGGCAAGATAGAAGAGCAAGAGATTGTTAAAGAGCTAAGAGATGAGATCCGACTTTGGAAGGGGTAAATTCTCAAAATTGGCATGGCTAGCTAATCAAGCTGTAAAGGATGTCCCCAGAAGGCTAAGGAGGGCTGAAGCTGAGATGCTTCCCCTTCAACACCCCGGTCCATGTGTATGAGTTCGTGAATTTCTGCAAGGCCCTGACTGAGGAACTCATGGAAAAGGCTGAAGGAGCTGCTGCTGCAAGCAAAGAAAGAGAAAGGAACAAGAAGTTGAAGACCATATGCTACTAGATTTCAGTGCATTGTAATTTCCCTTTTTAGAATGTTCTCTAGGAAGTTATAATTTTTCTTTAGAATGTTGTAATTTTCTAAGAGCATTGTATTTTCTTTGGGAGATATTGTATTGCACTCTTGTACTCTCTTTCTTTCTTATGATTGGCTTAAAGCTCGAAGGAAATGTGCCCTATCACTTGTTGATCCCAATGTTCGTCACGCTTTTAAAATGTTTCGATATTTGCTTATGACAAGAGCGAGTTATCTCACGATTCCTGGCGCTAAACACAAAATAATATAAGGCCATGTGCATATGCATTGCATTCATTTACGCATTCCTACTTGTACTCATAAAAAATGTTCTATCATCAGAGAAACAAAAGGCAAGCTGGTTCGCCAACACCGATATTCCACCCGTCTACAGGCAAGACTAATGGCTAGCAATCAGCATCTCGAGAATGAAGACCCCCGGGGTCAAGATGAGCCGGTCGTAGAAATCCTTAACCCTGAGCAGCTGGCTCAGGAGAATCAAGTTTTGAAGACTAAAATGGGCGCTATGGAGGCCCAGATGGCTGAAGTAATGAATATGCTGCAAACTCTGAGAAGTGGGGCCGCTGCTGGGGCCACCGCAGTCGTAACTCCAGAAGGGGGCGTTACCTTTGTTTCTCCTCCTACATCAGCTGAAGCTATAACTGTTCATCCTCCTCCCATGCCAGAAGTTGGTGGTTCTTCGGGGACAAGCGGTCAGAGACAACCAAATGCACAAGTATATCCATGGGGGATGCCCATGAATTATACACCATCCACTGCTGAAGCCATTCCTGTGGTGACAAGTCAGCCTGCTCCTGCTCCGGAGGTTGCTGTGAATCCTCCAAATGCTGCTTATCAAATGGGAAACCCCGCTCAATATGGGGGTTATTATTTCAATCCAGGGAGCTATCCTCAGGGCCAGATGGTTGAGAGTTCACAACCAAGAGACAGATATCACTTACTAGAAGAACGGTTGAGAGCAATGAAAGGGTCAGGTACAAGGGCTAAAGATGCACGGGACCTGTGTCTTGTCCCAGGTGTTGTTATACCTCCCAAATTCAAGGCGCCAGATTTTGACAAATACCGCGGCACTGGCTGTCCCTCCAGCCATCTAACGATGTATGTCAGAAAGATGGCAGCTTATGCCCATGATGACAAGGTGCTGATCCATTTCTTTCAAAACAGTCTGACCGGAGCGTCTCTAGACTGGTATATGCAACTGCAATCCTCCGACATCCATAGTTGGAAGGATCTCTCAGAGGCATTTCTTAAACAGTATCAGTACAATGTAGATCTGGCGCCTGACAGATCTCAACTACAACTCATGAGCAAAGGCGACAGGGAATCATTTAAAGAATATGCCCAGAAGTGGAGAAGTGTAGCAGCCCAAGTGAAGCCACCATTGACAGAAAGGGAAATGGTATATATGTTCATGGAAACTCTCCCAGGAATATACTATGATCGATTGGTGGGTAGTGTCTCTTCTAGCTTCTCTGATATGGTGATCATTGGGGAACGTTTGGAACATGGATTGCGTAGTGGGAAAATTGCCGGAGGTTTTGGCAATCCTGGTGGGCAGAAGAAACCTTTTTCGAATTTCCCTAAGAAGAAAGAGGGAGAGACAAATGTCATTGCAGGAGGGGGAGGTCCGTCCTTCAACGCTCCACCGCAGAAAGTCCCATTCTCTGTTCCAGCTCAGCCGTCGCAGAATAATCCGGGTCACAGAACTCAGAATCATCAAGAAAGGAAACATACCAGTTTTGATCCAATTCCCATCACTTATACTGAGCTGTTTAATCATCTCATTGCAAAGAATCTAGTCAAGACTCGCCCTATGAGGACTGTGCAACCACCTTTCCCTAGAGGGTATAATGCTGACGCCACATGTATTTTCCATAGTGGAGGGGTCGGTCACACGGTGGAAGATTGCTATGCGTTCAAGTTTATAGTTCAAGACCTAATTGATGCCAATTGGCTATCTTTCAAATCGAACAATCCGAGCACGACAACTAACCCCTTGCCGGGTCATGGGGCACCGTCTGCCAATGCTATAGAAGATTCTGGGAGCCAGATCATGATAAAGAACGTTGAGAGTATCAAGACTCCTTTGGAAGACATACATGCTGAGTTATGTCGCTGTGGAGTAATTCAGAAAGGTTGTGTGTGTGCTGACCCTGCGTGTGTAGGTGCTTGTGAGAATTTTAAGTCCGTTTTGCAAGATTTGATGGACCGTTATGTGGTTCGGTTGGAAGTAGTTGAGAAAGCAGAAAGTGTGCTAATGCTGCAGTTCAATGATGGCAATGAGGCCAGAAGGCCAGTTGAGATACTGTATAATTCGAAACCGGTCCAAGCCAAACCACAGCCATTGGTTATTGAAATCCCAGCTCCATTTCCTTATGAGAAGGACAGCGCCGTACCGTGGAAGTACAACACCTTACCTTCAGTAGGGGTTTCTCCAAGCATCACTGTTACAAACATAACTGGGTCAAGCGGGATGACAAGGAGCGGTCGGATGTATGCTCCCGAGTTTGGTCGGATTGAGTCCTCCAAGGAAGCCGAAGATAGAGTCCGTAAGGGTAAAGAAAAGGAGGCAGAGAATATTCAGAAGAAGAAAGGGGCAGAGCCTGAAACAGATGAGTTTCTCAAGATTGTGAGACAGAGTGATTATAAAGTGGTCGATCAGATGAACCAAACTCCGGCCAAGATTTCGATGCTGTCTTTGTTGATGAGTTCAGAAGCACACAGAACTGCCCTCATGAAAGTGCTGAATGAAGCACACGTTGCTCAGAATATCTCTGTTGGCCAATTTGATGAGGTAGTTGGAAATATTGTAGCTGCCAACCATCTGACCTTCACTGATGAAGAGCTTCCCCCAGAGGGAAAGAAACACAATCAAGCTTTGCACATCTCGGTCAAATGCGGAGATTTCGTGTTGGCGCGGGTATTAATTGACAACGGTTCTTCTTTGAATGTAATGCCCCAGTCAACTGTAAACAAACTGGATGTTGATTGTTCCTTTATGAAGCCAAGCTCAACTCTGGTGAGGGCGTTCGATGGGTCAAAGAAAGAAGTGATAGGAGAGATGGAATTCCCCATTCAAATAGGGCCAGAAACTTTTTATATCAATTTTCAAGTCATGGACATATCCTCCTCATACAGTTGTTTACTCGGGAGGCCATGGATCCATATGGCAGGGGCTATTCCTTCATCTCTACACCAGAGGGTTAAGTTCATGGTTAATGACAAAATTGTGGTGGTGTACGGAGAAGAAGAGATGCTAGTTAACAAGTCTTCTCCATTCCCTTATGTGGAAGCAGCTGAAGAGTCTTTGGAGACTTCTTTCCAATCTCTTGAAATTGCCAATGCTGTGCTTGGTGGATGTGAATCGTCATCGCCCGTGATAAAGCTGTCAAAGAGTGCAGAGATGGTCGCAAGGATCATGATGGATCAAGGATACCAGCTGGGGCGTGGTTTGGGAAAAACGGGACAAGGAATTATTGCTCCTGTACAACTGAAAGGAAACAAAGATCGTTACGGGTTGGGATACCACCCAAGCGAGGTTGAAAGGAGGAAGTTGGCCGAAGAGAGAAGAGGTGAATGGTTGGCCAAGTTGAGAGGCCAGGATCCATGGTCAAAGAGGATCCCCATCGATAACATCAGTCAAAGCTTCAAGAGTGCTGGGTTACTAGATCCAGACCAGATCACTGCTATTGGTTCAGAGGATGAAGAAGGCGGTACCAGTTTAGTTCGCCGTTGCCATGCTGAGGAGAAGCTCAAAAATTGGGAAGCTGTGGACTTGCCCATCGCTTTTATTTCAATGTAATGATTGTAATGCAACCCTGTGGCTCTGCCCAAGGCCATAGGACAAGTTGCTAGGGGCAAACATGTTTTTATTTTCAGAGTTATCATCATTAAATAAAAACGTTTGTTTTGAATTTTCAATCAATAAAAATCCATTTCTCTTCATTTCATGTGTCTTTTTATTGCTTTGTTATTGTTTTGTTTGCTTGTTCCGATTTTCATTCTGCTTTTGCGCTTCGGCAAAATGCAGACATACAGCAATTGTCTCTAAGAACAACAGTGCTAGCAGTCCAAACTTTGACTTTGATCATCCGGTTAACCAAGCCGAGGGGGATGTTGATGAAAACTGGGAAGCTCCTCCAGAATTGACAAGATTAATAGAACAGGAAGAGAAGGTTATTCAACCTCATGGGGAGTCGATTGAGATCATCAACCTGGGTACAGAAGAGGATAGAAGAGAGGTTAAGGTCGGTACCGCCATGGAAGAGAGTGAACGCAAAAGACTAATCCAACTCTTGCAGGATTACGCTGATGTCTTTGCGTGGTCGTACAAAGATATGCCAGGGCTAGACACCGACATTGTTGAACACAGGTTGCCAGTAAAGCCGGAGTGCCCGCCAGTCAAGCAGAAATTGAGAAGAATGAAACCAGAGATGTCACTGAAGATACGGGATGAGGTAAAGAAACAGTTTGACGCCGGGTTCCTAGCGGTTGCGAAGTATCCACAGTGGGTAGCCAACATCGTCCCTGTTCCGAAAAAAGACGGCAAGGTCAGAATGTGCGTCGACTACAGAGATCTGAACAGAGCTAGTCCCAAGGATGATTTCCCCCTGCCTCATATTGACATTCTGGTAGACAGCACGGCTCAACACTCATTGTTCTCCTTCATGGACGGGTATTCAGGGTACAATCAGATAAAGATGGCTCCGGAAGATATGGAGAAAACCACCTTCATAACACTCTGGGGCACATTCTGCTATAAAGTGATGCCTTTTGGACTCAAGAATGCCGGCGCGACTTATCAAAGGGCAATGGTGACGTTATTCCACGATATGATGCATAAAGAAATTGAGGTGTATGTAGATGATATGATTGCAAAGTCCAAGACTGATGAAGGACACATTGCCAACCTGCAAAAACTCTTTGAACGTCTACGGAAGTTCAAGCTCAGGTTAAACCCAGCAAAATGCACTTTCGGTGTGAGATCTGGAAAATTACTGGGATTCATCGTCAGTCAGAAAGGGATAGAGGTTGATCCAGATAAAGTCAAGGCAATCCTTGAAATGCCAGCACCAAAAACTGAAAAAGAGGTCCGTGGGTTCCTTGGGAGATTGAACTACATCTCAAGATTCATATCCCAATTGACCGCCACTTGCGAACCTCTCTTCAAGCTGTTGTGCAAGAACCAGAAAGCAGAGTGGAATGATGATTGCCAAAGAGCCTTTGAAAGAATTAAGGACTATCTGCAGAATCCGCCAATTTTGATGCCGTCGGTGCCCGGAAGACCGCTTATCCTGTATCTAACCGTGTTGGACAATTCGATGGGGTGTGTGCTGGGGCAGCATGATGAATCAGGAAAGAAAGAGCATGCCATATACTACTTGAGTAAAAAATTCACTGACTGTGAGACGAGATATTCAATGCTAGAAAAGACTTGTTGTGCCTTAGCATGGGCTGCTCATCGTCTAAGGCAGTACATGCTGAGTCATACAACCTGGTTGGTATCTAAAATGGATCCAATCAAGTATATTTTTGAAAAGCCAGCACTCACGGGACGGATCGCTCGTTGGCAGATGTTATTGTCAGAATACGATATCCTGCATGTCACGCAGAAAGCGGTCAAGGGCAGTGCACTCGCCGAATACTTAGCATGTCAGCCAATTCAAGACTACCAATCAATGCAGTATGATTTTCCCGATGAAGACATCATGGCACTGTTTGAGGAAGGAAAGTCTCAAGAAGAGGAGAGATGGAGGATGATATTCGATGGCGCATCCAACGTGTGGGGGCACGGAGCTGGGGCTGTGCTAATCTCCCCAGATAACCGTTTCGTTCCGGTCACTGCCAGCTGATTAAGCTTTTATGTCACTAACAACATCGCAGAATATGAAGCATGCATCTTGGGGATTCAGGCAGCCCTTGAATGGAAGGTTAAAAGACTCGATGTGTATGGTGATTCGGCTTTGGTTATTCATCAGGTGAGAGGTGATTGGGAGACCAGAGATCCTAAATTGATCCCTTATTGTAATTATGTCCAGGAATTGATGAAGTCTTTCGACGAAATTACTTTCCAGCATATCCCTCGAGGTGAAAATCAGTTGGCCGACGCTTTGGCAACTCTATCGTCAATGTTCAACATCAATTGCGACAAAAATCTAACTCGTATCAGAATCCAACATCGGGGTCTCCCGGCACATCATTACTGCACTGCAATTGAGGAAGAACCTGATAGCAAGCCATGGTATTATGATATCAAACAGTACGTCATCAATAGAGAATACCCCCTCGGGGCATCAGAGAATGACAAAAGAACGCTCAGAAGATTGTCGAGGAACTTCTTTTTGAATGGCGAAGTTCTCTACAAAAGAAATTATGATATGGTCCTTCTGAGGTGTGTGACAGAAGAAGAGGCAGCAAAAATTATGAAAGAGGTCCATGAAGGGTCGTTCGGGGTTCATTCCAGTGGGCACACCATGGCAAGAAAAATCTTGAGAGCCGGCTATTACTGGTTGCAGATGGAAGGTGACTGCTACAGCTTCGTCCGAAAGTGCCACAAGTGCCAAATCTACGCTGATCACATTCATGTGCCACCTGCCTCTCTAAATGTCATGACTGCATCTTGGCCGTTCTCAATGTGGGGCATGGACATCATTGGCCCTATAGAGCCTAAAGCATCAAATGGACATCGTTTCATTCTGGTTGCAATCAATTATTTCACTAAGTGGGTCGAAGCTGCTTCCTACTCCAGTGTAACCAGTTCAGTGGTCGCCAAGTTTGTAAAGAAAGACTTGATTTGCCGTTATGGTCTTCCCAACAAGATCATCACTGATAACGGCAGCAACCTAAACAGCAAAATGATGAAGGATTTGTGCGCAGAGTTCAAAATCCAGCATCATAATTCCTCACCCTATCGGCCCAAGATGAATGGGGCAGTCGAAGCGGCTAACAAAAACATCAAGAAGATAGTACAGAAAATGGTGGTCACGTACAAAGATTGGCACGAGATGCTTCCTTTCGCTCTACACGGTTATCGTACTTCAGTGCGCACATCGACCAGGGCAACCCCTTTCTCTCTGGTATACGGGTCAGAGGCAGTCCTCCCTATTGAGGTCGAAATACCCTCCCTGCGGGTACTAATGGAAACTAAGCTGGAAGAAGCAGAGTGGGTACAAGCTCGCCTAGATCAGCTAAACCTCATTGAGGAGAAGAGAATCACAGCCTTGTGTCATGGGCAACTGTACCAACAAAGGATGAAGACTGCTTTTGACAAGAAGGTCCGTCCCCGAGAATTCAATGAAGGAGATCTAGTACTCAAGAAGATCCTGCCCATTCAGAGCGATCCCCGTGGGAAGTGGACGCCCAACTATGATGGACCTTACGTGGTCAAGAAAGCATTTTCCGGAGGAGTGCTGATACTCACAAATATGGACGGCGAAGATCTCAGGAACCCAGTCAATTCTGATTCAGTGAAGAAGTATTATGCCTAAAGAAATAGACGGAAAAAAGAGAAAGATAAGCCAAGCAAGAATTAGCTCGCTAGGTTGAAAACCCGAAAGGGCGACCTAGACAAAATCAGAGCGACCCGGTGGATTGAAAACCCGCAAAGGGCGATCCAGGCAAAATTTAGGGTCAGAAAGTTTGGGCATGAAAACAAACAAAGGCATACAGCACTCCTGAAAGTTTGGGATAAAGGGGTGGTCAAGGTCAAGGACATAAATACTTAGCACTGTTCCACAGAGACGGACAGTCAGAAATCAGCTTCTCTCTTTTTCGTGTCTTTTTGTAGTTTAAACTTTCAAATGTATTGAACAGTCGGCGTAACTTCTTGTGCGACCGATTCCTACATCAATAAAGTTCAATCTTTCTCACGTCTGTTTGTTTTTCTATTTCCCTGCTTTTTCTGCTCAAATAAACGTTTTATGATGATGGTAACACTGACCTGTAAAACATGTGCATAAATCATAGAGCATCACAATCATTGCGAAATTTTTAAAAGCTATGAGAAGGAAGCAACTTCTCAGGACAAATTAAGCTTACAAGGAAGTAATTGCACTCATATGGCAAATCACAAGACAATCGGCACTTGGCTTATACGCCACCACAAGTCTAATGGGTTCCTCAGTCTCGTCATGGGTTGGTGGAACCAGCAAAAGAAAATAAGCCAAAAGAGCAAACAAACGATCAGAAAAAAGAAAGCTGATCAAAGAATGAAAAAAGAGCAAAAAGAAAAAAAAAACAAACAATCAGAAAAAAAGAAAGCTGATCAAAGAATGAAAAAACAAAGAAAAAACAAACAGTCAAAAGAGAAAGCTGACAAAAGAGATGAAGAATCAGGAATAGCATTTCACCACATTCATCATCACACCAAAACCATAGCATTGCATGCACATGCATAACATGCCCTTGCATAACATGCACTCATACTCCATGCACCATTCCTTGCATCAACTAACGTATGCAGGTACCTCAATCCAATACAGCAGCATCGGTCATTTCAAATCAACCAATCAACAGAATTTGTGAGCCCTCTGTGCTCATCCTGAGCCCTCTGTGCTCCTCCCGAGCCCTCTGCGCTCATCCTGAGCCCTCTGTGCTCCCCCTGAGCCCTCTGCGCTCATCCTGAGCCCTCTGTGCTCCTCCTGAGCCCTCTGTGCTCCCCCCGAGCCCTCTGCGCTCATCCTGAGCCCTCTGTGCTCATCCTGAGCCCTCTGTGCTCCTCCTGAGCCCTCTGTGCTCCCCCTGAGCCCTCTGCGCTCATCCTGAGCCCTCTGTGCTCCTCCTGAGCCCTCTGTGCTCCCCCTGAGCCCTCTGTGCTCATCCTGAGCCCTCTGCGCTCATCCTGAGCCCTCCGTGCTCCTCCTGAGCCCTCTGTGCTCCCCCTGAGCCCTCTGCGCTCATCCTGAGCCCTCTGCGCTCATCCTGAGCCCTCTGTGCTCCCCATGAGCCCTCTGTGCTCCTCCTGAGCCCTCTGTGCTCATCCTGAGCCCTCCGCGCTCATCCTGAGTCCTCAGTGCTCCTTCTTTACTACTTTCTTTACCGCGTTCTTTACCGCTTTATTTCCTGCTTTTGCACGCCAAGTGTTAAACTCACAAATCGTTGTTTTTATATTAGCACGCCAAGTGGTGATTCAAAAAAATCCAATCTGTTTTTGCTTGCATATTGCATTTTTCATCTGACATCAACAAAAACAAAAAAATGAGAAAAGGAAAATGGGAAAATTCGGGTTTTCCTGAATTCTTTATCTCTATTTTGCCTCGGAATATGTTTCAGCCAATCCATATTCCTCGTTAAAATTCAGATAAAGAGGGGCAGCTGTCATACCCCAATTTTGTCCGGCTTAGGTCAAAACCCTAATTTTCCACACAAAAAGAAAAATATAAAAAATAACTCATGCATTGCTTTTTGGGTCCTAGAAACCATTCCAAATCACTTTTAGGGTTAGAATGCACTTTTTGGGGAAATTAGGGCTTTAGGGTCAAAAAGGGCATTTTGGTCATTTTTCATAAAAGGATTTTGTATGAAAATATTTTTCAATAAACCTCATGCATGCAAGATAAAATAGGACAAGCACATGTGTTATGAATTTTTTTAGAAGGAATAAAATCGATTTTATCATGCATATAATATATTCTTGATGAATAAGGAAGGTATCCATATTTTCAGGAAAGCAAATAATCGATTACCTTCTTGTTTCATTCAAGCAAATAATCGATTATTTGCTCTATGAAAACAAGCAAATAATCGATTATTCCCTTCCCCTTTTGAAGCACATAATCGATTATTAAGGTGTCCATATTTTCAGGAAAGCAAATAATCGATTACCTTCTTATTTCATTCAAGCAAATAATCGATTATTTGCTCTATGAAAACAAGCAAATAATCGATTATTCCCTTCCCCTTTTGAAGCACATAATCGATTATTACAATTTAAGGAAGGTATCCATACTTTCAGGAAAGCAAATAATCGATTACCTTCTTGTTTCATTCAAGCAAATAATCGATTACACTCTCTATGAAAACAAGCAAATAATCGATTATTCCCTTTCCCTTTTAAAGCACCTAATCGATTACTTACCTGAAAACAATTGAACCAATAATCGATTATCCATCTCAAGTGATTTGAGCAACTAATCGATTACCTAGTTTCCTAAAATAGATCAAATCTGATTTCCTATAAATAGGAAGCTCATTTTTCATTTCAAAACACACGCATTTCCACGAGATCAGAGAAAAAACTCATTTTTTCGAAATCTCTCACATTTTAAAAAAAAGCTCTTCTACGCTTTATTTTTCTGCTCTATTCGTTCCGTTGGTCCATCTGAGCTGATCATCTGCAAGAGTTAGTCAGGGTCGCGTTCTTCAAATTGTAATATCGGCCTTCATCAGAGGTATTTGTGTCTTTAAATTTGTTAATATTCAGTTAATGTGATCAGTGCCAAAATTGCCCTGTGTGATTTAACTTAGCTATAGTGTTTATTTACTTATTCTTGTATATTATCGTCTATTGTTGATGATGAACCATATGATTCCCACTTATGCCTAGTGCATCATGTTCTAAGTGGTGAAGATGGTCTCAGCTGATTCAACTTGTCCCTTTCGAACCCTTTCAAAAACATTTTTTATTAGAACTACGTCGCTTTGATTCCCATTTGGGATACGTAGGAGCGAGTCACATTCTCGTCAAGCGCAACAAATAAAAATTCTTTTCACCCCCCTAAACCAATCATTTTCATAAAACAAACAAAAATCATTTTCAAACCCATTGTTGCTAGTAGCTCATCAGAGCCTCTGTTCGTTTAGCTATTAGTGACAATGTCCTTTTCTCCTAAAAATAGTAAACGATGATCCATCATAACCTTTGTTAGTTTGATCATCGTGCGAATCAATCTCTTTCGAAAATCACTTTCAAAAAAAAGATAATAAAAAAAAACGAGTTGTTATCAATAGTCCATCAGAACCTTCGTTCGTTTGACTAGCGGTACAACTCTCTCTTTTGAGTATTTAGTAAGTGATTCATCATAGCCTCTGCTAGTTTAATCATTCACTAATGCTCGTCCTATTTCAAAAACTCACCAAAAAAAAGATAAAAAACAAAAACTTTTCAAAAAGACAACCAAGAACTACGTAGCTTTGAATTCTCCATCGCACCGGGAGATACGTAGGAGCGGGCCATGTCCCGTCAAGCACTTTTTTCTAAAAAACCCTTTTTTTCCCCAAAAATAAAATTTTTGTTATGTTTTCCCATTCATCCTTCCAATAAATAGGCAAACCTAGATATTTTTCAAATCAAACGTTAAAACCACACATTTAATTAAAGGTTCCCTTTCGGTAGAAAGGACGTGCGCGGTGCTAACACCTTCCTCGCACGTAATCGACCCCCGAACCTATATCTCTAGTTTTCAAAAGACCATCCGCCTTGTCCAAAAGACCTTTTTTCAATGTTTTGGTCTTAAAATTAAAATATTGGTGGCGGCTCCAAAAAAATTTTCCACGTTGTACATTGAGAAACCCAAGCCGGGATTTTTCGGGGTGCAACAACCATAAGAAAGAAAATTAAGGCAATGTAATGAAAACTTCTTTATCTACTCTAATAAAAAATGAAATTCAAATCAATTAAACAATCATTGAATTTGGGGGGGGGGGGAATACTCATCTCACTGTAGCGACCGAAAAATCCGGGTGAGGATTCCTCGAAGGTTCAAAAAATGAAGCCGCCGCCAAAGTTTAGTTTAAGGGCAAACATTCGAAAATCCCTTTTTGAATGGATAAGGGTCCTTGAGACCAGATAAGGGTTCGGGAGTCGGTTATGCGTGGGGAAGGTGTTAGCACCCCACGACATCCTTCCTAAGGAAGGTTACCTGCTAATTAGTTGTAGGAAAGAATATTAATTTTGAAAAAGTTTATTTTTACCCTTTTATTGTGAATTAAAAAGAAAGAAGAAAATTGATATTTTATTTAAGAAAATGATTATTTAGGAAAAGAATAAAAAAGGTTTTTTATTAGTGCAGTTGACAGAGGTCGGCCGCCCTCTGGTCCTACGTATCTCCTGGTAGAGAATCAAATCGCACGTAGTTCTTGGTTAGAAAATGTTTGTTTGTTAGTGTTTTTTAATATAGGGGTTTTAGGACTGTGTGATCTGTGTTGAAGGACCACAGTTCACTCATCCTAAAACGATGACTAACCCGGCCGTACGACCGACTTAATCCCCTACTTTGAAAATAAGATTTTGATTTTTGAAATGAAAGAGATGTGTTTGTATTTTTTAATTTAGAAATTATTCATTTTAAATAGGGATTTTAGGACATGATCCGTAACGGTTCATTCGTGGTCCTAAAAAGCAGACTAACCCGACTGTACAGTCGACTTAGTCCCCTATTTATATTTTGTGGTTTTTTGTAAAAAAAGAATTAAGAAAGAAAGGTAATGGAAATTGTTTATTTTTGCGCTTGACAAGGGCGTGACCCTGCTCCTACGTATCTCCTGGTAGAGAATCAAAGGCTACGTAGTTCTAGGGTTAGAAAAATGTTTGTGTGTTTTTATTTTTTCTTTATTTTTGAAATTGGGAGAGGTATTCGTAACGACCAAACAAGTAAAAATCAGAGTGGCCGTCACTCATAACTCATTTGAAAACTAATGCTGTTATTAACGGTCAAACAAGCTAAGCTCAGAGTGGCCATTAGTAACAAACTATTTTTTGTGGATAACGTTTATTTGTTATTTGGGAAAAAATAGGTTTGTGGAAGAAAGTGCTTATTTATGGAGAAAATTTTTTTTAAAGAAGAGGAACAGGGGGTGCAGTAGTAAAATGGTGTATGCATTTAGAAACAGGGGGTTGTATTTTTAAAACTGGGATGTAAATATTAAACAGGAGCTGTATTATTAAAAGGGGGTGCGTTAGTAGCAGCCCAATTCCTATACTGTTTATCAGCCCACAAAACTTGGGCTTCTCAGGGGGGGATTTCCGCAGCGAACGAAGGGGTGTAGGAAGCAAACATAAAAAAAACTACATACTATATAAACTAAACATAAAACGAAACCCTAAAAAAAACTCTCCCCTCCTCTTCTTCTCCTCTCCGGCGCCGCATCCACCATAGCCCCCAACCCTAAACCTTCGCTTCCTCCTCTCTCAACGGCGTCCAATCTTCTCTCCTCACCACCGAATGCTCTCCCTCTCTTCCCACATACCCTAAGCTCGTCTACTTCTTCAATCAACGCCGTTCCATCCCTCTTCTCCCTCTAACCTATTTTCGTTTTTCTCCTCCTCCCCGAACCAAACTCTCTCTCAAATCTAGCCTCACCTCAACGCCGTAACAGGGGGAGAGACGATGTCTTGTTGCGACGAAGAGGGAGAGGGAGAAAGAAAGGAAGACGGTGGACGCGATTTGGTGGCTAAGGCATGCGACGGTGTGGGTTGTTTCGTTCGCGAAGTGAGGGCGTGGCCGTTGCTGTTGTCGCGATGGTCGTCCGAAGTGGGATCGATGGCTGTTGATGGTGGTTTTGGCGCGAAAGTGGTGGTGGTTAATGGTGGTGGTACGGCGGTGATGCTTGGGTTTGCGATAGTGGTGGTGTTTGGCCGTTTGGTGGAGGCTGGCCGTGAGGGAAGGCGACGCTGAGGGAAACGACCACCGTCTACGGTGGTCGGGAACGGTACAGTTCCGATTCTCCTTTTTATCCCCCTTTTTTTTTACTGTTTCTGTTCTTTCTCCTACTGCTTCTGCTCCTGCTCTTTATTTTTTGTGATTCATTTTTCCTTTCTTCTTTTTTTTAAAACAGAACCCTAATTTCTTGACCTAACCTATTTATGCCTAATTTCGTTTTCTAAAAAGACAGAAACCCTAATTTATTTACAGTATTAGTGCTTCTGAAAAACAGAGTATAAACTAGACCTAACTATTTTCTTTAGTTCATATACTCAGTTTGATACTGATCTCAGAATAGTAACGGCTACATTCTTTATACCAAATTGGGTAAAAGACCAACCTCGATTCCAGCTTCTGTAAAACCTCTTATTTGCTCTGTTATCGTTTTAGCTGCCACTACTGCCTTCCTTGTTGCTATTGCTGTTGTGGTTAGTGTTTCAGAAACCCTAAATTCTTGCTCTAAAATTTCTGAATTTCGTATCTCTGTGTGTATGTGTATTTTTGTGTATTTCAGTCTTTGTGTCTTTTAAAAAAGTGTATTTTGGTGTCAATCTTTTTTTGATTGTTTCTCCCCCTTGATTGTGCTACTGTTGCTGTTTTTATAGGTGGATGGGGTGCTGAGGGCAGTCAGCAATTAGGGCAAAAAGATGGCATCAAAAGGACAGCATCTTTGAGGGAATCAAAAGGACAACAATTGGATAAGGATCAAGGACAGCAGCTAGCTGGCTATGGGTGGCACAAAAGGACAGCATCAAGGAAAGAAAAATGATAACCCTAACCCTAGATGGGGCAGCTGCAAGCTGCGCCCTTTTCCTTCTTTTTTTGAATTTTGTATTTCAATTTTTGTACTATTTTTGTCTAGATGTGTAAAAAGATTTGGTTATGAAATAAAATGGACTTTGGCTATTCTGATTAATTTTTTATTCTATTTTCGATTATGTTTCGTATATTTGTGTACCAACAACAATAAACTAATCTAATAGCTACGAGTATCAAAATAAATAAAGACGAGCACCAAAATAAACGTTGTAGACGAACGTAAAAGATACGAGTACGATTAAAACGACGAGAATAAAATTTTTGGCAATTTTCAATTAGCCGGACAAAGACCACCCCTTTGGAGCCCACGTGCTCCCAGGCCCAAGTTCAAGCTCGGATCATTCGCGATTCGTTAAAAGGCTTTAGGCAGCCTCCGTCGCCGGCTTAACGAGGGCCGGCACCCTTTTGCTTCCCTTTTTATTGCTTTCTTTATTGCTTTCTGCTAGCTTATTGAGGGTTGGCACCATTTAGTTTCCTGCTTACTGAGAGTTGACGATTCATCCATTGCATTCACCTCGGGCTAACACCCAATAAAAATAGAAAAAGAAAAAAGAGGAAAATTCGGGTTTCCCTAAGTAGACAAAATCGGTATAATTTCTGAATTCTTTATCTTCATTTTGCCTTGGAATATGTTTCGGCCAATTCATATTCCTCGTTAAAATTCAGATAAAGAGGGGCAGCTGTCATACCCCAATTTTGTCCGACTTAGGTCAAAACCCTAATTTTCCACAAAACAAAAAAATAATAAATAAATAAATTGAAGGATGAAGAGTATCATGCATTGCATTTTGGGTCCTAGAAGTCATTCCAAGGCCTTTAAAATCATTTTTAGGGTTGGAATGCACTTTTTAGGTAAATTAGGGTTTTAGAGTCAAAAAGGGGATTTTGGTCATTTTTCGCAAAAAAATGATTTTCTCGCCAAAAATGCACATCCACAAAAAGTACATTTTTATTCTATCAAGGATAATTTTTGTACAATTTTTTAGAAGGAAAACCCTAGTCAAAATAATTAAAAATGTATTTTTCCATTTTTAGTGCATAGAAAAATAAAAAAAGGGACCATTAAATATTCCTCAATTCTAAGTGACAATTTTTATTGTCATAGGTGACTAGAGGGAATATTTTATGGTGCCCAAAAACATGTAACACATCTTCAATAGTTGCATTCCCATTATTTCCCATGCCCAAAAATTTTAAATTCAAAAACTCAAAAAAGGGAAGTGTCTTCAATAAGACAAAAGACCAAAAAAACAAGTTTTTTTTCTCTCTTCCTCTCCTCAATTTCGAAATCCTCCTTCTCTCTCCCTCTCTCTCCAATTTGTAATCATTATACCCTCTTTGGTAAAATACCTCACTCACTTACACTAACCCCTTCATAAGAAAACCCAAATTTCCCTCTTTGGTAACAATTCTTCTCTAAAATGCCCTTAACCCTACCTCACATAAAATATCTCTTCCAAAATAAGAAATTCATTTTTTCTTTTCTTTCTTTTTTCCCTCTAACTTTCGCCCCCCACTCTCTCACTCTCACATTTTGTGTTTTCTCTCCACCCTCAATCCTTGTGATAAGTGATCTTAACCCTCCATTCAAAATCAAAACTCAATCCTAGAGCACATCAAAATCACAAAGACTAAACTACCCTTAGACCTAGTTTCATCCTATAAATACTCCCTCATTCCCACACCTAAGGATGCTCTTCTTTTTTGCTCATTCTCTCCTACACAAAACCCTAGCACACCTCCTCTCCTCTCCTTCCTCACCAAAACCGTAGCCCTTCCTCCCCTCTTCCATATATTTTCTTCAAAAATCAACCACCAAATCCTCCATTTCTTGTTAGATCACCATCTTTCCTTCCATTCTCTTCAAGGTTGCATCATCAAATTGTTAAGAGCTAGTAATTTTTGAGCTTATCATCTCCTTCTTCACCTCCTTGTAGTTTTGAGGTAATCCTTGAAGCTTTGCACCTCACATTTAATTTTCTTGTATAATCT
This sequence comes from Astragalus membranaceus, assembly GCA_039519185.1. Lineage (NCBI taxonomy): Eukaryota > Viridiplantae > Streptophyta > Magnoliopsida > Fabales > Fabaceae > Astragalus > Astragalus membranaceus. Next base: position 90,153,310 of record CM076854.1, on the reverse strand, counting down.
CTCCTCTACTCCAAACTCCTTCTTGATTGTTGTTTGCTTTGAGGATCCATTTCAAACATTTTGACAAAGACTTAGGGAGCTTTGGGTGTTTGAGTGGGTCCTTGGCCTTGAAGGAGTCATTCTTCTACTTGAATAATTTCCCTTGCATCTTTACATATTTTGCACTAGATTTCATAAATAAAGTTGTTGTTTATAGGCTTTAGTATTTCGCATATCATAAAAAAATTAGGGTTGGTATGATTTTGTTGTGCTTCCTTGCTTAATCATATAAATCCTTGCAAAAAAATAGATCTATGTTGCTTAGTGTTAATTTTGGTGTTTTCTTTATTAAATAAAATGTGGATCTATGTTTCCTTTGGTTCACATGCTTATAGATCTAAAAATATTTCCAAGTTGATTTTGTTGTTGTTCTTTGTTTAGTGATGTTTAATCTTGTTATTAGTATTTCATTTTAGTGTTAAATGTTACTTTTGTTGTTTGATGATTTAGCAATATGATTCCCACTAGTGCCTAGTGCACCTTGACCTAAGTGGTGAAGATTGCTAGAAATGACTCAATTTAGTTTATGTGTCCATTCATTTTTGTGTCTTAATTTGCTTGTTGTAAATTGTTGATGATAGGCAAGTTGATTCCCACTAGTGCCTAGTGCACTTTGCTCAAAGTGGAAGGATTGCTCTAGGTGATTCAACTTATTTGTGTGTTTAGTTAATCTTTGCATTTTAATTTGCTTGTTGTAAATTGTTGATGATAGGCAAGTTGAGTCCCACTAGTGCCTAGTGCACTTTGCTCAAAGTGGGAGGATTGCTCTAGGTGATTCAACTTATTTGTGTGTTTAGTTAATCTTTGTATTTTAATTTGCTTATTGTTCATTGTTGATGATAGGCAAGTTGATTCTCACTAGTGCCTAGTGCACTTTGCTCAAAGTGGGAGGATTGCTCTAGGTGATTCAACTTATTTGTTGTGTTTAGATAATCTTTGCATTTTAGTTTGCTTATTGCTCATTGTTGATGATAGGCAAGTTGATTCTCACTAGTGTCTAGTGCACTTTCCTCAAAGTGAGAGGATTGCTCTGTGAGTATAGATTGCGCCTAAGAGGGGGGTGAATTAGGTACTTAGAGATTTTTTCGGTTTCAAAGTTGGTTTGATAAAATCTTGTTTTATGGTGAGTGTATGGAAAAAGTAAAGTGCTGGAAAGTAAAAGGACACAAGAGAATTATACTAGTTCCCCTCCACAGTCCGGAGAGTACGTCTAGTCCCCTTGCCAACTAGCAAGAGATTTCACTATAGTTAGAATGATTGTACAGCCTGTTCACACCAATTGTGATGCTTACTATCTAACCTATAGGGAGATCAAAGGCTCTTAAAACCTTTAAGATCTAAACACTAAGTGCAAGAAGAACAATCCTCTTCAATGCACACACTTGCTCCAACAATCCTGGAATGCAAGGTCAAGTTTATACAAATCTGAATTTTTGTAGAAAGTGTTTGAAATAATATGTATCAATACAAGATTGATCTTTTCTCTTGTGACAACCAACAGTGGCGGACCCAGGACCCCGGGGTCAGGGGTGTCAAATTTTTTAAGGCCGGTGTCAAATGGGTGCAAAACTTGGTCTACTAGTACAATTTCAAATTTTCAGGGGTGTCAAAATTAAAATTTCAGGAGATTTAGGCTATTTATATAGGGTGTTTAGTGCAACAAAAAAATTCCAGGGGGTTCAGTTGAACCCCCTGGCTTGTAGCCAGGTCCGCCACTGACAACCAAGTCTCACAATGATATACAAGTGTTCTTCATGTATGATATGAAACTTATGACTTTGAATGAAAGTTTTGGAACAAAAGTTTCACTATAAAAATCTGGTTTGAACACTTGGCATTTTTGAAAGTTCTCAATAGAATGTATGAATGTGAAAATTATATCAAGAGAGATTGGTTGTGTGTTTTTGAGAATTGAAATACTGAAGTTTATATAGGCCTTGAAACACCTTTTCAAAAGAGTACCATTTGCCAAAAGTTGCCATTGTCAAAGTCCCAAAGGTTCCAATTTTTGAAAGCAAACTTGAACGTTACTCATGGAACAATTAACGTTTTAACGTTCCAATTTTTTATTTGGAATAACACGTTGCCATGCATGCATAACGTTCCTTCAATTTTTCAAATGAATTGCCTTGCAACACATAACACGTTTAACGTGTTACCAAATTGTAAAAGAATTGTTTTGAAAGATTTCAAATGAAACGTTCAACGTTCAACGTGGCATGCATATCACGTATTCCAATTTGAATAATTCATGGCATGCATAACATTCATATATTTGTTTTTGAAAACTCAAATATATATAATAATATTTTATTTTATTATTATATATATATTTTTTAAAACTCATGGCATGCATGTATGATAGCTTGAACACTTGTAATCAAAAGTAAGATGTGAATGTCATATACCTTTGATCAATTATAGACAATTCTTGCACTTTGATAACTTTGAGCAAATTGAAACTTTTAACATATTTGATCCATTTCCTCTTGCACAAATGATCTCTTGATTGTTGTTGTCTTCATCAAAACCACTGAGAAGCTATGTCTTCACATGCTCTATGTGATTCAACTTGGTTTTAGTGTTTATTTACTTTTTACCATTTTACTTTACCATTCACTAACTTTTTACCAAAACATAAAAATATTTTACTACTTTGGTTTTTACCACTTCATTAATTTTTTACTAAAACATAAAAAGATTTTACCACTTCCCATTTATCTCATGCATTTTTACTTTACCATCTCATTAAATAATTACCATTTACTTCATGCATTTTTACTTTACTTTTCACTAACTTCTTACTTAAAGTTTTACAACTTATCAACTTGCAAAAATACCCAAAACATTTTCACATTCATGCATCTTCATTCATACTTAGTTTATGTGACACTCTCATGCATCCTCATATGCTTATACCTCTTGCATCCTCTTATGCATCCTTGTATGCCATCCATTCATAAATAAAGTGCTATGCATCCATTCCTTGTACACTCATGCACTTACATGCTTACCTAATCATGCATCCTTGCTTACATATTCAATCATTTAACTTAGAATACTCTATGTTTACAATCAATTGTATTCAAAACAAAAAGACACTTTTACTTTCAAAACAAAAATAAATCAATTGTCATTAAACACCAATCGCGTCGTTGCCGATTAGGTCATTAATGATGATTTCATTTTCAAAAGAGTTAGTAGTGAGACCATTCTAACCGTTGTTGTTCGGTCTTCGCAAAAGCTCTATCCCATTTTCGAAAACTTACTCATTTCTCAAAAATAAACCAATTGTCATTAAACACCAATCGCGCCGTTGCCGATTAGGTCGTTAATGATGATATCGTTTTCAAAAGGAGTTAGTAGCGAGACCATTCTAACCGTTGTTGTTCGGTCTTCGCGAAAGCTCAATCCTTTTTCAAAACCAAAAGCCGAGAACTACGTAGCTTTGATCCCCCTTCCAGTGAGGGTACGTAGGAGCGGGGTCCTGTCCCGTCAAGCACACTCTTAAAAAATCTTTGTTTTGTCCTGATTTTCAAAGATAACCCGAGAACTACGTAGCTTTGATCCCTCTTCCAGTGAGGGTACGTAGGAGCGGGGTCCTGTCCCGTCAAGCACACTCTTAAAAAAAATCTTTGTTTTATCCTGATTTTCAATGATAACCCCGAGAACTACGTAGCTTTGATCCCTCTTCCAGAGAGGGTACGTAGGAGCGGGGTCTTGTCCCGTCAAGCACACTCTTAAAAAAATCTTTGTTTTGTCCTGATTTTCAAAGACCAACCGAGAACTACGTAGCTTTGATCCCTCTTCCAGTGAGGGTACGTAGGAGCGGGATCCTGTCCCGTCAAGCACACTCTTAAAAAAATCTTTGTTTTATCCTGATTTTCAAAGATAACCCCGAGAACTACGTAGCTTTGATCCCTCTTCCAGAGAGGGTACGTAGGAGCGGGGTCCTGTCCCGTCAAGCACACTCTTAAAAAAATCTTGGTTTTGTCCTGATTTTCAAAGACCAACCGAGAACTACGTAGCTTTGATCCCTCTTCCAGTGAGGGTACGTAGGAGCGGGATCCTGCCCCGTCAAGCACACTCTTAAAAAATATCTTTGTTTTGTCCTGATTTTCAAAGATAACCAAAAATATTCTTCTTCCCTCCCGTTTTCAATAAAACAAACCTTAAAGAAAAGAAAAGAAAAGAAAAGAAGTAGAATAAATTGCTTTCAACTCGAACTTTTGTCCAAACCACACATCAAGTTAATGGTTCCCTTTCGGTAGAAAGGAGGTGTGGGGTGCTAATACCTTCCCCGTACCTAACCGACCCCCGAACCTACATCTCTAGTTTTCAAAAGACCATCCGCCTTGTTTAAAAGACCTTTTTTCAATGTTTTGGTCTTAAAATTAAAATATTGGTGGCGGCTCCAAACTTTTTCCACGTTGTCAAACGAAAAGTCCCAAACCGGATTTTTCGGGCGCAACACTTAGGAAACAAAGAATAAGTTTCATACCAAGCTTGTGCCAACCAGAATAATGGGAACACCAGGTGCATAATGCTTCAACTCCAGAATCCACTGGAAATGAATGTGCAATTTATCATCAATAGTGAATTAATATACACAATAAACCACTCATTCCAGTTTATATAAAAACCTCACATTCATATCAAAGGGAAATGCATTTTAAACTCACATTAAACGGCAAGAACATCAAATTAATCATACAAAGACGAACATCAAATTAAGTATCATACAAAGACATCTAAGTGATTCATTTTCCAAGCCACCATTTAAAAAAATGGAGCCGTACTATCTTGGTACACCATAGTATTGACCAATATAAATACACGAAGTTAATAATAGTCAGTAATAGTTTAAGTTATATATGTACTGGCTGCTCAAGATTTTGTCCAAGAAGATCATTCTAAGGATAGTGAACTTAAACTTGAACTTGGACCAAGTACAGATGCATGGACACAAAAAACCATCAAAACAAAGATATCAAACAACTCAATATTTAGTGCTTTGGAAGCTGGCCATACGTAACTTTTGTGGGCTCCAAATAATGCAACTGATATGGATCAATTCAACAAAGTGCTTATGGACTTGGTGGACAGCTGGAGAAGTATGGATTATTATCAAACAAATTTATAGATCATTAAAATGTGTAAAGACCTTTCCAAGACATATTTTCACCATATTGCATCAAACATTCACCAACCGGACCGTGAAGATGATAACCAGTAGCAAATTAAACAAAAATTACACTTGAGAGACATCGACAACTGAAGATAGAGTGAATCTGCAGAAGAAAAGTGAATTCTTGATTCAACCAACTGCAAAAACAGCAATTAGACCATAGCATTGCCTTCTCCTGCAACTTGCAGCAGATCATTACCCACAGGGATATCATAAGAAAGGAAATATTGATAACAAATTAAAAATACGCTACCACATAATATGTATCTAATCAAATCAACTTATGTTTGAGCATTAGTATTTTGGTTGACAAAGTCAGATATATACACTTAAAAAGGTAAGAACTACTTGATGACCACTACGGATCAACTACACCAATTTTTTCATGTGTGGGCTGATAAAACCACACAAAAAGAAATGTGATTAATAAGATATATAAAATAGCTTTCATGTTCAAAATAGAATTCAATGAAGTAACCAGAAAATAACTCCAAAGCAAAAGGAATTTTTTGAAGAGGAAAAAACATGGGCAGTGGATTGCAATGACAATCCTAGAAGAGAGAATTATTGATAAGAGGAGACAAAGCAAATCCTTCCTAAAGAAGAGTAATGCAAGTAACTCTAGAGATGCAAGTGTGGCAATTAGATTATCATTTAATCATTGAAACCTTCAAAGAGCAATGGAAGTAACTATAAGCATAATAATATAATACAATAGCGGAAATCTATATCATCTTCACCACCACACACACCCTCACCACAAATCCAGAACCAGTAAAGAAAATCTATATCATCATATTAAATTGGTTGGACTTGGAGGAGCAATTTGGATCCAACACCATTAACGAATAATTGTACGGCAAAGTAATAGTAATTGAGACAGTTGTGCCTTTATCTCAAGAAAATGAATGTAGATTTTTAATGCTACAAAATAAGTTACTGTTGATCTTCATGATTGCCATTATTTTCAAAGTTAACTTTTACCTGATAGAAGCTAAATACCACCAGCTGCATAAATATTTTAGCATTGAAGGAATTAAAAACAAAAAATATAAATAAGTTGCAAGCATGGTCAGTCAAATCAAATAGTCAGATGAGGCATGGAAATGGAAAAAATTACAGACACAAACCAAGCAATCGAATCCTTGCAAATGAGCATCCAACTATCCACTTAATTTGAGACCGGAAAGCATAAACCAGTTATAATAAGCTATCATTAGAAACGCAAAAGCATAAATCACCTTGAACAACCTATCATTAAAAAGTTGAAAGCATATTGCACCTTGAATGATCTATGATGTCAACTTCTACAGATGGCGAGTTCTGGAGTATGAAGTCCACAATTCTATCAGAGAGACCAACTTTCTCTATCAGCAAAAAAGGGTAAAATCTTAGGAATAGGAACATTATTATTAAATATTACTTACTATATGAAATGGATGAAATACAGAGACCAGCTTCTCTATCAGTAAAACAATTTACAGGCATAATTTACACTACAAACTACACTATAATTATAACAGGTGCTTCAAAAAAAAAAATTATAACAGGTAATGTCTTTAGATATGTTTATCAATTGTTGTTATGTAGCTCCAAACTACACTTAAACAATTTACATGCATTATTATTATGTAGCTCCAATAAATGAAAAAGAGGAAAATCCTCATTCTACATTTCCATCCAGGATACCAAATGAATCTATCAATTACATAATATAACATGCATCATATATAACTCCTTCCCTTGCATTTTGTGAACATCAAAAGGATATCAGAACCCTAACCACCTTAATGATAAGTGCGCTAACCCTAACCACTGCATAGATCATTTTTGTTAGAAATCACATTCTTCTAGAAAAGACTACAATGATAAAGGGAAAATTTCTAACAAACTTACCTTAAGTTCACAAATTTAACTACAGAAAACCCAAAGATGCAAGATTTGATGATGGGGTGGTATCTAAGACTATAACCATCGAGTAGAAGTCACTTCTAAACCCAATCTCTATACGCTTACCTCTTTCTTCTGAAAAAGGTTACATACATGCAAATCTACCCAGTGTTTTTCAGTGTGCATGCATTTTTTGTAAAGAAATCTAAGTTAGCAATTGTTCTCGTTCAATCATTTCACAAGAACATAAAGATAGAGATCCAAATAAAGAAACTAAATAAAGCACAATGAAACCAAACAAACAACAACAAATACGGCTACATATTAAAGAGATACTCACACTGAGAAGCAAGCTGGAAATAAAAAGTCGATACATAGTTGAAGTCTCTGAAACATCCTTAGAAGCCATTCTAGCATAAGGACTTCTAACATGGAACTTAAACTTGCCATTGCTACCCACATGGATCCCATCAACCAATGATCTAGAATTGAGTACTTGAGGATCAAACACAATATTCAGTTCACTAAACAAAGGATCAAACCGGAATTGCCTCACCCCTTTCATACCACTAAGCATGGCTTCCAAAACCCGAGCATCAACCAAAGAGAACACACCGACAACCCCCAAAACGACCTCGTCTTGTCCACTACTCTGTACAAAAGAAGCCTCAAAACCAGCATCTTCAATTGCATTAACAATATCTTCTTTGCTAATCACGTTGGGATAATACTCAACTTCTCCCAAACAAGTAGCTAAAGCCACCACCGCTTTTTTCACTCCCAATATGTTCCTCAAAATGCCTTCAACGGAGTTCACGCACGCCGCACAAGTCATCCCACCAATCGTGAATTGCCCAACCACCGTGCCGCCACCGTCCGGTTTGGATCCAACCGAACTGGGTTCAGGTAAGATCTCAGCTTCAAAACCTGCATCTTCAATTGAATTCTTAATGTCTTCATCCTATGGTTCACAAACACACCCCACTAAATCAGTAGCTAAACACTTTCACAAATCCAAGAACGAAGAATCAAGAACCTGCTAAAACAAAAACAAAAAAGACTAAAAGAGAGAAACTTCAAACCTTGACGATGTTTTGGTTGAAAATGACATCGGCTTTATTCTGGAGCAAGGCGGCAGAGGCGTGGATGACGCCGTCGACGGACTTTAGAGCCACTTCGACGGAGTTAGAGCAAGCGGCGCAAGTCATGCCGGAGATTCTAACCTGAATCCGCTTCGTTCCGTCGTCAACGTCGTCTTTATCGTAGGAATCCAGAAGGCGTACATCCTCGAGATCGCCGGAGTCGTCGCAGCTACAGAAGAGGGAGTTACGGAAGAGGGAAGAGAAAGATGGATGGAATGATGAAATAGAAAGAGAGACAAGAGGAAAGCTTCTGAGAGATGAGAGATGAGAGAATGGATGGCTGTAGAGTAGAGGAATGGAAGGATGGATGAGGTTGGACCAGGGAGGGAAATACGATGGGGTGGGGGGTAGGTGTAAGGGGTAGTGGTGAGGGAACAAAGAAGGTGAAAGGGGAGAGGCATGGGAAAGAAAGAAAGGAGAAGAGTGCGAGAGAGGTGATGTCGTGGATGATGAGAGAATGGGAGACGTGTTGGGCATGTAAGAAAAGAAAGGGAAAGGGATACACGTGGTGGACACATGGCAGCGATTAAGTGGCCAAAAAATTGGAGGGAAATAGGGGGGCTTTGGCGGGAAGGATGACAAGGAGACTACCATAGATGTTTATTCTTTGATTTGGGAAGAAAGGATTTTTGAGTGGACCCCACAACAGATTCTGTTTTCCTTCCTTTCAAATATTGTACCAAACAGTGGAAAGGTTTTCGATTTCCGTATTTTCTTTCCTTCCTCACACTTTTCCCTTCTTTTCCTTTGTTCCAAACACATCCTAAGGCTCTCTTTGACAAAAAAGAGCTGATAGCGAATAAGCTAACTTATAGTGGATGAGCTGATAGCAGACAACTGATAGCAGATAAACTAGTGAATTGAATTTAAAGTGTTTGGTAAAATTAGCTGTTGAACTAGTTTATAAATATAAATTGACATAAATGAACATTTGTAATTAATGCTTAAAAACGAGAGAGAAGATTCATTTAATGGAGAATAAATGATGAATTTAATTAAAATATTAACTATAAAAAAGGAGAAAAGATGAAATGCTATAAACTTAAATGCTACTTCAAGTAGTATTTCAAAAAAACACTATAAGCTTGTGAAAAAATACTATAAACTAGTCATTTCAAACACTTAAGCTAAATTGCACTTTTGTTCATTTATCTTTGACTTTGGTTTCATTTTGGTCCTTTTTTTTTCTCGTTTTGGTCACTCATATTCCATTTCTGTGTCATTTTGGTCATTTTTTAGTATTTTCCATCCATTAACTTAACAGACGCCACGTTGGCAGTTAACTGCTGACGTGGCGTCTGTTAAGTTGACATGGCGTCTGTTAAGTTAATGGATGGAAAACACCAAAAAATGACAAAAATGACACAGAAATGAAAGATGAGGGATCAAAACGAGAAAAAAAGAGATAAAAGACTAAAATGAAACCAAAGTCAAAGATAAATGACCAAAAGTGCAATTTAGGCAGACACTTACAATGAGTTAATCCGCTATAAACTATCCACCGTAAACTAGCTAATTAACTTTGCCAAACACAGCCTAACTGGGAATATTATTTTTTTTTGTTGTAAAAATAACATTTTGTGTCCGAAAACTGAGAGCGAGTCGAGAGAAACGGCTCTATAACGGCAGCAAAAAATCTAACAGTGTGAGCTAGAACAAGAAACACCAGCAGAAGTGGCTTACGTGAAAGGCTTTTCAGTGTTTCTTACCTTCTTTTAACCCTAGAAATTGACCTTCATCAGTTTCATCAGTAATTGTGTTAATTCTTCATCCAGAGAAGGATTCAACGCTTATTGCAAACAGTGGGATTGTCACAGAGGAAAGGTAAATAAGCGAGTTTCTTTTTTTTAAAATGATTTACACTACCTATGATTGAATATTGTGCTATATTATACGGAATTTTGGTAGAGGTGTGCATGATTATGTTCTTAAGATGCTTCAAATTGGAAGTGATTGAGGCAGCTACCTCACTTGTCAAATAGCTTACAGATTTCAAATTAGGTTCTTTTTCCAAGTCAATGGGGGAAATAGGCTGGTAGGTGATGTGTTTTTTTTATTGAGCTTGAACTGCACTTTGTAGTGTCTTTCAAGTTTTTTCTTACTTCTGAGTAGAAAAATCAAGAAACTTACTAGTAGTTGAAATAGCTGCAAAGAATGTATTGTCTTTGGCAAAGTGATATTGAAGCTTGTGGGGGATGTCATTTGGAAACAATATGCTTGACTTCATGGGATTTGTTTGTAGATGGGAAAATTTTCAAAATAGTTGCAAAAATTTGCAAGATCTGGTTATTTAAGTGCTTAATGGGTTTGAACCCCACCCTAGATTTCATCCAATTTCACATGCGCACACACACTGGTTGGAATGGAATAGTAATATATTGTGGAGTGGCAGGGGCAGAAGTTGATGGGAGTGATCAAGGATGGCACAATCTCTGGGGTTCTACCGGAGCCTCAGGGATTTCTTGTGCACTATCCTGGCTATCCATCGTCAATCTCTCGTGCCGTTGACACACTTGGTGGAAATCAAGGCATCCTTAAGGTACTTAGAAGTTTTATTAAAAATTGTTATGATTAATATTTTATTTTTTCACGCTGATTACAATTACAACTATGACCTTGCTTTGTAATCTGTAGGCTCGCAGTTCACAATCAAATAGATTAGAGCTCCGTTTTCGTCCCGAAGACCCTTATTCTCATCCTGCATTTGGGGAGCTTCGTCCCACCAATGCTTTGCTTCTGAAAATATCCAAGAGAAAATTGCCCGATAGTCATGATGCCAAAGCTTCTAACAACATGTGTGGAATGGAAAATGAGATGCAAGCAAATCAAGTAGTAAGCGAGCACAAGGCTGCTGATAAAGTAGATGAAGAGGCAATTCTCTGTGCTGATATTGTTGCTCGTGTTCCCGAGGCGTATTTTTTTGAAGGTTGGAGTTTAGAAACTTGAAATGGAATTGATTTTGGTGATTTGATGGAGATTGATTGTCTTTGTGCAACCTCTTAACCGAAATGTATGTTTTTTTTTTGTTTTTTTGTTCCGTATCATGAAGGAATGACAGACTACCAACATGTTATTCCTGTCCATACTGATGTTGCCCGGAGGAAGAAGAGAAAATGGTCAGAAGCAGAAGATACGCACGTTGGTGAATATTTTGTTTCAACTATTCTGTTACTTTGCCTTAGTTTTTTAAGTGTGTTTAATGGCTATTTGACCAAATCAGTGATTTGTGTCTGTGTTCTCGCATAGCTAAGGGCAGTATCATTGATATGGATCATGCGGATGTCATTATCATAGTGCCTCCAATTTTTGCTCCAAAGGACATGCCAGAAAATTTAGTGTACGTTTCTCTAACATTACTTGCTTAGTGATTTCTTACTTATTATGAGCAAAATCATGGATGATAGTATACATTTAGTATACAATTGTGTAAGACTTGTTCTGTTCTGTACACGTTGAACCAATTAGCGAAACTCATAAAATTCATCAATTAAACAATGTTTGAAGCATAATTCAAGCATTTGCAGTTTTACAGTAGTAGTTCATAATTATTATAAAATTGTTAGCTGTCATCATGTGTACATCTGTCATCATGTGTACATTTATAGCGCCTTGCCTTTATGATACCCCTCGGCGAGGCTTTACTTCATTTTACTTCTTGTCCACACACGTGTGTGCATGTGATAGGATACCTAGCTGGTAGGTTGTTATGTTTTGTTAGTGGGTAGTTATAAGTGGCAGTTAGTTAATAATTAGTTAGATGGCAGCACCCTCACTTGTATATAAGGGGCTGCAATATAGTAGAGTATTCATTTAGTTAGTTTTTGAATTGTTAGCTCCTTGTAAGGTTGGGTAAAGAGAGTTTGTCATCTCTTCTTTGAGGAATAGTAGCTCTGGGGTTACAGGGAGTTTCCTTTATGTAATACAGTTATGTTTTAAAGAAATAATACAATTCTTTCTCTCTTTGAATTCTGGGTTTCATCAGTGGTCCGACCTGCCGGATCTGTCGAGGGAGAGCCAGCATTGCCGGAATTGACGATGACGCCGGAGATGGCAAAGAGGGTTGATGCGATAGAAGTTAGAATTGCTAAGATGGAAAAATTTGTTAGTCAAACGCTACTTGAGTTTGGCCAATCTCTTTTGTTCGAGATGGCCAAGATATTGGGTCAACACGCTTATGATAAGGAGAGTAGTAGCGGTGGAGATGCACCGAGGAAGACAGAATTGTTCTTGCTTGAGGGAAATAACAGAGGAGAAGTTCCTACATCAAGAGCAACCTAAAATGGTGGAGACAACTCTCCTTACGGGTTTCGAAAGAGAGACAGCTTGCACAAGTTCAAGAAGGGAGGCAAGAAAAGGAAAGCGAGAAGTTGGGCACGAACCACCACCACCGCCGGAACCACCAGACGCCGGTACACCTACGGCAGCACCTGCAGAACCCAAGCCGCCATCATCGAGCAAACACATGGTGGAGAAGACGTCGATCTCAATGTTGTTGTGAGCGATTGTTTTTGGGAAGGATCTGGAGAAATTCAGGGCTGAATGAATGATCCATGAGTTAGGTCCAATTCTAGACCTAGTGGGCCTAGCCCAATATAGTTTTGGATCAAGAATTATGGAAGGCCAACAAATTTCAACTTGGGCCTTATTGTTGTTGCAGCAGTTACTCAAGCAATTATGTAAAACAAGCTCACATTTGAAGCAAGATTACAGGCCAGTACGGAAAACAATTTTTTCGGCCCAATTTGTTATTAGCCTCTGGATGCAACAAAAAAGGGCTTAAATAACATAATGGAAGATTTGTGGAAACAATTTGTTGGGGGCTTTACCAAATGGATCTAATTTTTGACATAGTGGGCCTGGTTCCAGTTTCCTCAGTTTCACATTCTTCAACCCAAGACCAATTCAAGAATGCTCATTTGAAGATTGCCTGGAAGTGTTACCTTGTAGTTCCATTCAGTTTTAGAGGGATGGGAATTTTTATTCCCATTAAGGCACGTGAGGGACAGAATCAGATTTTTAGATTGCAACAGGTTGTGAAAAAAATTGAAATGCAACATTAATCATTGTCATCCTTAACACTGAAGAAGGGAATTATACCATTCTTGATGATTACGGGTTTCAATGCTTGTTTTTTAGAGGAGCAGTTTGAGTTAGCCAATGTGAAAATAATGTCATTTAATTCATCAGCTTTGATAATACCATGGGACCCAGGGAAATTCAATGTTTTCATGGTATTGACTTTACTGGAGAAGTTCCTCTACAATCCACGGTTTTCTGAAAATTGTATATGATAGAGTAAAGATTTGGTCATCCGGCATTTGAGTGCAATTCCTGTCCAGTTTCAGTGTCGTGAGCAACCTGTTTCCTATTGGTCTCAAGCAAGTTAAAGGATCTCCTAGCGTCAAGAAGGATTAGGAATCACTTCCAACCTTGAGGACAAGGTTGATTTTAAGGTGGTGGCAATGATAGGATACCTAGCTGGCAGGTTGTTATGTTTTGTTAGTGGGTAGTTATAAGTGGCAATTAGTTAATAATTAGTTAGATGCAGCACCCTCACTTGTATATAAGGGAATGCAGTATAGTATTCATTCAGTTAGTTTTTGAATTGTTAGCGCCTTGTATGGTTGGGCAGAGAGAGTTTGTCATCTCTTCTCTGAGAAACAGTAGCTCTGGGGTTACAGGGGGGTTTCCTTTCTGTAATACAGTTACATTTTCAAGAAATAATACAATTCTTTCTCTCTTTGAATTCTGGGTTCCATCAGTGTGTTCTGTATTCTGGAGTATTTAGATGGTTAGACATGCTAGATTCTTAAATGATGTATTTAAATCTTCACGTCTTTCCTCTCCACGGATGGGGTTGTAGGTGGCGATGAAGTTCTCAGTTTAACTATACTATGGGCCCGTTTGGATAGAGCTTATTTTGAGCTTATACGAAACAACTTATGCAAATAAATAAGCTTTTATGTATTATTCATAAGCTTGTTAAGGTAGTTTAAAAAACAACTTATGGAGATATAATTTTTGTTAGTGAGAACTTGTGAATCAACATAAAAACTTATTTATCTCCATAAGTTGTTTTTCTTTCATAAGCTCAAAAATAAGCTAATCCAAACGACCCCTATGTCTGGTGTTGTTATATTTTTGTATTTAGTTATATACTTCTGAAGTTTTTTATTGTAACTTTTTCTCTGATTATCTTTGTAAGACTGGCAATTTCATATTGCATTAACTTCATTTTTCAGTGATTTATTCTTTTTTAATTTCAGCTTGAGACCACCTACCGTGCCGAGTTCAAAAAAGAAAGAAGAGGAAGTTGTACAACCCCATTTTGAGGTAAATTTAACTCAAATTATTTTTTTAGTATGATGTAGGCATATATTTCAATCCTTTGGGTATATCAGAAATTTGAAATATAATAGTGACAGGCTTGATTTTACAAAAAGTATGATTAGCCGGTCTGCTACAAAAAGTGTGTAAAAGTATGATTTTACACTAGAGGAGAACAAAATCTGAGTATAAAGAAACATAATTTTCTTTCGGAAGTTTAATATTTTTTTCTATTTCTAGTAATCATTTGTTGCTGAATCTAGATAGCAGTTGAACATCTACATGGAATCATGGATATTTTAAACGTTGTTTAACTTATTTTTTATGTGCTTTCATCCAGTGATGGGAAAATTCACATTTTGAAAATATGTAGGTAGTACTAGTAGGCACTTGGTGACATAACTGAATAACAATCAAAATCGATTGTACATATTTTTCATTTGGGTGGAATTCAGTCATATGCAATATTTATAGCAAGAAACTTACATGTTTCAATATTTTGTGCAGATTGACATGGAGCCAGTTCTTGCACTTAATTTTGACATTAAAGATATCCTACTCTCAATTAGGGGTGTGAAACGGACAGATTGGATAAAATTTGCACCGGATTATATTGGATGGATAAAAATAATCCATTAATCCAATAACAATCCATTAGAAGTGGATGTAAAAGATCCAATCCATTATCATCCATCTAATAAAAATCAATCCAACTCATCCATTTATAGCTTTTAACGGAGGGATATCCAATCCATCCATTAAATCATTTTATCATTTTAATTATGAAAAATTAAAATAAGTTAAAAAAAGGTTGAGAGAGAGAGAGAGATTTTACTTTTTTAATAGGGAAAATTTTTTTTCGTATAATTATCCAATGGATTTTAGTTTTTTATTTAATGTAATCCATTGGATTTAGAAAAGTAATGGATGGATCATTAACCATCCACACAGTTAAATGGATCGATTGGATTCCATCCATATTATTTTTTTGTATAATGGATGGATTGAATAGATTTCTTTTATGGATGGATTGCATGGATGGTTTTGCCACCTCTACTCTCAATTAGTAGAACGATCATATTTAAAAGTTATTGAAGTTGAAAAGTTCTACGTGATTATAATTTGCCTATTTTTATTGTTTTTCCCCTGTGAATATGAGGTCCTTTTGGTTAAATTTGCTCCTTTTTTATATATCCGAATCCTGATTAAGCATATTGGGAGTTTTTAATATAGCTTTCGCATCGACTGACTGAAAATATTTAAATTACATTTCTACAAAATAGATATGCTCAAATATAAATTTCTCTTTTGGGTATAAAAGTATCAGTTTATATTAATTTCTTGATTTATATGTTTGAATGTCAATGTTCCCAGCACTATTAGAATGAGAAAATCTGTTTGTTTGATATCATTTGTTTGTACATTCAGGAAGTTTTTCCTATGAAAGGCAACAAAACTGTTATTCTTATAAAATACCCTTTAGTACCTAGCAATTTTACTTTGACCTTCTCCTGCAAAGGCAAATTTGTGGCTTATAGTGTTAGACTGATAAAGAAGAGATCTATTTCTCTCAATGTCAAGTTGTCCTGTCATGGAATGTTCTATTCACTACTTTCTGAATAGGAGAGAGAGATGGAAAAAAGTAGAAAGTTCTCTTCTTGACTTCTAAGTAGTAATCCATTGTTAAATAACACACTCATTTAGCTGATTTCTGACATGAGATGTTGGGGGAGTGCAGGATTGCTACTAATTTTTTCATTTTCATTTCTATAAACCTTGTCAAAGTTTCCTGTGTTAATGTTTTTTTCACTTTCGAAATGAAATATCATGAAACACATTGCAACAAGATTGCAGTTTTGTGGTTCTTGTTTTACTTAACTGTCTTACAAATTCCTAAAAAAGTGAATTGGGAGGAGTACATTCCACAAGGATCAGATCAGTGGGAGTCACAAATGGTTGTATCTAGAATGTTTGATGAGAAGCCTATATGGTCCAAAGTTTCACTTACTGAACGCTTGCTCGATAAGGGCTTAAGCTTTTCACATGAATTGCTTAGAAGGTGATTTATGCAAGCTGATTAGCTTTTTATTTGCAAAATTTGAATTTCTTGACTTTAACAATTATAAGGTGACCTTCTAATCCCTCTTGCAGGCTTCTATCTAGAATTTCTTACTACTTTTCTAGTGGACCATTTCTAAGGTTCTGGATCAAGAAAGGATATGATCCACGCAAAGATCCTGATTCCCGCATGTAAGATTTACTCTTGATTTCTATGTAATCTCTTCGATTTTAATCATACATTTGCACTAGACGTGTTTGGACTTTGGATCCCATAATAAACAGATTTCTGGTGTATTATTTATTAGATTACTAGTGTTCTGAGTTCAAATGTTATTGTTTTGTAACTTTCAATTAATAGGTAGCAAATTAACAGTAAAGAGGCTAGATCAATGATGGGCGGCAATGGTAGTGCATTGTATATCTTCTCCTCGTTGATAGATATTATAATCAGCAGCATTAGGAAATGTTTAAATTTCTATACTCTTGTACTAGTCATGTATATATTTCAGTTTTGTTTTATGTTGGCACCCAAATCCTTAACACCCCCCCCCCCCCACAATTGGATGATTATAAGACCTGTCTGAGGTTTTATTTTATCATGATCAACAAAACTTCAGGGAGGTGGTGTTGCACGTGTTAAGCTTTGAGAACTCTGGTTATTCAAATTGGATGATTATAAGACCTGTCTGAGGTTTTATTTTATCATGATCAACAAAACTTCAGGGAGGTGGTGTTGCACGTGTTAAGCTTTGAGAACTCTGGTTTAAGTTTGTGCAGAGTGACAGAGGGTTTATTGCCTGCTGAAATTAAAGACTGGTTTATAAGATGAGGAATATGTACCAAAAATAATAAGATGTGGAATTATTTTATTGAACCTCGATTTGAATAAGGAAAATGCGAAAAAGTACTTTTAAAGCACTGGTTAAGGAATTTATCTGGATTCTGTCCCATAGAAAAAATAATAATTAATCACTGGTCGGTGGTTTTATACAAAATTACTAATCTATTGCAGACAATTCAACTTGTTCGCCAAAATTCCGAATAGCTTTAATTCGTTGGTTCTTTCCACTCTTGTATCATTTGAAGAATAGCCGAATAAGACCATTTGAAAATCTTTTTCTTGTGTTTGTTAAGCATCCCCTGGCTTTCATTGAATGCGATTGTTATGATTTAGATTACAGTTCCTTGTGTCTATTTGGCATTATCTATGAACTATTGTATCTGGACAATAGACTTAGCCGTAACCTTTTTTTGTATCCTGCTTGGCAAATAGTTTGTCATGGTTATGAGTTTTAGTGTTAAATCTTGTAGAATGATATGCTTGGTGCTGTAGCAGGCAGGCAATGATGAGAATATCTTAGAATTCAATATTTTTCATACCATCTCTATTTAGCATAACCTAATTTATTTTTGGTTACCCAATACTAAAAGATGTAGGGTAGTTGACCTGGAATGCCCAGTTAATTTGGAGGATCAAATTTGAATTTTCCAGTGTTTACTTTGTTACTTCAAATAGTAATTCATGCAACTTAGTTAATTATTCATGGGAACTTACGGTGCCTTTGCTTTGAATTAATTCAAGCTTCTTTACCTGGTTATCCACTCTACCACTTATCAGATAGGAACCGGATCAGAGATTAAGTAGAAAGAATGAACACTAGTCCAAATCTTCACCAGTGGGGTCCAGAACTAGGATAAGTTAGCATTACAGTGAATCAAAGAATTCTAGGAATCTTTACTCAGTTTTATATATTAAATAAATACGAACAATTTATACATTTTTGCCAGAGTTCTAATAACTCAGAATCTTCGTTGTGTCAATTATTTTACTGAATTCTTATTTTGTTTTTCAAAAAAAAAGGAAATAAGATTGGGTCAAGTATTGAATATGTTTAAATTTTTGGTTTAGCAGTTATCAGAGAATTGATTATCGAGTACCAGTCCCACTGAGAAGTTACTGTGATACTTATTCGACCAATAAGTAAGTTTTTTTCTTGATTTATCTCTTGCTTTACAAAACAAAGCTGTTTACTGTTGGGAGTAACTCTATAGACATGTGTGCATGAGAAAGGAAATTGGGAATAGTAATGTAGATTAATATAGACAAACACGCGTGAAGAGAAAGAGATCTTAGAACCCATTACAGTCTCAGTTAAAGTTGTTTGCAGACATCCAAGTTGATACAACAACCGGTAATTGTCACTATATATAATTACTATCTTACAATATTGTGCTGTTTTCTCATTTGTTAAGGCTACTTTTCATCCAGATTGAAACCTAGATGGGAGGATATATGTGCTTTTCGTGCTTTCCCTTGCAAGTTCCAGACATCTTTACAGTTATTTGAGCTTGTCGATGATTATATTCAATCAGAAATAAATAAGCCTCCAATGCAAGCAACTTGCACAGTAAGTTTTTCATAGAATTAATATCTCACGTTTTATGTTGAAATACTTGACATTGTCATACATTTGAGAGACATATATGTGTTACTCTGCTTTTGACTTGTTTCATGTTTATCTTATCCCCTAACATAAAGGTTCAGCCTTATGGTTACCTACGGGTGATGTAAAGTGCTCAGTTTTCCTATTTGCTTGAACAATCAACAACCAATGAGGTTGTTTATTCTATAGAATCTCGTTCAGTTCTGAAATTTTGTGCAATTTGAGTTGCTGAAATTTATGTCACGATTAATAAAAAATGAGAAAATTTGCTTGAATTTATCTTCATACATACAAGAAGTTACTGTAAGAAATTCCATTCACTATCTAAGTTGCATCTTACATGGTGATTTCTCAGTTTGAATCTGGGTGGTTCCCACACCACACGATCAATTGTATAAGACAACGTCTTATGGTGAGGTACCTATCAATATTTCCCAAACCTGGCGCAGAGAATTTACTCAAGGCTGCTGCTTTAAGGTTTGAAAAATTGAAGAAGGAGTGCAGTAGGAGTGCCATGAAGCTTGATGGAGAGGAATGCCGGCAACCTAATTCAGGTTGTCAACTCTTTTTCAGCATTTTTCATGATTCTTTATGTTGGAAATATAATATGTTGATCCATGGTACTAAAGGTTTGGGCCTATCTATGTGTCTTGGGCTTAGGCTTGCTTTTGTCTCAGATCTGTCCCCACTTCTTTGAAGCCCTCTTCATTACACCTAGTTACTAATTCTGTTATAATTAGTTAATTAGGTGGGTTTATTGATATAACAGATTCTGTTATTATCAGTTAGTATAAGAAAGGGTTATTGGCTTGGGTTGAAATCAGTTTTTACTGATATTGTAGTCAGATACAAAAGAAAGGAAAGGAAAATACAGAGAGAGGAAAAAAAGAGAGGATGAGTGTGAAGAGCTTGGATTGCATCTTGCAGGAGCTCTTGTATTGAAGTCACCATTGTAATCTCTTACCATCATAGTGGATTCTTAGTCAGATTACAGTCCCCCGGACGTAAGAGCTTGGCTCTGAATTGGGTTACCAAATTTCCTGGTGTTCTCTTTCCCTTATTCCTATTTTAAAGTTTCTGCAATTTATTTTCTTTCTTGTTCTAAACTGTTTTGTCTAATACTAATTCTAGATTGAGAGTATTGATATACTCTCTAATCTTGAGTGTTTGTTTGTGTGGGTTCTGTTCTTGAATCTAGGGATCGCAACATAATACAATTAGGAGTGTTGGAAATAGAATTTTATTAGTGTTGCACATTCCAAGTATAATTATAATTTATAATTCATTGTATCATAGAGTTCCTTGCATTTTCGGATTTATTTTATCTTAAGAGGTAGTGCTAGTCTTAATTCCTCTTGTAAATTGTACTTATCATGTATATTGTTGAAATGATTAAACACGATATTGGTAACGCAGTTCGGCCAATCTTTGCCTACGTCTGCAACTACAGAGCAGCTGTAGTTCCGTCTTATTAACTGTATATTGAGTACAAGCACTAATGAGTTTAAATAGAGAAAACCTAACGGGCCTGGGCCGAATACATATATAAATAAAACTACTATTTACAATATATCTTTACACTCTCCCTCAAGCTGGAGCGTATAGATTGTAGGCATCCAGCTTGTCACATATGTAAGTTACCCTTGGTCCCCAAAGGGCTTTTGTGAAGATGTCTGCCAATTGATCATTAGAACCAACAAATGAAGTAGCAATGTCACCGGACACAATCTTCTCACGAACAAAATGACAATCAATTTCAATGTGTTTGGTTTGCTCATGAAAGACTGGATTGGACGCAATATGTAGGGCTGCTTGATTATCACAGATGAGACTCATAGTGCCTATTTTACAAAAGTGCAACTCTTGGAGAAGATGTTTCAGCCATGTAAGCTCCTGAGTGGTAAGTGTCATAGGTCGATATTCAGCCTCAGCGCTGGATATGGCAACAACATTTTGCTTTTTACTTTTCCATGAAATCAGATTTCCACCAATAAGAACACAATACCCAGATGTGGACCTTCTATCAAAGGGACAACCAGCCCAATCAGCATCTGTGTAAGCGACAACATTTGAATCACCTCAATCCGTGTAAACAAGACCTTTTCCAGGAGCTCCTTTGATGTACCTCAGGATTCTAACCACAGCATCCCAATGACTGTCACAAGGGGAATTTAGGAATTGACTCACCACACTAACAGCGTATGAAATATCTGGCCTCCTCATGGTCAAGGACTCCCCCTGATCCGGTAGGATCTTGACATTAGGATCCATAGGAGAGTCAATTGGCTTGCAATCTAGCATGCCGGTTTCTTCTAAGATATCCAAAACATACTTTCTCTGAGAAATAGCAATCCCTGCCTTAGTGAGCTACCTCAATGCCAAGAAAATATCGTAACTTCCCAAGATCTTTGACCTGAAAGTGGTGGACTAGATGTTGTTTAAGTCCTGCAATCCTATCATGATCATCGCCTGTAATGACAATATCATCGACATAGACAACCAGATAAATACATTTGTGAGAGGAGAACTTATAAAAAATCGAGTGATCAGCTTCACTCTGAATCATGCCATAGTCTTGAACGACACTGCTGAATCTCCCAAACCATGCTCGAGGAGATTGTTTAAGACCATACAAACCTTTGTGAAGTCGACAGATATACCCACGACACTCCCCCTGAGCAACGAAACCTGGTGGTTGCTCTAGATAAACTTCTTCTAGATCACCGTGGAGAAATGCATTCTTGATGTCAAGTTGATACAATGGCCAATGTCGCATTGCAGCCATAGAAAGGAATAGACGAACAAAAGCCATTTTAGCCACCGGTGAAAAAGTATCACTGTAATCAAGACCAAAAACCTGAGTATAGCCCTTAGCCACGAGGCGGGCTTTCAGACGATCAATACTTCCGTCTGGACCAACTTTGACAGTATATACCCAACGACACCCAACAATAGATTTACCAGGAGAAGGTGGCACAAGAGTCCATGTCTGGTTAGATTCTAAGGCTGTCATCTCATCAATCATAGCCTGTCGCCAACCTGAATGAGAAAGAGCTTCCTGTGTGGACTTAGGAATGGTGATGGAAGAAATAGCAGACACAAATGTATAATGTGAAGGTGATAAGCGGTGATAACTGAGGAAATTATAAATAGGATGAGGGTTGAGAGTAACAGACTGTAGAATTACCAGAATGAGCAACTATTGCTGATGATGAAGCTTGGGAAGCCTTATACTGCAGGAATGCCTTATACTCCTCATCAGAAAGAACATTTTGTTTAGTGTTTCTCTGTTCAGAATCATTAACCTGAGTCACGTTTACTGGTTTCTCTGGAAAGCCATGAAGGGAATAACACTTGTCTTCAGTATGACCAAGTCTCTTACAATAAATGCACTGAGGGCGACCTCCAACATGACCTCCTCGACCACCCCCACGACCACGACCGCGTCCCCCACGACCTGCAAAATTTGAAACAAGTGCAGAGGACTCTATGTTAGTTTGAGATCCATTGCCTCCAGATCCTTCTAGACTAGGAAGGCGTATAAGACGTCTGATAAGATCCTCTGTGGAGGGAATATCTGATGCAGAAAGAATGTTGCTCCGGACTGACTCATACTTTTGATGAAGGCCATGAAGGACATAGATCATGCAAATATTGTCCAGTTTCTCGAGCATTTTCTTTGAGTCAGTGTCGGTCACAAGGAGCTTGAACTCGTTTACAGCTGACTGAGCTTTGTTTGCATATGTCATGATGTTGTCTTCTGTCATTTGAAGGGTGGCTAAACTATGAATAACACCATAAAGGCGCTGGATATCATTAGAATACACGTTCTTAGCCTTCTGCCAAATATCATAACAAGTGGTGTATGAGCGATAGTGGACCAACAAAGAGGGTTCAATAGTTTGCCACAGAAGAGAGACTAATTGACAGTCTGCTTGTTCCCAATCTTGACACAGATCTTTATTAATATCTGAAGAATTCTTAGTAAGATTATCTGAAAGATTTTGGCCCTTAAACCACATTTCGACAGATGCCGACCAATTCAAATAATTATCATCATTGAGTTTCTCCGTTGTTATAGAGGGATTACCGGAGAAAACATAAGACACAAGATTCTTACCCGAAGATCCAGACTTCTCCTTTTCTGAACTCTTTTTTTTTTTTATGATGATGAGATAACCAAGAACAACAATAAAAAAAATCTCACCTAACAGAAAAACAATAACACTAACAGTATTAAGGCAGAAAACACTGTTCATGAAGGCCAAAAGGAAGAAAACTGTTCACGGAAGAACAATAACACTGTTAACGCAGAAAGACTGTTCATGAAAGCCAAAAGGAAGAAAAACACCTGTTAAACGTGAGACCCACTGACCAAAAGTTGTGAGAACAGATAGATCTGAAGATTCCGAGCAGAACTGGACCAGCGGCGCGTCAAACAGAGCGGTGGAAGGCGGCGCGTGGCTTACACGCGCCGGAGGTGACCGGAACAAGGGCGGCGCGTTTGACGTTCGATGGCCACGAAATTTTATGGGGTGGCTCGGAATTTGATGACGAAACTAATGGTAGTGGCGGTGTAGCAAGATCAGTCGAGGAAGATGGACTTTTGCACAAAACAGTAGGTCACGTGACTTTAGGACAAGACAACTAGGGTTTTCTAAGACCTACTGATTGTAGGCTCTAGATACCATGTTGAAATGATTAAACACGATATTGGTAACGCAGTTCGGCCAATCTTTGTCTACGTCTGCGACTACAGAGCAACTGTAGTTCCGTCTTATTAACTGTATATTGAGTACAAGCACTAATGAGTTTAAATAGAGAAAACCTAACGGGCCTGGGCCGAATACATATATAAATAAAACTACTATTTACGGTATATCTTAACAAATATAAATAGATGCTTTGGCCGAGTGTGTTTCTTACTCAAGCACTTAATAGTTTTCTTCTCAAGTCTCTATATTGATATATTGCTTTAGCAGGGCCGGACTGATAGGTGTGCAGGCCTGTGCAATTGCACAGGGCCTCCACCAAAAAAAAAATTTTAGGGCCCCATTTTTTTAACCCCAACCAGCCCAGCCCATTGCTTATTCACCTATCTTAAAAAAAAAAAACATAAGTCTTCAGATTTTTTCTTTATTCACACTTACGACCCAAAAAAAAACATTATACCAATATCACTTTTTCATCGATTCTTTCTCAGCTTTGGACAACAGGTTTTCTCTTTGTATTGAAGTTTGAGTTTTATTTGGAAAAATATAATTAGGGCCCCTTTTTTATCATTTGCACAGGGTCTCCGTATCGTTTGGGCCGGCCCTGTGCTTTAGTATATAAATAGAGGGAGCAAATTAGTGCTTGGATTCTCTATGGTGCTGCACCCTTAGAAGAAAAAAAATATACGAGGAAAGAGAAAATGCAGGGATGATGGGTAGATGTTGAAGAGAGAGAAGAATCAAGGGAGAGATAAAAAGGTTGTAGGGCTGTAGAGGGGGGGGGGGGATCCACATCAAGCATCTATTTAAAAACTCTTTTTCAGGTCATATGACATCTGATATGGGACTTTAAACAAAATGTATAAAATGTATATAAGTAGAATTGATAATCTGCCAACTTCAATCCTCTTGAAAGAGCTGAATTTAAACTTTGCTTAGTTCCTAGGCTTCTAATGCACTTCAATTTTTCAAGAGATCCCGCACAATACCTTTTTTGGCATTATATGAACTAACGTGGTATGGGAGAATTCTTTCTAGGTTCCCTGAACAAAAGTTTAATTTGTTTGCTCAAGTGGCTATTTTTTACAAAATATGGAAATTAGTTAAAAAAATTGATTAATTTTTTATCTAATTTGTTAATTAATTTAATTAAATTTTCTTAGTTCCTAAGTTTTATGTTGCAAAACCAGAATTTAGTTTCTTTAATTACTAGATACCAGTATGGTAAATGAAATTTTTGTTGAACAATATTTTGTGTCTGTAACAAAGGTTTGGAACGAAATGAAGAACCTGACATTGTTGATGATGAAGAGGAGGCAGCTGAGGCAAATGATAGTGATGAGGAATGCCAAGATGAACTTGATCCGGTAATTCTTATCTATGTTTTCAGATTTTGTTTTTCTCAATAGTTTGTGCTGGCAATGGTTTTTAAATTAATTAGTTTTTGATTGATGCTGTTGCCTCGTGTAGGCTCGAGATGGTGAAATGCCCCTGGCGGCTCCTTGTATCCTTTTCTATTTGAATGCTGAGTTTAATATTATGCTTAATAAAGATTGAATCCTCATTATTGCGTGGCCCATGTTTTGTTGATGAGGATGAGACTAGAAGAGTGTGAATCCTGTGATCCATGCTACTGGACAAGGCATTTAACCTGCTTTTATTGTATGTTAGGTCTCATTGAGGCTCCTCAAGTATATATTCTCCCTCAGGTGTATATATCCTTGAACAATAAACTCATCATTACTGTTTCCATCTGTACTACCCTTTATCCGCGCTCAATGCAGTTCGAATCTGTACCATAAGTTGGTAGTATCATACTAGTCTTTACAGGATTCATGAAAAATTGAAATTGTTATTGTGTAGATTAAAAATTCTTTCTATGAGCTATTAGGTGTGATTCACGCATGTGGTTTGGGCAAGAGTTGTAGGACTTCTTCATGTACAGAAAAAGGAGAGAAACCTACTTCAATCATGTTCACTTGTTCGCCACAAAAAAGGACTCATTCTGTTGATGTCTTTATGTCATTTTGATGGCTAAGTTGTTTGTTAGGTGTTGTGAAATATGATGGAAAAACTTGGTGGCACTTTTGAATTCCTTCATAATTTTCAGACATCAACATGGAGAATATTTCAAGGACCCATTTACAGGAGCTTTTTGGTACCTTTCCCCCTAATGAAGTTGATGTAGACAAAGGGGAAGGAAATAGCGGTGAAGAAGAATACCATATATACGAGGAAGATAGTGACAACAACTACTCTGAAGAATGATTGGTGACTTTGTGAAGAATGATCGAACACACAGATCCCTTCTACAATTGCAGACTGAAGTTTTGCTGTGTAGTTTATTGGAACATCAGCGTTTTTTTTTTCTTTTTTTATTTTATATTTTATATGGAAGCATCAACGTTTGTTGAAGTAAGGCATGACGGAATCTTAGAGAAAGAATCACAATGACCAATATATGTATATAAAGTTAAGATACATGTAAGTGTTATTTTAAATTTGTTATATTTCATAATATCTAAACTGTGTTGCATGTGAGATTGTTAACTCAACCGCTGCAAGCAGTATTACTACCGTTGAATGAGATGAAGGAGCTAAAGCAATCCATAGATCTGTAGGTGCTGGTAAATTATCAAGGAATCCAAAACCAACCATATAGTTTAATTTTGAAACTTAAGATTCCAACTTCTAGAAGCTTGCTTTAATCCGTAACAGGGGTCATTCAACCATGCACTCTTCCAATATCTCATGGATTGACAAAACCCTCGAGTTGTTACATATTCACATCATCGAGAATATCTACTATAGATTTATACAAATTCACCACATATGATTTTACCAATACCATCATTCTATTTAAAAGACACCTCATATTTTTTAGGGTAAAAATGTCATTACACTCTATTTCTTCTTTTTTTTCCCTTTATTCTTACACTCTCTTTCTTACTTTTCACTTTTCCCTTACACTCTCTTTCTTCATTTTTCTCTTTCTTCTTACACTCTCCTTTTCACTTTTCTTTTACACTCTCTTTCTTCATTTTTCTCTTTTCACTTTACTTTTCCATAAATAATTATTCTATTTCTCTTATCAATTCACTTTAATTCTTTTAACTAAATTTCTAAATTTATACAAACACTACTTTATTAAAATTACCTATAAAAATGTAAATGAGTCATACTAAAATACAAAAAAAACTTGTCACCTTTTTTGAAAACGTTATCACCTTAAAATTTTAATTTTTCTCTCCAAAATCTGTTTACACTCTTATTGATAATCTACTATCACCTCTTATTGATAATCTACTATATATCTTTTACGATATACTATAATCAACTAATCAACTAAAGTAATCAATTGAAACTACGAGATAACTGCAATAATATAAAAAAACACGAGACAACTGCACTGATATATAAAAAAACACAGTATTAATATTTGTCATTGATAATTAAATTTTTTGAAGACTACTATAAATCTACTATCTAAAAAACTATTTAAAACAAATATTTCTTATTGGTAATCTACTAATCAACTAAAATAATTAATTGAAATTACAAAATAACTGCACTAATATATAAAAAACACGAGATAACTGCACTGATATATAAAAAGACATGAGATTAATATTTGTCATTGATAATTAAAGTTTTTGAAGACTACTACTATAATATTTGACATGATAACTGCATTGAAACTACGAGATAACTGCACTGATAAATAAAAAACACGAGATAACTGCAGTGATATATAAAAACACGGGATTAATATTTACCATTGATATTTATAATTTTTTTTGACAATTTATAACTAATAGTTACCATTGATAATTATAATTTTGGAAAACTACTATAAACCTACTATCTAAAAAAACACGGGATAACTGCAAGAATCTATTATAATATACTATAATCTAATCTACTATAATCTACTAATCAACTAAAATAATCAGTTGAAACTACGAGATAACTGCATTGATATATAAAAAAACACGGGATAACTGCAGTGATATATTAAAAAAACACGGGATTAATATTTGCCATTGATAATTATAATTTTTGAAGACTACTATAATCCTACTATCTAAAAAAACAAGAAGACTTAATGACTATTTAAACTGATTAATATTTAAAACACACGTGACAAATATTTGTCAATAATACCTAAAAAGGACAAATAATTGTCACTGATATATAAAAAAACACGGGATAAATATTTGTTATTGATAATCTACTATCTATCTTTTACTATCTACAATAATCTACTAATTAACTCAAATAATCAATTGAAACTATGAGATAACTGCACTGATACATAAAAAACACTGGACAACTGCACTGATATATAAAAAAAACACGGGGATAACTGCAATGATATATATAAAAACACGGGATAGTTGCACTGATATATAAAAAAACATGGGATAACAACACTGATATATAAAAAACACTGCACTGATATATAAAAACACATGGGATAAATGCACATATTGTTTTTAAATGACACTTTTACATTTTTAGTTTTTATATTTATCAATTTTTTATTTGAAACTCCTTTTTTATCTTACTTTAAATTTTTCTTTATTTTCACGGGGTAATGTTCAGACTATTCAAATACTGTCTAAATTTATTCATAAAAATAACACGACAGCACCTGTGCGTATGCAAGTCATCCTCTATATTTTACAATTGATTTTAGATTAATGAGATTTCAAATTAACGTTTCTATTTGAGGTAATCGTGTCACGTAACGCGGTCGGCCCGTGCGGATGCACGGGTATAGTACTGGTTCCCATTAAAGATGACATGATCATGATGCGCAACAATAACAAGCACGATCCAAACAGATTTAAGCATATATTCCATCCATGTCGGTTTTCATCTAGTCGCATTGAAACACGACCAATCAATGCTAATCGATCAATGCTAGTATATCTATCAATCAATCAATGCTAATCAATGCAAAATGACAATTTTAGTCATCCTATCAAAATGCCATGTGTCCACTTTTATGGGCAAATAAGTCATTTTGCGACAAAATAATAAATCAAAGTTATTGATACTGTTTTAGTGGTCAAAGTTATTAACCCAGAGCGTGGGGTTCGGCGGTTGGGGCTGATCCTCCCTTAACCAAGGGTCGGGGGTTCGATCTCCACTTTGGGTACGGAGCAGCGTTAAAACTCTGGGCCAGCTATCCTGCCCCTCGAGGCACCTACAATTCAGCGAGGGGATTAGTCACTGCGGTCGGCGGTGGATACCCTGGGTAAAACCAAAAATCAGATACTAATATATCAAATCAATTCAAATACTAATTAATCAATCAAATTAAATACTAGCCACTACCAAATGTCAAAAAAAAATTAACCGCTATCAATAATTCCAAAATCATTTTTTAAAATAATAATTTATAATTTTAATAAAATGATTAAATTCATATTAAATGATCTAAAATTTACTATTTACTATAATCTACTAAAACTACAAAAACCAATCAATTTAACCACGTGCAACTGACAAAAATAAATTTAACGACTATAAAAAATTCCAACCACAACGAGGAGCGGCCACACAAACACTAATGTGAGCGAAAACGGGGGCGACAATGGGAACGGCAACGGGAGCAGCAACAAAAGCGGCTACGGGAGCAGCATCGAGGGCGGCAACAAGAGCGGCAATGCGAGCGACAACGGGAACGGCAAACGGGGTGCATATCTTATATTAGATCTCTTTTTTTTGGCTAAATTATAGTTTTGGTCCCCCTATTTTCAAAACTTCAGACATTTGGTCCCCCTATTTTAAAACTCAAACATTTGGTCCCCCAATTTTAAAAAATCAAAGACATTTAGTCCCAAGAGGAATTTTCAGTTTTTTATGGCTAATAATCAAAGACATTTGGTCCCTCAATTTTAAAAAATTAAAGACATTTTGTCCCCCAATTTTAAAAAATTAAAGACATTTGGTCCCTCTTTGGACTAAATGTCTTTGATTTTTTAAAATTGGGGGACCAAATGTCTGAGTTTTAAAATAGGGGGACCAAATGTCTGAATTTTTGAAAATAGGGGGACCAAAACTATAATTTAGCCTTTTTTTTCTTCTGATTTTTACTCCATTATTAAGATTAGAAGAAGATGCTGACTTTTTTTTTTAACTTTTTGCACACGAATTTTGTAAACAAGTTGAAATATAGTATTTTTATCGAGTTTCACCTTTTTCTATTATTAAATCTTACAATTTACAAATTATTTATAGGATTATAGCAAATTATAACAAATACACTGTCACCCGTGTGGATGCACGGGTAAAGTACATTTTTTTTAAACTTTTAAGAAAAGAATCTCGCTAAAACCTTTTGATGCAAACCCTCCTTAGGGATAAATCATCCGAAGGAAAAAGAGCACTCGGCCTCAATTTATTAAAAAGGATAAAAAGGAGTACAATAAAGACCAATGGGGGACTAGGCCGAAACCCTTGCGAGGAAAACAAACAAAAAGCAAAAATCATCTAAATCTGAAAAAAGGAAGACATTGCCTATTACGACAAAAGTTATCTAAGATGAAACTCGGGGGCAAACTCCACCAAGTATACGTTCTACTAACTAGACCAAAAGCAGCTAATTTATCTGCGCAACTGTTTCCTTCTCTAAAAATATGAGAGACAATAAAGTTCATATCCGAACAAAGCCTCAAGATGTTGCCCCAACGATTTTTCAATCTCCAGGGGACAATGTCAGGTTTCTTAAAAGCAGCAACAGCAGAAGAGGAATCACATTCTAGCCAGATTTTACGCCATCCCTTATCATAGACGGTCTCAATTGCTATCATGGCTGCCAAAAGCTCAGAATCAAGGGCGGTGCCATTGCCCAAAAAAGACACGAAACAACCAACAATAGAGGCTCTATAGTCACGAAAAATGCCACCACAAGAAGAAGGCCCATTAGAGCCTTTAGAAGCACCATCAGTGTTACATTTGAACCAACCACAAAAGGGGGCTTTCCAATCTAAAATATCAGAGATTCTACACTATATCGAGGCATCTGAACTGTATCCCCTTAAGGACTTAGGGTTCACCCAGATCCATATGGGGCTTATAAATGCCTTGATTGAGTGATAGTAGCCAGACAACTCAAGCTTCCACCTTCCGGTTGGTGAATGACGATCACACTTGATGACGTCTTGCAGATTCTGCACATCCCCATTATGGGCATGTTTTATAACATGCCAGACTATACGAAGTGCCAGGCACAAGATCTTTTGGTTGGGTATTTGGGAGCTGACCCCCATGATGCTCACAAATAGATTGAAAAAAGAGGGGTGCACGTGGAGATCAAATGGTTGAAGACTACGTCTACCCTACAACCATCCATGATGAGCGATGTGAGGATGCTGCTCGGGCATATCATCTATACCTTCCTGGCACCACCCTCTTCATCGATTACAATTATTCCAAAGTCCCTGTCGTAAAAGAAAAATAACCTCGTCCGTATGGTTTTGACAAACAGCTCCAACAAACGTGGTCTTGGAAAATGGGAGTGTGTTTCCATCGTGGTCTGTACATCGTCGTCGGTCCGAATCTCCATAGTTGAATAGCGAATACTGTCGTTGTCTCCATAACTGGGCTTGCGGTAAACAATACTAGTTACCTATTTAGGAAACTACCCCTCTCGAACCTTCATCTCTGCTTTATCCTTCAACTCCGAGAATGTGATGTCCATTTTCATCCTTCAGAAGACGGGTTTGAGACATTGAAACCAAACACCATCTTCCTTGGAGGTGATACTTCCACGGTGATGAAGGACAGTTAGGAAGGCGTCATTTGAGAATTGGGTTGATGTCAACTCCATTTCAGAGGGGGTGTTTGTGAAGAAGCAGAGATGTGGTGGAGGTTGGTGTGAAAGAGATAGGTAAAACTGAGACCCTATTTACAATGCGAGTCGTCGAATGTGAGCCATTGATTTTAATTTTTGTTCATAAATCTGAATCGTTGAAATTCTATCCGTTGCGACACATTTTCAAAAGCAAATGTCATCCACTTTTTTCTAGGCCATTGATGAAATTTGTCGGTGGAATTTGAGCCGTTGAAACACACAAAATATCTATCAAAAATTCTGCTGAATTTTTAGCAGGTACGACACTATGGTATCGTATCGATTCGGTTCCATAATGATGAACCTATTAAAAATTCTATAGAGGGGGTGTTTGCGAAGTCATAAGACACAGTACTATGGAACCGAACGAGTACATTACCATAGTGCCGTACCTGTTGAGTCCCAGAAAAAAGGGACGCGCTGAGAAGTTATTTTTTCGCTAATGACACTTTGGTCTTTTCACAGGTTTTGGGGATGTGCGGTGAGTAGAGGGGAAGTTGTAAGAAGTATGGGCCTATATTTTTAAGTTGCTGGACTTTCCTCTTCAGAAGCCCAACAAATCAACCCCAACCCAAATAAACACTATTCAGCCCAAATACAAAACCCTAAGAATCTCTCTTTTCACCGAAACAAAACCCTAACACTCTCTTCCTCTTCTTTCTTCTGCTTCCAGCTTTCCCCTCTTCGAAACTCAAACCCTGCGAGCGAGGCCAACGTACAACCCTTATCAGGTTCTTTCCTTTTTCCCTGTCTCTCTAATTTGAATATATCGTGAACCAGAGGTATTGTTATTTATTCTCTCGTTCTGTAGTCCTTTCCTTTGATTTCATCTGTTTCTCATTATCCTCGTTTAATCCATTTTGTTACGAAAAATGATGACTTGTTCGGCGTTTTCTTTGAGCTTTTGTCGACTTGTGTAGGGGGTTCCATTGGTGATGTAACATCATGATCTTCACACATAGGATTATTATTTGCTTCTGTAATTTTATAAAACTGGGTCTTAGAGCTTAATAGTGATTCAATAAATACATTACGGAGAGGGGTAATTCGCACAGTAATTAACTAACACAGGAATTGCACAGCTTGGTTGTTAAGAAGCCAATGGTCCCAGTTCATCATCAATTCACGTCTCAAAAAAATAAGGAGAAACAATATGAGCTTGATTTTGATAGATGGGTCTAGGGTTGCTCCACTCGGTTTGGCTTAGCCTATCCAGCTAAATTGCAAAATCGAATTAGGTCAGACTTATCCATAAATCATTAGGCCATCATGTATTATGTAGCCTAGATTGTTCTAAAAAATACCAGACATTTAGTACATTTTTCTCTTTGTTGTATGATATTTTCCCTCCATAGTATTAGCTATTGATCCTAAATGAGCTATTGTGTTATGAATGCAGTGAAAAATGGCTGAAGAGGAGGTTCCAAAGCCACTAGACTATATTCCAGAGGTTATATTGAAGAAGAGGAGAAGCAATGAAGCAAATGCCTTGAGAAAAAAGGCTCAGTTCCAGAACAAAAACTTCCGATCTAAAAAGAACAATGATTCCATCAGAAAGCCTGAAGATTTCATTTTTGAATATCGCAATAGGGTTACTTTTGTTTTCCTTATCTAAAATTGTCATATTCATATTATGAATTTTGCAATATTTTAAACTAAATAAATACATATTTGTCACAAATATTTTTGAAGGTTCTAATTTGGCCCAAAAGTTTCAAGTGTGACACATTAATTTACATGCATGACTTTTTCTTGGGGACTGTTATGTGTCTTTTAATCTTATAGTTGTTATCCATGGATGCTTCATTATGTAGGAGCTGGACCTTATTAGAATGAAACGGAGGGTGAAGAGGAAACTGCCAGAATTGTTGACCTCGAGTAACAAGCCCATACTAATCATTCGGATACAGGGGTAGCTCACTTTCTTTCTCTTGTAAATTCCTTGCTTTGTTGTCTTGGTGAAAACTTATAACATCTTTCATCATATTCTTTCTTAGGAAACAAGATATGCATCCCAAAACCAGAAAGGTCTTGTACAGCTTGGGGTTGAGAAGAGTATTCAGTGCTGTTTTTCTCAAGCCAACTGAGGGAGTAATGGCCCAGCTGCAGATAGTGGAACCATATGTTACCTATGGGTAAGAGATTAATGTTTTTGGTTTTATATTAGATGCATGAGTTGATTATGATATTAGATGTTATTGGTAGGGTAGCTTTGGAGAACTTTCATTAATTTTTAGGTTAGAATTAAGATGGGTGGGTTATATAATGTCAATGATGATTTTTTATTAGAGTAGTATGGCTCTCTTTCTATTCTCAAAATTTGAGTTATGAGTTGCAACTTCTGTCCAGAATAACATAAAAAATTCTTTTTCAAGTTTGAACTAAATATATGTATTTTGATTGGGAATGTTCATGGCAGAATGGGTCATCTAGAGATTAGGGATATTAATATTATAACAGTTGCCTGCAACTTAATTAAGAAAGGAAAATGCCAAACCTCCTATGTGTACTATGATCACAACATATACCAGAATATTTCTCTGCAGGTAAAATACATCAGGAACTGTGTAAAGTATTACACCCTAGGTAGAATAGCACAGCACTGAAAAAAACTCTACTTTTGCTATCTACTTGTTTCTTTGCATGCCTGCATGTATCGAGTTCCTCCCTAAAATAGAGAGAAATCATATATCACTTGCTGAGGATTGTGCTTAATTTCCTGAAACTCTGCTTCTTTTGAAGATATCCAAATCTTAAAAGCATAAAGGAGCTAATTTACAAGAAGGGGCACGCAAAAATAAATAAGCGAAAAGTTCCTTTGACAGACAATAACATTATTGAGCAGGTAATATATGGTTTGACTTGTTTCCTAGTTTTCCTTTGACCCTCTCCCTTGATTGTTTTGTAATTCTTCCACTTTATGACCTGCAGGAATTAGGAAAATTTGGTATTCTATGCATAGAAGACATGGTGCATCAAATTTATAATGTTGGTCAACATTTTAAGGAAGTAGTCAAATTCATGTGGCCCTTTGAACTCAACAAGCCAGCAGATGGATTGAAAGGATCAAAAACCTCGTTCAAGGATGGTGGAGATACGGGGAACCGTGAGGATCTCATCAACGAGCTAATCAATAAAATGAATTAATTTAGTTTTTATGCTCTATGTACTAGAACAGTTTTGATGCTGTTTGTGATCCCCCTCATGATCCTGGAAGCAAGACCATTTAGAAGTTGTTACTGATTGTTAAACATGCTACCATTTATTGTTAAAGCCGAATAGAAACATGTATTATCTTTACGCCTTCATTTGTTGCCTTTACTTTCTGTTTTCCTTCATCTGGGTTAGGAGGCAGTCTGCTTGGGGTTTCATCTGGTCTTGAAAGTTAAAACCAAACAATTTTGAAGTTTAAGCTATTTGAAAGCTGAATATATATTTGCAGGGCTTGAAACTATTAGAAACAATTTCAACATCAAGAACGTTGCTTATAGCCTGAAATGAAACTTGCTGCATTAAATCTTGGACACAATAGGTTTAGCTGATGATATCTCAATGTATTGGAAGTATAGTCTAGTTTGAAGGTGCATATATTAGATGTTCAAGATTCAACAACTGTTGGTTTTTATTGGCTATAAACCACTGTTGCCGCACCGCATTTAATCTGCATCAAAATCTACTGCTAAAGTGGTTGATTTTAAAGAAGGAATATCGTGATAGACTTTTCCCATGTCCAGAAAGATTGCATCTTACTGTGTTTCTCACCAAATGTGGATTCAGATTGATCCGTATCAAACAAACTCTTCAGAGTCTGTTTTGGTCGATAGAATAACAAAACTTTACCTTAATACAAGTCTCATACAGCAATTCATTCTTTTACTAGTAAAATGTGAAATTTAGCGGCCTAACTAAACAAACAGAGCAGCAGGAATTGCAGCCTAACCAAAAGACAGATATTTGAATAATTTATATGAGAGCATGAAAGAGTTGAGTCCAGACAGATATTTGATCTCACAAGACCTAAAAGACAAACTAGTTAAGCCAAAGATTGCCCCACAATTTGGCCTCACCAACTGTGTATTATTGTCAGACTTACGACAATAGAAGTGGATTATTTGTTGATCTTACATACAAAAAGGTGGTTCCTAAGCATTGTTGTATTTACCCTGGAACGTGTGTGCAGTTTAATTTTGTTGATCCTAAATCCTCTTCTTCCAAATCATCAATTTCTGGAGAATTCGCTAAAGGACCATCAACATATATGGTGACAAATGACTTGGTTGTGACTCAAATGTCGTCTGCATCTGCTATGTCATATCTAAATAGCTCAAAAGTCCCTCTAAACAATATTCAAGAGACCAAACATGTTGAAGTCCGCCTCCACTTGAATATTGTTTCCCATGCTAAAATCCGAGAGACCAAACATGTTGAAGTCCGCCTCTGCTTCTAACCATTCTTGCTTTGCTAAACTATGGGTTTCCCTAATCCAGCCAGAGTAGGTTTCATCTGAGCTTGAAAGTTGATACCCTTTAAAGCAATTTTTAATACTAAACTATGTAAAAGCTGAACATATTTTTGCAGTGCCTGAAACTATTAGAAACAATCAAGAATGCTGTTTATAGCCTGAAAGGAAGCTTCCATTACTTCTTGGACGGAATTGTTTAGATAACTAGTTTTTTACCCGTGCATACGCACAAGTGATACTGTATGGTCGGTGTATTGCCATGAAAACAAGATAATCATAAGTTGTGAATAATGTCCAAAATGTATGATTTGAAATTCAAAGTGGAAAGAGATAGGTATTATGTCATATAACATACGAATGAAAATTATATTTAGTCGAAGAAATTAAAGGAGATTGATAATCAGAATTACAATAATCCATAATAATGTATTTTGACATTAGAGGTAAAATATGCATCCTCGTTAACCCTCCCGTTTGCAACCTCGTTGGCCCATCGTTGGCACTCCCGTTGGCGCTCTCGTTACCTCTCCCGTTGGCACTCCCGTTGGCGCTCTCGTTGCCACTCCCGTTGGCACTCATGTTGGCAATCCCGTTGATTGATTTTAGTAGTGGTTATCTTAGTAGTTAAATTGATTGTAGTGGTTAAATTGATTGATTTTATTTTTTTTGAAAAAATTGATTGATTTTAGTAGTTTTACTATTTTAGTAGAGAGATTATAGTAAATAAAAAAAATTTAGATTATTCAATTATTGAGTATAATATCAATTTAATAATTTAGGTTTTCGGAAATTTTAGTGTTTGAAATTTTGTTAAAGGTATAGGTTTTTCTGACAATTAATTGTGGTTAAATTGATT
The DNA here is from genome assembly GCA_039519185.1 of Astragalus membranaceus. NCBI lineage: Eukaryota > Viridiplantae > Streptophyta > Magnoliopsida > Fabales > Fabaceae > Astragalus > Astragalus membranaceus. Next base: position 90,116,325 of record CM076854.1, on the reverse strand, counting down.
AATTTTAGTAGTTTGAGTAAATTATAAAAATGAATAATTTTTTTTTTAAAATAGTTGTGTTGGAAAAAGTTTTAAAAAAGTCGGTACTCCCGTTGACACTCCCGTTGGCGCTCTAGTTGCCACTCCCGTCGGCACTCCCATTGCCATTTTACTCATTTTTAGTAATTATAAAATAGTGATTTAAAAAAATCAGAGAAAAGTGATTTAAAAAAAAAGTTTAAAAAATATTTTTAAAAAAGTTGTGCACAGTGCACGTAGGCTGCTTTTGCAGCTTTTTTTTTTTTTTGCCTTTTAACAAAATTCTGACGCCGACAACTTTTGGTATTTTTTTGCCTTTATCTGACTTGCAGCTTTACAATTTGTCCTTTAGTGCGAAATGACTAAAATGTCCAAAATATTGCACACGTGGCGGCCTAGTAGAATGTCTAAAAATGTCATTTTGCTAGCGTATGTTTTTATTATAGAGAAAGTAGATGATTTCTCAATGTATTAATAAAAGTATTGTAAAAAGTTCTTGTTGAGGGTGTCCGGGGGCAACACCGAGCTAATGACCTGGACTCCAAACTGACACTGAGACCACATCTCCACCCAAAACCTTAAGACGTCAGGTATATGGGTCTGCTCTCTTTTCAATTCTTCATTTAGCTCATTCCTAGCAGATGTGGGATTAATCACTCACATTTGAATTCCCAACAATCTCCTTCTCAAATGTGAGTCACCCACCCTTCTAGCCTTTGATCCAAACCAGGATCCACCTCCCGCTCCCCCAACCGAATTGAACCTGGACTTTGATACCACTTGTTGGGGAGTCCCGGGGATCGCCGGGAGCGAAACCGAGCTAATGACCTGGACCACAAAGAGACCTTGACACTACATCTCCACCCAAAATCTTAAGGCGTCAGGTATATGCGTCCCCTCTCTTTTCTATCCTTCATTTAGCAGGCTAGCGATGTGGGCGACTCGCACTTGTGGGGGAGATTGTTCAGAATTCAAGTTTGAGTGGTTAGTCCCACACAGGGCCGGCCCTGGGCCTTGGCCGGGGGAGCGACCGCCTAGGGCCCACGTTTGTAGCAGGGCTAAGAAGATACTAAGAGCATGTTCTGGCAGGATATTGACATGTGTCTGAACTAATTTGATGTCATCAATGTAATTTTGAGCAGTAGTGGAGTGTTTTACCTGGATCAATTTTGCCAAAGGGTCTTCGTAGAGATCCCTAAATCGCCTTCTCACATCAGCAGAATATTGGGGCCAAAGAGGGTGCTGATCAAACCTTCCACGCATGTAATTGAGGTGCCATTGCAATGCTAACCCTTCAAGGTGGATGGAAGCTAGTCGAACACGTGATTCTGGAGGAGTTTCATCAAGCAGAAGAACTGGTCACACTTGTACTGCCAGTCCTTAACCTTCTTTCCATCGAATTTAGGGAAATCATCATTAGAAATTCGAGTGGAGTAATTGCGAGTGGAATTAGGTTTGACTTGGACAACAGGATTTGGTAACGGGCGTTGCTGTGGTGGTCGATGGTTGGCGTTGCTTTCCTGCGACGGACCTCTGCCTTGAGAGATGATGAGAGCTCGCAGTTCATTGATTCGATTTCCCAGTTCATCGAAATGTGAGTTGGTGTCAACGCGATTCTCTTCCACTCTGCGTTCGAGATCAACTAACGATTGGTTTCGCGTCGTCGTCATCAGGTACCAGGCGTTGCTTTGATACCACTTGTCACGGTTTGGATAGCAAGGGAGGGAGCTCCGGAACAATCTAATGCTCAAACTAGAAGCTCCGGCGCAATGAATGGAACTTGGAGTAAGAACAAGATACTGTATTCAGTAATAGCAGTAAGTACAACAGAGAATAAAGAGAGAGAAGTATTGAATGGGTAATAATTGGTGATGATTGCATTGAATTCAGTGATTAAGTACAATCTATCATTGGATACCCTGATGGTACAGCACTACAGCTGGTACACAGCTAGTACAACCTTCTAGAATAATAGAGGAAATTACAATATTAACTAGTGTAGTACAAATGTGAAATTTGTAGTACAACTTGAAGGTAAAATAGTACAACTAAGAAAACAGTAAATAGTTATTTCTTACTGTGTGACTCTGTCACATGTACAATCACAGTAAATAGTGTAATGAAGCAAAAAAGGTTGGATATCATGTCCTAGGTTTGAACACGACGCCTGCAGTTGTGTAAGTTTTAGGTGGCACTTGCACTCTCCATACGGAACACATCAACTATTAGAAATCATTTACAGAGTTTAAAGTTGCAACACATCGACTAAATTAGTTCTTTAACAAATAACAAAAACACAAAGCGGCAATAAGAATCATAAGTATAATATGGATTACAAAGAATTCCAAGTTTCCAACCATCTTAACTCTATCCCAAAACTCCTACTCCACACCTTATAAATAGAAAATCAAATGATCAAGAGGTATTAATTTAAAACTTCAAAAATTATAGTTTTCTCTGACTAAACTTATAGCGCGTATTGATTTTTTCAACAGCATTTTTTTTTCCACTACTTCCATAAACTCTTGACAAGATATTGATTGTTATCATCTCTTGCATAACCGCAAATCCATTGTTACTAACCAAGGCTGGCTTTTAAGTTTTGACTGTTGCACTTTCCCATGTGATTAATAATAGCAGTGGAGTATATATTTCCCTTTTCAAAGTCGTCTAGAAACTGCAACACGTTGAACTAGTAGTAACTTTTCTCTTTATTGCCATTACCACAATTTCAATAAGAGAGAAAGCAAAGCGTCCAGTTTAGATCGAGAGCTCACCTAACACTTTTTTATAAGTAAGTTTTGCAAAGGTACTATTGTAAGATTAGTGTCTAAGGAGTCAAATATTGAAGCTGTAAAAGTTGGCAGCCTAAGCTCACTGTATCAAAGTGTGGCTGATCTTGATGAACAGTATTTATCGACATCAACATGCAAAGAAATGCTACTCAAGCCCAGGAACTCCATGGCAGATTATTGCAGGAACCTGAAACTGAACATCGACGACACTGAACCCATTAAGTACTTCAGATGCGAGAAATGGAGTTGTAATAGAAGTGAAAGCCCGGGTGCACCTTTGAGCACTTTTAAGAATAAGGAATGCTCTTGTGGAGCAGCAATGAACACAGAAGTATTCCCTACATGTTTGAATTTTGAAAATGGCTTTGTTAAGGAAATTGCTTCTTTTATCATTTCTGATAATCTTCATGTGATGCCTAATGATTTCGGAACAATTGTAAGTTTACTTCAGAAGCTTGGAGTCAATAACAGTGACACTATTCAAGAACGAAATGTGGATATTAGCAAGAAAGAGGCATGTGTTTCCAACTTCTATATGTAATATGTAATGTGCTGTTGATTAATTTAATATTTTCTCTAATTGATTATTTTGACATGATTTGTTTAGGTAGTTGCTCTTCTTAAGTTGTCGTTGCTCTCCAAAACTCCTCTAAGCGACTTTATCTTCAACAAGAAACAATTCCTTGGCAATTCAAGGCTAGGAAATTTGAGCCCAGACAGATAGATATTTAATCTCACACGATCACAAAGATAGATAAACTAGCTAAGCCAAAGATTGCCCCACAATTCAACCTCAGCAACCAAATATTACCAATAGATGCAGCATCTTTACCTGTGTTTTATTGTCATACTTATTGTTTCGATCGAAATATGGTTTGTCTTAGAAATGAGGTGGTGTATTCCAACGAAACCTATAATGGTGTTGTTGACAAGTGTGTACGGTTTAGTTATGTTGATCCTAAATCTACTTCTTCAAAATCTTTAAGTTCTGGAGAATTTGTTAAAGGACCATCTACGTACATGGTGACAAAGGACTTGGTTGTGACTCCAATATCGTCTGCATCTCCTATGTCGTATCTGAATAAATCGAAAGTCCCTCTACTTGATTTAGAGGAAAAGGTCATTAAAATTGGTAGAAAGGAGGTACGCTTAGTCACTCATCACTTTATCCCAATGTATTTCTTTTGTCATATATATAAATTAATTACACTAATTGATTGATTTGAATACATGTTACAGGGTCTTGCCCTACTAAAAGCTTCATTGATCTCAGCTACTGCCTTGACAGATGCTCTCTCCCAATTTATAACAACGATTGAGGATTCTGCCAAAAATATAACCATGAAGGAGGAGAAAACACAAGTCGTGGGTTTTATATATTAGAGTCATAGTTGTTGCTGCTTGAGAGTATAAGATCTATCGACCCGATTTCATCATTTTGTTGATGCCAATAGGTCTGCTATCAATTCATTATGTAGCTGGCAATGTATATCTGGTGTTGCCTCTTCAAGTGTTGTCAAAGCAATCTTAGAGATTTGCAATATCCAATATCATAATACATCTGCACTTCAACTCTCTTCTAGGTAAAAGCGCATACGCTATATTCTCCACCCTCTATAAGTTGCTAGCATGGATGCCCAAACTGCACCAACAACAGCCAATGGCCACAAAAGGATAGCAAGACTTGCCAAAGCTACACACATTTTCTTCAAATAGTATCAATAATGTCATGAAAATGGTCTTGTTGTGAGGAAATTGTTACTTACTTTTATCATTTTTGGTGATCTACATGTCATGCCTAATGTTTGCGGAACAGTTGTATGTCTGCTTCAGAAGCTTGGAGTTCATAACACTGATTCTATTCACGAACAATGGCTTTGTTTTTTCGCCTTCTTTACCTAATGTGTTGTTGATCATTGTTTAAGCCAAATTGTAATATGTATCTTTACGCCTTCATCTATTATTGCCTTTACTTTCTGTCTTCCTTCATCTGGGCTTGAAAGTTGAAACTAAACAATTTGAAAGTTTAAACTATTTGAAATCTAAATATTTATTTGCAGGGCCTGAAACTAATAGAAACAATTTCAACATGGAGAACGTTGTTTAGAGCCTGAAATGAAGCTTCCATTAAAACTTTGACAGAATAGTATAGCTGACGATATCTCAATGCATTAAAATCTACTGCTAAACATGTTGATTTTAAAGAAGGAATATTATGTCCAGAAAAATTGCCTGTTATTGACTTTCCCACCAAATGTGCATTCAAGTTGAACCATATCAAACACACCATTCATAATCTGTGTTTTGGTCGATAGAATGACAAAACTTTACCTTAATACAAGTCTCAGGCTTATGCAGAACAATTACCATCTGCAGCAATTCATTCTTTTACGTTACAAAAATGTGAAAGCTAGAGGTCTAACTAAATAATCACTAGCAGCAAGTAAGAATTTCAACCTAACCAAAGAACCGAAAAATAGTTGTTCATACGGTGTCACTTTTAAGAATGAAAATAGCAAGGTTTGGTGTCACTTTTTATAACTTTTTAGGTAGCAAGTCATTCATATTTTGAACGTGTGGGGATAGTGGATATTTATTCGAATGCAGTGGCTTTTGCAATTATAACTAGAATGTAATTAATCTGTAACCACAAAAGATAATCATCTCTTGGATAACCGCAACGCAAATCCTTTGTTTTTTGGGCATACTAACCGGTAATCAAGGCTTTTACTAACCGCAAATACAGTCAGTATCTCTGTTTTCTGCTGCGATGTCTACTTCAATCGAACAAGTTGACAAAGTGAAACTGAGATTTTTGGTGGACAAGGAGAGGAAAAAAGTAGTCTATGCTGAGGCAGGGAAGGATTTTGTTGATGTTCTTTTTAGCTTCTTAACGTTGCCTTTAGGTACTATTGCAAGACTAGTGTCTAAGGAGTCTAATATGCAAGCAGTGACAGTTGGCAGCCTAAGCTCACTGTATCAAAGTGTGGCTGATTTTGATGATCAATATCTATGGACACATGCCTGCAAAGAAATGCTACTGAAGCCGAGGAATTCCATGGAACCTTATTGCAGGAACCTGAAACTGAACATCGACGACACTGAACCCATGAAGTACTTCACATGTTGGAGTTGGGAGTGTAATAGACAGCAAGGCGGGTGCTGTTTGAGCACTTTTAGGAACCAGAAATGCTGCCTATGTGGAAAAGTAATGCACACAGAAGTATCCCCTGAATGTTTGAAACCTGACAATGGCTTTGTTAAGGAAACAGCTACTTTTATTATTTCTGATGATCTTTTTGTCATGCCTAATGTTTTCGGTACAGTTTTAAGTCTATTTCAGAAGCTTGGAGTCGATAACAGCGAGACTTTCCAGGAACAAAATGTGGATATCACCAAGAAAGAGGCATGCTCACTATTCATGTGAAGAAGAATCTCTATTCTCAGTTCCCTATTTATGCTATATTGACTAACTTAATGTTTGATTTGTGTAGGTAATTGATCTTCTCAAGTTGTCACTGCTCTCCGAAACTCCTCTCACTGACTTTATCTTCAACAACAAACTACTCCTCAGTAATTTAAACCCAAGAGACGGATCTGAGGATAAGATTGAAAAGGCGGTATCCTCCGATGAGGGTAGGGAGATTTTATTGAAAGTAATGATAAGAAAATCAAATGGAGAGATTGTGTTTGCTGAAGCCGAGAGAGATTTTGCAGACTTTCTATTTAGTTTTGTTACTTTCCCCTTAGGAGGAGTGTTGCATATGCTTCAAGGATTCACTTCTTTAGGCTGCTTGTATAATTTATATCAGAGTATGAATGAGTTGAATCCAGACAAATTTTTAATTTCACGGGACCTCAAAGACAAACTAGCTAACCCACAGATTGCCTCACAATTCGACCTCAGCAACCAGATATTACCAATTGGCGCAATACCCTTACCTGTGTATTATTGTCATACTTACTATAGTAGTGGAATATGTGTCACTCTTACGAAAGATAAGGTGGTTCCCAAGGATTCTTCTATACGTGGTTTTCCTCCAATGTGTTTGCCGTTTAATTTTGTTGATCCTAAATCCTCTTCTTCAATGTCTTCAAGTTCTGGAGAATTCACTAAAGGACCATCTACGTACATGGTGACAGATGACTTGGCTGTGACTCCGATGTCGTCCACGTCTGTTTTATCATATCTGAATAGATCGGAAGTCCCTCTGCTTGACTTGGAGGAAAAGCTTATCACAATTGGTATGAATGAGGTAAGCCCAGGCAGTCACTGGTCACTTTATCGTAATGTATTTGCTTTGGCATACATAACAATTGTTTTGATTACTTGTTGTAGGGTCTTGCCATACTAAAAGCTTCATTGATCTCGGCTACTGCTTTGACAGCTGGTCTCTCCCAATTTATAACAACGAATAAGTATTCTGCCAAAAGAAGAAGAACCATAAAGAAAGATAAATGACCAACTATATTTATTCCTCTATGCGGTTGTGGGTTCTATATATTAGTCTTAGCTATAACTGGTTGAGACTTGAGAGTATTTGATCAAACATTTGGTTATATTTTTATGTTTCTTTTTGGATAGCGTGGTTACGTTTTATGTTAAACATTTTGAATAGGTCAACTGCGTGTTGTGACAGGGTAAATATAGGAATTTACTATTTTCTATGTGCTTAAAATGTACTAGTATTTAGTACTTCATTTCTCATTTTAGTACTAGTGTGTAGTACTCTTTCTAGAAGTTGTACTAGTTGTACTAGACTTACAATACTAAACAAATGTTTGTCGCACCCCGAAAAATCCTCGGAGGGGTTTTTCTTCGCGCAACTGCGATTTTAGAGTCGCGACCGATATTTTTTAAAGGTAATAGTCTTTGGAATCATGAGATTTGGGTTCGGGGGTCTAATTACGTATGGGGAAGGTATTAGCACCCCATAACGTCCCTTCAAAGAAGGGTTACCTTAATTAAATATGTGATTTGCAAAGTTGATTCGGAAAAATGCTTTGTTTTTACCTCTTTTGTTGATGAATGACTTAATGAAAAATCTTTAGTTTTCGCGCTTGATGGAGGGGATCCACTCCTACGTATCTTCCGGTGCGATGGAGAATTCAAAGCAACGTAGTTCTTGTTTTTTGAAAAATGTTTTATTTTGGAAAAGTGTTTGGTTTTTGAAAGGAAAAATGTTTTTGGTTTGTTGTGCTTGACGGAGAGTATCCGCTCCTACGTATCTCCCGGTGCGATGGAGAATTCAAAGCTACGTAGTTCTGGTTTTTTAGCAAAAGGTTTTTGTTTTTTATCTTGTTTAATTGTGAAAATTGAGCTTTCATGATGATCAATTGAGCAAAGGCTCCAAGTGACCACCGTTAACACTCCATTGTTAATAATCATGCAAGCAAATGTTTCGCAAGACTACTAACAAAATTTTTGGTTTAGTGAAAATCTTTAGGAAAATTAGGCATTCATGATGATCAATTGAGCAAGGGCTCCAAGTGATCGCCACTAGTACCTCATTGTTAATAATCATGCAAGCAAAGACTTCACGAGACTACTAACAAAGTTTGATTTTGAAGAGTTTTCGCAATTGGATTGATTCTTGTTCAGGGAAACATTTATCCATTATTTGGGAAAAAAAAGGTTTGTAAAAAAAAAAAGTTTACTTAGGGGAAAGAAACAAAATTTAAAAAAAGCGAAACAGGGGGGTGTAGTAGTAAAATAAGGGTGTAAGTAAAAGAGGGTTGTATTATAAAATCTGGGGTGTAAACAGTGAGCCCAGCTTATTTTTGTAAGCTGGGCTGCGCTTCTTTTTTTTTAAAACGGAAAAAGGAATGGGCCGTTTCAAAAAGCAAAATCGTGGGCTTTGGGGGGGCGTGCGGAGGAAAACGAGGGGTGCGAATAGAAATCTGAAAAAAAAACAAAAATTGTGAAAAGACCAAACTGCCCTTAGGTCCCTACTATAAATACCTTAACCTAAAATAGAAACCCTAAATTTCCTCTCTCCACTTCCACGACGCCTCACCCCCCCAAATGCCAAACCTAATTTTTCTCTCTCTCTCTCACCTTGCTGCGGCCGATCTCTCCCTCTCTCACACTAAATGCCAACAAATTTTCTCCTTCTCTCCTTGCTTCGCCGTTCGCCTCCCTCTCTCCCCCTACACCGTTTCTCATCTCCCTCTCCTTACAACCATGGTGAACCGAAACCCACCCCCTTAAACCCATTTTGGTTTTGTTTCTCTCTTTGCTTGTTACTGTCGCGGTGGTGCCAGGGGTTGTTTGGGTGGTGCGAAGAGAAGGCGAACCCGTGGTGATTGGGGGAAGGTTGTCGACGGTGGCGTGAAGGATCTTGGGTTTTTGGTGGTGGGTGACGCGAGGAGAGGAGAGAGGGGGACGCCTGAAACAGTGGAGGTGTTTGGGTGGTACGGTGGTGGTATGACGGAGAGGACCACCGTACGGTGGTCATTTGCTTCCGGTTCGGTTTTCGAGGTCAGTTGGGGGGAGAGGACGGCGATGGCGCGCTTGGGGAGAGTGAAGGCGACAGTTTGGCGGAGCCACGGCGGCGGCTTACGGCGTACGACCACCGTCTACGGTGGTCGGAGGTGAGTCCCACTATTTTTTTTTATTTTCTCTTCTTCTTCTAAAAAAATTTGTTTTATTAAACTTTGGACAACTCTAATACTTCCCTTTGGAGTTTTTATGTGTTTTTTGTATATGCCTACAACTATGCTAACACTGTAAAGAGAGGAAAAACAATATGTATATATTTCTATGTATATATGTTCAACATAAGAAAGAAAAACATATGCAACAAAATAGACCTTATATTTCTTTTATGTACAGACATGAATATGTATGTATAGGTATATATATACCATAAGAAAAAGTACGGTTTTGGTTTCACAACAACTTTAAAGTCTTAACATTCATGGTGCTAACATGTGCAAACTATGAGTAAAGAGATGGATTTTGGGAACCAACCTTTCTCCCTACAGCTTTACTCCCTTCCTTCTGGTCCTCAAAACTGCTTCTCAACCTCTCCCTTTTTTGAATCCTAAAAGTTTTTGTAATCAGTTTTTTGTGTGTATTGCTGTGCGCCCTTTTTTTTGTGTATTAGAATTCTGTGATGAACTCTAATTTTCCCTGATGTGTATATTGTTGTGCTTGCTGCCTGTATGTGGCTTTTTTTTTTCTTTAACACTGTTTCTGCTTACAACATTTATAGGTACAAACTGTGGTGTATGCGTGGTGTTGGAGCAGGGAAACAAAACTCATAGGAGACCAAGCTGTTGGCAGCAGGAGGTGGAGCAGGGTTGCTGCCACTGCAGCAATGTTTTTGCTGAAAATGGGAGGCAAGCAAAGGGACAAGAAGAAGGAAGTTTGGGCTTGTAGCTTCATGGAGAGAGCAAGGCAGCAAGTCGCATGCTGTCCTCTCTTTGATTTTGCTTTATTGTTATTTTTTTTTGGTACTCTTTTTTGCTTTTAATTAATTTTTGTACCAATTGTATTTAAAATTTTTGTCTTCATGTATATCAAAGTTGACTTAGGTGGTACCTTTTATTTTGTAAAAAAAAACTGTTTATAATAAAAAAAACATTAATTCAGAAATTGATTTTTATTAGATTTTCATAACAACGATTAAACTAATAGCAATGACTTTAATATCGGTAAAAATAACGAGTATCAAAAATAAATACTCGTACGCCATGAGAAACAAACACGCTCACGCAACGAGAGCAACGACGCGCGTATAATTAAAAAAATGAAACGTGACATAGCCAGAACGCCAATGCGTGCACAATTAAAAGCGACTCGCATACGCTAGGTGCGAATTGAGACCATCAGCGCTAATTCGACGGACAAAATTGGGGTATGACAGCTGCCCCTCTTTATTTGGATTTTACCAAGAAATATGAATTGGCCGAGACATATTTTGAAGATAAAATATGAATAAAGAATTCAGAAATTATACCAATTTTGTCTACTTTGAGAAGCCCTAATTTTCTTTTTCTGTTTCTTCTTTTTTCTTTTTTTTGAATCAACACTTGGGCCGTTGATGAGAAAACGATAAACGAAATGGTTAACAACATGCACGCTAACTGCGAAAAGCAAGGAAAGCGCTAAATGAAGAAAACGATAAGGAAAGCGGTAAAATGCCAGGCTGCCTAAAACCTGTAAACGAACCCTTACGAATCCGAGTTTGCACGTGGCTTTGAGGAGCACGCATCCTGAAAATCTCTGGTCTTTCGAGCGACCGGGGGGATCGTTATCAGCTCCGGAACTGATATACTGATCAATGCACGGCGTCCACTGTATCTTAGGCTGATACAACTATTCCGTTGAACCTCACATGGGGCTGCGGTCCATCACGTTGCTCGTACACGATGTGAGACCATGAACAGAAGGGAGCACTGAACTCTGATAAGAGCGACTTGAACTCCAGACTGCAATGCACGCTTGAGCGCCGAACTGAAAAGCATTTGAACCCTGAACTAAGAGGGCATTTTCTGGGAACTGAGTGCGAGGATTAGCATCGAAGTACTTATCCGTCCTTGTACCTGCAAGTGAGATGAACAAATGCATGCAATGCAAATGCCATGATTGCTTTTTGATGGGATTAATGTGATGTGATGCAGGAGTTTCTTTTTGTTTGCATGATTTTTTTTTGTCTATGTTTGATGGATGCAATGCATGAATTTTATTTGTTTTATTGCTCTTTTTGCTCTTTTTCTAGTTCCCCTTTTTTCGCTGTTTCGACCAAATCGTAGGACTCGTGTTATGAGGCACACTGGTCATCCATAATGGTGTGAGGGTCCGGCTTCAGCCTTTTGAGAATTGCTTTGATGCAATCAGTGCTTTTGTTTGACTCTTGTGAATTTACCTGATCGAGAGATCATTTCTTTTCTCATGATTTTCAAAAGTTTCGCAATGATTTTAATGCTCTGATTTATGCACATTTTCATAATTCATTTATCACCTACCATAAAACATCATTTTAAAGCACAAATGAAAAGGAAACAATGGTAAAACAGTAAGCAGATGGAGTGGAAAATTTTGGACTTTTTATTCATATGGAAATCGAACGCGCCGAAGGTCGCGCCGACGGAAAAGAGTACATTGAGAATTTTTTGAAAGAAAAAAAAAACAAGAAAAATGGACGCAACAGATCTTATGAGCTCTCTTTGTCTTTGGAGTGTTGATGCCAATCACCCATACTTATATCCTTGATCACCCTTTTATCCAAGCTTTTGGAGGCGCTGCTTGCCTCTTTTACTTTTTTAAGTCCAACCTTTCCAACCTTTCTGACCCTAATTTTTGCCTGGACCGCTCTTTGCGAGTTTTCAGTCCACCGGGTCGCTCTTTTTTGCCTAGGCTGCCCTTTCAGGTTTTCAACCTAGCGAGCTAATTCTTGCTTGGCTCATATTTCTCTTTTTTGTTCTTTTATTTTTCTCAGGCGTAATATTTCTTGACTGAATCTGAATTGACTGGGTTTCTAAGTTCTTCACCATCCATGTTGGTGAGTATCAATGCTCCTCCAGAAAAGGATTTCTTTACCACATATGGTCCCTCATAGCTAGGAGTCCATTTCCCACGGGGGTCACTCTGAATAGGCAGGATCTTCTTGAGCACAAGGTCTCCTTCGCTGAATTCTCGGGGACAAACCTTCTTGTCGAAAGCTGTCTTCATCCTTTGTTGATACAACTGGCCATGACACAGGGCAGCAATTCTTTTCTCCTCAATGAGATTCAGCTGATCCAGATGAGCCTGGACCCATTCTGCTTCTTCCAACTTGGTTTCCGTCAGCACCCGCAAGGAGGGTATCTCAACTTCAATAGGGAGGACTGCTTCCGACCCATACACCAAAGAGAAAGGGGTTGCCCCAGATGAAGTACGCACTGAGGTACGATACCCATGCAAAGCGAAAGGAAGCATCTCATGCCAATATTTGTAGGTTACTACCATCTTTTTCACGATCCTCTTGATATTCTTATTGGCTGCTTCGACTGCCCCATTCATCTTGGGACGGTATGAGGAAGAATTATGATGTTGGATTTTGAAGTCCTCGCATAACTCTTTCATCATCTTACTGTTCAGGTTGCTGCCATTGTCTGTGATAATCTTGTCTGGAAGCCCATAGCGACAAACCAGATCTCTCTTCACGAACTTAGCAACCACAGAGCCAGTAATGCTAGAGTATGAAGCAGCTTCAACCCACTTGGTGAAGTAATCAATAGCGACCAGGATGAAGCCATGCCCACTTGATGCCTTAGGCTCGATAGGACCTATGACGTCCATGCCCCACATTGAGAACGGCCAGGATGCAGTCAGGACATTTAGGGAAGCAGGTGGCACATGAATGTGATCAGCGTAGATTTGGCACTTGTGACATCTTTTCACGAAGTTATAGCAATCTGATTCCATTCGCAACCAATAATAGCCAGCTCTTAAGATTTTTCTTGCCTCTTCTTCTGTCACACACCTCAAGAGGACCATATCATAATTCCTCTTGTATAGAATTTCACCGTTCAAAAAGAAATTCCTTGACAATCTTCTGAGGGTTCTCTTGTCGTTCTCTGACGCTCCAGGAGGGTACTCTCTGTTCAAGATGTACTGCTTGATGTCATGATACCAGGGCTTGTTATCAGACTCTTCCTCAATTTCCGCGCAGTAATGATGTGCTGGCAAATCTCGATACTGAATCTTGATGTGAGTCAGACTTTTGTCGCAGTTGATATTGAACATTGAAGACAAAGTGGCTAGCGCATCGGCCAACTGGTTCTCATTGCGAGGAAGATACTGAAATGTGATTTCTTCAAAAGGCTCAACCAACTCTAGAATGTAATCTCAGTAAGGGATCAACTTGGAGTCCCTGGTCTCCCAATCACCATTCATTTGGTGAATGACTAGAGCTGAATCTCCATACACATCAAGTCTCTTAACTTTCCAATCAATGGCTGCCTGGATACCAAGAATACATGCCTCATATTCTGCAATGTTATTGGTGACGTAGAAGCCTAGTCTGGCAGTGAATGGAATGAAGCGATTATCAGGGGAAATCAGCACTGCCCCGGCTCCGTGCCCATATATGTTGGAGGCACCATCAAACACCACTCTCCATCTTTCATCTTCTGGGGATTTCCCTTCTTCAAACAAGGCCATGATATCTTCATCTGGAAAGTCATACTGCATAGGCTGATAATCTTCAACGGGCTGGTGTGCCAGGTACTCGGCCAGCGCACTACCTTTAATTGCTTTCTGAGTGACATATAGGAGATCATATTCTGATAACTGCATTTGCCAACGGGCAAGTCTCCCTGTAAGTGCGGGCTTCTCGAAGATGTACTTGATAGGATCCATTTTAGATACCAACCAAGTAGTGTGGCTTAGCATGTACTGCCTCAAACGATGAGCAGCCCAAGCTAAAGCACAACAAGTCTTTTCTAGCAGCGAGTACCTTGTTTCACAGTCAGTGAATTTCTTGCTCAAATAATAAATGGCATGCTCTTTCTTCCCAGATTCATCATGTTGCCCTAGCACACAACCCATTGAGCTGTCTAGCACGGTTAGGTACAGGATCAGAGGTCTGCCGGGTACAAGAGGCATCAAGATAGGTGGATTCTGAAGATATTTCTTGATCTTTTCGAATGCTTCTTGACAATTATCATTCCATTTGGTTTCTTGATTCTTGTACAATAGTTTGAAGATTGGTTCACAAGTGGCAGTCAATTGGAATATGAACCTAGAAATGTAGTTCAGTCTTCCAAGGAAACCCCGAATCTCTCTTTCTGTTTTAGGAGCTGGCATCTCAAGAATCGCACGCACCTTGTCTGGATCGATTTCTATCCCCTTTTGGCTGACGATGAATCCCAACAACTTTCCTGATCACACGCCGAAGGTACACTTGGCAGGATTTAATCTGAGCTTAAATTTTCTCAACCGCTCGAAGAGCTTTTGCAAATTGACAATGTGTTCCTTCTCAGTTTTAGACTTTGCTATCATATCGTCCACGTAGACCTCTATTTCTTTGTGCATCATGTCGTGAAATAATGTGACCATAGCCCTTTGATAGGTAGCACCGGCGTTCTTCAACCCGAATGGCATGACTTTGTAACAGAATGTTCCCCAGAGTGTTATGAAAGTTGTCTTCTCCATATCCTCAGGAGCCATCCTGATCTGGTTATACCCTGAATACCCATCCGTGAAGGAGAACAATGAATTCTGCGCCGTACTATCCACTAAGACATCAATATGGGGCAGGGGAAAATCATCTTTGGGACTAGCACGATTCAGATCTCTGTAATCAACGCACATTCTAACTTTCCCGTCTTTTTTCGGGACCGGCACGATGTTAGAAACCCATTGCGGATACTTGGCTACCGCTAGGAATCCGGCGTCGAACTGCTTTTTCACCTCATCTCTGATTTTTAAGGACATTTCTGGCTTCATTCTTCTCAGTTTCTGCTTTACCGGAGGACATTCTGGCTTGACCGGCAACTTATGCACCACTATGTCGGTATCTAACCCTGGCATATCCCGATAGGTCCATGCGAAGACATCAACATAGTCATGCAGGTGTTCGATTAGCTTCTTGCGCTCACTTTCCTTTATTGAAGTACCCACCTTTACTTCCTTCTTACTATCCTTCGTGCCTAGGTTAATTATCTCAACCGATTCCCCGTGCGCCTGAATAACCTTTTCCTCTTGTTCAACCATTCTCATCAATTCTGGAGGAGTTTCCCAGTCATTCTCAACATCCTCCTCAGCTTGATTAACGGGGTGATCAAAATTAACATATGAACCGTTGGCATCATTATTTTCAAAGACATTCATTTTAGATCTGCATTTGCGGGAATAGAAAGAAATGAACAAGCAAAATAGAAACACAAGCTGGAGACACATGATAACGAAAAGCAATTTTATTCATTTGAGAATCCGAAACAACATTTTATTGATAGATGATATTCGAAGGAAAAACATGCATGCCCTTATGAAATATTCTAAGGCCTTGGGCAGAGCCAAAGAATTTGCATTACAAAATCATTACTTTGGAATGAAAATAACAGGGAAATCAATGATCTTCCAATTATCAAGCTCTTCATCTGCAGCGCTGCGACGCACCAAGTCCACACCTTTGTCTTCCGTGACTGATTCTTCCTCAATGACGGCCACCTGATTGGGGTCCAGCATACCCGCGCTCTTGAAGCTCTGGGAGAGATCATAGATAGAAACCTTCTTCAAGCTTGGTTCCCGCCCCCGAAGCATAGCTAGCCTCCTTTCTCGCTTTTCCTCAGCCATTCTCTTCTTATCAGCTTGAGTGGGCCAATATCCTAACCCACGCTTATCCTTGTACTCTTGCAGCTGAACCGGCGCTAGAATTCCCTGCTTGGACTTTCCCAACCCTTTTCCAATCTGATAACCGTTTTTCAACATGACCTTGGCTACCATGATAGCAGCGTTTGATATCTTTGGTGCAGGCAATGGGGTGTCTTCGCCCACGAAAGCAGCATTTGCAATTTCCAGCGACTGAAAGGCAGATTCAAGTGACTCCTCTGCAGCCTCAATGTATTGAGAAGGATGGGGCTTGCTAACTGTGAACTCTTCTTCTCCAAAAACGACTATCAGCTTGTCGTCGACTACAAACTTAAGCCTTTGGTGGAGGGATGAAGGAACAGCGCCGGCAGCATGAATCCAGGGTCTCCCCAGGAGACAGCTGTAGGATGATGCAATGTCCATGATCTGAAAATTCACGTAAAATACTTCTGGCCCTATCTGCATCTGGAACTCCATTTCTCCCAAAACCTCCTTCTTGGATCCGTCAAATGCCCTAACTAGTGTTGAGCTAGGCTTCATATACGAACAGTCTACGTCTAGTCTGCTCATAGTAGATTTCGGCATGACATTCAAAGAGGATCCATTGTCGATGAGGACCCGAGAGAGTGTATATTCACCACATCTAACTGAAATGTGAAGTGCCTGATTATGCCCCTTCCCCTCAGGGGTGAGCTCATCATCAGTAAAGGTAATATAATTGGAGGCAACAATATTCCCTACGATGCCATCGAGCTGGTCAACAGTGATGTTCTGGGCTACGTGGGCTTCATTCAATATTTTCATTAGAGCTGCACGGTGGGCCTCAGAATTGAGCAGTAGGGACATGATAGATATCTTTGCAGGAGTGTGGTGCAGCTGGTCCACCACTTTGTAATCACTCTGCCGCATGATCTTCAAAAATTCTGTAGCTTCTTGCTCTGACACCTTCCTACTTTCCTTGGGCTCTTGTGTTATACCTTTACCTTTGCGAATCCTTTCCTCATCTTCCTTTGAGGGACCTTCTTTCAGGACCTCGGGGACATAAACACGTCCGCTTCTAGTGACTCCACTGCTTCCCGCAATGTTTGTGACATCGGGAACAACTTGAGGCTTCTGAATTGGAACTGACACCCCATAGTTCCATGGAACAGCACTGTTCTTTTGACAAGGAGCCGAGACAGGAATCACGATGGTCTTAGGTCTCTCCACGATCGGCTTTCGGCTATACGGGACCTCAATAGGTATCTGAACATTTCCATTCTTATCTGATTCGAAAGTCAGCACATCCTCCTCTTTCTCTTGCACACCCATTTGGATTATATGACGATCCAATAGGTCCTGCAAAACTGTTTTGAAGGCCTCACATGCCCCTGCACAATTAACATCAACACAGACTTCTTTCTGGGTACAACCTCTCTTGATGACCCCGAATTTGCACAGCTCTGCATGAATAACCTCTAAGGGTGTCTGGATAGACTCCACAATTCTGATTAAGGATTGGCCCCCATATCATAGATGGCATTGGTTGCAGGTTTCTCATGACCAGGCAGCGGATTAGTTGTGATGCTTGGGCTTTCTTGTTTGAAGGTTATCCCTTTGGTGTCAATTAGATCTTGCACTACAATTTTAAAGGCCTTGCAGTCCTCAACAACGTGTCCAACTGCCCCTTCATGAAATGCACAGGTAACATTGGGATTGTAGCCTCGGAAGTAGGGTGATTGGACTGGTTTCATGGGTCTGGTATTGATGAGCTTGTTTGTGGCGAGATAGCCGAAAAGGTCAGTATAGGACATCAGGATGGGATCAAAGGTGGTCTGTTTTTTGTCTTGGTAGTTTTTGTGGTAGTTACTTTGTGGTGGACGGGTTGGTTGTGTTTGAGTGGGGACAGGGATATTTTGTGGTTGATAAGGTGGGCTTATGGTGATGGCGTTGGTTTCTCCTTCTTTCTTCTTCAAAAACCCGGAGAATGGCTTCTTGTGAGTGGTTGTACCTGCAGAACCATGGGCAATCTTGCCGCTTCTCAGTCCATTTTCTAGTCTTTCACCGATGATTACCATGTCTGAGAAGTTGGAAGACACGCTGCCGATCAATCGATCATAGTATAACGGTGGCAGGGTTTCCATGAACATGAAGACCAGTTCTTTCTCCAACAAAGGGGGTGTCACTTGTGCAGCCAAAGCCCTCCACCGCTGGGCATACTCCTTAAATGATTCATTACCTCTTTTTTCCATGCTCTGTAACTGTGTTCTGTCAGGCGCCATATCCGTATTGTACTGGTACTGTCTGAGGAAGGCATCAGCCAAGTCCTTCCAACAATGGATATGGGACGGTTCTAGCTGCATGTACCAGTTGAGAGATGCCCCAGCAAGGCTTTCTTGGAAATAATGGATCAACAATTTGTCATCGTGAGAATATGCAGCCATTTTTCTACAGTACATGGTCAGATGGCTTTTAGGGCAAGTCATGCCTCGGTATTTGTCAAAGTCAGGCACTTTGAATTTAGGAGGTAAAACCACATCAGGGATGAGACACAGATCGCGAGCTTCTCTAGCTCTAGAGCTCGCCCCTTCAATCATTCTTAAGCGCTCTTCTAACATATGATACCTGTCTCTAGCTTGAGGAGCTTCAGCAGGATAGTTCTGAGGAAAACCATTCACACCGTAGTGAGGATTACTCATCGACACTACGGCTGGGTTCACGTGTGGGTCACGTGAGTGAGTGGTATTCCCAGGAATTGGTCCCTGAATTGGGGGATGGACCGTTACTGGTGAATGAAAGTCAAACGGAGTTCCCGGCGGAATAGGAATCTGAATTTGGCCCTGAGGCGCTCCCGCTCCTCCACTGTTTGTGGCTGAGATGGGTCGGACTTGTTCTGCAACCCTAAGGGGATTACTTCCTGCATTAGCCTCGGCTCCTGGAGGTGCGTATCCGGATGGGAGTCCCCAAGGCATCCCATGCATAACTGGTTGGCCCTGGTTGTTGGTCCCTGAAGTATGAGCAAATGTGTTAGTCTCGAGACTCGGAGGAGGGAGAGTGACAGCAATTTCGGTAGTGACGGCGGGATTTCCAGCGGCAGCCGTTCCTCAAAGCTTGTAGTATCCCCATCATTTCAGTCATCTGTGTTTCCATTGCCCCCATTTTCGTTCTCAATTCCTGATTCTCCTGAGCCAATTGCTCTGAATTGGGAACCTCAGCAGTTGGGCTACCATGGTCTGATTCACCACTCCCTAAGTCTTCAATAACAGGACGGTCCAAGTCATTCAGGTTAGTTTCCATGAGCCTTGCTTGCAGACGAGTCAGGTATCGATGTTGGCGAACCAGCTTGCCTTTTTTCTATAGATGGAACACAATTCATGAGCGCGGGAATCACATAAATGAATGCAAATGCAATGCGATATGTATGATTTTATGTTTGTTTGGGTGCCGGGAATCGCGGTGCAACTCGTTTTGTCATAGGCGTATAAGTTTAAGGTTCTAACACCTTTTTTTTTTTTAATTTTTGGTTGCAACGTGGTTGGAAGCAATAGGCAAAACAAACACACTCTATTCAAAAGGAAGGAGTACTACAACTTCAAACTCGAAAGAAAAGCAAAGTACAATATTCTGAAAACAACACTTTCAACAGAAAAGTACAATATCCCAAAGGAAATTACAACTTTTTAGAGAAAATTAATAATTTCCTAAGGATTATTACAATGCTCTAAAGTGAACTTCAAAGGCATATAGCTTTCAATTCCTCCTTTCTTTTTCTCTTTTTGCTTTTGGCTGCCCCCTTGGCCTTCTCCATGAGTTCTTCCGTCAGAATCTTGCAGTACTCGACAAACTCACACACCCTGGTCGGAGTGTTGAAAGGGTTGATTTCCGCTTCCGCTCTTCTTAGCTTCTTGGGAACATCCCTCACAGCTTGGTTTGCTAGTCCCGCTAGCTTTGAAAATTTGCTCCTCCAAAGCCGAATCTCATCCCTTAGCTCCTTGACGATCTCTTGGTCTTCTATTCTGCCAATTAATGCCATGAAACGTTTCTCCCAATACTGGCTTTCCGCTTGCACTTGCCCATAAGATTCCCTTAGGTATCGGAGATTTCTCTTCAATTCTTCCGACCTTCCTTGTTCAAACTCTAAAGCTTGTTGATACTCTTCAAGATCCCTATGATAGTCTCTCTATCTTGCCTGATGCTTTTCACTTGGTTCTCCAATTCAAACTTCATCACTTGGAATTCCTCTTTTGACTTAGCTAGCGTATCCCTAACCATTTTCTCATTCCTCCATGACTTGGCATATAGTTTCTTCCATTCATTTGCTTCTGCCACAGCCCTATCCATCTTTGAGGCGTACCTCTTTACTTCCTCTTTAACACCTTTCAAACGTTTTTGAATTTCCCTCTTGCTCTCTTCTTCTATTTCAAGTTTCCTGTTGGTTGCTTCAATAGCTGCGGCTTGGAGAGCATTTTCATTTTCTAGCTTCCGCTTGTCTTGCATCACCTTTCCTAATCTGTTTTGCAAATCCCTTTTCTCTTCTTCCGCTTTAGATAAGGCCAACTTAGCCTCTTCTAGTTCTTCAATGAGGGGAACGTGGGGTTCCGGTATTTTCTCTTCAAGTGATGGCACCTTTTGGTTGGATGGTCGAGTCTCCTTAATCCTTTTTTCGACCCATTGAGTGAAAGAGATAGCAGTGGTCCTTTTAGATAACTCGCCTTTGCCTTTCCGCACCACGGTTTCCCAAGCTTGCAAGACTCGCCGAAGTAAGTCTTCGTCTTTAGGGATCCCCGCATGGAGGTAAAAACGAGACAGCATAGCTTCGGAGGGTGAATCCCGCATAGGGTACCCGAGTTGTCTCAAGGTCAAAGATGGGTTATAATTGATGCATCCTTGTGTCCCCATGAGAGGAACGTTCTGGAAACTGCCACATCTGAATATTACTGAGGGTTTATCTTCCCAACACTTGTGTGAGAACCATCGAATTTGAAGAGCATCGAGGTTCTTAAAAGTATCCTTCCACTCATGAGGGCTCATAGTCTTCGGATTACATCCCAAGGCATAGGAAAGCAAATCCCCAACATCGCTTTTGTTAACGCACACATGACCGATCAACCAAGCATATAGCACAGGGAAGGAACAGCACATCTTATCCTTTCGGAACTCATGATGGCGGGTGAAAGCACGATAGGTCTCTGCGAGAATAGCGGGAACCGGATTGATGGGACTTTTTGCACTCCTGAAAGCTAGGAACACACCAATAGCGGTTTCATCTATATGTTTCTCAATCTGAGGGAAAAGAACAATGCCGAAGATGGTCAAGGCTAGTACTTGCTTGAAAGAAACCCAATCACCTGATACTACATAACTAGTTATCAAACTCTCAAAGTACTCCTGAGGAAACCCAAATACCTTGTTACGCTCAACTTTGTGGGACCGCACCTCTCCTACACTGATTTGTAATAGGGAAGCGAACTTTTCATCTGAATAATACCGCCCTTGATACTGGTAAGGTCTAACCTCTGAGCGATCAAAACCCAGAATCTTCTCATACTCCTCTAAGGTAGGCGCCATTTGGAAGTTCTTGAAAAGAAAACACCTAATCTCTGAATCATAGAACCAACATAGGGCGGCAATGGAACTCTCTTGTACTTCTAACTGTAACAACTTGCGGATGTTCCCATAAGTCTTGTCGAAGGACCGGAGCTCAATAGGTCCTAATAGGGAAGCATACTCCTTCAAACTAGTTACATCAATCTTCTTTACAATGGGGAACCTCGAATTGAATGCGGTTTTGCCTTTTGATTCCATATTGCTTTCTTACACCCCTGTGACAAGGTTCGGTGTTATGTTGCGATTTCCGGCAAACAAACTTTAATGCATGAAGAATGCAAATGATGAAAGTTTTTTTTTTTCAAAATTTTGTCAGGTGCAAATGCAATGGTGCAAGATGATGTGGATGCGAAATGATGTGTTATTCACATGGAAAATGGGGTAAGAAAATGAGGTTATTGGTGGTATTTTGAACATTTTCAAAGATACACGCTACATGCCACCTCATGTAGGTGTTTATGGGGGAAAAGAAAATTACTTTCAACAATTTTGAAATAGAGTTTGAGAAAAAGGGATGCCTAAGCTAATGCAACAAACAAAGGCGTGCACCCGTGTCCTACAAAGGGTGGGAATCCTAAGGTCTAAAGTCGACGAAAAGGGTAATTCTCCCATGTAGGTTCTAATCACTTCCTCACAATGGCAACCAATAGCTTAAAGTCTCTCTCATGATGACACCCACAATCGTAGAAAGCTACCGAGTGTGAGGCATCATGACAAAGTGCACTCTTGGGCGAAACTTTCATGAGAGCCATACAGACAAAGGTCTACGAATGGCAGTCACTAATCGTTCCCACTCTCCTAGGTTTTTGTTCAGACCTTGGGTTTTAGGCCCCACTCAATGCTCACAAGTATAGGGTGTGAAGTGTGTGTTGAGGGCACAACACCTAGAAATAACTACCCTTTCCCACCTGCAAGAAAAACCATGAACAGTCCAGACAAAAAGGTCGTCTACCCTAGGGTTCAACATGCATACATCATTTCAATATACAAACCATTCTAGGAAGTCAACAATAATTACACGTATCGCTTACCTCAAAGAAAAGGAGCCGAGAAGAGGGAATGTTCTAAAATCTAGCAAACAAGTGGCATGGAAAATAGAACAAAAGTAGGAAGAAAGGAGGTAAAACAAAGCATGTTAAGTCTGCAAAGCAAATCGCACATTCAATTAATCGGCTTGACCCACTTAAGAAAAGATTCCCCAGCGGAGTCGCCAGCTGTCGCACCCCGAAAAATCCTCGGAGGGATTTTTCTTCGCGTAACGGGATTTTAGAGTCGCCACCGATATTTTTTAAAGGTAAAACATCGGGAAAACCTTTTTTGGAAGGCAATGGTCTTTGGAATCATGAGATTTGGGTTCGGGGGTCTAATTACGTATGGGGAAGGTATTAGCACCCCATAACGTCCCTTCAAAGAAGGGTTACCTTAATTAAATATGTGATTTGCAAAGTTGATTCGGAAAAATGCTTTGTTTTTACCCCTTTTTGTTGATGAATGACTTAATGAAAAATCTTTAGTTTTCGCGCTTGATGGAGGGGATCCACTCCTACGTATCTCCCGGTGCGATGGAGAATTCAAAGCAACGTAGTTCTTGTTTTTTGAAAAATGTTTTATTTTGGAAAAGTGTTTGGTTTTTGAAAGGAAAAATGTTTTTGGTTTGTTGTGCTTGACGGAGAGTATCCGCTCCTACGTATCTCCCGGTGCGATGGAGAATTCAAAGCTACGTAGTTCTGGTTTTTTAGAAAAAGGTTTTTGTTTTTTATCTTGTTTAATTGTGAAAATTGAGCTTTCATGATGATCAATTGAGCAAAGGCTCCAAGTGACCACCGTTAACACTCCATTGTTAATAATCATGCAAGCAAAGGTTTCGCAAGACTACTAACAAAGTTTTTGGTTTAGTGAAAATCTTTAGGAAAATTAGGCATTCATGATGATCAATTGAGCAAGGGCTCCAAGTGATCGCCACTAGTACCTCATTGTTAACAATCATGCAAGCAAAGGCTTCACGAGACTACTAACAAAGTTTGATTTTGAAGAGTTTTCGCAATTGGATTGATTCTTGTTCAGGGAAACATTTATCCATTATTTGGGGAAAAAAAGGTTTGTAAAAAAAAAAAAAAAGTTTACTTAGGGGAAAGAAACAAAATTTAAAAAAAGCGAAACAGGGGGGGTGTAGTAGTAAAATAAGGGTGTAAGTAAAAGAGGGTTGTATTATAAAATCTGGGGTGTAAACAGTGAGCCCAGCTTGTTTTTGTAAGCTGGGCTGCGCTTTTTTTTTTAAAACGGAAAAAGGAATGGGCCGTTTCAAAAAGCAAAACCGTGGGCTTCGGGGGGCGTGCGGAGGAAAACGAGGGGTACGAATAGAAATCTGAAAAAAACAAAAATTGTGAAAAGACCAAACTGCCCTTAGGTCCCTACTATAAATACCTAAACCTAAAATAGAAACCCTAAATTTCCTCTCTCCACTTCCACGGCGCCTCACCCCCCCAAATGCCAAACCTAATTTTTCTCTCTCTCTCTCTCTCACCTTGCTGCGGCCGATCTCTCCCTCTCTCACACTAAATGCCAACAAATTTTCTCCTTCTCTACTTGCTCCGCCGTTCGCCTCCCTCTCTCCCCCTACACCGTTTCTCATCTCCCTCTCCTTACAACCATGGTGAACCGAAACCCACCCCCTTAAACCCATTTTGGTTTTGTTTCTCTCTTTGCTTGTTACTGTCGCGGTGGTGCCAGGGGTTGTTTGGGTGGTGCGAAGAGAAGGCGAACCCGTGGTGGATGGGGGAAGGTTGTCGACGGTGGCGTGAAGGATCTTGGGTTTTTGGTGGTGGGTGACGCGAGGAGAGGAGAGAGGGGGACGCCTGAAACAGTGGAGGTGTTTGGGTGGTACGGCGGTGGTATGACGGAGAGGACCACCGTACGGTGGTCATTTGCTTCCGGTTCGGTTTTCGAGGTCAGTTGGGGGGAGAGGACGGCGATGGCGCGCTTGGGGAGAGTGAAGGCGACAGTTTGGCGGAGCCACGACGGCGGCTTACGGCGTACGACCACCGTCTACGGTGGTCGGAGGTGAGTCCCACTGTTTTATTTTTATTTTCTCTTCTTCTTCTAAAAAAATTTGTTTTATTAAACTTTGGACAACTCTAATACTTCCCTTTGGAGTTTTTATGGTTTTTTTGTATATGCCTACAACTATGATAACACTGTAAAGAGAGGAAAAACAATATGTATATATTTCTATGTATATATGTTCAACGTAAGAAAGAAAAACATATGCAACAAAATAGACCTTATATTTCTTTTATGTACAGACATGAATATGTATGTATAGGTATATATATACCATAAGAAAAAGTACGGTTTTGGTTTCACAACAACTTTAAAGTCTTAACATTCATGGTGCTAACATGTGCAAACTATGAGTAAAGAGATGGATTTTGGGAACCAACCTTTCTCCCTACAGCTTTACTCCCTTCCTTCTGGTCCTCAAAACTGCTTCTCAACCTCTCCCTTTTTTGAATCCTAAAAGTTTTTGTAATCAGTTTTATGTGTGTATTGCTGTGCGCCCTTTTTTTGTGTATTAGAATTCTGTGATGAACTCTAATTTTCCCCGATGTGTATATTGTTGTGCTTGCTGCCTGTATGTGGCTTTTTTTTTTCTTTAACACTGTTTCTGCTTACAACATTTATAGGTACAAACTGTGGTGCATGCGTGGTGTTGGAGCAGGGAAATAAAACTCATAGGAGACCAAGCTGTTGGCAGCAGGAGGTGGAGCAGGGTTGCTGCCACTGCAGCAATGTTTTTGCTGAAAATGGGAGGCAAGCAAAGGGACAAGAAGAAGGAAGTTTGGGCTTGTAGCTTCATGGAGAGAGCAAGGCAGCAAGTCGCATGCTGTCCTCTCTTTGATTTTGCTTTATTGTTATTTTTTTTTTGTACTCTTTTTTGCTTTTAATTAATTTTTGTACCAATTGTATTTAAAATTTTTGTCTTCATGTATATCAAAGTTGACTTAGGTGGTACCTTTTATTTTGTAAAAAAAAAACTGTTTATAATAAAAAAAACATTAATTCAGAAATTGATTTTTATTAGATTTTCATAACAACGATTAAACTAATAGCAATGACTTTAATATCGGTAAAAATAACGAGTATCAAAAATAAATACTCGTACGCCACGAGAAACAAACACGCTCACGCAACGAGAGCAACGACGCGCGTATAATTAAAAAAATGAAACGTGACATAGCCAGAACGCCAATGCGTGCACAATTAAAAGCGACTCGCATACGCTAGGTGCGAATTGAGACCATCAGCGCTAATTCGACGGACAAAATTGGGGTTTGACAATGTTTAGTATTTTTTACTAAATGGGTATATAAGTAATTTGCTTATTAATTAAAAAAAAGATTAATCAATATCAGGAGATAATGTAACCGAAAAATATGGGATTCCTTCCAAAAATCGTGCATTTCATCATGGAATTCAATTTTTTCGAATTAAAAAACTACCAAAAAACATTGATTTTCATCCAAACCTGACAACCCTGAAGCGCAACAAAAAAATCAAAAACCACCACATAAGTACGGAACATTGGTTAGTTTCGTCTAACCACAGAATTACATAACTTCGGTTAGTTGACTACTAGCCCCAAAATTAAAAAAAGGTTAGTTGGCTCTAACCACCTAATTACAGAACTTTGGTAATTCATACAAAATAGGCAATTGGTCGTTATACATGTTACTAAACAATGTGGCAATAAAATGTAACATTAACCACATAATTAGTTTCATCTAACCACGGAATTACATAACTTCGGTTAGTTGACTACTAGCCATAGAATTAAAAATTTTGGTTAGTTGGCTCTAACCACCTAATTATAGAACTTTGGTTATTCATACAAAATATGCAATTGGTCGTTATACATGTTACTAAAAAATGTGGCAATAACATGTAACACTAACCACATAATTACAGAACATTGGTTAGTTTCATCTAACCACATAATTACATAACTTCGGTTAGTTGACTACTAGCCGCAGAATTACAGAACTTCGGTTAGTGAGCTCTAACCACCTAATTACAGAACTTTGGTTATTCATAAATAGAGGCTATTTCCTTGGCGTGCTTCAATGGCTTCATAAATAGAGCCCATTTCCTTAGGTGGTTAGAGACCTAATTAAGAGTACATACATATTACAGGTGAAAAAGAAAGGACTTACGCGCAAGTAACCGTGAAAAACTGAAATTAGTCCCATGTTCATCAACTGCATAACGAGACATCAATGGCGTAAAGGAAGAGCGTGCTTCAATGCCGTGGATCAACGGTGTCCATTTTTGCAACAAATCAAGGCGTCCTATTTCTTTGCGTGAGTGCGTTTTTTAGACTTACTTTGCGTGATGTAATGGCGTTCGAATAAGAGTGTGGAACATAAAGATCATTAAGAATGAAGAAGAAGAAGACCATGAAAGAAAAAAAACGTACACGAATAAAGAAGGTGATCGTAAAGGAAAGAGGAATGTGAGAGAGAAAATCGTGGAAGAGAAATTAGTGGGAAAAAAAATCTGGTTTGTTATTGTATTTGTCCCTAAAAAATTGGCTCATTTAATGGCTAATTAAATTAAATTATTTAATATAATTAATACAAACAAAAGAGGTTGCGACACAAATACCCTTATTCATTATTAGCCATTAGATTGAATTTCATTGAAATTATGTGGATCCAATGACTTGAGTTTATTTAGTATAATTTACTAAGCTATTGGCTTAGTATCACAAGCCGTAGCCTATTCTCATGTGGCTATATAACCACCCAATCATTAATGAAAGATATCATCAATCATTACCAATTAATATCTTCTTCCTAAAATGCTCTCTATACTAGATACTCTTAATTCATTCTTCGGGCATCATTCTACTCCATTGGAACCCCTAACTTGAATTACCCGATTGTTCCGGAGCTCCCTCCCTTGCAATCCAAAACCCGTCACAATTGGTATCAAAGCACCGACCTGGTGCTTGCTTCCCTATGGCTGCGAAAAGGTTTTTGAGAATGTAGAGTTTTGAAGAAGTGCAAGAGAAGCTGCAAATGGGTTTATGCTTAGTGTGTGACAAACCTACGGCGGAGCACCCTAATACTCATAACTATGTGCTGCTGGATATTGGAGAGGAACGCGAAAATAAAGTTGAAATTGAAACACTAGATCTCAACCTCTCACCTTCGATGACAACCACAGTTCCAACCAAAACTCGATCCCTTAGTGATTCTACTCCCTCATTCTCAGATCCACTCAATCTTTCAGAAATAAACGATGAAGCTCAAAAGGAAAACAAAAATGAAACTCAGAAGTCAGACATGGGTTCACCTGTAACACC
Source organism: Astragalus membranaceus (assembly GCA_039519185.1). Taxonomy (NCBI): domain Eukaryota; kingdom Viridiplantae; phylum Streptophyta; class Magnoliopsida; order Fabales; family Fabaceae; genus Astragalus; species Astragalus membranaceus. The sequence continues at coordinate 90,088,259 of CM076854.1, read as the reverse complement.
CCTTTTCTACCCTTAGATTACACGTCATTTATCAGAGTAATCCCTTTCAAAAATATTATTTTCATTGATAGAAAAGAAATGCTACAATTTCGTTAAAAACAAACTCATCAATTTCACTCTTCAATTTTGCGCAACAAAACATCCTTCATGGAAAATCAAATCCTCAAAAATTCACATCACAGCGGAATAAACAACAACTCACCAATAACTCTCAAACACGTCTCCAATATATCAATAAGATCATTAAAACAACTAATTAAACCGTTTATCAAAATTCACCCACGCCCCCTAGGTGTTACAGTATCAGAGAGCAACTCGTCAGACATCCCAATAGCTATCACAGAAGGCAGCAAGACCTTCACTCGCAGTTACCTGCAGCGTTGCCACAATAGAGCAACATTTCAAGCAGAAGGGGTGAGAATTTCAACAAACATAATCAAGCACGTAGTAGAGTAATGAAGACAAACAATCACACCACATCATTATCAACACCACATCATCATCGCCAAACGCCAACTCAACCACACTCGTCATAATGAATATGCATGATAATGCAACCCACACCTGGGTATATGCATGATGGTACCATACTCGTCATAATAAGCCACTAGGGGCACACCGTCGTCATTAAGAGGCCGAAGCCTATTCGTCACAATGTGCACATGCTATGAGACTCTATGGACGCATGTGCAATTTCACCAAAAGGAAAGACACTCACCTGGAGTACTCATCATCATCGTCATAAAAACACTCACAGAGTGTACTCGTCATAATCATCATAATAATATATCACATCATCATCATAAACGTCATAATTGAAGCACAACACATCATTATCATTAACATCATATACATATAAAACCCTCAGAGAATCTGCATATTTAGTTATAACACTTAGAGTGAAATTCTTTGAATTAATGTCCACATAAGTATCGAAGTAAATAAAATAAAACATTTCCGCATACCAAAACCTATACATCCTCACGGGTCCATCTTTCAAACATTTTCACGTAACAAAACCTTCAAAAATTTGGGTAACAACGCTTTTAAAATTGGAGGGACAGCACCTTTAAAGATTGGAGTAAACATCACATTTTATTTGAGGAAAAACATCACATTATAATTTAGAAAACATCACCTCTTCATTTAGAAAACACCACATTTTAGTTTGGGAAACATCACACTTTCGAAGTGGGAAACAGCAGTAAAACAGTGAGAAAACAGCACTAAAACAGTGAGAAAACAGCACTAAAACAGTGAGGAACATCAACTCGCGCTTGAAGCGCTAGCGGGGCGCGAGTGCCGCGCGGTTGGGCAGAAACTCATGTCACAGCGCAGCGCGCTTGCGCTTGGAGCACGACAGCAGCGCTAACGAAGCGCGATTGAGCAGTAACGTCTCAATCATGCAGAATTGTCCTGAATTTGAAATTTTACTCAACTATGTTCACATCATGAATTCTTTTCCAATCATCACCAACATCAAAACACGATTTCTACGTCACACTAATCGTCAAGTTTCATCAAAGTAATCATCAAAATTTCATCAAAGTAATCATCAAAAGTTCATCAAAGAAAATCATCAAAATTCGTTCGATTCTCCATCATATACTAACGTCAATTCGTCTCTATTTCACAGCAACACCCAAAACCCCACGAAACCCCAATCATGCACTCAATTATATTGAATCGAAACGCTCACCCTTACCTCTTACGTATGCTCCGTGGAAGACGATTGAAGGCACCACAAGAACCACCGCAACGCAACTAGCCAAAGCCTTGAGAATTCGAAGCCCTTCTTCTCCTCCTATCTCCGCCGCGCCCCTCTTCTTCCTCACCCTATGTTCGCCGCGCCCTCTTCTTTCTCACCCTCTCTCAGATTTTCGATTTTCTCTCAAGTGACAAGTGAGAGTGAGGGTTTCGCATACCCTTGGGTTTAAGCTGTGGGCCTTTTACGCGTTGGGCCCACCGCTACACCCCCGCTATTACTCGATCCCACTCCTACATGAAACATGATATTTTCCTTAATTTATTTAAATCACGCTTCAAATAAAATTAATAATTCAACTTATCAAATTAATTAAATTAATTAAATTATTTTTCGGGGTGTTACAAGTCTCCCCTACTTAGGATTTTTCGTCCTCGAAAACATACCTGATTCAAACAACTCCGGATACGACTCTCGCATCTTATCCTCCAGCTCCCATGTCAGGCTTTCACCAGCTGCTCCAAACCAAACGACCTTCACTAAATTGATCTCCTTACCCCGTAGGGTCTTCACTTCACGATCCTCAATTCGTACAGGCATGGTCTCCACAGTGAGATTGTCCCGCACCTCCACATCATCTAATTGAATCACATGAGACGGATCCGCAACATACTTCCGAAGCTGCGACACGTGAAACACGTCGTGCAAGTTCGAAAGGTTAGGTGGTAAGGCCACCCGATATGCAACATTTCCAACTCTCTCCGTAATCTGATACGGCCCGATGAATCGAGGAGTCAACTTCTTTGATTTCAGCGCTCGCCCAACACCAGTCATAGGTGTGACCCTCAAGAATACATGGTCACCAGCTTCAAATTCTAAATCTTTCCTTCTCTTATCATGGTAACTCTTCTGTCTACTCTGCGACGCTTTCATTTTCTCCCGGATCATCTTTACTTTCTCAGTAGTTTCTCTGACTAGCTCAGGTCCAAGTACTAAACTTTCCCCAGTCTCGTACCAACACACCGGAGTTCTACACCTCCGGCCATACAACGCCTCAAACGGCGCCATCCCGATACTGGAATGATAACTGTTGTTGTAGGTAAACTCGATCAATGGAAGATGGGTATCCCACGCACCTCCCTGCTCTAGAACACATGACCTCAACAGATCCTCCAACGATTGAATCGTCCTCTCTGTCTGCCCATCAGTTTGAGGATGATAAGCTGAACTCAACCTCAATTTCGAACCCAACTCCTTCTGCAAACTACTCCAAAAGTCCGACGTGAACCTTGGGTCTCTATCCGACACAATGCACAAAGGAACACCATGCAACTTCACAATCACCTGAATATAGATCTCTGCCAATCTTGACACCGGATACTTAATGCCGATAGGAATGAAATGAGCAGACTTCGTCAATCTATCCACAATCACCCAAATCGAATCATGCCCTCTCACCGTGTTGGGTAACCCAGTCACAAAGTCCATGGAGATACTATCCCACTTCCACTCTGGAACATTCAACGGTTGCATCATCCCTGCAGGCTTCTGATGCTCGACCTTCGATTTCTGGCAGGTCAAACATGAATACACAAACTGCGCTACGTCGCGCTTCAACCCAGGCCACCAGAACATCTTTTTCAGATCTTGATACATCTTTGTCGCTCCCGGATGGATACTCAACTTACTTCTGTGGCCTTCCTCGAGAATTGCCTTTCTCATTCCCTCATCTTCGGGAACACAAATTCTTCCACGATACCTCAATACATTCTGCGCATCTATCACGAAGTCCTTATTCTCAGACTGACCAATCCCACCCATCAGATCAACCAATTTCACGTCTAACTTCTGTGCTTCCCGGATACTGGCCATAAAATCGTTGCCAATTTTCAACATACCCAACCTGATACTCTGAGGTGTGACCTCGCAAACTAAACTCATGTCTCTGAATTGCTCAATTAACTCAAGCTCTCTAGCCATCAATGCCGACATGTGCAAGGTCTTCCGACTCAACGCATCCGCAACCACATTAGCTTTTCCCGGGTGATAACTCAATTCAAAATCATAATCTTTCAATAGTTCTAACCACCGGCGCTGCCTCATATTCAATTCTTTCTGATCGAACAGATACCGTAGACTCGTGTGATCACTGAACACCTCAAATCTCGATCCATACAAGTAATGTCTCCAAATTTTCAATGCGAATACCACAGCAGCAAGTTCTAAGTCGTGAGTAGGGTAATTCCTTTCATGAATTCTCAATTGCCTCGACGCATAAGCGATTACTTTCCCATTCTGCATAAGCACACCACCCAAACCCATCTTGGACGCATCACAACAAACCACAAACGGCTCAACCGGATTAGGCAGGATCAATACCGGAGACGTAGTCAACCTCTTTTTCAATTCACTGAAACTCTCTTCACATCGGTCATCCCACACAAAAGCCTTGCCCTTACAAGTCAGTTGGGTCAACGGTAGAGCCAACTTCGAAAACCCCTCAATGAATCTTCTATAATAACCTGCTAATCCCAGAAAACTCCGGATCTCCGTAATTGACTTCGGGGACTCCCACTGCAACACTGCATCAACTTTAAAAGGATCCACCGCAATCCCTTCACTAGAGATCACGTGACCGAGGAAACTGACTTCTCTCAACCAAAACTCACACTTGGATAACTTCGCATATAACTTTCGATCCCTCAGAATCTCCAACACCAACCTCAGATGTCTCGCATGCTCCTCTTCAGACTTAGAATAAATTAGAATATCATCAATGAAGACCATCACAAACTTATCCAAATACTCGCGAAAGATTTTGTTCATGTACCCGATGAATACCCCCGGCGCATTAGTCACACCGAAAGGCATAACAGAATACTCATAGTGCCCATATCTCGTCCTAAATGCCGTCTTCTGGATATCTTCATCCTTTACCTTGATCTGATGATAACCAGACCTTAAGTCAATCTTGCTAAATACTTTAGCACCCACCAACTGATCCATCAAGTCGTCAATTCTCGGTAGTGGATACTTATTCTTGATTGTAACTTTATTTAATTGACGATAGTCTACACACAACCTCATACTACCATCTTTCTTTTTCACCAACAACACTGGAGCTCCCCAAGGCAACACACTCGGTCTTACAAACTTCTTTTCTAATAAATCCTCAAGTTGCTTTTTCAATTCTGCCAACTCAGAAGCAGACATTCTATATGGTGCCATAGACACAGGCTTAGTGCCAGGAACTAGGTCAATAGTAAACTCCACCTCCCTCTCTGGTGGTTTATCCAGAGTCTCGTCAGGAAACACCTCAAAACTCACACACCACCTGCAACTCCTCAATCTTCGCTTGGCTCTCAGCAGACAACGATGCTAACAGAGAAAACAGCTGAACCCCTTCTCTCATCACCCTGCGCAGCTGACCCGCAGATAGCAACCCAGACCTCTCTTCGGGCGAAGCGAAACTCACGGACCTTTCGCGACAGTCGATATGAACATGATTATCAACTAACCAGTCCATACCCAGAATGACATCCATGCCACTCAGCGGCAAACAGATCAAATCAACTAAAAATTCTCTACCATAAATAGATACGGGACATTTCGCACAAACAACGGAGGTAGTTACCGAACCCTTGGCTGGAGTATCGATAACCATCTCTCTCAACATATCAGATAAGACAAGACTCAGTTTCTCAACACATGCGGCAGCAATAAAACTATGGGTAGCACCAGTATCAACAATAGCAATAAGAGGAAAATTATTGATATAGCACGTACCTCGAATCTCATTCACCACGTCAGACTCAGCCAGAGCGAACACTTTCCCAAAAGACTTCTCCTTCTTGGGTTTTGAGCACTGCGTACTAATATGACCACTCTCCCCACAGTTAAAGCATACCACCTCTTTCTTATCACAGCCGGAAGATATATGCCCTTCTTTCCCACACCGATAACATCTCTTCTTATCCCCGCTTGGGCAATCTGGACTTTTATGACCCACTTTCCCACACGTATAACAAGTAACACCGGCTGCAGCATCTCCCCCACTTCGCTTAGACCCACCAACAAACTTCCCTTTGCCCTTATCAGCAGGCACCTCATATGGCTTACCACGACCCGAAAAGTTCTTTTGCTTTTCCCTCATAACTTTGGAGAAGGCATTATTGTCCTCCTCATAAATTATGGCGCTATTAACCAACAATGGAAACACACGAATTTGCTGGTACCCTATGACCCTCTTAATGTCAGCACGCAACCCATTTTCAAACTTGATGCATTTGGAGAACTCAGCACCCTCTCCATCATAATGAGGATAAAACTTAGACAGCTCAGTAAATTTTGCAGCATACTCAGTTACAGTCATGTTATCTTGCTCAAGTCTCAAACTCAACCTCCTTCTTCCCGCGGACATCCTCCGAATAGTACTTTCTCTTGAATTCCCTCTCAAACACAGCCCAAGTAACCTCCTCATTGGCAGCCGTCAACCCCTGACTAGTCGTCCTCCACCAGTCATAAGCCTCTTTCTTCAACATATGTGTGCCATAACGAACCTTCTGAGCATCGGTGCAATCCATAACGCGGAAGATCCGCTCCATCTCGCTTAGCCACTCAAGGGCACCATCAGGATTATACCCGCCTTCAAAAGCAGGAGGGTTCTCACGCTGGAACGTAGCCAAACTACGCGTCCCATCACCAATAGCATTGGGTATGTTACCCACAACCCCAACTATAGCCTGCAAGGCAGCAGCAAGTGCAGCATCGTTCCGTCCTGCCATTCTAGCACTGCAACAGAAAACAGAATTCAGAAACGAGTAACAAACTCAAATGTTATTCAGCTAGACTACTCAACCACCGGCCGGACAGACCGAACTGCTCTGATACCACTAATGTAACACCCCTTTTCTACCCTTAGATTACACGTCATTTATCAGAGTAATCCCTTTCAAAAATATTATTTTCATTGATAGAAAAGAAATGCCACAATTTCGTTAAAAACAAACTCATCAATTTCACTCTTCAATTTTGCGCAACAAAACATCCTTCATGGAAAATCAAATCCTCAAAAATTCACATCACAGCGGAATAAACAACAACTCATCAATAACTCTCAAACACGTCTCCAATATATCAATAAGATCATTAAAACAACTAATTAAACCGTTTATCAAAATTCACCCACGCCCCCTAGGTGTTACAGTATCAGAGAGCAACTCGACAGACATCCCAATAGCTATCACAGAAGGCAGCAAGACCTTCACTCGCAGTTACCTGCAGCGTTGCCACAATAGAGCAACATTTCAAGCAGAAGGGGTGAGAATTTCAACAAACATAATCAAGCACGTAGTAGAGTAATGAAGACAAACAATCACACCACATCATTATCAACACCACATCATCATCGCCAAACGCCAACTCAACCACACTCGTCATAATGAATATGCATGATAATGCAACCCACACCTGGGTATATGCATGATGGTACCATACTCGTCATAATAAGCCACTAGGGGCACACCGTCGTCATTAAGAGGCCGAAGCCTATTGGTCACAATGTGCACATGCTATGAGACTCTATGGACGCATGTGCAATTTCACCAAAAGGAAAGACACTCACCTGGAGTACTCATCATCATCGTCATAAAAACACTCATAGAGTGTACTCGTCATAATCATCATCATAATATATCACATCATCATCATAAACGTCATAATTGAAGCACAACACATCATTATCATTAACATCATATACATATAAAACCCTCAGAGAATCTGCATATTTAGTTATAACACTTAGAGTGAAATTCTTTGAATTAATGTCCACATAAGTATCGAAGTAAATAAAATAAAACATTTCCGCATACCAAAACCTATACATCCTCACGGGTCCATCTTTCAAACATTTTCACGTAACAAAACCTTCAAAAATTTGGGTAACAACGCTTTTAAAATTGGAGGGACAGCACCTTTAAAGATTGGAGTAAACATCACATTTTATTTGAGGAAAAACATCACATTATAATTTAGAAAACATCACCTCTTCATTTAGAAAACACCACATTTTAGTTTGGGAAACATCACACTTTCGAAGTGGGAAACAGCAGTAAAACAGTGAGAAAACAACACTAAAACAGTGAGAAAACAGCACTAAAACAGTGAGGAACAGCAACTCGCGCTTGAAGCGCGAGCGGGGCGCGAGTGCCGCGCGGTTGGGCAGAAACTCATGTCACAGCGCAGCGCGCTTGCGCTTGGAGCGCGACAGCAGCGCTAACGAAGCGCGATTGGGCAGTAACGTCTCAATCATGCAGAATTGTCCTGAATTTGAAATTTTACTCAACTATGTTCACATCATGAATTCTTTTCCAATCATCACCAACATCAAAACACGATTTCTACGTCACACTAATCGTCAAGTTTCATCAAAGTAATCATCAAAAGTTCATCAAAGTAATCATCAAAAGTTCATCAAAGAAAATCATCAAAATTCGTTCGATTCTCCATCATATACTAACATCAATTCGTCTCTATTTCACAGCAACACCCAAAACCCCACGAAACCCCAATCATGCACTCAATTATATTGAATCGAAACGCTCACCCTTACCTCTTACGTATGCTCCGTGGAAGACGATTGAAGGCACCACAAGAACCACCGCAACGCAACTAGCCAAAGCCTTGAGAATTCGAAGCCCTTCTTCTCCTCCTATCTCCGCCGCGCCCCTCTTCTTCCTCACCCTATGTTCGCCGCGCCCTCTTCTTTCTCACCCTCTCTCAGATTTTCGATTTTCTCTCAAGTGACAAGTGAGAGTGAGGGTTTCGCATACCCTTGGGTTTAAGCTGTGGGCCTTTTACGCGTTGGGCCCACCGCTACACCCCCGCTATTACTCGATCCCACTCCTACATGAAACATGATATTTTCCTTAATTTATTTAAATCACGCTTCAAATAAAATTAATAATTCAACTTATCAAATTAATTAAATTAATTAAATTATTTTTCGGGGTGTTACATCACCCATCGAAGACCTGATTGTTGCTCCGGTAGAAGCTTCGTTCCCAGGCCACGGTGAAATCCTTAAGGAAGATCCCGTCAATTATCCAGTTCATGAGATGGTGATAACGGGTCATGCGATTGCTCAGGTACCGACTTGCTCTTCCATTCATCTTCCTTTTGTCGGGGTTCCTAGTTTTTCAAATCGCCGTGTGGAGCATCCTCCACGATTTCTTCCACCGCCGGAACCGCCCGATAGTATCGCCGGTCCAACACCGTCACACAACCTATTTCAAGTCGGATTGGCAGTCACAGTGCCGCCATTGTCACCAAGGTTCTTCCTACCACCGCTACCACCGGATAGGACTACGAGGCCACTCATACACACCACCACGGTCGAACCAGTTCCTCACATCATTGTCCAACTAGATGAGTCGCCACCACCAAATATGAACATTCCAAAACCCTCGAAACATGAGAACCTGTTGAAAATGCAGGTTAGGCTCCCAACGGCTTGTTTTGCGAGTAACTCTTGGTTCTGGGCAAGGAATTCGAGAGAAGAAGATCCGGAATTGGATTGGGAAAAGCTGAAACGAGCACTGTTTTATGAATCACTTGCAGGGAATATTATTGATTATCACTTGAGCGCTGTTCCGACACCGGCACGCCACTCGTCTCTCTCACATACCACTTCAAGTTGTTGCACAGCAACACCATACCCAGGTACTTTCGCCTATATGTCAATTTCCACTACCCACCAACTGTTTGATCAAATTCCCAATAGGCTTGTTACATATAGAGTGGCAAACAGTTTGTATAACGTTGAAACAATAGTCGCCTTCCAAGTGTTTGATCAAATGCCAAAGTGTCTTGTGGCTGTGGGGGTGACCATTATTCTGGAGTATACTAATATTGGGTCTGATGTTATTGCAATTGGTGTGTTCAAGCTCAAGCAAATGGTTGGTATTACACTTGCTAGTTACATTGCAATGAATTTGGGCCTTTGGACATTATTGAATTATCGAGTACATGACAGTTCATTGGGTAACTCTGTTGTCACTATCTCTTATTATTGTGATTGTGCTTTTGTTGATTATGAGGGGTTTGTGGAAGCTATTAATACAATTATAACCCAGTACTCAAGCAAACTTGCTGAAATAGGGAGAAAACTCAATGGTGCAAAAGGGAAGCCTAAGTGGATCAAAATGCCAGATGGATTCGGATCAACAGTTTTTATTGCTGGATATGGAGGTATTATGGTAGAGGAAACACTTCAGTGTGTGTTGAGTGTTGAAGGAGTTTCCTACTCAAGTCCTAGTGGTAATTTTGTTGCAAGGGAATTACAAGAAAAAACTTATAGCGACACACATGCTAAGATCTATGAATCAGATTCTATCATGAAAGCAAATTATCTTGATGCTACCAACATTGAAATACCCCCAATCACAGTATTTGTATACCAAGTTTCGATGCCTATAACTTCAGTCAATTTTAATGAAGAATATAAGGATGGAAACAACACTGATAAGGTGTTTCAAACTCAGTTTGGGCAATTGTTTGGACCAACATTGGTTGTTGGAGTAGGCTTATACATCAACTCTTATCTCCTTTTGCCTAGTGTAGTGCAGGTTGCTGCACATTCATCAACAAAGCGCTCGCAGCTAGTTCTTAACCGGTTTGCCTTGTTAGCTATTTCTCACAGGAAAATGATCTACAAGGAAAGTGTTCTTGCTCCAAGACTACTCAAATGGAAGATTTTACCTCCAAAACATGGTACTTGGAAATATTCATCCTTGAGGACAAGGATGTTTGAAAGGGGGGAGTATTGTGACAGGGTAAATATAGGAATTTACTATTTACTATGTGCCTAAAATGTACTAGTGTTTAGTACTTCATTTCTCATTTTAGTACTAGTGTGTAGTACTCTTTCTAGAAGTTGTACTAGTTGTACTAGCAAGTGAATATTCCCTCAATGATTGTATTCTCATGTGGCTATATAACCACCCAATCATTAATGAAAGATATCATCAATCATTACCAATTAATATCTTCTTCCTAAAATGCTCTCTATACTAGATACTCTTAATTCATTCTTCGGGCATCATTCTACTCCATTGGAACCCCTAGCTTGAATTACCCGATTGTTCCGGAGCTCCCTCCCTTGCAATCCAAAACCCGTCACACGTATTTTCATTTTTCTTTAGATTTCTGTCTTCAAGCTTTTATGGGAGCACTTTCCTTTTCATTAGTAATTTTCACTGTGAATGGTAGTCATCTAAACAAACAAGTGACTGACTATTATTGAGATATGCCTTGTAATTCTATTGCTTGTAATAATAGTAGGTGTAGTTAGAAACCTAGTCGAAATAGGCCAGTCGAATGGGCTAGTCGAAATTATGGGCCTGGGCCTGTTTCATTGTATATATATACAAACGTCAGTAACATGTAATTTGTACCCTACTTTTATGAAATTCAGTGCAGCTTTTACTATTCATATTATATTGCCCTAATCATTCCTCTGACACCTTGCGCCGCCACTTCCTTTTCTTCTCCCTTTCACGTGTTTATTCCCAACAACTATTAGCTTAAATATAGGTGATCGTTATTTTCTTGGTATACTACTGAAACACGTATGGCTATAATGGTTACAATTGCTTGCATCACTTTGATGAGAACTTTGTGCTAGTTAGTTAGTAGTTAGCACCACCTCTTTTTTAACCACTAGTTAATTCATCTCAACCTTCACAATATGAAGCTCCATGTCGACCTCTATAAAACTTTTAACCATGCGCCTTCTTGGCCTCACAGTACTTCACTTCAACTCTTGTTTTGTAAATTCCCGGACATCTAATTATAAGTTTTCTTTGAAGGCTCCCTTGACCCAGATAGCCTGCTATGCTTCAATGACAGATTCTCAAGGAGCCTAATTCTTGGCAATTTCCCTATCCAAGAAAATCATTTTCTTGATGTAAACCTGTCAATTCATTATGTAGTTGGCAATGTTTATTCGGGTTTACCTTTTCTAGTGTTATCAAAACAATATTACAGTTTTGCAATATCCCATATAATCATAAATATGCTCTTCAATTCTCTTCTACGTAAAAGTACACTAGTTATATGCTCCACCTTCTACAACTTTTTACTCTTCTCCTTCGGATCTTCCATTAAATAAACTTTGGGAGTCTGTACTATCCTCACTTGGTTACTCATTACATTTCTTTGGTGGATACACACAAATTTACTAGAATATAGTCTTTCAAACAAAAATCCGAGAGACCAAACATATTTAAGTCCACTTTTCTTCCAAAACTTTAACAGTTAGACAAGTTAGACCAACTATTTAAAAGCTGAACATATATATTTGCAGTGACCGAAATTATTACAAACAATTTTAACATTAATAACGTTGTTTATAGCTTGAAATGAAGCTTCCATTACAACTTGGACAGAATTGTCTAGATTATTCGTAAGGCCTAGCTCAATTGACAAATGCTGAAATTGTTAGGTTGGATATTATGTTTTGGTAAAAAAAAAGTTGGATATCATGTCCTAGGTTTGAACACGGTGCTTGCAGTTGTGTGTGTAAGTTTTAGGTGGCACTTGCACTCCGCATACGAAACACATCAACTATTAGAAATCATTTACGGAGTTTAAAGTTGCAACACATCGACTAAATTAGTTCTTTAACAAATAACAAAAACACAAAGCGGCAATAAGAATCATAAGTATAATATGGATTACAAAGAATTCCAAGTTTCCAACCATCTTAACTCTATCCCAAAACTCCTACTCCACACCTTATAAATAGAAAATCAAATGATCAAGAGCTATTAATTTAAAGGGTAATGCTATTTAGCCAAAGTTTTTCAGCCAAAAATAGACAAAAACCACATTACAACATCAATTAACCAAGTTTTTTAAGCCAATAACCAAGTATGGTTATGATGGTTACAATTGCTTGCATATCACTTTGATCAGAACTTTGTGCTAGTTGGCACCACCTCCTTTTTTAACCACTAACTAGTTTATTCATCTCGACCATCACAATATGAAGCTCCATGTCCACATCCATAAAACTTTCAACCATGCACCTTCTTGGCCTCACAGTAGTTCACCCTTATATATTTGGTCTTGCCCTCTTCAAGTGTTGTCAAAAACAATATTACAGCTTTGTAATCCCATATAATGATAAATCGGCTCTTCAGTTCTCTTCTAGGCACATAAGTTACATGTATGCTCCACCCTATACAACTATTTACTCTTCTCCTTTTGATCCTGATTTCAATCAACTTTGGGATCCTGTACTATCATTAGATTTATTTTGTGGATGCGCACACACACACAAATCTACTTGAATATAGCTTTTCAAACAAAAATCCGAGACACCAAACATGTTGAAGTCCAGTTTTCTTCTAAAACCAAATCAGGTTAGACTAAGATCAAAGGTTGGGCTCCTTTTTATCTTTTAATTTGTCAAATTTAATTCAAAAGCCCCTTTGTAAATACAGCTGCTAGGGACGCGAGAACCAATCCGAGTAATCAACCGCTTTTTTTAGAAAATCTGCCTCCAACTAGACAAGATAGGGCGATATCGTCTTCTCTTGTAACCATTTTTGCTTCGTTACACTATGGGTTTCCCAATCAATTCCAGAGTAGGTTTCATCTGGGCTTGAAAGTTGAAACCATTTGAACCAATTTTTAATATTAAATTATTTAAAGTTGATCATATATTTGCAGTGCCTGAAACTATTAGAAACAATTTTAACATCAAGAACGTTGTTTATAGCCTGAAATGAAGCTTCCATTACAACTTGGACATAATTGTCTAGATTATCGGTAAGACCTAGTTTAACTGGCAAATGCTGAAATTGTTAAGCTCGATATCACGTCCCAGGTTCGAACACTAGACCCTACAGCTACGTGTGTGAATTTTAAGTGGCACTTACACTCCGCATACAAAACAAAAACGTAGTTTTATTAAATGTGTCCTGAAGTAGGACCTGAGATGAGGTCGAGATGCGTTGACCGACGTGCCTTTTGAGCTCCAACCCAGTGTCGTAGACCGACGTGAGTGTGGTACTTGCACACACTTCGACGCTCAAGTCAGTATAGTGAAGTCTAGTGTGAGATGAGTTATGAGATCATACCTGGGGCGTTGGGATATTTATAGAGTGGTGTCATGTCAATCTCCGTCGTTGGATCCAAGAGGGCGATCGTAGCCCTTGATGTCTACACCGCACGGATCACGATCCGTGCTTTAAGCCGTAGGCACGAACCACATCGATCCGAGCCGTACGTTATCCCTCGAACGAGTTTATGTTGCCAAGTGGCTTCAGTCTCAAGAGGGGGGGTGAATTGAGATTTAAAAACATTTCAGATCTTTTGAAAACTTTTTCCCCTTTTTCAATGGCTTAGATTAATTATCGCGCAGGTTAAATGGAAGCGAAGGAATTAGAAATAAAGCAGTAAAGCACGCAGAGATTTATCCTGGTTCGGTCACCTCCTAGTGACCTACGTCCAGTCCACACATCTTTGTGAGATTTTCCACTAACACAAAACAAGGCTTACAGGTGCCTTGGAAAACCTTTACAGACTCAGGCACTCTTCACCTAGGATACCCCGCCTATTGAAGAGCCCTCAAATCTAACCACAATACAACAAGAGATACCCCACCCTTGTTATAACAAGCTGCCCCAGAAAGATACCCCACTTCCTAGTACAAACAACTACCCTAGAGAGATACCCCACTCCCTAGTACAAAATACAACCAATAAACAATTACAAACTTAAAAACCGAAATACCTCTAATGTAGGCAGATAATACAACTTGAAGAATACAACCCCAAACTAACTCTTGCAGAAGATCAGCTCTGACGGACCAGCGGAACGAGAAGAGCAAAAATAAAATATAAAGAGTTTTTCTAAAAGTGAGAAGTGAGAAATCGTGGAATGGGTTTGTTATTTTGCAAACAAATGAGGCGCCTATTTATAGGCAATCCTTATAGATCTATTTATGGAAATGTCCATAATCGATTGTTTGCATGTTTTAACTTAAAGCAATAATCGATTCTTTGCCTGATTATATTCAGGAGGAGAATCGATTCTTTCATGTATGCAGTGACCGAAATTATTACAAACAATTTTAACATTAATAACGTTGTTTATAGCTTGAAATGAAGCTTCCATTACAACTTGGACAGAATTGTCTAGATTATTCGTAAGGCGTAGCTCAATTGACAAATGCTGAAATTGTTAGGTTGGATATCATGTTTTGGTCAAAAAAAAAAAGGTTGGATATCATGTCCTAGGTTTGAACACGGTGCTTGCAGTTGTGTGTGTAAGTTTTAGGTGGCACTTGCACTCCGCATACGAAACACATCAACTATTAGAAATCATTTACAGAGTTTAAAGTTGCAACACATCGACTAAATTAGTTCTTTAACAAATAACAAAAACACAAAGCGGCAATAAGAATCATAAGTATAATATGGATTACAAAGAATTCCAAGTTTCCAACCATCTTAACTCTATCCCAAAACTCCTACTCCACACCTTATAAATAGAAAATCAAATGATCAAGAGG
Organism: Astragalus membranaceus; assembly: GCA_039519185.1. Taxonomy (NCBI): domain Eukaryota; kingdom Viridiplantae; phylum Streptophyta; class Magnoliopsida; order Fabales; family Fabaceae; genus Astragalus; species Astragalus membranaceus. The sequence continues at coordinate 90,072,975 of CM076854.1, read as the reverse complement.
TATTAATTTAAAACTTCAAAAATTATAGTTTTCTCTGACTAAACTTATAGCGCGTATTGATTTTTTCAACAGCATTTTTTTTTCCACTACTTCCATAAACTCTTGACAAGATATTGATTGTTATCATCTCTTGCATAACCGCAAATCCATTGTTACTAACCAAGGCTGGCTTTTAAGTTTTGACTGTTGCACTTTCCCATGTGATTAATAATAGCAGTGGAGTATATATTTCCCTTTTCAAAGTCGTCTAGAAACTGCAACACGTTGAACTAGTAGTAACTTTTCTCTTTATTGCCATTACCACAATTTCAATAAGAGAGAAAGCAAAGCGTCCAGTTTAGATCGAGAGCTCACCTAACACTTTTTTATAAGTAAGTTTTGCAAAGGTACTATTGTAAGATTAGTGTCTAAGGAGTCAAATATTGAAGCTGTAAAAGTTGGCAGCCTAAGCTCACTGTATCAAAGTGTGGCTGATCTTGATGAACAGTATTTATCGACATCAACATGCAAAGAAATGCTACTCAAGCCCAGGAACTCCATGGCAGATTATTGCAGGAACCTGAAACTGAACATCGACGACACTGAACCCATTAAGTACTTCAGATGCGAGAAATGGAGTTGTAATAGAAGTGAAAGCCCGGGTGCACCTTTGAGCACTTTTAAGAATAAGGAATGCTCTTGTGGAGCAGCAATGAACACAGAAGTATTCCCTACATGTTTGAATTTTGAAAATGGCTTTGTTAAGGAAATTGCTTCTTTTATCATTTCTGATAATCTTCATGTGATGCCTAATGATTTCGGAACAATTGTAAGTTTACTTCAGAAGCTTGGAGTCAATAACAGTGACACTATTCAAGAACGAAATGTGGATATTAGCAAGAAAGAGGCATGTGTTTCCAACTTCTATATGTAATATGTAATGTGCTGTTGATTAATTTAATATTTTCTCTAATTGATTATTTTGACATGATTTGTTTAGGTAGTTGCTCTTCTTAAGTTGTCGTTGCTCTCCAAAACTCCTCTAAGCGACTTTATCTTCAACAAGAAACAATTCCTTGGCAATTCAAGGCTAGGAAATTTGAGCCCAGACAGATAGATATTTAATCTCACACGATCACAAAGATAGATAAACTAGCTAAGCCAAAGATTGCCCCACAATTCAACCTCAGCAACCAAATATTACCAATAGATGCAGCATCTTTACCTGTGTTTTATTGTCATACTTATTGTTTCGATCGAAATATGGTTTGTCTTAGAAATGAGGTGGTGTATTCCAACGAAACCTATAATGGTGTTGTTGACAAGTGTGTACGGTTTAGTTATGTTGATCCTAAATCTACTTCTTCAAAATCTTTAAGTTCTGGAGAATTTGTTAAAGGACCATCTACGTACATGGTGACAAAGGACTTGGTTGTGACTCCAATATCGTCTGCATCTCCTATGTCGTATCTGAATAAATCGAAAGTCCCTCTACTTGATTTAGAGGAAAAGGTCATTAAAATTGGTAGAAAGGAGGTACGCTTAGTCACTCATCACTTTATCCCAATGTATTTCTTTTGTCATATATATAAATTAATTACACTAATTGATTGATTTGAATACATGTTACAGGGTCTTGCCCTACTAAAAGCTTCATTGATCTCAGCTACTGCCTTGACAGATGCTCTCTCCCAATTTATAACAACGATTGAGGATTCTGCCAAAAATATAACCATGAAGGAGGAGAAAACACAAGTCGTGGGTTTTATATATTAGAGTCATAGTTGTTGCTGCTTGAGAGTATAAGATCTATCGACCCGATTTCATCATTTTGTTGATGCCAATAGGTCTGCTATCAATTCATTATGTAGCTGGCAATGTATATCTGGTGTTGCCTCTTCAAGTGTTGTCAAAGCAATCTTAGAGATTTGCAATATCCAATATCATAATACATCTGCACTTCAACTCTCTTCTAGGTAAAAGCGCATACGCTATATTCTCCACCCTCTATAAGTTGCTAGCATGGATGCCCAAACTGCACCAACAACAGCCAATGGCCACAAAAGGATAGCAAGACTTGCCAAAGCTACACACATTTTCTTCAAATAGTATCAATAATGTCATGAAAATGGTCTTGTTGTGAGGAAATTGTTACTTACTTTTATCATTTTTGGTGATCTACATGTCATGCCTAATGTTTGCGGAACAGTTGTATGTCTGCTTCAGAAGCTTGGAGTTCATAACACTGATTCTATTCACGAACAATGGCTTTGTTTTTTCGCCTTCTTTACCTAATGTGTTGTTGATCATTGTTTAAGCCAAATTGTAATATGTATCTTTACGCCTTCATCTATTATTGCCTTTACTTTCTGTCTTCCTTCATCTGGGCTTGAAAGTTGAAACTAAACAATTTGAAAGTTTAAACTATTTGAAATCTAAATATTTATTTGCAGGGCCTGAAACTAATAGAAACAATTTCAACATGGAGAACGTTGTTTAGAGCCTGAAATGAAGCTTCCATTAAAACTTTGACAGAATAGTATAGCTGACGATATCTCAATGCATTAAAATCTACTGCTAAACATGTTGATTTTAAAGAAGGAATATTATGTCCAGAAAAATTGCCTGTTATTGACTTTCCCACCAAATGTGCATTCAAGTTGAACCATATCAAACACACCATTCATAATCTGTGTTTTGGTCGATAGAATGACAAAACTTTACCTTAATACAAGTCTCAGGCTTATGCAGAACAATTACCATCTGCAGCAATTCATTCTTTTACGTTACAAAAATGTGAAAGCTAGAGGTCTAACTAAATAATCACTAGCAGCAAGTAAGAATTTCAACCTAACCAAAGAACCGAAAAATAGTTGTTCATACGGTGTCACTTTTAAGAATGAAAATAGCAAGGTTTGGTGTCACTTTTTATAACTTTTTAGGTAGCAAGTCATTCATATTTTGAACGTGTGGGGATAGTGGATATTTATTCGAATGCAGTGGCTTTTGCAATTATAACTAGAATGTAATTAATCTGTAACCACAAAAGATAATCATCTCTTGGATAACCGCAACGCAAATCCTTTGTTTTTTGGGCATACTAACCGGTAATCAAGGCTTTTACTAACCGCAAATACAGTCAGTATCTCTGTTTTCTGCTGCGATGTCTACTTCAATCGAACAAGTTGACAAAGTGAAACTGAGATTTTTGGTGGACAAGGAGAGGAAAAAAGTAGTCTATGCTGAGGCAGGGAAGGATTTTGTTGATGTTCTTTTTAGCTTCTTAACGTTGCCTTTAGGTACTATTGCAAGACTAGTGTCTAAGGAGTCTAATATGCAAGCAGTGACAGTTGGCAGCCTAAGCTCACTGTATCAAAGTGTGGCTGATTTTGATGATCAATATCTATGGACACATGCCTGCAAAGAAATGCTACTGAAGCCGAGGAATTCCATGGAACCTTATTGCAGGAACCTGAAACTGAACATCGACGACACTGAACCCATGAAGTACTTCACATGTTGGAGTTGGGAGTGTAATAGACAGCAAGGCGGGTGCTGTTTGAGCACTTTTAGGAACCAGAAATGCTGCCTATGTGGAAAAGTAATGAACGCAGAAGTATCCCCTGAATGTTTGAAACCTGAAAATGGCTTTGTTAAGGAAACAGCTACTTTTATTATTTCTGATGATCTTTTTGTCATGCCTAATGTTTTCAGTACAGTTTTAAGTCTATTTCAGAAGCTTGGAGTCGATAACAGCGAGACTTTCCAGGAACAAAATGTGGATATCACCAAGAAAGAGGCATGCTGACTATTCATGTGAAGAAGAATCTCGATTCTCAGTTCCCTATTTATGCTATATTGACTAACTTAATGTTTGATTTGTGTAGGTAATTGATCTTCTCAAGTTGTCATTGCTCTCCGAAACTCCTCTCACTGACTTCATCTTCAACAACAAACAGCTCCTCGGTTATTCAAACCCAAGAGATAGATCTGAGATTAAGATTGGAAAGGTGGTATCGTCTGATGAGGGTAGAGAGATGTTAGTGAAGCTAATGATAAGAAAATCAAGTGGAGAGATTGTGTTTGCTGAAGCGGGGGAAGATTTTGCAGACTTTCTATTTAGTTTTCTCACTTTCCCCTTAGGAGGAGTGTTACATATGCTTGAAGGATTCGTTGCTTTAGGATGCTTGTATAATTTATATGAGAGCATGAATGAGTTGAATCCGGACAAATTTTTAATTTCACATGACCTAAGAGACAAACTTGCTAAGCCAAATATTGCCTCACAATTTGACATCACCAACCAGATATTACCAATTGGCGCAGCACCCTTACCTGTGTATTATTGTCATACTTACTATAGTAGTGGAAGATGTGTCACTCTTACGAAAGATAAGGTGGTTCCCAATGATTCTTCTATACGTGGTTTTCCTCCAATGTGTTTGCCGTTTAATTTTGTTGATCCTAAATCCTCTTCTTCAATGTCTTCAAGTTCTGGAGAATTCACTAAAGGACCATCTACGTACATGGTGACAGATGACTTGGCTGTGACTCGGATGTCGTCCACGTCTGCTTTATCATATCTGAATAGATCGGAAGTCCCTCTGCTTGACTTGGAGGAAAAGGTTATCACAATTGGTATGAATGAGGTAAGCCCAGTCAGTCACTAGTCACTTTATCGTAATGTATTTGCTTTGGCATGTACATAACAATTGTTTTGATTACATGTTGTAGGGTCTTGCCATACTAAAAACTTCATTGATCTCAGCTACTGCTTTGACAAATAGTCTCTCCCAATTTATAACAACAATTAAGGATTCTGCCAAAAGAAGAAGAACCATCAAGGAAGATAAATGACCAACTATATTTATTCCTCTATACGGTTGTGGGTTCTATATAGTCTTAGCTATAACTGCTTGAGAGTATTTCATCAAACATTTGGTTATGTTTTATGTTTCTTTTTGGATAGCGTGGTTACGTTTTATGTTAAACATTTTGAATATGTGTCAACGGCGTATTTTCATTTGTCTTTAGATTTCTGTCTTCAAGCTTTTATGGGAGCACTTTCCTTTTCATTAGTAATTTTCACTGTGAATGGTAGTCATCTAAACAAACAAGTGACTGACTATTAGCTTAAATATAGGTGATCGTTATTTTCTTGGTATACTACTGAAACAAGTATGGCTATAGTGGTTACAATTGCTTGCATCACTTTGATGAGAACTTTGTGCTAGTTAGTAGTTAGCACCACCTCTTTTTTAACCCCTAGTTAATTCATCTCAACCTTCACAATATGAAGCTCCATGTCGACCTCTATAAAACTTTTAACCATGCGCCTTCTTGGCCTCACAGTACTTCACTTCAACTCTTGTTTTGTAAATTCCCGGACATCTAATTATAAGTTTTCTTTGAAGGCTCCCTTGACCCAGATAGCCTGCTATGCTTCAATGACAGATTCTCAAGGAGCCTAATTCTTGGCAATTTCCCTATCCAAGAAAATCATTTTCCTGATGTAATTCCTGTCAATTCTCAATGTTTATTCGGGTTTACCACTTCTAGTGTTACCGCCTTCTTGGCCTCACAGTACTTCACTGCAAACTCAAGGTTCAAAGGTTGAAGAAAGATGGAGCTTACGGACAGGGAGTAAAAGAGATTAGAAGAAGAAAGATAGATTCAAAACACCCTTGTATTGAAAACAAAAACTGTTTATTGTATGTATTAATTCTGTGTGTTACAACTGAGATGTAAATGACTGTATATATACACTATGTACACACTGCATTAGTCACAAGAAACAGACAAGTCAGTTAGAAGTTAGTTAGTTAGAACTAACAGACTTCTAACTGAATAAACCGTAATAAAAACACTCTCCCACACACTTAACCACATGTGATAACTGTTTGTGGTAGTTAAGTAGTTAGGGCAGTTATTCACTTAGGTTTATTTGAAGTGTTAGTTTAGGTTTTATGAATTACCAAAAACCAACATAACGGCACAATTTCATTACTCCTTAATTACTTTTCTGTCTTCAAGCTTGAATGGTCTTTCCTTTTCATTAGTACTTATTACTGTGAAGGGTAGTCATCTAAACGACGTTCCTATGTTACAAAATCAAAAAGCTACATCATCTGTATTTTGGTTTTAGGTTGAATTGTTAGTGGTTGAAATAGCTCACTATTTTCTTAATATAGCTCATGATGGTTACAGTTTCTTAATATAGCTCACTCTTGTTTTGTAATTTTTGAGGCATCTAATAAGTTTCTTAATATAGCAGTTGTAGGATCGTAGTAGTGGCTGACAAAGGCTCATGTATATGTTTGTATTTTTTGATGGCCGACAAAGGCTTAGGTATATGTATGTATGTGTATATATATAAATATAGGTAGACCGTACATTTTGTAAACAGACAATCAATCAATCTACTTTTTCATTCGCAAAGTCTTTACTTATATTTAAATTTTAATAGTACCATCGATATTTTAATTTTATAGTAGTAGTAAGAGCAATAAAAAGTATACTTATATTTTATAAAAAAATTAATGTATTTTTTTACAAAGTTGGACACACAATAACATTACTTTTATAAAAATTTTACTGACCAATAAAAAAATAAAATAAAAGTTTTACTGAATTTATTTATTAAATATCATGAGTTTAATTGCTACGGAACGTTAGCATAAATTTTTTTACACTCACTACCAATAACGATTCATGGTATGAATGATATGTGAGGTTGTTATTAGTTGACTCATTTTTTAATGAGATGTCAATTTGTAAATAGTCGATAGTGTAAAACATTTATATACTGATAATGTATATAAATTAAATCCTAAAGTTCATTGTCATATTTTTTTTGATAAGCAATGTTAGTGGGGATGGGGGAATGTTAGTTTCCGGGAGTTGAACCCGGGATCTCCTTCTTGCACTCCTTCGGTATCCCACTCATTGTCATATGTTATGTCAAACAAAATTTGTCAGGTGTAAAATGTTTAGGATTTAATTTATATATACGGTGGATGTACAAGATTTTAACAACATCGAAATCATGAAACGACGTGTCAAAAAAAGTTTGATTTTATCTTAACTACTTTAAAAGTCACACATACCTCGAATTTTTATTAAATGACGTTGTACAAAGTTTTAAAGTGATGGCGTATGCCAATTAAACTCAAATATTTAACTAAAAGTAATAACAACATTTTTAGAATTTATATTTATATTTTGTGGATAATTGGTCCCGTCTTAGTTAAACTTAATCCTAAATTAATTGGTCCCGTCTTAGTTAAACTTAATCCTAAACTTAATCCTAAACTCAAGTCCCAACGCTTTCAACAAAATACTAATCTCTGCTCATGCTTAGGATCAAATTTCTCACTGGCCAACACCGAGTTTGTTCACTGCAGAAATCGAACCCGGGAGCACCAGGTTGACCTTCCGTCTCCCAGAATAGATTAAGCCACTGGGCCAATGGTGTTGGTTAACCCAATCAAAATTTAAAATCAAATTAGGAGTAGTTATAATTAATTTGTATCACTAATTGAGTAAAAAAACTTGTATCACTAGTTGAGTAAAAAAAACTCGTATCAATAATAATACTAATAATATTCCGAATGTAATAAGATCAAATCTCTTTGAATAAGCATAAGTATAAATTACTTCCATAAAAAAAAGATATAAATTACTCCGAATGTGAGACAACCTTAGGTTTTTTTTTCTATGATTTGGTAGAAATTTTTATAGGATAGTAGATTTTTGTAGGAGAGAATATTTTTGTAACACGGGCTTAATTTGGGGAAAAGATATAGCAAATCTTCAAATACTGCCATAAAAATCGTTCAACGCCATTTTTTTTGTTTCCATTACTATTTACTATCATAAATTACACCGCAATTTATTCCCGAGGATATTGTTAATTTTTTTTAATCAAGAAGATATTGTTAATATTCATCCACGTACCTCTAGGGTAACCGCAAATCAATTGCATAAAAAGTGGAAAGTTTTTATTTGGCAAAACGCTTTATAAGAGAGAGAATGTGTTGTTTTTGACAAACTTTATAAGCAAGTTTTGGTGAAGGCTCTTTATAGTTTTTTAGGTCAAGAATTTTTTTAGTTTATACAAGTAGTTTATTATTGTTCTGCTGCTGTTGTTACTATGGCTGCTGCCAGTGCAACTGATCAATCGGTTCAACTGAGAGTATTTGTGGACAAAGAGAGTAAAAAAGTATTGTATGCTGAGGCAGAGAAGGATTTCGCTGATGTTCTCTTCAGCTTCTTTACATTGCCATTAGGTACTATTGCAAGACTAGTGTCTAAGGAGTCAAATATCGAAGCAGTGAAAGTTGGCAGCCTGAGCTCACTATATCAAAGTTTAGCAGATCTTGATGATCAATATCTACGGACACCAAAATGCAAAGAGATGCTACTACAACCAAAGAACTCCATGGGAGATTATTGTCAGAAGCTGAAACTGAATATCGACGACACTGAACCCTTGCACTACTTTAGATGTCCGACTTGGGAGTGTAATAGAAGGGAATCATATCATAATGGGACCCGTATAAGCACTTTTAGGGATTCTAGATGTTTTTGTGGAAAAGTAATGGACACAAAAGTATATCCCGAAAGTTCGAATCTACAAAGTGGCTTTGTTAACGAAACTCCCGAAAGTTCCAATATACAAAATGGCTTTGTTAAGGAAACTGCTACTTTTATTATTTCTGATGATCTTCATGTGATGCCTAATGATCTCGGAACAATTATAAGTCTACTTCAGAAGCTTGGAGTCAATAACATTGACACTGTTCAGGAACAAACCGTGGATATTACCAAGAAAGAGGCATGTTTTCTAGCTTTTATATGTGATGTTTTGTTTATAGCTAGGGCTTTACACGTTTGTTTCTAGTTTCTAGGATTCTAACCTAGGCCTTCCGTTTTGAAACTTATTTGATGTCGATCTCTTAATTCACTACTTCTGACTTTATATGCTGTTAGTGTTGATTAATTTTTTCTCCAATTGACTATTTAATCTTTAATTAGTGTAGGTAGTTGATCTTCTGAAGTTGTCGTTCCTCTCCAAAACTCCTCTAACTGACTTTATCTTCAAGAAGAAAAAATTCATCACGAATTCAAACCCAATATTTGGGATCGGAAAGGTGGTATCATCTAATGATGATCTTAGGCTGATGGATTTAAAAGTGATGGTAAGAAAATCAAATGGAAAGATTTTGTTTGCTCAAGCAAACGAAGATTTTGCAGACTTTCTGCTGAGTTTTCTTACATTTCCCTTGGGAGGAGCGTTGCATATGCTTGAAGGATTCAGTTCTTTAGATTGTTTTAACAACTTATATGAGAGCTTGAAAGAGTTGAGCCCAGAAAGATATTTAATTTCACAGGATCACAAAGATAAACTAGTTAAGCCACAAATTTCCCCACAATTCAACCTCACCAACCAGATATTACCTATTGGTGCATTATCCTTACCTGTGAATTTTTGTTATACTTATGTTTATAATGATAACACACATGATGCCTGTCTTACGAAATTTAGGGTTTATCCTGAAAATTATGTTTATCGTCATAAACACACTAGTGGAAAGTGTGTGCAGTTTAACTTTGTTAATCCTAAATCCTCTTCTTCTAGTTTTGTTTATCCTAATTCATATTCTTCAAAATCATCAAGTTCGGGAGAATTTGCTAAAGGACCATCAACGTACATGGTGACAGACGACTTGGTTGTGACTCCGATATCGTCTGTATCTGCAATGTCGTATCTGAATAGATCAAAAGTCCCTCTACTTGATTTGGAGGAAAAGGTCATTAAAATTGGTAGAAAGGAGGTAAGCTTAGTCACTCATCACTTTATTTCTTTTGTCATACATAGTAATAGTAATTAATTTTTTACACTAATTGATTTGATTACATGTTGTAGGGTCTGGCCATACTGAAAGCTTCCTTGATCTCAGCCACTGCTTTGACAGTTGGTCTCTCTCAATTAATAACAACAGTTAATGATTCTGCCAAGAGAAGAAGAACCGTCAAGGAGGAGAGATGACCAACTATATTCTTCTATACAAGTTGTGAGTTCTTAGATTTGGAGTTGTAGCAGTCGGCAGTCGCTGCTTGAGAGTGGAGTATTTGATATCAACACTATTTCCTCAAACATTTGGTTATGTTTTATGTTTCTTTGTTTGGATAGTTTGGTTATATGTTTTATGTTAAACAATTTGAATATGTTAACAGTGTATTTTCATCACTCCTTAATTTTCTGTCTTCAAGCTTGAATGGTCTTTCCTTTTTTTTAGTACTTTTTATTTTATTGTGAATGGTACGTAGTCATCCAAAAAATACTGTTGCTACTCAATTTGTTGATGTAAACAGGTTTGCTGTCAATTTATTTAGTTCGCAATGCAGATTCAGTGTTGCGTCTTCAAGTGTTGTCAAAACAATATTACAGCTTTGCAATGTGTTAATTAGGCCTTGTTAGGAAACTAGTTAATGTAGCTTTTTAGTTATCCTGTGATAAGAAGAGGCATAGGATGTAAGGGAAATCAGTTAGTTAATTATTGACTTCTGAAGAGAGTGGCTACTGACTACTGTAGTTATTTAGTCATCACATATAATAATAAATCTGCTCGTCAATTCTCTTTTAGGTAAAAGCACACAAGTTAGTTGCTCCACCATCTACAATTATTTACTTTTATCCTTTTGATCAAGTTGGCTAGGAACAAGACCCAAATGAATCAAGATGCCTACCTTATGGCTACGGCTTACATTACTAAGCCAATTACTTAGTAATTCTTAGGCCTTGTTAATTAAGAAGCTGAGAAATCCCTTTTAACCCGAAGCGAAACGTCAAAAAAGAACATTGAATGACATCACAATGTTGCGGGTGTGGTGTTACAAAGTGCAATTCGCACCTTTCTTAAAAATTATTTCTTACTATGTATCTTTTAAGAAACCAGTTACTAGCTATCCAGCGATAAAAAAGGAATAGTATGTAAGGGAAAGCAGTTAGTTGGTTACTGAATTGTGAAGAGAGTTGGTTACTGGCTTGTTACTATTGTAAGCATTCTTTCTTCACTACACTATGAGTTTCCCAAATCCATTCCAGAGTAGGAACAGGAAGAGTACGTCTTTTCAAAATAATTCCTTTTCTTATTTTCTTATTGAAAAGAGAAAGTTGCTTTCCTCGTTTACGAACATAGTGTAAAGACGTGTTGATTTTAACATGTATGCAGTTATACAAAGTTATAAAAGTAAATTTGCTTTAAGTAGAAATTGAAGTCATCAATATATGCACTATGTTGTGAGCCACAACACCACTTTAAATTGCAAGCAGTTATATTACTGATAATAACATTCATTGTAAGCTACACATCCAAGCATCTGCGGCCCACGCTCTTCGAGAGAGAGAGAACCCCCTCCTTCTCTCTAAACATGTGCCGTCATCCTCCACCCAAACCCTAGGTTTCGTGGTGGCTCTATAGCCCCAGCTCGCTGGCTTCGCCCCCTTTTTAGGGTTTGCTCCTACTTTGGTGGGCTCTTTTTTTTTCTTTTTGGTTGAAGACATGGATTAGCTAAAATGCCCAGAATTCCCGGGGGAGGAAGATGCTCTATTGGTCGTTGAAGATGATGACGCAGCTGGAGACAAATCGATTCAACGATCTCTTGCTGGGAAACTTTGGACGGAGAATCCTTTCAATACCAGAGCATTCAAGCAGGAAATTGTGGATGCCTGGCTATTGAAGAAACCTGTGGAAGTTTAGGAACTAGGTAAGAATTTGTTCCTTTTCAGCTTTTCTACTAAGCGTGACTTGGAGAAAGTCTTAAGTTCCGGGCCTTGGAATTTTGACCGGCATGTTCTGGTACTCAAGCGAATATCTGGAACAGAAAAATCGTCAGAAATGGCTCTTGATTCTACATCTCTCTGGCACTGAGAACATGGCTACGAGGTTGGGGAAGATGATGGGGAAGTTTGAAGAGGCTGATAATCGTGACTGCAATAGACTGGGGAAATTTCTACGAGTTAAAGTCTCACTCGATCTGAAGAAGCCAGTTAAGAGAGGAACGGTAAGGACTTGAAAGTTTTTTTAGATGTGAGGGACTTCCTGCTTTCTGTTTTATCTGTGGGAAACTAGGGCACCAGATGAAAGAGTGTGATGAGGGTGCACTAGTGCAGAAAAAACATTTAGCATCGGTTGTTTTGAACATTTAGCATCGGTTATCCGACGATGCTAAATCCCCCGATGCTAAAAGTGGAACATTTAGCATCGGTTAAATAACCGACGCTAAATGTCACTTTTAACATCGGGTTCTCATATAACCGATGCTAAATGTCCATTTCATCACTGTTTTTACTGTTTGAAAAATGACTTTTAGCATCAAGTAAAAAAATAAACATTTAGCATCGGTTGTTTTAAACAACCAATGCTAAATGTCATTTTTCAAGAAAAAAATGGTTCTTAATTCACATCTTACCACATAGATCATTTAAAAAAGCAGCAGGTTTTTTCATCTTTGTATATGGCTATCATCATCATCATCATCATCATCATCATCATCATCATCATCATCATCATCATCATCATCATGCTAAAGTCTTCATCTTGAGATCATGTTCTAAGTAATGGATATATACACACCAACATAAATCACTATGCACACAGAATAAATTAACTATTTTGTTCGATTTCTGAAAAGTGTTTCTTGCTTTTGTCTCTACTTCTTTTTGCTTGGCTCCGATTGAACAACGTTTCCTCTGCCATGTGGTTCTATTTTAGGATTTATGTTCTGTTCACTAACCTTAGCTCAAAACTGCTAGGGTTTCACTGATTTTGCCTGTGTGGGATTTGGATTTTGGGTATGCAGAGCTCATTCAGTTTCTGTTTTTATGTTTGTTATTTTGTTTAGGGTTAAAGGTACATTTCGTCCCTGCAAATATACAAATTATCCAGTTTCGTCCCTGCAAAAAAAAAGTTTAAAACAACCCTTATAATTACAAAACGTTTTCAGTTTCGTCCCTGCTGTTAGTTTTACATTAACAGCGTTGGTGTCAGCCAGGTTGGATGCCAAGTTGGATAAGTAGGGCTGATATCATCATCTCCTTCATTTCTGTTTCTCCCAAACCAGGTAGTGTGTTCTTCTCTCTTCTCTCCATCTTCTCTCTTCGTTCTTATCATCTTCTCTTCCTCTTTTCTGTTTGTTGTTCGTTGTTCTCTCTTCTCCTCATCTTCCGTTCACCTTCAATGGCAACAAGCAATGGATCTATGAATGCTACTTCAAGGCATGGGCAACTCCCTGTTTGCGGCTGTGGAGATACCATGCGAATGTTCATATCAAATACAGCTGAAAACCCTAACAGAAGATTTTGGAAGTGTGTTAATTGGGGGGTAAGTTTCTAATTAGTTTTTTTTTTTGCAATTTTGTTGGTAAATTAGGGTTTTTCACTGTAAATTCGATGTTTGAATTGTCTATATTTGCAGAAACAAAGAAGCTGTAAGCTGTATATCTGGGATGATCTACTAGATGTTGACAAAATGCCCATGGGAGTCAAAGAAAAATAGAAAACTGAAGCTGAAGTTGTTAGAAGAGAGGAAAAAGATGAAGTGGATGCAAGGAATTATTATTTTAGTGATTCTGTATGTAGCATTTCAGAAATTTGGATTGGCTTAAGGTAGTTATGAAGTTGTTGCTGAAGTTGGATTGGCTTAGTGATTCTGAAGTTGTTGCTAGTTACCAATTCCAATTCAAATGTATGAATTATGTATCAATGAAGTTATGAAATGTATGAATTATCTATCAATGAAGTTATGAAATGTATGAATTATCTATCAATGAAGTTATGAATTTGCATATGTAGTAATCTGTTTTTCAAACCTTTTGGCAGCAGATACAAGATTTAATACATAACTGATATACATAAATACATAACTGACTTCAAGTTTGGTCAATTGCTTACAATTCTACTTTTTTGGTCCATTGACCAAAAAATACATGAGTTCCTAGATGTCAATTGCTTACAATTCTACTTCCTAGATATTCACGAAGTACAGCAAACATTGCTTGCAGCAAATGACAATTCAAAATACATCAAAATCCATAACATTCAGTGGGCTGCCTTCATAGCAATTGCAAAATACATCAACCATTGCTCTACTTAGATAAGTTCCAACATAAACTAAAACAGATTACATAAACTAACATAGCATTCATTCCAGATTCTCTTGAGTTAGGTCCCCATCGTGTGGGCTGCCTTCATCATCATCAACAATCAGTGGTTTGTTTTGGTCACTACCAGGACCTGTATAAGGTAATACAGTCTTGGTAATCCTTGTGCTCCATCTTTGCCTTTTCATTGGAAGTTTCAATCTCCTTTTCACAGACTTAGTAGGGTTTGCAGCAATGTTTTTAAACAAGCAAGAAACAGGTATAAAATCAGTTGGTAGGCATGGTTTAATAGGTGGAATTGGTACTGGTGCAGATTCTTCATTTGGTGCAGATTGTTCAACTGGTGCTGGTGCAGATTGTTGAGCCTCTTCATTTGTTGCAGATTCTCCAACAGGTGCAGATTGTTGAGCCTGTTTAGGGTCTTGATTTGGTACTGCTGCTGGTGCCTTCTTTGGTTTTCTCTACAACAAAAATATCAGTGAACATGAATCAGTGGATTGACAAAAATATCAGTGAACAAAAATATCAGTGGATTGATATGTTATTACAATATCAATGATAAGTTATGATTACCTTTCTGGCTTGTGCAGCTGGATTGATCTCAGTGCTCTTGCAACCCCTGCTATTATGCCCAAATTGATCACATTTTGTGCACCTATATGTTGTTCCCGCCCTCTTCAGTTTCTTAGGATTAGTTTCTGTTGCAACCCTTTCATCAGGTCCCCTCCTCCTCAGTTTTTTGGGCCTACCAGGGCCTCTCTTGTAATGAGGTGGCAACATCTCATCCACTTCAACTACAGGCCACATATCTTGACCATTTATAGCACGTATACCATGACCATAGCATAATTCATAACTATATCTACTATAACATGAATCAACAAAATCCTCAGGTTTTTGTTGTCTATAGGCAAGGGCAGCACAAGCATGCCTACAAGGAATACCTACTAGCTGCCAAAAATTACAACTGCAAGTAAACTTTCCTATATCTACAACAAAGGCACTACCTCCATATATGCTTACAACTTGAAATTCAAAATCAACAGACCAAGTAGCAACCCAATTTGCACTTCCCTCAACCTCCTTATCCAACCTCTCCCTAGGCCTAGGCATCACTCTATGTGGCCACCTTTGTAGTTTTAATCTCTGCTTACCAAACCTATCCATAAGGTATTCCCTAATCCACTCATACATTGTGAGAATAGGTTTATCTCTAGCACTTAAAATTGTACTATTAAAAGATTCAGCCAAATTATTCATTACTACATCACACTTAGTATAGAAAGGGAATTCATGCTTACACCAATATTTTGTTGGAACAGCCATTAGCCACTCCCAACACTTAGGATCCACTCTTTTAAGTGCATTCATCTTAGCTTCCCATGCTTGTTTGTATGTTGCCTTTGCTGCCCCCATCATAAGTTTTCTAATCACAGCACCTCCACCAAATTTCTTCTTGCAATTTGCATATAAGTGCATCACACACAACCTATGCTCAAGTCCCATCTCCTCAAACATTTGTATCAATCCCTACAATGAAAATAACCAAATAGTCATTTGATAAACCTAAAATCTTAACAGTTAATATGTTGCAGAAATTAATAGTTTGAAATAATAGTACCTTTTGTTGGTCAGAGATAAATGTCCACCTTTTATCTTGACCAATGTCCTCGAGCAATAAGGTTAAGAACCATCTCCATGATTCTTTGGTTTCTGTTTCAACAACAGCAAAAGCAAATGGGAAATATTGATCATTGGGATCTCTCCCAACAGCAACTAAAAGCTGTCCCCCATATCTGGTCTTCAAATGACATCCATCAACACAAATAAAAGGTCTACATGCCTTCAAAAACCCATTCTTGCACCCATCCAAGCAATAATAAAAGGATTGAAACCTCGGCTGACTGTCTGGTGTTGGTCTCACCATTGACATCTTGCAAGTGTTACCAGGATTTACCCTTCTCAACTCTTCAGCATACCTCCATAATAAAGCATATTGTTTGTCAGCATCACCATCAACCAATCCTTTTGCTATTTGCTTTGCCCTCCAAGCTCTGCCAAAGGATATCCCAGCCTTGTAGTTCAACCTAATATCAGCCATGATGTCTCTAACCTTTACAGAGTCACTGGTTTTAACTTTTTAGCTACTGACTTAGCCACCCACCTTGCCCTAGCATTACAATTATTTAACACTCTTGCACAGTTGTGGGTCCCAATCCACGTTTTCATCCTATATGTTTCCTTGTGCCCAACTTTACTGACAAGTGCTTTAAAACCACAGTTGGCCCTACACAGAACTCTGACCCTACCGTTATCATTTTTGGGCATCTTCATCTCTCTACCATTTAAAATTGTCCATTCTCTAATTGCATCTTTAAATTCATCAAGACTACTAAATTCCAACCCAACTTTAAATTGGTAATCTTTGTTAAGTTCAGCTGGTCTAAACTTCTCATATTTTGGCCTTGGCCTACCATCTCTCTCACTGTCACTAGTATCCAACTCTTCAGATTTGTAGTGATCACCTGGGTCAACATCTTCATCTACTGGTGCACTAGAACTTGCACCAGTTCCTTTCTTATTTGGTGTTCTGTTTGCCCTTTTCTTCACTCTATAAGGGGTGCCATTGATCACAACCCTTGAGCCAACAGAGCAACCAGGGGCTAACATTGATGGTGATGGAGGTCTGGGTGGTGTCCTTGCTTCATCATCACTAACAGCATCAAACCCATCATTGTTGCCATGCGTTCTCTCCTCTTCACTATCATCCAACCTAATACCCTTAATCTCATCACCACTCTCTTCATCTTGGCCATTCTCATTATCTTCTTCATTACCATCCTTGTTGCCACAGTCAGTATGAGTTCCAAATTGCACAAAATGCTCAAAATGCTCAACGTAAACATGAGCTTCAACTCCAACCTTAACTGCATGATCAGCAATTTCCAAAGCATCTTCATCAACCAAAAATCTCCTAAACTGAACGTCTTCATCTTTTTTCCACCATAATCTATAACTACCATTCTCATAACCTAAATCTTTTACAATACCAGTAGCTTCAAAGAAGCTCCATTTATCTACATCCTGATGTCTGACAACTGGTTCACTACCCCCTTCGTATTCAAGTACCAAGTTCTTAGTAAACTTTCCTCCATGGTGAAACACAACAGTAATAGACATAACTGTACAACAAAGGGGTATATCAGAGTCCCAAAATAGACATTAAACAATAAGTAATACATAAGGGCTAAAATAGACTTTTCAAACTAAGCCACAGACCCAATATAGACATTAACCCTAATAGAATAACCAACACAATGTTCAAAGCCATTAAAGATTCTCTCCAACCATGAAAACGACACCAAATACATTAAGTATTAAACCCTAACCCACATGGTGGTCCCCTTCCATAGAACAAAAAGCAACAGAACATGTGCAAACCTGTGTTTTTCAAAGAAGAGACATTGTCTTGCAACGTTCTTTCACTTCGAACTCGCAGAGCTTCTTCCTCTTCACGCAGAGCTTATTCACTTCGCCATTGTTGTCGCCTCGCAGAGCTTCTTCGTCTTCTCTTTTCGCACTCAACCCTAATTCTGAGGACCAATTTGAGACCCCCATCGTTCATATGCCAGGCCACAGTTACTGCTCCACACGTCACTTAACACGTGTACAACTTGGCATCCAACCTGGCTGACACGTGACATGAAACTAACACTGTTAATGTAAAACTAACAGCAGGGATGAAACTGAAAACGTTTTGTAATTGTAAGGGTTGTTTTAAACTTTTTTTTGCAGGGACGAAACTGGATAATTTGTATATTTGCAGGGACGAAATGTACCTTTAACCCTTTTGTTTACCCTTTTGATTTTCTATTTTTTGGTGCATTTTTTGATTTTCTGATTTATACATTTTATTATTCTTTCCTTTGTCAGTCACTAAATTTGTGTTTGCTGTTTAGTTTGTGCCTTAAGTTATCAATGTTGTTATCAATGTTGTTTCATTGTCTCAATGAGATAGTAGTATAATTTTAGTACCCAAAGGCCAGTAAGGTTTCAGTGGAACAACATATTGCAGTGAACAATTAATTTATTGGAACCTAAATTATGGTATGAAGAAATCGAAGCACATGTGAGAAAGCCAAGAAGAATCGTGCTTCTAAGAGAGGGGGTTGCATAAATACGGGTGGTTCTATCAACACTGCTGAAATTTACAGACGGATGGTAAATTTAATAGTATATACATACGTATTTTATATTTTATAAAATAATAATAATATTAAATAGTAATTGTGTATATATATATATAGGAGGCTAGCCTTGGTCGGCCACCTACTTTGCCTGACTTACACTGCCAACTTCATATGCGAGAGGAGACTGGTGATTTTGTTGAAGAACGGTCAAGAAATATCACGGTAAATAACGTTTATTATATTTATATTTATATATTGTTTTTATTATATATATTATTTTATTATTATATATTACATATATATATATATACATACTAATTTGGTTATACATTTCTTGGTGTTGTTGCTTTTAGGAAATTTTTTATGAATGGCAGACCAATTATCGTGAAACTCAGCTAAGTAGTAGCAGTACTGAGATTGATCCCGTTGAGGAGGGTCGAGCGGCTTTTCATGCTTGGCAGGAATCTGTTGGGCCATCAAAAATGGGCCGGTTAGTAGGATCTGGTGGTTTGGGCCCGTCTGCTTTCCCAAATTCCATTATTCCAAATGTGGTACCCGCAACTTCTTCAGAGAGAAGTACTGGTCGCTCTTATGTCCCTACGTCTTCAGAAATAAACGATGTTGAGCTGTTGACGCAGAAATTGAACGACCAAGAGAAAAAACATACTGAAGAAATGCGGCATATGCGGGAGCAGCAGGCGGAGCAGCAACGGTTGAATAAAGAGCGCTATAAGCAAATGATGGATACTATGTCTCAATACTCGGGGCCATTTATGCCATCATCATCATCATCATCATTTTATCCACCGCAGCAGATGCAGAGGCAGCAGCCTTATGGCTCTGCTTTTTGTAACACCCCCTTTTCCTTAACCTCGAAAAGTGGCGCTACACTTAAATAATCCCATTTCTAATTTTTTTTGAAAACACATAGGTTTATTTTCAGTACGGATTTCCTAAATTTTGAGAAAATAGAGACATACAAAAATATTATATATGCTTCATATTTATAAGTCATCATCCATCAATGATGACCATGCCCATATATGGTCACAACTATCAACAAACAAAATGCACATTAAATATCTTACAAGAGTTCCTAAGACTAGTACGTACTACTAAGAATAAACATATATATCTTAAGTTAGATTAAAACCTAAGTGTCAGATTAAATCCTAGACAGCTTCGCATTCCTCTTCCAGAAATTCAATCTTGTTGTCTCCAGAGTGGCTCGACAGTCCTCCCGACGTGATCTGTAATGTAAGAGGTGAAATACTCGTACACAAGTTTGCAACACGATGGTTACACAAGTTACACATAATAGGATACAATCACAAGAAATAATAATATATAGACTTAAATATTGACACACATCAAACTCAATCAAGACTAAGAAAATTCACCACACATAATCACCAAATCCTGCAAAACATGAGTAGTATTATAGGGGAAATTAATCATCGATTTATTAGTCAAATAAACTAGATATCACACTTATCCTCTAATCCATCAACAAAGTTAGTCTGCTAACTAGAAATAATATACTCAACCTACTCCATGGAGATTTCTCTATCATCTTGAGCATAAGGCCGTTTCAACTGCCATAACATGATTGTTTTGCAATGAGCAGATATCCAATCTAAACCCCAATCATTCTGGCCCGAGCGCTGCACGTTATTATTGATAGTCCTGTACAGTCAGGCTCACCGTGTCGGGTAGTACGATTTCCCTCAGCCAGAATTGCTACAACTGACCATTGGTAGGAGTTTGAAACACAAGTGCCCCCAGAAGGTCTGTAGTCGGCCCAACCGAACCTATCCTCAGTTTTATATACTTGATAGTACTATAAGAAAACATCCTGTAATAGCTCTTAGTAAAATCATCAGTCTTACTAATCTAATCCATAATCAACTAGACAATTCCATCCTTAGAATCCATAGAACAACTTGTGAAATACACCTTAACTTATCAGTCCTCTTAAGTCATATCACTAAGTCTATTATTATATCACTAGACAACCAATATTCTCAACCAAATTCAAAATATACAAATTTTGACACATTTGCATAAAACCCAAATAAATCTAAATCACACAAATCACTTAAGAATATCTAAATAATATATATACAAACAACACACAATTTGTGCCCATCAACTTATTATTAGTATTTCCCCTTACCTTGATTTTTTCCCAAAATAGCTTATTGGACACTTTCTTCAATTACCTCAATACCTATTGTTCTGTACGGAGCAGCTTTTTGGTCGGCTGCTGTTGGTAGGTCTCTTGCTGTCCTGGCAGGAGGTCAGTGAGCGCCCCGGGGGGGGGGGGGGGTACCTTCAAGCCACTCCGACGCAATGTTCTGTACCGAGCATCTTTTTGGTCGGCTGCTGTTGGTAGGTCTCTTGCTGTCCTGGCAGGAGGTCAGTGAGCGCCCGGGGGGTACCTGCAAGCAACTCCGACGCTCAAGTCAGCATATCAAATATATGAGTGAAGGTACTAAGGATTAGAGATTGAACCTTTCTTAGGGCAAAGTTTGCCTGTATTTATAGGAAATCGTCCCCTCTCGTGGATTGTTGGATGGGCAGAGTTGATCTTGTCCGTCAAAGTATGTTGGGCTCGCATGAGGTGGATATGGGCTAAATCGATTGGGCTGATCCATATTACTTGCTAAGCATACCTCCTGGTTTTGCTAATGGGACCCTGGTTGACTCTAGAACAGTTGCCCCCCAAGCCGAGATTATTCCGAAGGATGGTCTTGGCTTGAAGGATTTTCGTCGGTTTGCCGGATCTGTGAGGTTACGCGGGACACTGCCTTTGTAACAACCGTGTTCTGTCATTTTCACTCTCTAGAGTAAAAAAGGAGAAATTTTTTCTAAGTGTTGCTTAGTCTGTCTTGTCGGGTCATATGAGATCACTTTGTAGCGACCGTGACTCACACCTCCTTTGGCGTAACCCTTGTGCCCGGCACCAAGCTAGGGTGACATATCCTGATGTTGACATCGTCTTGTGCCAAGTGCTGAGGTTGGCGCCCTCTTGGGCGCCTTGTGCCAGGATGCTCAAGAGGGCGCCCTGTGCCATGCCCACTGATGTTGGTGCCCTCTTGGGCGCCTTGGGCCAAGGTGCTAAGACATCCTGATGCTGGTGCCCTCGTGGGCGCCTCGGGCACCATTTGGTGAGATGGAGGGTGGCGCCGTCTTGGGTGCCTTGTGATGGGCGAGTTGCAAAATGGAGGGTGGCGCCCTCAAGGGCGCCTTGTGCTCGATGGTTTGCATGAGAGGGATTGGCGTTCTCATGGGCGCCTTGCACTTGGTGATTTGCACATCGGGGAGTGGTGCCCTCATGGGCGCCTTGTGCTTGATACTTTGCATGAGAGAGATTGGCGGCCTCATGGGCGCCTTGTACTTGGGATTCGCAAACATGGGAGTGGCGCCCTCATGGGCGCCTTGTTGTTTGATGATGCGCCAAGATGGGGTGGCGCCCCCATGGGCGCCTTGTGGTTGATGTTTGGTGAAGCAAGGAGTGGCGCCCTCATGGGCGCCTTGTGGTTGGTGATTGGCGAGAGGGGATCTGGCGCCCTCATGGGTGCCTTACTGCATAGTGCTGACTACCCCGTTGCGAAGGATTTGCTTTCAGACTGCCCCCTGCCAGGCGCCCCTATGCTGGGCGCTGCTTGCTCCTGTCAGGCGCCCTCATGGGCGCTGGTTACCTCTGCCAGGCGCCCTCATGGGCGCTGGTTGCTTCTGCCAGGTGCCCCCATGGCGCCCCCTGCTCCTGCCAGGCGCTGTAACACCCCTTTTTCTACCCGGTAATTTATTCACTAAAAATCAGTCTCTTTTTTTTTTCTTTAAAAGTCATCTTTCACCACATGGGATGTCACACATAAATCCACACCACATCATGCATCAATATAAAATAGTTTCATCGTCTATAATAATGCGATACATAGCACATCACAACTGGGGTGAGCTCAAAACGCTCAATTCAATCAACATAATAAAAACTCAGCATCTACGCAGCGGAAAGTCATAAAAACATCAACTACAACAGTTCAATGATCATAAAAAAAAACTAAGGTTCATTTCCCCCCCCCCCCCACTGAGTGCTACGTATCAGAGCAGACGACCAGACTCAGCTAGAGAAGGTACCTAAGCCTTCACTCGAGATCACCTGCACGTTACCGCATAGGGGTAACATTCAAACAGAAGGGGTGAGTTCATCTAACAATATAATAGTGCATATGATAAGTGTTATGTTAGAGCTACAACGCTACATAAACCACATCGCTACATCAAATCAATCATCACTGCAAGTCATCACAATGTCATGAACATGTATCAAATGCAACCCATCACAACGGGTGTATGCATGTGGTACTTGTCATCATCGTCACTAAATAGCCTTTATGGCATCATTGTCACTTGTTTATGCACATGAGATGTATGAGACACCATGACATGCACCAGAGACAGTCCCATACAAGCACAGTCGACCCATCACTTACCAATTTGCCAATGAAAGGAACATCACCTGTCAAGTTATCGTCACACATATATTTGCCACTAACATTCATCGTCATTAACATCATCATCGCTAATAGCCTTTATGGCGTCATCGTCACTGATAAAACCGCAACTTATATTCATCATCAATACCATCGTCAATCAAAATAATAGCCACTAGGGGCATTGTCGTCAAAAACATCAACACATTATTATTGACACCGGGACACTAATATTACCGATTACACCAAAAGGTTTTACTCCAGCTCACGACACCAAAAAGGTTTTTAGATACCGAAATAATTTTACAACGCCAACAACAACGACCACCGGGGACAGCCACTTGAGGCGCCCAGAAACTATCTGAAGAATAACAATTTTTACCTTAAAGTAGAATATACCAGTAGGAAACAGAATAAGCTTCACAACGCACTTTGAAACACTTAAAACGGACACCCGAGTCAAAAGATATGTCAAAAACAAGACCGGGAAAATTATTTGCAACATTGCTGAAAACAGCGCCCTTGGCGCCCCTCTACGCCAACAACAAGGCGCAACAACAAATTGGCGCGGGCAGCAACATTGCTGAAAACGGCGCCCTTGGCGCCCCTCTGTGCCAACAACAAGGCGCAACACCAAAACTGGTGCGGGCAGCAACATTGGTGCCCTTGGCGCCCCAGGAGCACCCACGCACACACACACACGCGAGACGCAACACGGACACGGCGCCCAGCACCAGGGCGCCAAAACACACGACACGCGCAACACCCAGACACAGCAGCAACACAACAGGGATCCAGCGCCCATTGCGCCCCTGGGCCAAGACAGCAGCGCAACACAACAGGGATCCAACGCCCATGGCGCCCCCGCGCCAAGACAGCAGCGCAACACAACAGAGGGATCCGGCGCCCAGCAAATGGCGCCCAGCGCCAGAACAGCGCAACACACGGAGGGATCCGGCGCCCAGACAGCAACAACACATGACAATGGCACAACAATGGCGCTCATGGCACCTAGGACTTGAACAACGACGCAACCAAATTTATCAAACACCGCATGTACGACCATGACAACATCAAAACACCAATTTCTTAATAACCATCATCAAAACACCGAATCTTTACAAATCATCATCAAGCACCAATTATTTTAGAATTTCACCAAGCCACCATCAATCAACGATTTCAATCAACAACTAATTCAAACAAATCAAGCAAGATCATGGCAACATAGGTCTAAGCCCCCACCCTAATACCCATCATACCCACCATTATAGTGAAAGAGAGGTCTCACCCTTACCTTAGTTATTAGGATTAGAAGACTCTGGAGAGAAGTCACCAACAGAACACAGCAACACAGCTTCCTTCTTCTCCTTGATTCGCGAACCCTTCTTCTTCTCCTCCCTTGGGATTCGCGCCGCTCCTCCTTCTCTCTTTCTCTCCTCTTCGCAATTTCTTTCTTTTGCACAAATGAGCCAAAACCCAATTTTTTAGGTTTAAATATGCGCCTAGTTAGTGGGCTTGGATCATGGGCTTCCTCCAGCTCAAGCCCGATCACTAACGCCATCACCTAAAACCCAAATGCACACCTCTCAATCCAACGTTAATATAATTACACCAATTAAATAAATTAATAAATAAATAATTGAATACCTAAATATTTAATTAAATAATTTAATTAAATATTTGGGCGTTACAATTCTCCCCCGCTTAGAATGTTTTCGTCCTCGAAAACTCACCTGAGTCAAACAGCTCTGGATAAGACTCCCGCATCTTACTGTCCAACTCCCAAGTCATGCTTTCACCGACAGCTCCTAGCCAGACCACCTTCACCAATGCAATTTCCTTGCCTCTTAACACCTTCACCTCATGGTCTTCAATTCGTACAGGCATAGTCTCCACTGTGAGATTATCCCGCACCTCCACATCATCCATGTGGATCACATGAGATGGATCCGAAACATACTTTCGAAGTTGCGACACATGAAACACGTCATGCAAATTCGAAAGATTTGGCGGTAAAGCCACTCTGTACGCCACATTCCCAACTCTCCCGGAAATCTGATAAGGACCAATGAATCGAGGAGTGAGCTTCTTCGACTTCAAAGCACGGCCGACACCGGTCACTGGAGTGACCCTCAAAAATACATGCTCACCCTCCTGAAACTCTAAATCTTTTCTCCTCTTGTCGTGATAACTCTTCTGACGACTCTGCGAAGCCTTCATCTTTTCACGGATCATCTTTATCTTCTCGGTTGTCTCCCGAACAATTTCAGGTCCAAGCACCACACTCTCTCCAGACTCATACCAACACAGCGGGGTTCTACACTTCCGACCATACAATGCCTCAAAAGGTGCCATCCCGATGCTAGAATGGTAACTATTGTTGTACGTGAACTCAATCAACGAAAGGTAGGAATCCCACGAACCTCCTTGTTCCAAAACACAAGCCCTCAACAAATCTTCTAATGACTTAATTGTTCTCTCTGACTGACCATCTGTCTGAGGATGATACGCCGAACTCAACTTCAGCTTAGATCCCAACTTTTCTTGCAAACTCTTCCATAAATCTGAAGTGAACCTCGGATCTCTATCTGAAACAATACTCTTCGGAACACCATGCAACTTCACAATTTCTTTGACATAAACTTCTGCTAACCTCGACACCGGATAAGTGATATTAATAGGAACAAAGTGAGCAGACTTCGTTAACCTATCAACGATCACCCAAATAGCATCGTGACCTCTGACTGTATTCGGCAATCCCGTCACAAAATCCATCGAAATGCTATCCCACTTCCACTCTGGAATTTCCAACGGTTGCATCAATCCAGCAGGCTTCTGATGCTCCACCTTCGACTTCTGACAAGTCAAACAGGCATACACAAATTGTGCTACATCCCTCTTCATACCATGCCACCAAAACATCTTCAGGTCTTGATACATCTTTGTCGCTCCAGGATGAATACTCAACTTACTTCGGTGACCCTCTTCCAAAATTGTTTTCCTCATTCCTACATCATCCGGAATGCAGATCCTACCACGGAACATCAACACACCTTGGGAATCCAACTTGAAATCTTCATTCTCAGATTGACCAATCCCATTCATTAAATCCACCAACTTAACATCTGATTTCTGAGCCTATCTGATGCTGCCCAGAAAATCATTATCGATCCTTAACATTCCCAGCTTGACACTATGAGGTGTCGTCCTACAAACCGGACTTAGATCTCTGAATTCCTCAATCAACTCTAACTCTTTGACCATCATCGTCGATATATGCAAAGACTTCCGGCTCAAAGCATCAGCCACGACATTAGCTTTGCCCGGATGATAGTTCAAACTGAAATCATAGTCTTTCAACAATTCCAACCACCTTCGCTGCCTCATATTCAGCTCCTTCTGGTCAAATAAATATTTCAGACTCTTATGGTCGCTGAACACCTCAAATCTGGAACCATACAAATAGTGCCTCCAAACCTTCAACACGAAGACTACTGCAGCCAACTCCAAATCATGCGTTGGATAATTCTTCTCATGAACCCTTAATTGCCTCGACGCATAAGCAATCACCTTCCCATCTTGCATAAGCACGCCACCTAGACCCATCTTCGAAGCATCACAATACACCACGAACGGTTCTTCCGGTTTTGGCAACGTCAAAATAGGAGACGTCGTCAACCTCTTCTTCAACTCAAGGAAACTTTCCTCACAACGAGCATCCCACACAAAAGCCTTACCCTTACAAGTCAACTGCGTCAACGGAAGTGCCAACTTAGAAAAACCTTCGATGAACCTTCTGTAGTAACCAGCCAACCCTAAGAAGCTTCAAACCTCCGTAACCGACTTCAGACTCTCCCACTGCATCACAGCATCAACCTTAGAAGGATCCACAGCAATACCACTACCAGAAATGATATGACCCAGAAAACTCACTTCTGACAACCAGAATTCACACTTAGACAACTTGGCATACAACCTCTTCTCTCTCAGGACCTCCAATACTAATTTCAAATGCTCTGCATGCTCTTCCTCCGACTTTGAATAAATCAGGATGTCGTCAATGAACACAACCACGAACCGATCCAAGTAAGTATGAAATATACGATTCATGTATTCCATAAATACACCCGGCGCGTTAGTGACACCGAACGGCATCACCGAATACTCATAATGCCCATACCTCGTCCTGAAAGCAGTCTTCTGAACATCTTCATCCAATCCTCTCAACGGCAAGCAAACAAAATCCACGACAAAGTCCCTGCCGAAGATCGACAAGGGACACAGAGAACACACCAAAGAAGTGGTCACCGACCCCTTAGCAGGAGTGTCGACAACCATGTCCCCACACATAGCAGACAAAACAAGGCCCAATCTTTTACAGCAATCAACAGAGATAAAGCAATGGGTAGCACCAGTATCAATAAGATATTTCAGAGGAGTACCATGAATGTAGCACGTACCTCTAATGAGACCATCATTCTCAGCAGGCTCCTCTCCTGCCAATGCGAACACTTTTCCACTGGACCTTTCTTTCTTCGGCTTTGAACACTTCGCGCTGATATGCCCAGACTCACCACAGTTGAAGCACACCATGTCCTTGCGCCCACACTCAGCCGCTAAATGACCCTCCTTACCACAACGGTAACAAACCCTCACATCGGATTTGCACATGAAACTCTTGTGGCCAGCCTTGCCACACTTGAAACATACAATACCATCAGGAGCATCTCCCCCACTAGCCTTTTTGCCTCCAGCAGCTCTATGATGACTCTTACCCGCAGGAACCTCATACGGCTTGCCTCGACAAAGAAATTTACCCTTTTTCTCAGTCACAGCTTTGTAGTGCGCAGTACTGTCCTCCTCAAAAATTCTGCAGCTATCTATCAGGTCAGCGAACACACGGATCTTCTGGTAGCTAATTGCCTTTTTAATTTCAGGCCTCAAACCATTCTCAAACTTAATACATTTCGAGAACTCAGCTGTAGCCTCACTATAGTGCGGATAGAACTTCGCCAACTCCACGAACTTCGCCGCATACTCAGTCACAGACATGCCACCTTGCTTCAGCTCCAAAAACTCTTTCTCCTTCTTCCCTCGGACATCTTCCGGAAAATATTTCCTCAGAAACTCTCTGCTGAACACCTCCCAGGTAACCTCCTCCTGAACAGACTCTAACCTCTGCCTAGTAGCCAACCACCAATCGTCGGCTTCCTCTGCCAGCATGTGTGTACCAAAACGGACCTTCTGCTCCACAGTGCAGTCCATCACCCTAAAACTTCTCTCGATCTCCTTTAACCAGGCCATG
The DNA here is from genome assembly GCA_039519185.1 of Astragalus membranaceus. Taxonomy (NCBI): domain Eukaryota; kingdom Viridiplantae; phylum Streptophyta; class Magnoliopsida; order Fabales; family Fabaceae; genus Astragalus; species Astragalus membranaceus. Next base: position 90,044,833 of record CM076854.1, on the reverse strand, counting down.
GCACCGTCTGGATCATACTTGCCCTTGAAATTGGGCGGATTCTCTCTCTGGAATGTAGTCAGACTCCGAAACCCAGCGTTCTCTCCAGCATTCTGCTGATTCTGCACGGCCTGAGCCATGGTCGCTAAAGCAGCAGCAATCGCAGTGTCGTTCCTCCCAGCCATATCAACTCAAGCTGCAACCAAAAACAACAGTTAGAATAAGTCGACAATACTAGATTGTCAATGACTGGACAACTTGGCCGGACAGACCGAACTTTTGCTCTGATACCACTAATGTAACACCCCTTTTTCTACCCGGTAATTTATTCACTAAAAATTAGAGTCTCTTTTTTTTTTCTTTAAAAGTCATCTTTCACCACATGGGATGTCACACATAAATCCACACCACATCATGCATCAATATAAAATAGTTTCATCGTCTATAATAATGCGATACATAGCACATCACAACTGGGGTGAGCTCAAAACGCTCAATTCAATCAACATAATAAAAACTCAGCATCTACGCAGCGGAAAGTCATAAAAACATCAACTACAACAGTTCAATGATCATAAAAAAACTAAGGTTCATTTCCCCCCCCCCCCACTGAGTGCTACGTATCAGAGCAGACGACCAGACTCAGCTAGAGAAGGTACCTAAGCCTTCACTCGAGATCACCTGCACGTTACCGCATAGGGGTAACATTCAAACAGAAGGGGTGAGTTCATCTAACAATATAATAGTGCATATGTTAAGTGTTATGCTAGAGCTACAACGCTACATAAACCACATCGCAACATCAAATCAATCATCGCTGGAAGTCATCACAATGTCATGAACATGTATGAAATGCAACCCAGCCAAAAATACAAAAATAGAAAAAGAAGTAAAAAGAGACGCCCCAGCCAAGGGGAAAAGCAGCAGCTGAACCCTAACCCTTTTCTTGTTCACCAAGCACCCATTTCCTCCAACCCAAGCCCAAGTACCTGAAAATGGAAACAAATATGGAGAAGAATCAGAAAAACCCTAATTTTTTTTACCTATATAAACAAGCCTAGACACACCCAAAAAACGGACAGCATAGGCATACGAAAATTCATAGAAAATAGAGAAAATCAGATACGAAATTCAGGGCGAAAAAAGTTAGGGTTCCACACTGGAACCCTAATCACAAAGTCCTAAAATTCAGAAGCAAAAAAGGCAGCAGAGCAAGCCACAGGAGGTTTTACAGAAGCTGGAATTTGAGGTTGGTTTTTTGTCTAATTTAGTACATAATAGGTCTCTTTGTAAATAAATTGTATTTAATCCGAAATCAGCATCAAAACAGTATATATTGAGCTTCTTAAATTAGTAATATAAATTGTATATTTGAATCGTAAAACAATTAGGTTTAGTTTATGTTTTTGGAAACTTTGATATTGTAAATAGGTTAGGGCTTGAAAATTAGAAACAGATCATCATACGAAACCAAGTTACAGTTCAGATTTTTATGTAAATAGATCGAAACATGTGAATGACAAGAAATTAGGGTCAATGTTCTGCTTCTTCCAAAAACAAAAAATAGGATTAATTAGCAATAGGTTTGGTCAAAAAATTAGTGTTAAAATAGGATATTAGGTAAAAAAAATCGAATCAGTTCTCTTAAAAAATAAAAAAAAGGGAAACAGAACCGTACCGTACTTAGCACCGACCACCGCAGACGGTGGTTGCCCTCCACGAACGTCATGGCGTCGTTATCCCCGTCGCCGATGCCTGTCTCCTCCGTCAATAACATCCTTGGCACCATAGCCATCCTCTTCGCACCAACCTCCTCTCTCCTGGCCGTGAACCACCAGAAAAACAAAAAAAACAACATTGAGAAAAGGAATCAGGGTAGAAGAATGAAGAGAAAGGAATGTAAAAAACCAACCATAGGAATCGAAGCATCATCCATTAGTTTCGACCACCGTAGACGGTGGCCGTTGACTCCAAAACACCGCCATCAGCCATCCCTCAGCCGTCGCCGTTCCTCTCCCCTTGCGACCCTTAAAACCGAACGACAACGTAGCCACTGCCCCCTCCTCCTCCGTCAGACTCTCTCCATCACCGAAAGCCCCTCCGTCGAAGCCTCTGTTTTCGTCGCCATCATCACCAGTCACGCCGTCTCCCCCTTACGCATCGTAGCCGGAAACAGCATGAGTTCCGTTCACCGTCCCCGGAACCCACCACCACTCTACCACCGTCTCTTCTCTCCCTCCTATTTTCGTTCTCCCTCTCATTCTCCACGAAGCCTTCTCCCTCATTCACGCTCCACGAGCCCTCGCCCTCTCTCTCGCCGGAAACTTCGCTTCTCTCCCTCACTCTCCGCAAATCCCTTTCTCTCTCCACTCTTCAGTTGGCTGCGGCACAACAAGTGTGGAGAAGGAAACTAGGGTTACAAAAACCTTATATTTCCTTTTATACCCACCTCCCATTCTATTTTAATTTTTTTATTTCAGTTTACTAAACACACCCTCTCGTTTTCCTGAATACGCTCCCCCTGAGAAGCCCACATTCTCGCAGGCCAGTCTACCAAGAACGAACTAGGCTTCTGCTTTCCACACCTCCATTTTTTATTAATACAGCCATCTGCTCTAACTGCACCCATGTTTTATTAATGCAGCCCCTTTTCGTTTTTCTATTTATTTCTTTCCAAAAGTAATTTCTTTCACATAAACATATAAAAATAAATAGATAAATATTTCATTTTCAAAAAATATGAATAGGGGACTAAGTCGACTGTACAGTCGGGTTAGTCTGTTTTTTAGGTCACTAATGAACCGTTACGGATCATGGCCTAGAATCCCTATTTAAAACAAACAAATTTCTATATTAAAATAAACACAAACACAAACACATTTCTTTCCACAAAACAAATTTTCAAATTAGGGGACTAAGCCGACTGTACAGACGGGTTGGTCAGCGTTCTAGGATAAATGAGCCGTACGGCTCAGGAATCCTAAAACCCCTATTCCAATAAAATCAAACAAACACACTTCAAACCATTTTCCAAACTCCAAAAACTCTATTTTCATAAAGTAGGGGACTAAGCCGACTGTACAGTCAGGTTAGTCATCGTTTTAGGACAAATGAACTGATCACTCAGGAGTCCTAAGATCCCTACATTAAAAAATACCAACCAACAAACATTTTTTCTACCAAGAACTACGTGTGATTTGATTCTCTACCAAGAGATACGTAGGAGCAGATGGGGGCCCACATCTGTCAATTGCACTAATAAAAAACCCTTTTTAGTCTTTTCCTAAATAATCCCTTTCTTAAATTCAAATAAAATATCAACCTTTTTCTTTCTTTTTGATTCACAAATAAAAGGGTAAAATAAATGTTTTCAAAATTAACTTCCGCTTCTACAACTAGTTAGCAGGTAACCTTCCTTAGGAAGGATGTCGTGGGGTGCTAATACCTTCCCCACGCATAACCGACTCCCAAACCCTTATCTGGTTTCAAGGACCCTTATCCAATCCAAAAGGGATTTTCCAATGTTTGCCCTTATAAACTAAACTTTGGTGGCGGCTTCATTTTTGAACCTTCGAGGAATCCTTCTCGGATTTTTCGGTCGCTACAGCTGGCGACTTCACTGGGGATCTTAGAGAGTCAAACCTAGTCTAATTAGTTGTATGATTAGTTGTTAATTAAATGTTCTATTTTACCCTTCCCTTTCATCTTTTATCCTTGTTGCATGTTATGTATTTATGTGATATGTAAACCTTAGGATAGAAGACCACTTTTGTATACGTGTTTGTTTGTTTTGCAGCTTGGGGGAATTCTTGATCTTTTGCTCCTTCACACACTCCACTATCACATTTTTGCACACACGTGAGAATAGTCCTGTACCCGGACTGGAGAATAACCTAAGTTAGAACGAGACTGCGTAGTGATGGCCTACTGGATGTGCGTCCTGTTGGGTGGTCACGAAAGTCTCACCTAGAGTTTGGTCCCTCTTGAGAATGCTGGCACTCCTAATAGCTTGCCTATTGTTGTTGACCAGTGTTCTTAACTGGGGTCGTTGGTTCTAGGAACCTTATGTAGGACTCTGTAGAGCTACCCTTGGAAAGGTTCACTCAATAGACAAGCCCTAGACCTATTCTCTAAGGAACCCTCGTAGGACACAAAGGAGCCTCATACCCCTGCATTCAAATAAACACTGATACATTTTTCTGGTCTTCTTAAAAGAAAAAATTCAAAAAAAAATCATATGTTCTTTTTTAGCATACCTCATGCATTTCCGCATTTCCCTCTTACATGGCATAAAAAAAATATATAATTATTGCACATTAACATTTCATTCTTCATGCATTTCTATAACCGCCGGTGAATTGTAATACTTTCTTTCTGACAAGATGGATCAAACATTTGCATTAATAAAATAAGTTTCTTTCAGATCTGCGTCGAACAGAAACCCTACAACTTCCCCCGGCGTAACACGAAATCATACATTTGCATTTCATGCACATTCATTCATTCATCCATTCATGTATTTACGTAAAGAAAAAATTGAAAAAATAAACAGAGAGAAAAAGGCAAGCTGGTTCATCAACATCGCTACCGGACTCGTTCCCAAACAAGAAAAATGGCCGAAGAGGATAATCAGGCTCTGAGAGAAGACATTGCAAAGCTGAAGGATCAAATGAGCAAGATGATGGTATTGAAAGATCAAATGATCGAGATGATGGCGCTGAAAGATCAAATGTATGAATTCGTGAAACTCCTCGAGAGAAAAGATGTAGATGAAACTGTTTCGGCAGGGAATACTGAGAACAATGCTTCGAACCTTCCTCCTCCTCCCAGCTCCGAGACTCCACACACCGCTAGAGTGAACATCCAGAGCTACCGATGACCCCATTACGGTCTCCCAGCTGGTTACGCTCCTCCTACCATGGAAGCCAATCCAGAGGAAGGACCTTCGGGAGTCGTTGGACCTTCCGCTCAAAATACAAATGCAGAAATACCGCGAGTTCACTTCTCAAGTTCTGCGACTGCACCACAGGTCATTCCACAGGGTTATACTCCATCACCAGTAGTAATTCATCATGCTCCTACACCGAACTCCGCTGCAATGCCAATGGTTCCTCCCCACTACAACATGAGAGGACCCTCTCATAACTACTCAATGGAGGACTCTCAGCCCGAGGACAAATATCAAATGCTAGAAGAGCGCCTGAGAGCAATTGAAGGATCCAATGTCGGCGCAAGGAATGCATATGATCTGTGTCTCGTCCCTAATGTGATTATCCCACCCAAGTTCAAAGTGCCTGACTTTAACAAATACAGAGGGGTAACTTGTCCCGCTAGCCATCTGACTATGTATTGTAGAAGAATGGCCGCATTTGCACACAACGACAAACTGCTCGTCCATTACTTTCAGGACAGCTTGACCGGGGCAGCCTCAAGCTGGTACATGCAGTTGGAACGCACCCACATTCGATGTTGGAAAGATCTGGCTGATGCTTTCTTAAAGCAGTACAAATACAACATCGATATGGCTCCCGATAGAGCACAGTTGCAGAATATGGTGAAAAGAAACAAAGAATCATTCAAGGAGTATGCCCAACGTTGGAGAGGGTCGGCAACACAGGTTGTTCCGCCTCTACTAGAGAAAGAAATGGTATCCATGTTCATAGATACGTTGCAATCACCCTTCTATGACAGATTAATTGGGAGCGTATCCTCTAACTTCTCAGACATGATCACCATAGGAGAAAGGTTGGAGAAGGGAATGAGAAATGGGAAAATCTCTCACGGTTCGGCCGAAACCAATAACCCAAAGAAGCCCTTCGCAGGATTTGTTAGAGGTAATGAAGGGGAAACCAACTCCATAACAAGATCAGTGAAAGCCTCTTACACTTCCAAAAACTAACCTCGAGCCCTGCACTTCTCTACCCAAACCACTGAAAGCCATAAACCACCAAACTACCCAGAAAGGAGACATGTACAGTTCGATCCAATTCCCGCATCCTACTCAGATCTGTTCGACCACCTCACTAGTCACAACCTAATCTCCCCCCGCCCAATGAGGCCCATTGAACCTCCTTTCCCGAGAGGCTATGACCCGAATGCCACTTGCGAATTTCACGCAGGCGCAATTGGGCATTCAGTAGAAAACTGCAAGGCACTGAAACATGTGATTCAGGATCTGATCGAATCCAAATGGTTGAGCTTCAATGAGGATGCTCCGAATGGAGGCGTTAACCCTTTGTCAGGGGCATGAGAAGTCATCTGTCAATGCTTTTGAAGGCGATCAGAGGGCTAAAAAATAACATCATCAACCTTGTGCGCCTTTGTCCTACACTTGAAGCACTTATGAATTGGGAGATTGTTGATTTTCTTGTGATTTTCGGTTCAAAGTAATGTTACGTAATGCAAATCCTATGGCTCTGCCCAAATCCTTAGGACATTTCAATAAGGGCATGCATGTTTCTTTCCAGTATCAATATTAATAAAATAGCATTTTGAATTCTCCGATAAATTCCTTTTTACTCATTTGCTCGCTTTACTTTTTCTTTTATCCTTCTTCAATTTCTAATAATGCAGACTTAAATAACTTGTCCTTGAAAAGAACAACGTCGGTAATTCATGTCATAACTTTGATCGCCCCATTAATCAAACCAAGGAATATGTTGAAGATAACTGGGAAACTCTTCCAGAGGTAATGATAATAACGGAACAAAAGGATAAAGTAACCCATCCTCGCGCGGAATCAAACGAAATGATCAACTTGGGCACTGAAGAAGACAAAAAGGTGTTAAAATTAACATCACACCAAAAGGACAGCAAATCAAGAAAGTTCGACGCCCACTGATGTAACAAATTCGTGATTGTCAAGAAACATGGTCTGCCGTTACGGCTTTCCTAAAAAGATCGCCACGGACAGTGGTGAAAGGGCTACACAAGGATTCCAAGTCGAGCATCATGATCCCTTCCCATACCGCCCAAAAAAATGGAGCAGTTGCAGCAACAGATGAAGAATATCAGGGATGATGGTGACATTTCACCAGAATATGGTCTACCATTACGACTTTCCTGAAAAGATCGTCACGGACAGTGGTGAAAGGGCTACGCAAGGACTCTAAGTCAAGCATCATGATCCCTCCCCATACCGCCCAAAAAAAACAAATGGGGCAGTTGCGGCAACAAACAAAGAATATCAGGGATGATAGTGACATTTCACCTTACATGGAGATCAGACCTTGTTCATACTTCAACAGGGGCAACCCCGTTCGATGGGAGTAGTACTTCCGTTAAACCTCACCAAATACAAGAACGGTTGTCTTATGTCATATCAGAAAAGAATAAAGAAAGCTTAACAGAAGCGGATCTTTCCTCAACAATTTTAAGGAGACTTGGTGCCCAAGAAAGTCTCACCCAAAAGGATTCCCGCAGGAAATGGAGCTCGAACTATAAAGGACCTTTACATAGTAAAAAAAAAAGAAAAATCATCCTCTGGAAGAGCCTTAATTCTCACAAAAATAGATCAGGAAGACATCCCACTCCCGGCAAACGCTGCCTAAAAAGGGAATATATGAAAAAAGAGAAAGAAAATCCAAGAAAAAATGAGTTCGCTAGGTTGAAAACCCAAAAGGGTGACCTAGGCAAAAGTTAGAGCGACCTGGTGGATTGAAAATCCAAAAGGGACAATCCAGGCAAAACTTAGGGTCAAGAAGTTGGACTAAACAACATTTAGGCAATCAACACTTCCAAAAGTCGGATGATGAGTTATCAAGGTCATGAACATGGGTGGCCGACACCGTTACTTCAAGGACACTATCTACCGAGAAGTCTGCTTAGTATTTCAGCTTTCCTATTCTTTCAATGAAATCTTAAGTCGGTGTGCCTTCTGCACATTTGGCCTCCAATGTCAATATCAAACACTTTCCTTTCTTTTTACTTCCGTCTATTTTTGAAGTGATGTTTTGTGATAATCGATACTGGATTGTGAAACATGTGGCACAATTAGAAGCATTACAATTATTACAAAATTTCCGAGAATCACAGAAGAGATATAGTCTTTCATTAAAAAAAAACCTATAAGGAGGAAAGGAACCGCGGGAATAGAACAATAAATGCGCGATCATCTCAAATGATAAGTCCCAATCATCCGCAATTGACTTAGCAGTACGAATGCACGTGATAGCCTCATGCCGGAAGTCCTGCGAGTTGAAGGACCAGCAAAAGGAGAGGCCCAAAAAAAAAAGCAAAAAAAGAGACCAAAAAAAAGAAGGAAGAAAAGCCAAAAGAAAAATCATCCACAAATCATTTCATCATGCATTCACATATGTTTCATTCATCCCCTCGGACACCTACCATTTCACACACCTATATTGCACGCATGCATCATTCATTGCATTTTTAGACACGCCAAATATAGATAGCTCTTCCCTTCTCAGGTAAATGCATTCATTAGTTAGGTTCTAGGCAAGTACGCCATGTGTCGATCCCAATAATTGGTCCCCTCAAAACCTCGGACCCCCAGCAGTCCCTCGCAGCCCCAGCACTGTCTTAATTTAGACCTCCAATGGTCATTCATTCTAGATCGCACGTCGCGTTATCGAGCAACTGACGGATCATCCGACCCCAGGTCCATCAGTTCAGTTCGACCCAGTACGTCAAATCAACGACTTCGAACTCTACCCTCAAGATCACTATGTCGCCACTGAGCGCGACGGATCATCCGACCCCAGGTCCTTCAGACTAGCTGTGTCAGCCTAAGACATGGTGGACGTCCTTGGAGGTGAGCAAATTAGGTCAACGACCTGATCCTGCCCCTCCGGTCGCTCGAAAAAGGCCACCCCCGAGCATACCATTTTACTAGTACCATTGCTAGTTTGTGCTCTTTTGGACCCCAAGCGGTCCTTCAAAGCCCCAGTGCACTTTCGGACCCCAATTGGTCCTTTAGGGTTTAGGCAACCCCTGTGAGCCCCAATGCTCCCTTAGAGCCCAAATGCTCTTTTAGAGCCCCAGTGCTCCGCCAGATCCCAAGTGATCGTTTCTTTATTGTTCTCGGTTAACACGCCAATTGTTAATCGTCCCTCGTTTCCCTAACTCATCTTCCCCCTAAGCAGACAAAATTAGGGTCTAATCTATCTTTATTTGTATTTCTACTACGAAAATCTGAGAACCGTTCACATTTTCTAGTAAAATATAAATAAAGAGGCGCAGCTGTTATACCCTAATTTTGCCCAATCTTTTTATCATAATCGCTTTAGCCCCGTGTCACAAGCCCCTGGCATTTCGAGCGCTGTTTTGTTTAAAGTCAGACCGAATTGTCCAATTGGGCCTATGTCCAACCTTTTGGGCCTGATTTTGTTAGCTTATCTTATTGGGCTTACGCTTTTTGTTTCGAATTAGTTTTTAATGTTTTGGGTCATTTGGGCCTACATCTAACTTTTGGGCCAGTTTTGATAAATGGACCTGTGGCTGGTTTCTTGGACCTAATTTAGCCTTTTTTTTTATTAAAAAGCCATAAAAAAATGATAATAAAATAAAATCAGATTTTAAAAAATATTACAACAGCCCAAAATATAATGAAATCAGAATTAAAAATTAATTTACAATAATCCAAAAATACAAAAATAATAAAAATCCGAAAAATACATAAAAATAGAAAAAGAAGTAAAAAGAGACGCCCCAGCCAAGGGGAAAAGCAGCAGCTGAACCCTAACCCTTTTCTTGTTCACCAAGCACCCATTTCCTCCAACCCAAGCCCAAGTACCTGAAAATGGAACAAATATGGAGAAGAATCAGAAAAACCCTAATTTTTTTACCTATATAACAAGCCTAGACACACCCAAAAAACGGACAGCATAGGCATACGAAAATTCATAGAAAATAGAGAAAATCAGATACGAAATTCAGGGCGAAAAAAGTTAGGGTTCCACACTGGAACCCTAATTACAAAGTCCTAAAATTCAGAAGCAAAAAAGGCAGCAGAGCAAGCCACAGGAGGTTTTACAGAAGCTGGAATTTGAGGTTGGTTTTTTGTCTAATTTAGTACATAATAGGTCTCTTTGTAAATAAGTTGTATTTAATCCGAAATCAGCAACAAAACAGTATATATTGAGCTTCTTAAATTAGTAATATAAATTGTATATTTGAACCGTAAAACAATTAGGTTCAGTTTATGTTTTTGGAAACTTTGATATTGTAAATAGGTTAGGGCTTGAAAATTAGAAACAGATCATCATACGAAACCAAGTTACAGTTCAGATTTTTATGTAAATAGATCGAAACATGTGAATGACAAGAAATTAGGGTCAATGTTCTGCTTCTTCCAAAAACAAAAAATAGGATTAATTAGCAATAGGTTTGGTCAAAAAATTAGTGTTAAAATAGGATATTAGGTAAAAAAAATCGAATCAATTTTCTTAAAAAATAAAAAAAAAAGGGAAACAGAACCGTACCGTACTTAGCACCGACCACCGCAGACGGTGGTCGCCCTCCACGAACGTCGTGGCGTCGTTATCCCCGTCGCCGATGCCTGTCTCCTCCGTCAATAACATCCTTGGCACCACAGCCATCCTCTTCGCACCAACCTCCTCTCTCCTGGCCATGAACCACCAGAAAAACAAAAAAAACAACATTGAGAAAAGGAATCAGGGTAGAAGAATGAAGAGAAAGGAATGTAAAAAACCAACCATAGGAATCGAAGCATCATCCATTAGTTCCGACCACCGTAGACGGTGGCCGTTGACTCCAAAACACCGCCATCAGCCATCCCTCAGCCGTCGTCGTTCCTCTCCCCTTGCGACCCTTAAAACCGAACGACAACGTAGCCACTACCCCCTCCTCCTCCGCCAGACTCTCTCCATCACCGAAAGCCCCTCCGTCGAAGCCTCTGTTTTCGTCGCCATCATCACCAGTCACGACGTCTCCCCCTTACGCATCGTAGCCGGAAACAGCATGAGTTCCGTTCACCGTCGCCGGAACCCACCACCACTTTACCACCGTCTCTTCTCTCCCTCCTATTTTCGTTCTCCCTCTCATTCTCCACGAAGCCTTCTCCCTCATTCACGCTCCACGAGCCCTCGCCCTCTCTCTCGCCAGAAACTTCGCTTCTCTCCCTCACTCTCCGCAAATCTCTCCCTCTCTCCGCAAATCCCTTTCTCTCTCCACTCTTCAGTTGGCTGCGGCGCAGCAAGTGTGGAGAAGGAAACTAGGGTTACAAAAACCTAATATTTCCTTTTATACCCACCTCCCATTCTATTTTAATTTTTTTATTTCAGTTTACTAAACACACCCTCTCGTTTTCCTGAATACGCTCCCCCTGAGAAGCCCACATTCTCGCAGGCCAGTTTACCAAGAACGAACTGGGCTTCTGCTTTCCACACCTCCATTTTTTATTAATACAGCCATCTGCTCTAACTGCACCCCTGTTTTATTAATGCAGCCCCTTTTCGTTTTTCTATTTATTTCTTTCCAAAAGTAATTTCTTTCACATAAACATATAAAAATAAATAGACAAATATTTCATTTTCAAAAAATATGAATAGGGGACTAAGTCGACTGTACAGTTGGGTTTGTCTGTTTTTTAGGTCACTAATGAACCGTTACGGATCATGGCCTAGAATCCCTATTTAAAACAAACAAATTTCTATATTAAAATAAACACAAACACATTTCTTTCCACAAAACAAATTTTCAAATTAGGGGACTAAGCCGACTGTACAGACGGGTTGGTCAGCGTTCTAGGATAAATGAGCCGTACGGCTCAGGAATCCTAAAACCCCTATTCCAATAAAATCAAACAAACACACTTCAAACCATTTTCCAAACTCCAAAAACTCTATTTTCACAAAGTATGGGACTAAGCCGACTGTACAGTCAGGTTAGTCATCGTTTTAGGACAAATGAACTGATCACTCAGGAGTCCTAAGATCCCTACATTAAAAAATACCAACCAACAAACATTTTTCTACCAAGAACTACGTGTGATTTGATTCTCTACCAAGAGATACGTAGGAGCAGATGGGGGCCCACATCTGTCAATTGCACTAATAAAAAACCTTTTTTTAGTCTTTTCCTAAATAATCCCTTTCTTAAATTCAAATAAAATATCAACTTTGTTCTTTCTTTTTAATTCACAAATAAAAGGGTAAAATAAATGTTTTCAAAATTAACTTCCGCTTCTACAACTAGTTAGCAGGTAACCTTCCTTAGGAAGGATGTCGTGGGGTGCTAATACCTTCCCCACGCATAACCGACTCCCGAACCCTTATCTGGTTTCAAGGACCCTTATCCAATCCAAAAGGGATTTTCCAATGTTTGCCCTTAAAAAATAAACTTTGGTGGCGGCTTCATTTTTGAACCTTCGAGGAATCCTTCTCGGATTTTTCGGTCGCTACAGGCGCCCTTGGCGCCCAGCACCAGGGCGCCAAAACACATGACACGCGCAACACCCAGACACAGCAGCAACACAACAGGGATCCAGCGCCCATGGCGCCCCTGCGCCAAGACAGCAGCGCAACACAACAGAGGGATCCGGCGCCCAGCAAATGGCGCCCAGCGCCAGAACAGCGCAACACACGGAGGGATCCGGCGCCCAGGCAGCAACAACACATTGTAATACCCCAATTTTGTCCGCCTAATTGAAAAATCCCAAAAATTTTATCGCTTCGCATATTGTTTTAAATGCGGGTGTATTTGGCATTCTCGTGCAACAATTTTGTTTGGCGCTCATTGTTTTCAAAAAAAAGGAAAAAAAAGAATCCAAAAATAAATAATAGAATAATGAATAACGCGAGCGCGCATTTCGTCTCGAGTCGTGAGTAATTGCGTCGGTGCGCGTTTATTTTTACCATCTTTAGAAAAGTGATAATAGAATGAAATCGGTTTTAAGGCGAGCACGCGTTCCGTTTCGAATTGTGTGAGTCGTTGCGTCTCGTTTTTACCGCTTTTATTATCATAGAAATAAATAAATAAATAAATAATAATAAACAAATAAAGTCAATCTGAATAGCTGCTGTCCTTTTGTATTGTTACACTTACACATATAGACAAATTTCTTATGCAATAGTACAAAATAAATAAATAAAAAGAGTACAAATTTTTTCAACAAAAAAAAAGGGGGGAAAGAAAAAGCAACAGAGGCAGTATGCGCCTGGTTGCTGGGTGGACATTTTGAGCACCAAGCCAATGAGCCTTTCTTCTTGCTCTCTTCTTTTACCACTTTGGCACCAGCAAGACAGCCTTTGCTCCACCTCCTTGCTGCTCCCTCTCTGCTCCACTGCAGCAGCAACAAACTGGTCTCCCCATGAGTTTTGATCCCCTGCATTAGCATACCACACCTACACCACAATCAGCCTATAAATACCAGTGAACACCAACAGTAAAAAAAAACACAACCACATACACGTAGGCAGCAAAAATACACACACTGAGATACAGAAACACAGTAGATACACAGAGCAATTTCCAAACAGACATTCAGCAGTTCACAAAAAGGAAACAAATGCAGCCATATACACACAGAGAGTAGCAGAACACACAATCACAGGGACATAAAATAATTTTGGTTCAGGGAAGAAAGAAACAGTTCATTTGGGAACTCGGTTAGTTCTTAATTTCATCTATTCATTCGTAATACCATCCTTGGGTCTTCTTTCCTTCTTTCTTTATTTATACACCTTGTTTACTTGCTGTTTTATTCATATGATAATTATCAGTGTAGTTTATGCATACTTTAAAAATGTAAGAGATAGCAAACAATGCATATAGAATGTGGATGGTGGCAAACAATGCATATCAGTAGGAAAAGAGACATAAGAAAAGGTTTTCGTTTAGTCTAAAAAAAATATACAAAATATCAGAGGGGGAGAGAAGGAAATAAAACACAAAAATGGTGAATAGGTGAGAAAAAATAGAGACTTACCTCCGGCCACCGCGTATGGTGGCCGTCTCCGCCACTGCGCCGCCGTAAACCACCACCAACAGCCTCCTCCCCTTCCTCATCACCCAACAACCACCCACGGTCCCACCACCGTACAACCCGTACACCACCATCACCACCGTAGCCTTCACGGCCATCCACCCTCCTCGCACCCACAATCGTCTCCGTCCCAAACGCCACCAACAGAATCGAAATACCCCTCAAATCACCCCCTAGCCCCAACCGAACCAGCCACCAAACCGAAATCGCCCACCAACGAACCACCGTAGCTCTCCTCGCTCACCGCACCAACGCACATCCTCCACCAAACAGCCCCCAAACGCCCCTACGACCGCTTCACGCCGAACCACTCCGCCACCGTGGCTAACCCCTCCGTCCATTCGCAACCAACACAGAAACAGAACGCCATCATCACCGCCGTGAGATCGCCCTCCCCGTCGCGAGGCGAACCCAGATCGAACGAAACGCGGCCGTAGACCCGAGGGGAAAAGAGGTGAGAGAGCTGAGTGAGAGGCGGTGAGGAGAAGGGAGATCGAGAGAGGAGAGGGCGAGGCTACGGTTGAGGAGAGTGAGAAGAGACACGGCGCAATGGGGGGGGGGGGGCGCACGCGGCGCAAAGGAGAGAGAGAAAGGGGATTAGGGTTGAAGAGTGGGAGTGCGGCGCGCTGAGGGTGAGAAGGTTAGAGATTAGGGTTAATTTTTAGGTTTGGCCTTATATATGTGGGGTGTTGTTGATTTTAATTTTTTTTCTAATCAGATCACTTCCTGCACCCATCGATTTCATTATCACTACCCCCCCTGAAAGCCCATGATTTGTGGGCTTGCGTTTCTGAAAATGAACCGGGCTTACTATTTACACCCCAATCTTAATAATACAGCCTTCCTTTTATTTACACCCTTATTTTACTACTACGCCCCCCCTGCTTCCTTTTTTTAATTTCGTTTCTTTTTCCTTAGCGAACTTATTTTACGAACCCTTTTTTTTTCCCAAATAATAAATTTTCTTTTCCCTAAACGAACTTATTTTTTTCTCAAACCTTTTTTAAAAATGATGGATAAATGTTTCCCCGAACAAAAATCAACCCAATTGTGAACTCCTTTCATCACGACGTTCTCTCCAATTAAAATCAACGAAAACACTTTTCAAAAACAAATCTTTTCAAACGTCGAAATCAAAACTAATCGTCACTAATGATCACTCGCGCCGTTGCCGTTTGATTGTGGGTGACGACTTCATTCCTGTGGGAGCTAGTAGTGTGGCCACTCTAAACCGTTGTTGTTTGGTCCTCACAAACGCTCTCCTTCAATTGCGAAAACCTTTTCAATGCTCAAAATAAAAACCGATTATCATTAATCATCACTCGCGCCGTTGCCGTTCGGTCGTTAATGATAATTCATTTTCATAAGAGTTAGTAGTGCGACCACTCTAAACCGTTGTTGTTTGGTCACTGCGAACGCTCAACCCCTTTGCGAAAAACTCCAAAAAAGATTAAAAAACAAAAACCCTTTTCAAGACAAACAAGAACTACGTAGCTTTGAATTCTCCATCGCACCGGGAGATACGTAGGAGCGGGCCATGTCCCGTCAAGCACTTCTTTCTAAAAACCCTTTTTCCTCCTTTCTCGCCAAAAAATAAAATTTTCATTAAGTCTTTTCTTTCTCTCTTCGGAAAAGGGCAAATTTAAGTATTTTCCAAATCAGCACTTAAAACCACACGTTTAATTAAAGGTTCCATTTCGATAGAAAGGAGATGTGGGGTGCTAATACCTTCCCCATGCCTAACCGACCCCCGAACCCAAACCTTCCGGTTTTCCAAAAGGCCATCCGCTTTCCAAAAAGGTTTTTCTTCAATATTTTCCTTATAAAAAAATATTGGTGGCGACTTCATTGTTTTTTTAAAAAGTTGTAAACGAAGAAAGATTCCCTCGGGGACTTTTTCGGGCGCAACCGCTGGCGACTTCACTGGGGACGTTTCTTTTTTAAGTGGGTCAAGCCTAACTAATTAAATGTGTGGTTTAGTGTGCTATCGATGTGATTTGGATACTTTGTTACTTATATCCCTTTTCGGTTTGCTCTTCTTGTCATGTTGCGTGCATGTGCATTTATTTTTTCTCCTTTCATGTTTATTTTTCCTCGTCTTTGCTTATGTGCTTAGTACCCTCATGCATTTCCCCCCATCTTGTTATGTTCCCCCCTTCTTGGCTCCCTTTCTTGAGGTAAGCAAAGCACTTGATTGTTGTTGAAACCCTAGGCTAGCTTATTTGATATTGAACCCTAGTGTAGACAACATGTTATCGCTTGCTATTGTCTGGACTGTTCTGGGTTTTCTTCGCAGGTGGGGTATATGTGGGTAGTTTTAGGCGGTATGTCCCCGCTACACACACTCACCCCCTTATGATTATGAGCTTTGAGAGAGGCCTAAAACCCAAGGTCTGAAAAACACCTAGGAGAGTGGAAATGAGTAGTGACTGCCAATTGGACCGATGTCCTTCTGCTCTCACGAAAGTTTCAGCCAGAGTATGCTCTTTATGGTACCTCACACCAGATGGCATTCCATCGTTGTGGGTGTTATCATAAAAGAGATTTAGCTCTGGTAGCCTTTGCGAGGGAGTGAATAGAGCCACATGGGAGGATTACCCTTTAAATTGCCCTAGATCGTAGGTCTCACCCCTTTTTAGGTCACAAGGGCTTTCCAAATTGTGTGTTGCATTGTAAACTAGGCACGTTTTCAAAAAGAAAAGGAGATTTTTCGAAAAAAGAGAAAATAGAGAAAGAGTTGCCGTTGTAACCTTTCTTTCGCCGGTCTGTACGAAGTGACATATGAACCACTTTATTTTAAAAAAAAAAGAGGGAGTGAAAGAGTTACCGCTGTAGCCTTTCTCATACCGGTCCATATCAAATAACGTGCGACCCGCATTTTCCAAAAAAAACTTGAATCACTGCCAATAAGGACTGGTCTCTGAGTTACATAGACGTAGAACATCATCATCATTTACACATCATCCTTTGCATAAAACATACATTTTCGATAATTTTCGCATGCATCTTTGCATTTCATCATGGTTTGCTTGCCGAGAACCCCAAGTAATGAGAAATTTTTGTCATAGATACGGCATGGAATCTAGAAGAGAAACGGTGTATACTCCAAGGTACCCCGTTGTAAACAAGGTAGATGTGACTAGTCTGAAAAAATATGTTGACCTGATGGGACCTATTGAAAGGGGATCGTTTGACAATGCTTATGGGAACCTCCGGAAGTTGTTGTTGCTAGAGGTGCAGACTGAGGCTATCGCGGCTTTGAGTAGATTCTATGACCCAGAAATCAGGTGCTTTCTTTTCAAAAATTTTCAAATGGCCCCCACATTGGAGGAATATCAGCAGATTTTGGGTTTCACTCAGACAGAAGCTGTCCCCTACCGGTATCAAGAACAGTACTACACAGATGAGGGGTTCGCTGCATTATTGCAAGTGAGTGTAGAGGATCTGAAGCTCCAAAAGCAGAAGAGAAACAATGTGATAGGTTTCCCGCAGAGCTACCTCGAAGGTTTAATGGGAGCCTATGCTAGAAGTAAAAATTGGGTTGTCTTCAAGCGAGTTTTGGCCCTAGCAATTTTTGGGGTTGTTCTCTTTCCGCAGATTGAGAGGTATGTGGATGTGACTGTTATTGGTATTTTCCTAGCTTTTCAGAGTGGATCCAGTTTCTAGGGGGTCTAGATGAGCACTCAATCCGTTGGTATCTCTCATCTTGCTGGGAAGATAGGCCTAAGGTAGTCTTCCGCTGTGGTGGTTTCCAAAATGTCCCGCTAATGGGCACTAAGGGATGCATCAACTACAACCCGTCTCTGACTCTGAGGCAATTAGGGTATCCGATGAGGAATTCGCCTACTGAAGAGATGATATTCCCGCTTTACATCTATGAAGGAGGACCAAAAGATGACAGTTTGCTTAGAAAGGTCTTGCAAGCCTGGAGTACGGTGGTTCGCATGGGAAAAGTAGAGCTCGCTCAGAGGACTAGTGGTATCACCTTCGCTCAGTGGCTCGGAAAAAGGATCCAGAATGTTCAACTGCCTTGCCAAAAAGAGTTGCAAGTCGAGAGGGAAGTAGTAGACGCCAGTGCCCCTGTTGTCGAAGAATTAGGCGAAGTTAAGTTGGCTCTGATGAAGGCAGAGGAAGAGAAGAAATCTTTGCAAGCTGAGATAGAGAAGATGGCTCTGAAGAACAAGAAGAAAATGCCCTGAAGTCTGCTACCATTGAGAGTTTCAGTCAGAAACTAAAAGGGGAAGACGAGAGCAAGTTAGAAGTTCAAAGGTATCTGCAAGGAGCCAAGGAAGAAATCAAGAGACGAAGCTTGAAAGAGAAGAAGGCCCTGGAAGAAGCCAATCAGTGGAAAGAGTTATGGGATGAAGCAAAAATGGAAGAGAGAACGGCGAAAAGCTTGCTTGCCAAGTCAAAGAGAGAATCCCGCATGTTACAAGCTGAATGGAAGAGTAAGTTAGACAGTGTTGTGCAGGAGAGGGACTCTTTTGAGAACATCCTCAGGGAATATCAGCGGGCCCTAAGAGCAGAGCAAGAGGATTCTGATGAGTTGAAGGAGCGTCTTTGTCACATCAGTGATGCGTACCGGCAAGTGAGGGATGAAAGTCAGTATTGGGAGCATCGCTATGTTGAGCTGCTCGGTAGGATTGAAGAGCAGGCAGTCATCATTGAGCTGAGGGATGAGGTTCAACACTGGAGGGGTAGGTTCTCCAAGCTATCAGAACTGGTCAACCAGGCTCTTGCGGATATGCCCAGGAGATTAAGAAAAGCTGAAACTGAGATGTATCCCCTCAACACCCCGCTTGAGGTGTACAAATTTATGGAGTACTGCAGAGCCCTAGTTGAGGAAGCCAAAGGAAAAGCCGGAAGTACCTCTACCAACAACAAGAGGAAAAGGAGCGGAAATATCAAAGCTCTTTGTATTTGAGCTTCTTTATTGTAATTTTCCATTTTGTTTTATTGTACCTTTTTCAATCATTGTATCAGAATGTCGTACTCAGATTTTGAAGTATTTTGTTTAAATACACCCGTTTCGCTTCCAGATTCCAATTTCAGTATGATCCAAAGAAAGTGATATAACAAAAATAATCAAAGATTTACCTGCGTATCTATGACAAGACATAATACGCTGCGATTCTCGGCAAGAAAAACTAAACACGCATTCATTCGCATTGCATTCATTTATTCGTTCTTGTGTTCATAAGCGTGTTCCGTCAACAGAGGATTAGGCAAGCTGGTTAATCATCGCTATTGGACGCGTCTGCAAGCAAGAAGCATGGAAAACAATCAAGCCGATCTTGATCAGAACGATCCGCAGCCACATCAGGATGACGGAATTCCAGGAGGCCTGGATCCTAATGGTCAGGGTCAGCATGGTCAGAATCAGGAGAATCAAGTCGTTCAAGCTGAGATGGAAGTCCTAAAGGCTCAAATGGCGGAGGTCATAAGAGTGCTAAGTGCCTTAAGAGATGTTGGCACAACTGAAACTGCTATTGCTGGGACGAACAATCCTCCTCCCCTTCCTGGGTCTGGGATCTCTCAAACCCTCCAAGCTGTGCAATGGCCTCCCTATGGTCTCCCATTGGGCTATACGCCTCCTGCCGCTGATGCAAACCCTGGAGGAGATCCTTCGGGAACCACGGGGCACGCTCAGCCTAATACAATTGTGAACGAAGTTGGAACAGGGACGCATCAAGCCCAGATTCAGATCCCAATTCCTGTTATTGCTCCAGGAACTCCGGCGGGTTTCAATTCACCAATAATGGTTCATCCACACGTGCAGGGCCCAGTCCCTCAAAATATTGCTCGCCGACACATGACCCCGGTCGTGGCGTCGATGAATAACCCTCACTATGGTGCCGGCGTTTTCCCACAGAATTACCCTGTCGAAGCTAGAAGTCAGTATCAGATGCTGGAAGAAAGGTTAAGAGCTGTTGAAGGGGCAGGTTCCCGAGCCAGGAATGCCCATGAGTTGTGCTTGGTTCCTGATCTAGTCCTGCCGCTCAAGTTCAAAGCACCAACTTTTGACAAATACAGAGGGACAACTTGCCCAGTCAGCCATGTGACAATGTACTGCCGAAAGATGACTGCCTATGCCCGTGACGATAACTTAATGATGCATTGCTTCCAAGAAAGTTTAGCTGGAGCTCCCCTTGACTGGTACATGCAGTTAGAGCCAACTAATATCCGTTGCTGGAAAGACATGGCGGATGCCTTCATGCGTCAATACCAGTATAACAATGATTTGGCTCCAGATAGAACTCAGCTACAATGCATGTCTAAGAGGGACAACGAGTCGTTCAAAGAGTATGCTCAGAGATGGCGGAACCTTGCGGCTCAAGTAAAACCCCCTCTGCTGGACAAAGAAATGGTCCACATGTTTATGGAAACCCTTCCTGCGGTGTATTATGATAGGTTGGTTGGCAGCGTAGCCTCAAACTTCTCTGAGATGGTGGTCACAGGGGAAAGAGTAGAGAATGGTATGCGCAGCGGAAGAATAGCTCATAGCCCGACGCCTCCTGCCAGTCAAAAGAAGCCATTTTTTGGGTCTCATAAGAAGAAAGAAGGTGAAACTAATGCAGTCATTGGAGCCAGTGGTCCGTCGCACAGCAATCCATCGCAAGCTATTTCGGTTCCTCCTCAGGCACCGCTGGCACAGCCTTTTCAATCAAATTATCAGTACCGGAACTATAATGAAAGGAAGCCTGCTGTCTTTGATCCCATTCTTATGTCCTACACGGACTTGTTTAATTATCTCATCACCAACAAAATAATCAGTACTCGTCAAATGAAGCCATATCAGCCTCCCTATCCCAGAGGGTACAACGCAAATGCCACCTGCGCCTTTCACTCTGGGGCAGTAGGTCATGTGGTGGAGGATTGTAAAGCGTTCAAATACGTGGTGCAAGAATTACTTGATAAGAAAAGCATATCATTTCAACAACCCAATGTAGCCACCAATCCGTTGCCAGGGCATGGAGGATCTGCTATTAATGCCGTTGGCCATCAGGAGGGTCAGTGTTTGGTTAGAAAAGTTGATTGCATTCAGATGCCTTTGAATTTTATCCATGCTGAACTATGCCGTTTTGGTGTCATCAAAGAAGGTTGTGCTAGGAAAGACGCCTGTGATAATCCTCGCTGCATCGGGGCATGTGAAGGCTTTAAACCAATTCTCCAAGATCTCTTAGACAGACACCTGGTCCAAGTGGGAATCCAGGAGAAAGAAGAAGGTGTATTTACCTTGCAATCAGGCAATGGAGGCTTCAGGAGACCAATTGAAATTCCCTGCAATCTGAATTCCAGCCTAGCTGTGACGAGACCCTCGACTGTTGTTATTCCAGTACCTGCTGCTGCCCCTAGTGGGGAGACTAGGATGACTCCATGGAGCTGCAATGTGCAAATGCAAGCGGAGGTCCCTAAAGGCACTCTGGATATAACAAACATTGCTGGAGGTAGTTGTATCACAAGGAGTGGAAGGTTGTATACTCCTGAAAACCTTAGAAGAGAGCAATCCAAGGGAACTGAAGAAAGGGCCCGTAAAGGAAAAGACAAGGAAGCTGTAGAAGTCAGGGATGTGTCGGACAAAGAAGCTCAAGAATTCCTGAGAGTAATGAGACAGAGTGAATATCGGGTGGTAGACCAGCTGAATCAAACTCCATCCAAGATCTCAATGCTCTCTTTGCTGCTTAGTTCAGAGGCACATCGTGCTGCACTGCTAAAGGTCCTGAATGAAGCTCACGTCTCTCATGACATTACAGTAAACCAGCTTGATGGTATTGTTGGCAGCATTGTAGCCTCCAATTACTTGACCTTCTCAGACACTGAACTGCCTCCGGCAGGAAAGAGTCATAATCAAGCTCTTCACATCTCAGTCAAGTGTGGGGACCATATACTTGCCAGGGTGCTTATTGATAACGGCTCATCCTTGAATGTGCTGCCTAAGTCTACAATGGATAAGCTGGATGTAGACTGTTCATATCTGAAACCGAGCTCCACCTTGGTCAGGGCGTTTGATGGGTCAGTGAAGGAAGTTTTTGGAGAAGTGGAAATGCCGCTGCAAGTAGGCCCTGAAGTATTTTACGTCGTCTTTCAAGTGATGGACATCAATTCATCCTACAGTTGCCTGCTAGGACGTCCCTGGATACATGCGGCTGGGGCAGTGCCATCCTCGCTCCATCAGAAACTCAAGTTTGTGGCTAGGGGAAAGCTGATAGTGATCTCCGGAGAGGAAGAAATATTGATAAATCGATCACCACCTGAACATTATGTGGAAGCAGCAGAAGAGTCCTTTGAGACTGCTTTCCAGGGATTGGAGATTTCAAACGCTGTCTTCGTCGAAGGGGAGCCTCGGTGGAAGCCTAAGTGGTCCAGGGCTGACATGATGACTGCAAAGGTGATGCTGGGACATGGGTATCAGATTGGTAAGGGCTTAGGAAAAGCTGCTCAAGGAATTGTAATGCCTATCCAGTTGAGGGGTAATATTGAGAGGTTCGGTGTTGGGTACATCCCAAGTCTTGCTGATCGGGAGAGGCTGACATCTGACAGGAGGGAGAAATGGCTGGCCAAACTCAGAGGAAAGGCACCCAATCAGGAGAGAATAGTCATCGCTAATCTTAAGGACAACTTCCGGAGTGCTGGTATGCTGAACCCTGACCAGGTTAATATGGTTGAAGAAGGATCAAGCTCAAGTGGCCGTGTTGAAGGTCTGGTGCGCTGCTGTGCGGTTGGAGAGAAGCTGCAAAACTGGGAGATCATGGATTTCCCCGTATTTTCCAATTTAAAGTAATTATCATTGTAATGCAGATCCCTCGGCTCTGCCCAAGGCCTTGGGATATTTCATTCGGGCACACATGTTTTCGTCGAAAATCATCAATCAATAAAGTGTTATTTTGAATTTTCAATAAAATTTCTGTCTTCATCTTTTATCTGTGTTGCTTTTTCTTTGTTTTTATTCGCCGCTCCATTCTAATGCAGATCGAAAATAAACTCTGAAAATAATAATGCCCATAACTCATACTGTGATTTTGATTACCCGGGTAATCAAGCCGAGGAAGACGTTGAGAATGATTGGGATACTCCTCCAGAAATCATGAGAATGGTAGAACAAGAAGAAAAGGTCATCGAACCCCATGAGGAGTCTACAGAAATGGTCAATTTGGGTACTGAGGAAGACAGAAAAGAGATCAAGGTTGGTACCGCAATGGAGGATAAAGAGCGCAAAAAGTTGATTCAGCTCCTGTTCGACTACGCTGACGTATTCGCATGGACATATCGGGACATGCCAGGGTTGAGCACAGATATTGTTGAACATAAATTGCCAGTGAAATCAGAGTGTCCCCCTGTGAAACAGAAGTTAAGGCGGATGAAGCCTGAAATGTCTTTGAAAATCAGGGATGAGGTCAAGAAACAGTTTGATGCAGGGTTCTTAGCTGTGGCAAAATATCCTGAGTGGGTAGCAAACATTGTCCCAGTCCCTAAGAAAGATGGGAAGGTCCGAATGTGTGTCGACTACCGTGACTTGAACAGAGCAAGCCCTAAAGATGACTTCCCTCTACCCCATATTGACGTTTTGGTGGACAGTACTGCTCAGCATTCGATGTTCTCCTTCATGGATGGATATTCAGGCTATAACCAGATCAAAATGGCTCCGGAGGATATGGAGAAAACCACCTTCATAACCCTTTGGGGAACTTTCTGTTACAAGGTCATGCCTTTCGGGTTGAGGAATGCCGGGGCAACCTACCAAAGAGCGATGGTAACCCTATTCCATGACATGATGCATAAGGAGATCGAAGTCTATGTGGATGACATGATTGCTAAATCAAAGACTGATGAAGAGCACGTGGTTAACCTGCAGAAGCTGTTCGAACGTCTCAGAAAGTACAAACTCAGGTTGAACCCCGCTAAGTGCACCTTTGGGGTTAGGTCAGGGAAGCTGTTAGGTTTCATTGTTAGCCAGAAGGGAATTGAGGTAGACCCGGACAAAGTACGAGCAATCCTGGAGATGCCAGCACCTAAGACAGAGAAAGAAGTTCGTGGTTTCCTGGGAAGACTAAATTACATCTCTCGATTCATCTTCCAGTTGACTGCGACTTGCGAACCAATTTTCAAACTGCTGTGCAAAAACCAAGAGATGAAGTGGAATGATAAATGTCAAGAAGCATTTGAGAAAATCAAGGCGTCTCTTCAAAATCCACCCGTCCTAATGCCACCTGTGTCTGGCAGGCCCCTCATCCTATACCTCACGGTGCTAGACAATTCTATGGGCTGCGTGCTGGGGCAACACGATGAGTCGGGAAAGAAAGAACACGCGATCTACTACATAAGCAAGAAGTTCACAGACTGTGAGGCAAGGTATTCATCATTGGAGAAGACTTGTTGTGCTCTAGCCTGGGCTGCGCATCGACTGAGACAGTATATGCTGAGTCACACTACCTGGTTGGTGTCCAAAATGGACCCAATCAAGTACATATTTGAAAAACCTGCGCTCACGGGTAGAATTGCTCGTTGGCAAATGCTTCTGTCAGAGTACGATCTCGTGTACGTAACCCAGAAAGCGATTAAGGGTAGCACACTGGCAGACTACCTGGCACATCAACCGGTTGAGGATTACCAATCAATGCAATGTGAGTTCCCAGATGAGGACATTATGGCATTATTTGACGCAGGGAAGTCTCAAGATGATGAAAGGTGGAGAATGTTGTTTGACGGTGCCTCTAACATGTGGGGGCACGGAATCGGAGCAATGCTGATCTCCCCAGACAACCGCTTCATACCAATCACTGCCAGACTAAGCTTCTATGTCACAAACAATATTGCAGAGTATGAAGCGTGTATCTTGGGTATCCAGGCAGCTCTCGATCGGAAAGTCAAGAGGCTCGACGTGTACGGAGATTCAGCTCTAGTTGTCCATCAAGTAAAAGGAGACTGGGAAACAAGAAATTCTGATTTGATTCCTTACCGTGACTACATTCAAGAATTAATCAAGCCCTTTGAGGAAATCACTTTCCAACACATACCCCGCAGCGAGAATCAGTTGGCCGATGCCTTGGCAACTTTGTCCTCTATGTTCAACGTCAGCTGTGACAAAAGTCTGACGACTGTCAGAATCCAGCACAGAGAACAGCCTGCTTACCACTACTGTATGGCAGTCGAAGAGGGACCAGATAGTAAGCCTTGGTACCATGACATCAAGCAGTACATCACAAACAGAGAGTATCCTCCCGGAGCTACAGAGAATGACAAGAGAACCCTCAGGAGGCTGTCAACAGGTTTCTTCTTGAGTGGAGACGTCCTTTACAAGAGAAACCATGACTTGGTACTCCTCAGGTGTGTAACAGGAGAAGAATCAGTAAAGATTATGCGAGATGTTCATGAAGGCTCATTTGGGGTTCATTCCAACGGGCACGCAATGGCTAGAAAAATCCTGAGAGCCGGATACTACTGGTTGCAGACGGAATCAGACTGTTACAGTTTTGTGAGAAGATGCCATAAATGCCAAATCTATGCAGATCACACCCATGTACCTCCAACTTCTCTGAATGTTTTGAGCGCACCATGGCCATTCTCAATGTGGGGCATGGACATCATTGGTCCCATTGAACCCAAAGCTTCCAATGGTCACCGTTTCATCCTGGTTGCTATTGACTACTTCACTAAGTGGGTGGAAGCTGCCTCTTATCCCAATGTAACGAGCTCAGTGATTGCTAAGTTCATCAAGAAAGACTTGGTTTGCCGCTACGGCCTTCCAAACAAGATTATCACAGACAACGGTAGTAATTTGAACAGCAGGATAATGAAAGACCTGTGTAAAGACTTCAAGATACAGCATCACAACTCTTCTCCCTACCGTCCAAAGATGAATGGGGCAGTTGAGGCAGACAACAAGAACATCAAGCGGATAATACAGAAGATGGTCGTGACCTATAATGATTGGCATGAGATGCTCCCCTTTGCCCTGCATGGTTACAGAACCTCAGTACGCACCTCAACAGGGGCAACCCCCTACTCACTGGTTTACGGGTCAGAGGCAGTCCTCCCCATTGAGGTTGAAATACCATCCCTGCGGGTGTTAATGGAGACAAAACTTGATGAAGCAGAATGGGTTCGGTCTCGTCTTGACCAGTTGAATCTCATTGATGAAAAACGGGTGGCCGCAATGTGTCATGGACAGTTGTACCAACAGAGGATGATGAGGGCTTTTGACAAGAAAGTCCGTCCTCATGAATTCCAAGAAGGAGATCTTGTGCTCAAGCAGGTCTTGCCGATTCAGACCGACTCCAGGGGCAAATGGGCTCCCAAATATGAAGGACCTTATGTGGTGAAGAAGGCATTCTCAGGAGGAGCTTTAATTCTGGCAAACATGGACGGAGATGAGATCCCAAATCCAGTGAACTCAGATGTGGTCAAGAAATATTATGCCTAGAAAAATAGACGAAAAAAGAGAAAGATAAGCCAAGGAAAAATCAGCTCGCTAGGTTGAAAACCCGCAAAGGGCGACCTAGGCAAAATCAGAGTGGCCCGGTGGATTGAAAACCCGCAAAGGGCGATCCAGGCAAAAATTAGGGTCAGAAAACTTGGGCTTGAGAAAAGAAAAAGGCAATCAGCGTTCCAAAGGTTCGGATAAGGGGGTGATCAGTATTATGAGTATGGACGGTGGGCACCGTTACTTCAGAGATGGAACCACGAGATCTGTTCCTTTTGCTTGTATTTTTTGTAGTTTAAAAGAAAGATTGCAATGCACTTTCGATTGGCGTGACTTTCTGCACGTCCAATTTCTATATCAATAAAAATCCAACTTTTCTTTCATATGTGTGCTTTTCGTGTCTCTGCTTTCATCTATTCAGTTTCTTTCAAAATAATAACTTTTATGATTGATGAAATCGAATTGCAAAACATGTGCACATTCAGAGCATTACAGGATCATTGCGAAATCTTTGAAAAAATACAGAAAGAAGTGATTTCCCAAGTGAATAAAATTGCGAAAAAAAAACAGTCGTGACGAACCAGTGTGCAATCCTCGCGGGATCATCGTCCTGGAACAGCCTCCGTCCGGCAGATCGATTTAACCAGCAAAAAAAGAGTGCCAAAAAAAAACAAATAAGCAGAAAAAAGAAAGCTGCTTAAAGAAAACAAACAGAGTAAACAAAAACAAATAAGCAGAAAAAAGAAAGCTGCTTAAAGAAAACAAACAAAAAAACAAAAGAGAAAATCACAGAAGACGGAACATAAAAGAACACACCATCTTCACATCATCCATCATATCATCCATGCCATTCGTCACTCCGTGACATCAAACAGTGGTGCGTTACACTTTCAAATTCGCATCTCAGAAGAGCGAAAGAATAACAAAAGAAAAAGAAGTGAATGAGGAATCAAACAGAAAAAGCATCCCACCAAAATCAATCATTGCATTCATGTGCATCCAAATACCCAAATGCATGCACTTCATGCACCATCCAAGAAGTTACTTCGGACTAGAGAGTCCCAAAAATCTCATTTTTAGAAAATCACCATGACACTGAGTTAGTAAACTCCATCAACACTGAGTTAGTAAACTCCATCAACCCCGAGTTAGTAAACTCCATCAACACTGAGTTAGTAAACTCCATCAACACAGAGTTAGTGAACTCCTTCCACAGATCACAACATCGTGTACGAGCACGCGATGGATCCATCAGACTTCGTTAAGTCCTTCGGATTAGTTGTGTCAGCCTAAGGCATAGCGTAAATCCATTGATCAAATCAGTTCCGGACCTGATGTTGATCGGCCGCTCGAAAAGGCCACCCCCAAAGCTCGGACTCGACAAGAGTTCGTTAGAAGGTTTTTAGGCAACCTCCGAATTCCCAATTTACCGCTTTTCCCAATTTACCTGCTTTTCTCAATTTACTGCTTTCCCGTTAATGCGACAAGTGTTGACCCCCTTCCTCAAAAGGAAGATAACAAAAAGAAAATTTGAGCTTTTCTGGAGCGGACAAAATTAGTATTATTCCTATATCTTTATTTCCAATTCACCAACAAATATGAAAAGGCCAATTCATATTTCTTGGCGAGATGTGAAATAAAGAGGGGCAGCTGTAATACCCCAATTTTGTCCGCCTAATTGAAAAATCCCAAAAATTTTATCGCTTCGCATATTGTTTTAAATGCGGGTGTATTTGGCATTCTCGTGCAACAATTTTGTTTGGCGCTCATTGTTTTCAAAAAAAAGGAAAAAAAAGAATCCAAAAATAAATAATAGAATAATGAATAACGCGAGCGCGCATTTCGTCTCGAATCGTGAGTAATTGCGTCGGTGCGCGTTTATTTTTACCATCTTTAGAAAAGTGATAATAGAATGAAATCGGTTTTAAGGCGAGCACGCGTTCCGTTTCGAATTGTGTGAGTCGTTGCGTCTCGTTTTTACCGCTTTTATTATCATAGAAATAAATAAATAAATAAATAATAATAAACAAATAAAGTCAATCTGAATAGCTGCTGTCCTTTTGTATTGTTACACTTACACATATAGACAAATTTCTTATGCAATAGTACAAAATAAATAAATAAAGAGAGTACAAATTTTTTCAACAAAAAAAAAGGGGGGGAAAGAAAAAGCAACAGAGGCAGTATGCGCCTGGTTGCTGGGTGGACATTTTGAGCACCAAGCCAATGAGCCTTTCTTCTTGCTCTCTTCTTTTACCACTTGGGCACCAGCAAGACAGCCTTTGCTCCACCTCCTTGCTGCTCCCTCTCTGCTCCACTGCAGCAGCAACAAACTGGTCTCCCCATGAGTTTTGATCCCCTGCATTAGCATACCACACCTACACCACAATCAGCCTATAAATACCAGTGAACACCAACAGTAAAAAAAAACACAACCACATACACGTAGGCAGCAAAAATACACACACTGAGATACAGAAACACAGTAGATACACAGAGCAATTTCCAAACAGACATTCAGTAGTTCACAAAAAGGAAACAAATGCAGCCATATACACACAGAGAGTAGCAGAACACACAATCACAGGGACATAAAATAATTTTGGTTCAGGGAAGAAAGAAACAGTTCATTTGGGAACTCGGTTAGTTCTTAATTTCATCTATTCATTCGTAATACCATCCTTGGGTCTTCTTTCCTTCTTTCTTTATTTATACACCTTGTTTACTTGCTGTTTTATTCATATGATAATTATCAGTGTAGTTTATGCATACTTTAAAAATGTAAGAGATAGCAAACAATGCATATAGAATGTGGATGGTGGCAAACAATGCATATCAGTAGGAAAAGAGACATAAGAAAAGGTTTTCGTTTAGTCTAAAAAAAATATACAAAATATCAGAGGGGGAGAGAAGGAAATAAAACACAAAAATGGTGAATAGGTGAGAAAAAATAGAGACTTACCTCCGGCCACCGCGTATGGTGGCCGTCTCCGCCACTGCGCCGCCGTAAACCACCACCAACAGCCTCCTCCCCTTCCTCATCACCCAACAACCACCCACGGTCCCACCACCGTACAACCCGTACACCACCATCACCACCGTAGCCTTCACGGCCATCCACCCTCCTCGCACCCACAATCGTCTCCGTCCCAAACGCCACCAACAGAATCGAAATACCCCTCAAATCACCCCCTAGCCCCAACCGAACCAGCCACCAAACCGAAATCGCCCACCAACGAACCACCGTAGCTCTCCTCGCTCACCGCACCAACGCACATCCTCCACCAAACAGCCCCCAAACGCCCCTACGACCGCTTCACGCCGAACCACTCCGCCACCGTGGCTAACCCCTCCGTCCATTCGCAACCAACACAGAAACAGAACGCCATCATCACCGCCGTGAGATCGCCCTCCCCGTCGCGAGGCGAACCCAGATCGAACGAAACGCGGCCGTAGACCCGAGGGGAAAAGAGGTGAGAGAGCTGAGTGAGAGGCGGTGAGGAGAAGGGAGATCGAGAGAGGAGAGGGCGAGGCTACGGTTGAGGAGAGTGAGAAGAGACACGGCGCAATGGGGGGGGCGTCGCACGCGGCGCAAAGGAGAGAGAGAAAGGGGATTAGGGTTGAAGAGTGGGAGTGCGGCGCGCTGAGGGTGAGAAGGTTAGAGATTAGGGTTAATTTTTAGGTTTGGCCTTATATATGTGGGGTGTTGTTGATTTTAATTTTTTTCTAATCAGATCACTTCCTGCACCCATCGATTTCATTATCACTACCCCCCCTGAAAGCCCATGATTTGTGGGCTTGCGTTTCTGAAAATGAACCGGGCTTACTATTTACACCCCAATCTTAATAATACAGCCTTCCTTTTATTTACACCCTTATTTTACTACTACGCCCCCCCCTGCTTCCTTTTTTTAATTTCGTTTCTTTTTCCTTAGCGAACTTATTTTAAGAACCCTTTTTTTTTTCCCAAATAATAAATTTTCTTTTCCCTAAACGAACTTATTTTTTTCTCAAACCTTTTTTAAAAATGATGGATAAATGTTTCCCCGAACAAAAATCAACCCAATTGTGAACTCCTTTCATCACGACGTTCTCTCCAATTAAAATCAACGAAAACACTTTTCAAAAACAAATCTTTTCAAACGTCGAAATCAAAACTAATCGTCACTAATGATCACTCGTGCCGTTGCCGTTTGATTGTGGGTGACGACTTCATTCCTGTGGGAGCTAGTAGTGTGGCCACTCTAAACCGTTGTTGTTTGGTCCTCACAAACGCTCTCCTTCAATTGCGAAAACCTTTTCAATGCTCAAAATAAAAACCGATTATCATTAATCATCACTCGCGCCGTTGCCGTTCGGTCGTTAATGATAATTCATTTTCATAAGAGTTAGTAGTGCGACCACTCTAAACCGTTGTTGTTTGGTCACTGCGAACGCTCAACCCCTTTGCGAAAAACTCCAAAAAAGATTAAAAAACAAAAACCCTTTTCAAGACAAACAAGAACTACGTAGCTTTGAATTCTCCATCGCACCGGGAGATACGTAGGAGCGGGCCATGTCCCGTCAAGCACTTCTTTCTAAAAACCCTTTTTCCTCCTTTCTCGCCAAAAAATAAAATTTTCATTAAGTCTTTTCTTTCTCTCTTCGGAAAAGGGCAAATTTAAGTATTTTCCAAATCAGCACTTAAAACCACACGTTTAATTAAAGGTTCCCTTTCGATAGAAAGGAGATGTGGGGTGCTAATACCTTCCCCATGCCTAACCGACCCCCGAACCCAAACCTTCCGGTTTTCCAAAAGGCCATCCGCTTTCCAAAAAGGTTTTTCTTCAATATTTTCCTTATAAAAAAATATTGGTGGCGACTTCATTGTTTTTTTAAAAAGTTGTAAACAAAGAAAGATTCCCTCGGGGACTTTTTCGGGCGCAACACACATGACAATGGCACAATAATGGCGCTCGTGGCGCCTAGGACTTGAACAACAACGCAACCAAATTTATCAAACACCGCATGTACGACCATGACAACATCAAAACACCAATTTCTTAATAACCATCATCAAAACACCGAATCTTTACAAATCATCATCAAGCACCAATTATTTTAGAATTTCACCAAGCCACCATCAATCAACGATTTCAATCAACATCTAATTCAAACAAATCAAGCAAGATCATGGCAACAAAGGTCTAAGCCCCCACCCTAATACCCATCATACCCACCATTATAATGAAAGAGAGGTCTCACCCTTACCTTAGTTATTAGGATTAGAAGACTCTGGAGAGAAGTCACCAACAGAACACAGCAACACAGCTTCCTTCTTCTCCTTGATTCGTTAACCCTTCTTCTTCTCCTCCCTTGGGATTCGCGCCGCTCCTCCTTCTCTCTTTCTCCCCTCTTCGCAATTTCTTTCTTTTGCACAAATGAGCCAAAACCCAAATTTTTAGGTTTAAATATGCGCCTAGTTAGTGGGCTTGGATCACGGGCTTCCTCCAGCTCAAGCCCGATCACTAACGCCATCACCTAAAACCCAAATGCACACCTCTCAATCCAACGTTAATATAATTACACCAATTAAATAAATAAATAATTGAATACCTAAATATTTAATTAAATAATTTAATTAAATATTTGGGCGTTACAGGCGCCCTCCTGGGCAATGGTTGGCCACACTCAGTGTTTGTATCCGGAAGCCGTTCTGGAGTCAAGCATCTTTCGATTTGATCATGAGGTCTTTGTCAGGCTTGATTCTCTTGATTACAACAGGCACGCGCCGGATGTCCCCGGGCGCAAGTCACCGCCTTGTGCATCTGAATGAATAATCTCTTATTTCCTCGTGGCACAGTTAACTCTTGGGGGCAGTTCATCAGGGTCTGACTTTTAACTCCCGTCAGAGGTTGCGACTTCGATGCCGCTTCGCACCTCGTGGGACTCTGGGGGAGTTTATTCGGATATCGGACTGAATTTAACTCCCGTCAGAGGTTGCGACTTCGATGCCTCTTCGCACCTCGTGGGACTCTGGGGGAGTTTATTCAGATCTCGGTCTGAATTTAACTAACGCCAGAGATTGCGACTTCGATGCCGCTTCGCACCTCGCGGGACTCTAGGGGAGTTTATTCAGATCTCGGTCTGAATTTAAATCCCGTCAGAGGTTGCGACTTCGATGCCACTTCGCACCTCGTGGGACTCTGGGGGAGTTTATTCAGATCTCGGTCTGAATTTAACTCCCTCCAGAGGTTGCGACTTCGATGACGCTTCGCACCTCGTGGGACTCTGGGGGAGTTTATTCAGATCTCGGTCTGAATTTAACTCCTGTCAGAGGTTGCGACTTCGATGCTGCTTCGCACCTCGTGGGACTCTAGGGGAGTTTATTCAGATCTCAGTCTGAATTTAACTCCCGTCAGAGGTTGCGGCTTCGATGCCGCTTCGTACCTCGTGGCAGAGTTTGATGTACTTTGGATTTTTCAAGATAGTTGCTAAGTTTGGCTTGCTTTAGGCAGTTGAGTTGCCGGAGAATACCCCCGGCACCTTTTGCCAAGACTCGGCTTGGATAGAACTCATCCAAGGGATTGTGACCACCTAAGTCAGTTTGAAATACTAAGCACCCTAACTGCGGATTTGGACCCTTTTTCTTTATTGATCTTAAGGAATTTTCTTTGGGGCAAGTGTTAATGCTTAGTGAGCAAACTGTAACTGCAAAATGAACTTCGTTAATTACTCACATCGAGCTTACATTTCGCATTTGCGCCTTAACAACAAGATTCTCAACCGGGCCTAGCCCTAGGCTCAGGTCCTGATGCTCTGCTTCCTATTCAGAGTCACGGCTGGTTGCTTCTTTATTGGCGGCCTTCTAGGCGCCCTCATGGGCGCTGGCTGCTCTTCATTGGCGCTCTGCCAGGCGCCCTCATGGGCGCTGGCTGCTCTTCATTGGCGCCCTGCCAGGCGCCCTCATGGGCGCTGGCTGCCTCTTCATTGGCGCCCGGATCACCTCTGGCATTCCAGTGCGTCATTTTAACCTCCGCTTCATCTCTGGATCCACCGCCTGAGTTTCTCACCTCAATAGTTTTTCTTTCGTATTTAGGGCTCATATAAAAATATCTACGCGTTGCCCCCAGGTCCGCTTGAAGGGTCACAACCTTATTCTCTAAAATGTAGAATTTCATCTTCAGATGAACCATCGAGGTGACTGCCTCTAGCTTGCCCAGTGTGGGTCTCCCAATGATGCATTGGTGGACCGACTTGCATGGTAGGACTAGGAAGGGTGTTTTCACAATTCTGAACAAAGGTGGTTTACTATCAGGGTCTCCATAGGTGACCATCAGCTCCAGTTGGCCCAAGGGTTTAGTCTTCGACCCGTTGAACCCAGTTAAAGCTCCCCCTTGGTAGGGATTCAGGTTGCCGGGGGAGATGTTCAGTGCATGCAGCAAGTCTTCAAAGATGATGTCTACCGCGCTTCCCTGGTCGACCAGGATTCTCCTTACCTCAACGTTGGCCATAATGGCAGTGATGAGTAACGGGACGTGCTTGTTCGGTTTTCCAAACAGCAAATCATTATCGTCGAAGGATAAGGGCGGCCAGGTAGGTCCCTTCCTAGGGGCTGAGTTTGATGCAGCGCTCAAGATTTTTTTCCACTTCCATTTCATTAACTTGCGAGACCCCCAATCATCAGGGGGGTTCTTCCGTGAATCACCATGGCCACTGGCCTTCCTTTGGACCTTCGGATGTCCTCTTTCTCAGTAGATGTACTGTCGTCGTTTTTGACCCCTTCACCGTCTGGGGCCTTTCCTTTCCTCGGGGACCTGGATCTTTTTGCGGGGGATCGGGCCCTTTTGCGGGAGCTATTTGGTTCCCCCTCCCTTTTTTACGTACTGCGACAGTTTCCCTCTCTGAATCATTTCCTCAATATTGCCTTTCAAAGCTTGGTAGCCATTGGTGTCGTGGCCTCCGCATTGATGATAGCGGCACCATCCCCTCGGGGGGTTTTGGCCATCTTTTAGCACCAAAGGCGCTGGTCTCTTCGCGCTCTTGAACTCAGTGTTAGCGCATTCAGCTAAAATTTGCGCCCGGGATGTGACGAGGGGGTTCGATTTATAAATTTGCGGGAGTGCCCCTCATGGTCCCTGCTTCCTGCTACCTTTCGCTGGTGGACCTCCCGGGTGTCTTCATCGTCGCCCCCTACCTTGGCTGCCTCGCGGTAAGCCAACTCGCCCTCTTCATAATTCATGTATTTCTGGGATCTTTGAAGGAACTCGCCCAAGTCCCTGGGCTTGTTGATACCTACATCAATCTGGAACAGGCTTCCCTTTCTCAACCCATCTCGCATCCAGAACAACCTTTGTTTGTCCTCCAAACCTCTAACACACGAAGCCTCCTTGTTGAAGCGCTCAATGTACTCTCTTAGCGTCCCGTGGTTATGCTGCCTGACGGCTCTCAGTACTTCTTCAGACTTGGGTTTTAGCCGGGAGGCAGTGAAACGAGCCGTGAACATTCTCGCCAGCTGCCCCCATGAGGATATGGAGTTCGGCCTCAACTCTTGGAACCACTCTAATGCGGAACCCTCGAGAGTGAGGGGGAAGATTTTGCAATGGACGGGTTCCCTGGCGCCCTTGTAGCGCATCAGTAGGGAGAAGTGTGCCAGATGATCGTCCGGATCTCCAATTCCGTCGTACATCTTGAGATTTGGCACCTTTTCCAAGGCCCTTGGGATTTGGCATTCGTCTACCCTTCTCGTAAATGGCCCCTCCTCCAAAAACTCTCTTGAGTTTCGGGGGGAGGTGTTTTCATAGCCCAGCTCTTGATACCTGTGTCGCTCGGGGGATCTTCTCGATGGAGAATCCCGGTGGGGCCTTCTGCGGGTGACGACCCGGCTCCTTGACCTCTCATGAGTGTCAGGGGACGCGTGTGAGGAGGTGCTGGAGTGGGTGTCATGAGGCAGATAAGTCCCTGGGGGCGAGCCTGATCCCCCATGCCTTCGCCGCCTGGGGGAGAGCGATGCACGTTCCTTCGCCTTGGGGGAGAGCGGTGGACATGATGTCTCCGAGGTGGGGGTTGCTCTGGCAGGGCGGTCAAACACCTTTCAATCTCCCTCGGTCATGCTTCCTATTCCAACATAGCTTGAGCGCGACTGGCTAGGAGGTCCAAAAGCTGATTCACGTCAGAGGGCTGGGCAGGTTGACTAGTGCCCTCATCCTGTATAGTCACGACGTTTCCCTCGGGGGTACCCTTCGGTCAGGGTGCGGGCATGGCAGTGCTTTGAGTGCGGGGTCTGCCTCTGGAAGCCATGGAGCAGCAAGGGAAAAGTTCGAGTAGTGATGATGTGAAAGATAGAAATCTCCCACTGTGGTTGCCAATGTTCTGTACCGAGCAGCTTTTTGGTCGGCTGCTGTTGGTAGGTCTCTTGCTGTCCTGGCAGGAGGTCAGTGACCGCCCGGGGGGTTACCTGCAAGCCACTCCGACGCTCAAGTCAGTATATCGAATATATGAGTGAAGGTACTAAGGATTAGAGATTGAACCTTTCTTAGGGCAAAGTTTGCCTGTATTTATAGGAAATCGTGCCCTCTCGTGGATCCTTTCCTAGGGCAAATTATTTTACTAAAACTCTACTTAATACTTGCGGGTTTCCAAAATGCAAAGAAATGTTTGTTCTTAAAGGAAGACCCCTTTGATAGCATATTTTCTATTTTATAGATTTTAAGTGCATTTGACAAATATAATAAACCAGAGTACGGAAATTTTTTTTGAACTAATATCTATGCATATACAAATATTTAATCTAGTCCATTATCTAATTAATCAAGTTTTTGAATAAGCGTTTTATCTAATTTTAAAACTAATGTCATAATTAATTTTGCCTACACCATATTCTAACATTGAAGTAAGGACTTATTAAAATAAAATAACCTAAAACTAAAAATTGCTAACGTAAAAGATTTGTACATAAAAAATATAATATAATGAAACAAAAAAATTGATCTCTATTGTTGTTCACCAAAATTGTGGTTGGAAAGAATTAAAGAGAGAGGAAAAAAATAAACTAAAGAGTAAAAGGTTAAAATAAAAATAACAAGTGAAAGAAAGAGATAATGAATTGAGAAGTTTTTTGAAAAAAACCTGATGAGCGCAGAAGAAGGAAGAAAGTTAGCTTCAGAACGGTGAGTTTTTTTGAGTGAGGTGATGCCTCTATTTATACTAACATCAGCCTGTTTTCCACACCCCCATTACCTACCCGTGCCGGTAGTTTGTTTTCTTTTGCAACACTCTTCTCTTTTGTCTATATATTTATGGCTTAAATATATGTTAAGCCCCTGCAAATATGGCCAAAATCCATTTAAGCCCCTGCAAATTGTTTTTTTTAAAATGACCCTTGCAAATATTAAGCGTTTGCGGTTAGGCCCCTCGGTCAATTTTCCATAAAAAAAGAGCTTAAATATATGTTAAGCCCCTGCAAATATGGCCAAAATCCATTTAAGCTTCTGCAATTTTTTTTTAAAAATGACCATTGCAAATATTAAGTGTTTGCGGTTAAACCCATAATTATGGCTAACAGTGATGACATCAGCATGACATCATCAATGACTTCACGGCCACGTGTCATCATCTCATTGGCCCATTGTGCCACGTCATCACCCCAAAAAATGAAGATTTTGTTTTCCAAGAGAATCGAACCTGCAACCTCCTTTTGGTGCCCACCAACAATTACCACTAGGCCACAACCTTACTTGAATAAATTAAGCAGACTACAGATATATAATACATCATTCCAATTAATTAAATAAAAAAAAATCGGTTATTGATCTTCATCTTCTTTCAAAAATCAAACCCAAGAGAAAAACACAAATGGATGAACGAAATCCCAAAGGGATGAACGAAATCGCAAACGGTTATTGATAATCTCATTTTTGGGTTATTGATGATGATTAAAACGAAATAAACCATTAATTTCGCTTTCCTTTGTTGTTATTGTTGATGTTTTTGAAGATATTGATGAACGAAATCGTTTCTGGGTGAACGCAAATCTGGAAACACAAATGGGGTTTTTTTTGGTGGAAATGGAAAACTAAGCAACCAAAATCGTAATGAGTTTGTGTTTGCAGATTCGATTTTCCCAGATTTGTTGGGGCTTGTGTTTGTGTTCAAGATCTGTTGGTGTTTGTGGAAGATGTTGTTCCGAGATGTGTTGGTTATAGATGTGGAAGAT
This sequence comes from Astragalus membranaceus, assembly GCA_039519185.1. Taxonomy (NCBI): domain Eukaryota; kingdom Viridiplantae; phylum Streptophyta; class Magnoliopsida; order Fabales; family Fabaceae; genus Astragalus; species Astragalus membranaceus. The sequence continues at coordinate 90,007,276 of CM076854.1, read as the reverse complement.
GAAGATCTTGTTTTTTTATTTTGTTAATCGAATTATTTATGTATTATATACTAGTAGTTGACTTAACTTACGAAAAAAATCAAGTGTCTTAGTGGTATTTGTGAGTTTCAATCACTTTAGGGTCACGGGTTCAACACCCATGTTCCTCCAAAATATTAAATTTCTTGGTAACAAAGGTGCCCCACATTATTGCCATGCAAGCGCCACGTGGCAGCCATCTCCATTGGCTGCTGATGTGGCACATGTCAGTGCCACGTGGCAGTGGTGACATGGGGTGTTGACGTGGCGTTCGGTGACACGTGGCATAATGGTCTTATGAGATGGTGACACGTGGCATTAATTATCATTTTAATGTTTTTTTTGGAAAGTTGACCGAGGGGCTTAACCGCAAACGTTTAATATTTGCAAGGGTCATTTTAAAAAAAATATTTTGCAGGGGCTTAAATGGATTTTGGCCATATTTGCAGGGGCTTAACATATATTTAAGCCTATATTTATTTATTTATTTGCTATACTGATAATAATAAAAGACATATTTTTAAGTAAATAAAATTCTGCAGATACCATTTCGATCTTTACATTTTATAGAATTCAACTATTTAAGTTTCGAAATTTTCTGATAAGTTTAGACTTTTTAGAACAGTATAAATTTACATTGGCAGATACTTTTTAGTTATCATTTGATAGAGTTTTTAGCTCTAACTTTTTTGATAACCCACTATAATATTTCTCTTTGGGTCTACAAAATTATTTTTCCTAAAAACACTCTCTAGACACAAAACTAATTATTATTTCTTATAAGATAAATACACAGTTATAATACACACAAAGAAAGTCAAAATTCAGGGTGTTACATTACTACCCCACTAAAAAAAAAATCGTCCTCGAAATTGTGTAGCTTAAAATAAATTCAGATATTGCGCTCTCATATTGTCTTCTAATTCCCATGTTGAATCTCCGGTTGCCTGATCCCATACAACTTTGACCAAAGATATTTGTTTTCCTCGAAGTTGTTTGGTTCTTCTATCTTCGATTCTCACAGGAGATGTCTCATATGACAAATTTTGTTTTAACGGTACTTCATCGGGTTCAATGATGTGAGATGGATCAGAAACATACTTCCTCAGCTATGAAATGTGCAATACATTGTGAATGTTTGAGAGAAAAGGCGGTAAAGCTATTTGATAAGCTACCGGACCAACGCGCCGAATAATTTGATATGGTCCAATGAATTTCGGAGTGAGTTTTCTTGACTTAATAGCTCTTCCGACTCCCGTGGTTGATGTAACTCTTAAAAATGCGTGTTCACCTTCTTGAAATTCGAGAGGTCTCCTTTTTCGATCAGAGTAACGTTTCTGTCTGCTCTGTGCAATCTTCATCCTTTCACGAATTTGTTTGACTTTCTCTGTTGTCTATTGCACAATCTTTGGTCCTAAGATGGCACTTTCCCCATCTTGATACCAACATAATGGCGTTTGGCATTTCCTTCCGTACAAAGCTTCGTAGGGTGCCATTCCGATACTCGAGTGAAAACTGTTATTGTAGGTAAACTCAATCAATGGTAGTAGACTATCCCAACTTCCTCTATTGTCCAGAACACACGCTCTCAGTAAATCTTCCAGAGATTGAATTGTCCTCTCTGTTTGTCCATCTGTCTGAGGGTGGTACGCCGAGCTCAGCCTCAGCTTTGTTCCCAGAGCTTCTTGTAACCTTTGCCAAAAATGAGAAGTGAATTTCGGGTCTCGATCCGAAACAATACTAGAGGGAACTCCATGCAGTCGGATTATTTCCCTAATGTATATCTCAGTCAGCTTCTCCACATTGTAATTTATTCTCACTGGTAAGAAATGTGCCGATTTAGTCAGCCTGTCCACAATCACCCAAATTGAATCAAAATTATGTGCTGTCCTTGGTAACCCTACTACGAAATCCATGGAAATGCTTTCCCACTTCCATTCTGGTATGTCCAGTGATTGAAGCATACCGGTAGGTTTCTGATGCTCAACTTTCGCTTTTTGACATGTTAGACATGATGCGACGTATTCTGCCACCTGTCTTTTCATTCCTGGCCACCAACATTTTTTCTTTAGATCTTGATACATTTTTGTTGCTCCTGGGTGAATACTCAGCTTGCTTTTATGTGCTTCGTCTAAAATCATCTTCCTCATCTCCACATTATTTGGGATACAAACTCTCTCGTTGCATCGTAAAATGCCATCGCTTCCTAAACTGAACTCCGCAGCCCTTTCCTGTTCGATTAGTTTTCTCTTTTCCTGCAGATGTTCGTCACTTGCTTGTTGTTCACGGATATCCTCCATGAGTCCACTTGACACCTTGATCATTCCTAAGGAAATCTTTCCACTAGTCAGCTCCACAGTTAGATTTAGATCTCGAAATTTCTCTAACAGCTCTAACTCCTTGGTCATCGTAGCAGAAATGTGTATTGTCTTTCGACTCAATGCATCAGCTACAACATTTGCTTTTCCCGGGTGATAAAACAAGGTAAAATCATAGTCCTTTAGAAATTCCATCCATCGCCTCTGTCTCATGTTGAGCTCTTTTTGATCGAAAAGATATTTCAAACTCTTATGGTCACTGAAAACATCAAAACTTGCTCCATACAAATGATGTCTCCAGATCTTTAACGCAAAGACCACTGCCGCTGGTTCCAAATCATGGGTAGGGTAATTCTTCTCGTGAGTCTTTAACTGTCTTGATGCATAGGCTACAACTTTTCTATGCTGCATAAGAACACAACCTAATCCTTGATGTGTGTTGCACCCCGAAAAATCCCCGGCTTGGGTTTCTCAATGTACAACGTGGAATAATTTTGGAGCCGCCACCAATATTTTAATTTTAAGACCAAAACATTGAAAAAAGGTCTTTTGGACAAGCCGGATGGTCTTTGAAAACTAGAGATATAGGTTCGGGGGTCGATTACGTGCGAGGAAGGTGTTAGCACCGCGCACGTCCTTTCTACCGAAAGGGAACCTCTAATTAAATGTGTGGTTTTAACGTTTGATTTGAAAAATACCTAGATTTGCCTATTTATTTCTTATTTGGAGATGAATGGGACATCTTTAATGAAAATTTTATTTTAGGTGAGAAGGGGGAAAAAAAAGGGTTTTTAGAAAAAAAGTGCTTGACGGGACATGGCCCGCTCCTACGTATCTCCTGGTGCGATGGAGAATTCAAAGCTACGTAGTTCTTGGTTTTGAAAATGGTTGTTGGTTGGTGTTTTTTAATGTAGGGGTCTTAGGATTGTGTGATCTGTGTTGAAAGACCACTGGGGGTCTGAAGGGCCGCTGGGGGCTGAAGGAGCGCTGGGGCTCTGAAGGACCACAGTTCACTTATCCTAAAACGATGATTAACCCAGCCGTACGACCGACTTAATCCCCTACTTTAAAAATAAGATTTTTGATTTTTTTGTTTTATGAAAGAGATGTGTTTGTATTTTTTAATTTAGAAATTGTTTATTTTTTGCGCTTGACAGGGGCGTGGCCCTGCTCCTACGTATCTCCGGGTGGAGAATCAAAGGCGACGTAGTTCTAGGTTCTTTTTGAAAAGTTTTTGTTTTTTTATCTTTTTTAGTGAGTTTTTGAAATAGGACGAGTATTAGCAAATGATTGAACTAGCAGAGGCTATGATGAATCACTACTAAATACTCAAAAAGAGAGTTGCACCGTTAGTCAAACGAACAAAGGTTCTGATGGACTATTGATAACAACTCGTTTTTATTATCCTTTTGGAAAGTGATTTTCGAAAGAGATTGATTTGTACGATGATCAAACTAACAAAGGTTATGATGGATCATCGTTTATTATTTTTAGGAGAAAAGGACATTGTCACTAATAGCTAAACGAACAGAGGCTCTGATGAGCTACTAGCAACAATGGGTTTGAAAATGATCCTTTTTGCTTGTTTTGTGAAAATGATTTGTTTACGGTTGAAAAAGGATTTTTATTTGTTGCGCTTGACGAGAACGTGACTCGCTCCTACGTATCCCGAACGGGAATCAAAGCGACGTAGTTCTAACTAAAAAATGTTTTTTGAAAGGGTTTGAAAGGGGAGGTTGAATCATCTGAGACCATCTTCACCACTTAAAAATGATGAACTAGGCATAAGTGGGAATCATGTGGTTCATCATCAACAGGGGCACTACAGCTGAATTAAATCACATAGGGCAATTTTGGCATGGATCACGATGATTAAATTTTGACAAATGTAAAGACTGAAATACCTCTGATGAAGCAAGATATTACAACTCTGAAGAACGCAAACCCCGACTAACCCTTGCAGGAGATCAGCTCAGACGGACCAATGGCGCGAATGAAGCGTATAACTGGAAAATGAGATTTGCGAGAGTTGTCTTCTCAGATCTCGTGAAATGTCTCTGGAGCAATTCTTCTCTGATCTTGTGAGATGTGTGTCTGTCTTCTGATCTTGTAAAATCTGTCCCTGTTTCTCTGATCTCGTAAAATCTCCTCTCCCTAATGTGATTTTGAAGCTGCCTATTTATAGGCATAGAATTTTTAAAAAACATTTATTGCAAGGATGAATCGATTGTTTGAGCCTTTGGAAATATGTAGTAATCGATTCTTTACCTTTGAAAATAATAAAGAATCGATTCTTGGTTCCTTTGAAAACAAGAGGAATCGATTTTCAGGACCTTTTGCATAGGTGAAAATCGATTCTTGCTTTAGTTAAAATAGTGGGAATCGATTCTTGAGCCTTTGGAGATAATAAAGAATCGATTCTTGGCTCCTTTGAAAACAAGTGGAATCGATTTTCAGGACCTTCTACATAGGTGAAAATCGATTCTTGCTTTAGCTAACACAATGAGGAATCGATTCATGGCCTATGGAAGAGCCTGAAAATCGATTTCAAGGCCTATGCAAGAAGAGGGAAATCGATTTTCAGGACATCCTAAATAGGTGAAAATCGATTCTTCACTTAGTTACAACAATTAGGAATCGATTCATGACCTATGGAAGAGCCTGAAAGTCGATTTCAAGGCCTATGCAATATACCATAAATCGATTCTTGGCCTTTGGAACAAAATAGAAATCAATTCTTGCTTTCCACAAAATGCTTTTAGGTCTTTGCCATGCATAAAATATTTTCCAAAGCTTGCCATGCATGCATAACATATTTTTCAAAAACCCTAATTTGATGCATGAGGCCTATTGCAAAAAATTGTTTTTAGAGACCCTTTTGTGAGAAATGACCAAAATGCCCTTTTTGACTCTAACTTCCCAAAACGTGCATTCTAACCCTAAAAATGATGCGTAATTTATTTTTGTGTGGAAAATTAGGGTTTGGACCTAAGCCGGACAAAATTGGGGTATGACAATGTGAAGCATCACAATACACTTCATATGGTTCATCTAGTTGTGGCAGAACTAGTTAACACTGGTGATGTTGTCAACCGCGTCTTCATCATTTGAAAACTTTCTTCACATTTTTCGGTCCAGACAAACGGTTGATCCTTCCTTGTGAGTTGAGTTAATGGTGCCACTATCCTTGAAAATCTTTCTATAAATCTCCGATAGTATTCGGCCAAACCAACGAAACTACGAATTTCAGTCACCGATCTTGGTTGTTCCCATGAAAGTACAGTTTCCACTTTTGCTGGGTCCACAGCAATTCCTTCCTTAGAAATCACGTGACCCAAAAATTTAACTTCCTCAATCCAAAATTCACATTTTTCCAGTTTCCGTATAACTTCTTCTCCTGTAGAATTTGCAAAACTTGACGAAGATGATCTTCATGTTCCTCGTAACTCTTAGAATAGATGAGAATGTCGTCAATAAATACAACGTCGAATTTATCGAGGAATGGATTAAAAATCCGGTTCATGTAATCCATGAAAATAGCAGGTGCATTGGTTACTCCGAATGGCATCACCAAATACTCATAATGTCCATAACGAGTCCTAAACGCGGTTTTTGAAATATCTTCGGGTTTTACTCTAATTTGGTGATATCCCGTCCTTAAGTCAATTTTTGAGAAGACAGCAGCTCCACAGAGCTGATCCATTAGATCATCAATGCGAGGTAGAGGATACTTATTCTTTATTGTCACCTTGTTCAACTGACGATAGTCTACACAAAGTCTTGATCCTCCACCCTTCTTCTTCACTAACAAGACTGGTGCTCCCCAAGGTGATACACTTGGTCTAATGAACTGTTTTGACAACAGATCCTCAAGTTGACTCTTCAGTTCTGCTAACTCCGTGGGTGACATCCTATACGGTGCAATAGAGATGGGACCCGATCCGGGTATGAGATCGATTGAGAATTCAATATCTCGCACAGGGGGTAATCCGGGAACATCGTTTGGAAATATTCCCGAAAAATCTTTCACGACTGGTATTCCGCTCAAAGTAATTCCTTTTTCCGCTTTTAAGGAAGACAACAACATATAACCTTGAGCACCTTCTTTCAAAGAAGCTATTGCTTGATTCGCAGATATAAATTCGAAAATTCTAGGGTCGGGAAAGACTAAAGTTTTATGCGCACAATCCAAAAGGATATGATTAGAAGATAACCAATCCATGCCTAAAATAATATCTAGTTGCGTTAAAGGAAAACATATTAAATCGACAAGAAATCTTCTATCACAGATAACAATAGGACAGTTTAAACACACCGAATTTGCCACTATAGGTGTAGCAGTTGGAGCAGAAACGATCAAATCAAAAGGCAATGATGTAACAGATAAATTCAATTCATTCACTCGATCCAAAGAGATAAAAGAATGGGTTGCTCCAGAATCAAATAATACGGTTAAGAGCTTACCTTCCATATCACAATTTCCTTGTATAAGATCTTCAGATTGAGAAGCCTCAACACCACTTTTGGTGTAAACTCTTCTATTTGCCATTGGCCTTTCATCTCTCATGTTATTCACCACTGGTTCAACTTTTGGATCAATTCAGTCTTTCACCATGTGTCCTGTCTTTCCACATCTGTAACATACCACTCCCCTCATGGAACATGTGTCAGCCAAATGGTCTTGCTTCCCGCATTTGAAACATCATCGAATGGGTCCTGAATTCTGATTCCTAATTGGTCCACCTCCAAAAGCAAATGCGATTGGACGATATGGTTGTTGATTCTGATTATTCCCCGAGGGTCGGGAATAAGGCTTCTTGTACGGCTGTTTCCCTTTCTGGTTCCATCCTTGGGTTGGATACTTGGACCTAGACAGCCCTCCTGTATTTCCCCGGTTAATTCCACTTTCCTTCATTGTCTCTATCTTTCTGCATTTTTCCACGAGCGGTTGAAATTGCCGAATCTCAAGTGGTAAGACTGACTCTTTGATGTTAAGCCTCAGTCCTCCTTCAAATCTTTCACATAGCCAATCTTCATCAACCTGATCCTAAAAGAAATGAAAATACTTTGCCACCGACTCGAACTTTGTCGTGTATTCTCCGATCGTCATCCCTCCTTGTTTCAGAATTAGGAACTCTTGTTCCTTCGCAGTTCTAGCACTCCTAGGAAAATATTTGTCTAGAAATTTAGCACGAAATACCTCCCATGTAACTTCCTGGTTATTGGCTTCGACTATCTGTCGGGCTCCTCTCCACCAATATTCCGCATCTCCCAGCAGCAGGTAAGATGCATAACTAACCTTTTCTTAATCTTAGCATCTCAGCACTTTGAATATTTTCACGATCTCTTGAAGGTATAAGTCAGCTTTCTCTGGTTCTGTTTCTCCATGAAATTGGGGAGGATCATGACGTCTAAAGTCAACCAAACCTTTAGACTCAGGAGCTTGCTCTTCCCTTTGTTGTTTGCGAATATCCCTTTGATTCTTCGCAGCAGTTTGCTGTGCAATTGATGTCGCCATGTCGGCCATAACTCGAATAGCTCTATCCATGTTATCCCCAGCATTGTTGTTTCGACCTTCAGTATTCTCAGTATCTAATTGTTCATTCCTATGAGCCATTGAATTCCTATAAGGCAATGCTAGTTAGAACCTAATAAGAAGACAATCCAGATAGTTCACAGAGTTCACACAATACAACCATATAGAAAATAATCCAAATAATTCAGAGTTCACATAACAAAACACAGCAGACCTACAACCCAATTTTTTTTCCTAAAGGCTCGATCTGCTCTGATACCACTATTGTAACACCCCCTTTTCCTTAACCTCGAAAGGTGGCGCTACACTTAAATAATCCCATTTCTAGTTTTCTTTTGAAAACACATAGGTTTATTTTCGGTATGGATTTCCTAAATTTTGAGAAAATAGAGACATACAAACATATTATATATGCTTCATATATATAAGTCATCATCCATCAATGATGACCATGCCCATAGGCTCATAACTATCAACAAACAAAGTGCACATTAAATATCTTACAGGAGTTCCTAAGACTAGTACGTACTACTAAGAGTAAACATATCTTAAGTCAGATTAAAACCTAAGTGTCAGATTAAATCCTAGACAGCTTCGCATTCCTCTTCCAGAAATTCAATCTTGTTGTGTTCAGAGTGGCTCGACAGTCCTCCCGACGTGATCTGTAATGTAAGGGGTGGAATACTCGTACACAAGTTTGCAACACGATGGTTACACAAGTTACACATAATAGGATACAATCACAAGAAATAATAATATATTGACTTAATAATGACACACATCAAACTCAATCAAGACTAAGAAAATTCACCACACATAATCACCAAATCCTGCAAAACATGAGTAGTATTATAGGGAAAATTAATCATCGATTGTTAGTCAAATAAACTACATATCACACTTATCCTCTAATCCATCAACAAAGTTAGTCTGCTAACTAGAAATAATATACTCAACCTACTCCATGGAGATTTCTCTATCATCTTGAGCGTAAGGCCGTTTCAACTGCCATAACATGATTGTTTTGCAATGAGCAGATATCCAATCTAAACCCCAATCATTTTGGCCCAAGCACTGCACCTTATTATTGATAGTCATGTACAGTCAGGCTCACCGTGTCGGGTAGTACGATTTCCCTCAGCCAGAATTGCCACAACTAACCATTGGTAGGAGTTCGAAACACAAGTGCCCCCAGAAGGTCTGTAGTCGACCCAACCGAACCTATCCTCAGTTTTATATACTTGATAGTACTATAAGAAAACATCATGTAATAGCTCTTAGTAAAATCATTAGTCTTACTAATCTAATCCATAATCAACTTGACAATTCCGTCCTTGGAATCCATAGAACAACTTGTGAAATACACCTTAACTTATCAATCCTCTTAAGTCATATCACTAGGTCTATTATTATATCAATAGACAACTAATATTCTCAACCAAATTCAAAATATACTAATTTTGACACATTTGCATAAAACCCAAATAAATCAAAATCACACAAATCACTTAAAAATATCTAAATAATATATATACAAGCAACACACAATTTGTGCCCATCAACTTATTATTAGTATTTCCCCATACCTTGATTTTTTCCCAAAATAGCTTGTTGGACACTTTCTTCAATTTCCTCAATACCTATTACTCATCAAAAACAACTATGTCTTAACATACTATACTCATAACTAAAAAAATTATTTTACTAAAACTCTACTTAATACTTGCAGGTTTTCAAAATGCAAAGAAACGTTTGTTCTTAAAGGAAGACCCCTTTGATGGCATATTTTCTATTTTATAGATTTTAAGTGCATTTGACAAATATAATAAACCAGAGTAAGGAAATTTTTTTTGAACTAATATCTATGCATATACAAATATTAAATCTAGTCCATTATCTAATTAATCAAGTTTTTGAATAAGCATTTTATCTAATTTTAAAACTAATGTCTTAATTAATTTTGCCTACACCATATTCTAACATTGAAGTAAGGACTTATTAAAATAAAATAACCTAAAACTAAAAAATGCTAACGTAAAAGATTTGTACATAAAAAAATATAATATAATGAAACAAAAAAAAAATGATCTCTATTGTTATTCACCAAAATTGTGGTTGGAAAGAATTAAAGAGAGAGAAAAAAATAAACTAAAGAGTAAAAGGTTAAAATAAAAATAACAAGCGAAAGAAAGAGATAATGAATTGAGAGGTTTTTTAAAGAAAACCTGATGAGCGCAGAAGAAGGAAGAAAGTTGCTTCAGAATGTGTGAATTTTTTTGAGTGAGGTGATGCCTCTATTTATACTAACATCAGCCTGTTTTCCACACCCCCATTACCTACCCGTGCCGGTAGTTTGTTTTCTTTTGCAACACTCTTCTCTTTTGTCTATATATTTATTTAGTTATTTGCTATACTGATAATAATAAAAGACATATTTTTAAGTAACGAAAATTCTGCAGATACCATTTCGATCTTTACATTTTATAGAATTCAACTATTTAAGTTTCGAAATTTTCTGATAAGTTTAGACTTTTTAGAACAGTATAAATTTACATTGGCGGATACTTTTTAGTTATCATTTGATAGAGTTTTTAGCTCTAACTTTTTTGATAACCCACTATAATATTTCTCTTCGGGTCTACAAAATTATTTTTCTTAAAAACACTCTCTAGACACAAAACTAATTATTATTTCTTATAAGATAAATACACAGTTATAATATACACAAAGAAAGTCAAAATTCAGGGTGTTACACTTTTCAGCCGTACGCACCAGTCTTCCAGCCTTCCTTTCACAGCCCTTATGGTCAGCCACATAAACCCCAGCAGCAGCCCGAGCAACCCTAGCAGCAGATCAACACAGATCTAGACCTCAACACAGTTGATTTAGAAACATGGTTTAATAACTCGTCTCAGCGCTACTATGACTAGCAGTTTTATTAGATCTAGGATATTTTAATTTGTATTTTGTAATAAATATTTTAATTCTTGGATGTTTATGCAATTTTTTTTATCATTTAAAGCGTTATTCAATTCTCGTAATGCATTTATATTATAAATTTAATTTAATTTAATTTTTATGAATTAAATAATAGATATTTTAATTAACGAATAATAATAATAATAATAATAATAATAATAATACTTTTTTAAATAAACGAATTAAAAACTATTTTTTTATGAATTAAATAAAATATATTTTAATTAACAAATAATAATATTATTTTTTTTTTTAAATAAACGAATTAAAAACTGTTTTTTTTTAAAATAAAATTAATTACCGGCGGATTTAATCACTTTACCGGCGGGTTTTGAATTTAAATTACAATTGTTTTCCGGCGGATTTTAACGGTTACCGGCGGCTATTCCGCCGGTAATTTCCGGCGGATTTTCCGTCATAATTTCCGGAGGATTTTCCGTCGGAAAATCCGCCGGAAATTACCGGCGGAATAGCCGCCGGTAACTGTTAAAATCCGCCGGAAATTACCGGCGGAAAATCCGCCGATAACCGTTACCTGCTGGCGAATTACCGGCGGCTTTCCGGCGGAAAAAAACCACCGGTAATGTCCAATTACCGGTGGATTTTGGTCATTACCGGCGGATTTTGGCCACCGGAAATCCTCGAAATTCTTGTAGTGCAAACCCTGCCAAGATTTCATGAGAACAAGGACCGAGTTTTATTACGTTCCAGTCGTGCTTCCCTCTGTCAAAACAAGAAGAAGGAATTACCAAACCCGACTGGTTAATAACAGGATGATGGTCATTATAATAAGACAATAAAACCAATTCAGCAGAACTTGTATTGTAAAACATATATCAGAGTGAAAAAAAATTTGCAGCATTATCAAAAATGGTTTATTACTAGAGGAAAGATTTCCAAAAATAATAGTTGATCTGAGTTTCCAGTCATACACACCAAATGTGTTCATAGAGGAAAACTCACCCAAAGTTCCAATTCATTAATATGGATGGGAAATGGTTGCAAAACAAACACATTTCGACTCTTTCCAACAAACTCTTCTACTCTTGAATGAATTTTTATTGGAGACCTACTAAACAGGGAGCGAATCCAATATAATAGGAAGGCTTAAATATCATTTTAGTCCCTACAATTACAGCGAATATTCATTTTGGTCCCTGCAAAAATATTTTTTTAAAAAAGGTCCTTACAAAATGTTTTTTTAATTCATTTTGGTCCCTAGTGTCATTTTAAGCTGATGTGTCACGTTATTTTTTTTGTTGACAGATGAGGTGGCACATTTCAATGATGTTGGCATTGGTGACATGGATATGTGCTTATGTAGACTGGCATGTGGAATCAAAAATCCCAAGTCCCTAATATCCTAAATCCCCTTCTTCTTCCTTACATCTCTCTCAGTTTCTGGAAACAGGAAAGAGCGCTCCCTCTCCTCTTCTCACTCAAATGGATACCTCGTTAAAGAGCCACTGAGAAACACCCTTCTTCCTCCATAAGGCTGTCAGGAATCAAGTGTCCAACAAAGGCCACACAAAAACGCTTCGGAATCAAAATAGGCCCTGAAGCTCCACCACTTCCCTCATATCCCTTATCTACTACACTGAAGTATACATTTACCCCCAAACACAAATTCAATATCCATGCACAAATTCAAAGCCACGAATCTCAGCAACAAAAACAACAATTTATCACAAAGCCATCCCCTGCCCCTCATTAATCAAACATGCATAGTGCACCTTCACAATCAAAACCACCACCCCTAAGAATTCCGAAAACTGCCACCCCTAAGAATTACGACAAGAGGGAGACTAGATGGAGAGGGAGAACACGAGAGATAGAGAGAGAGGGAGCGTTGTTACCCGTTTCTAGAAACTGAGAGTGATGTAAGGAAGAAGAAGGGGGATTTAGGTAGGATATTAAGGATTTGAGATTTTTAATTCCACGTGCCAGTCCACATAAGCACATATCCATGTCACCAATGCCAACATCATTGAAATGTGCCACCTCATCTCTCAACAAAAAAAATAACGTGACACATCAGCTTAAAATGACACCAGGGACCAAAATGAATTAAAAAAACATTTTGCAAGGACTTTTTTAAAAAAAATATTTTTGCAAGAACCAAAATGAATATTCGCTATAATTGCAGGGACCAAAATGATATTTAAGCCTAATAAGAATCATAAAATTCACCCCACAGTAAAGAGTGTGTGCTGGAAAAGAGCATTGTTAAGTACTTTTATCATTCCTCAATATGATTAAAGGCAAGTGAATATAAACACATCACATCACATCAAATATATAGATGCCAAGTTGCCAACAACAAACAATAAGTACTAGAACAAAGTTCAGTGTATGCATAGGGGAGTTTTAGGACCATTTAATTCATGCGAAGCCTCATGTGTGGTTTTTATTTTCACGTCTGCTTTAGCCGGATACAGCCAGAGACCTTTGGGTACTAAAATTACTACTATTTCATAGTGAGAGCTTTTTCTTTATTACTTTAGTTATTATCAATGTAGTTTCATTGTCTGGATGAAACAAGTAGCTTTACAGTAATGCAAAAACTTTGTAATCTGTGTAATCATTGTTTAGATTATATAATGTTTAATCTATTTGTACGCTCTCTTGCCTGTTTTGCTTTTACAGTTTGGCTATTGAGAAATGTCTCATAATCAATATAAACTAGTCCCACCTAGCTAGTTCAAATGCTATTAAAAATGATAACAATAATTGATTTTTGCTATTAAATTGAACTCCGGTCAACAAGTGAAGATTTTTTAACTTACATGAACTATGATTTCAAGCTTGTATACAGATGGAAGTAGTTGTGGCGTGTTCACAATGATATTCTTGAAATAATGGCAGGGAAATGAGAATGACATTGAATCATTCCACAATTGGGATAGATTGAGCAAGAATCAAAAAAAGATTGCAACTAATAAATTTCAGATGGATCTATGTTGCTCAATCATGAACCACAAGAGCAACTTGCTAAAGGAATCTATACAAGTTGTAGCTAACAACTTTTGTGACCAATTGCAAGCGGAGATCAAGACATGTGGGGGGCAAAAAAAAGGCTATAGGAAAGAGGAGAAAAATGTAGCAAGACTAAAACTGTTTTTTGCATATGTAATTTTCTTTTTTAGTCCTAGTAATATGTTTTTTGATTAGGCTCTTCTCCCACGGATACTACTAACCAGATTTGTGCATAACTTTGGTTGGACACCACTAACCACAAATGTGAATAGCATTGGTTAGATGGCAAACCATGATTTCTTTTTTTCCTCTTTTTTTAGAATTCATATGGTACTTTCGGATCAAAATCAACCATCGATATTCGGTTTCTTCTTTTATATTTTCAATCTGAATTTGCTCTTGATCCTAATTTGTTTATTTATTTTTCATTCTCATTCTTTTTTCATTCTCATTCCTTTAGATTTTATGTTCGAATTAATGATATCTGGTAGTTTTCTAGTAGCGATTTTGTGTGGAATTTATTGAAGCTAGTAGCAAAATGTACTAAGCGAGAATAATATTTGGGAATTCAAGAATGAAGAAATTAAATTTCTAATGGAGATTTCTCATATACCCCTTTGGTACTTGTTACTAAGCAATTTGTTTAGTATTTGTTACTAAGCAACTTACTCATACTACAATCAATTGACTTACATATGCATTGGTTTACCAAAATAGAGCATATTTGATCATATATGCTTGAATCTAACAAGTATTACCACAATTGTACTGTGCTGTGGTTAGTGGCCACTAACCAGTTTTGTGCATATGTGTGGTTAGTGGCCACTAACCAATGTTCGGATTTATGATTTTCGAAAGTTTTCTGGTAGGAGATTTTTGTGGAATTTATTGAGCTACTAGCTAAATGTACAAAGTGAGAATAATGTTTGGGAAAGGTAATTCATTGTTGTATAATTGAAATTATAGTCTTGAGTATAAATAAATGAAAACCGTAAAAACAAAATAACACCACCCCAAAAAAATTGTTTCCTTCTAAATTTTTATACAAGTTCTAAATCCTCGTGCTTCTGAAGTTCAATTGCCCGCTTGCGTTGCTGTTTCCAAATCAAATGTCTTTTCTCTGATTAGGACATTGATAAACTACAATTTTGTGCATTTTTTAGGGATATTTGTGAGTCATTTTTAGAGTAATTATTAGTGATAATATAAATTACTGACTTAATCTCTCTTTATTTTGTAGAAAGGAAGAAAATATGGAAAAGATGAATAGTCCATTTTAAAGCCACTTTATAATATATATGGACTGATTAAGGAGCAAGGCAATAAAAAATTAAAGGACTAAGCCTATGAATTTAGCAACGTCCACATGGCCCATTGGTGTCGAAGTGATCTGATGCATCCAGCCCATGAATTGAATGGAGATAACATACTACCCTAGGCTTGGGGAGAAAGAAAAGGAAGGCAGCATTAAGGTAGAGAGAGCCGCAACAGAAAGCTACGCAAGAAAAAAACCATAGAGAGAGGGCCGCATATATACAACAATATAGTCTGACACAAAAGAGAAAAAAGAGAGTTATTAATAGAGAGGAAGGAAGAACGCCACCTGGGCTTGAACAATTAGAAAGGAAAACGCAGCATTGACGGCACACAGCAACTACTGGGGAGCTTTCTCTACGACGGTAACGTCGGCAATTTGGAAGACTTGGCTGACCGTTCTTGACACTGTGAGAGAGCTTTGAAGCAAAAAAGGAGACTGAATACCAAGATCAGAAATTTCTCCATTTTTCGGGTTATTTTTATCTTTGTATTTCATGACTCCTAAGTTTATTTCAGTGCTCTTGATAACTATGGATAGCTAAATCCTTTTCTAGGGTCTAGGTGGATCTTGCAAGACTAGAGACTTTTCTATGTTTTAATTTAGGCTAAAGTGCTTCTCGAGTCCCTTATCTTTATTTAAAGTAACAATTTGGTCCGTTATCTTTTTTTTGTCCCAAATCAGTCCTTTATGTTTCAAATTTTTAACACATAAATCCTTTTTTTGACACATAAATCAGCACTGTTAACGGAAAAGGATTTATGTGTCAAAAATTTGAAAGATAAAGGACTTATTTGGGACAAAAAAAACATAAAGGACTAATTCGTTACTTTAAATAAAGATAAGGGACCCCGGGAGCACTTTAGCCTTTAATTTATGCTTTGAATTCCCGACTTTTATTTCAATTAATATTATCTTATTACTTTTATCACATAATTAGGATTGACAACCCTTTGCATGTTCATAATCAGTTAGTTGATCAGGGACCGAACTGTAATTAGTTGGTAGACCTATGGGATAATTGGGGCTATAATTAATGCATGACCAAACTTTAATTTAGTCTTCCAATCATTCAATCTTTTTGTTCTTTATGCTTTTCTTGAATTTAAATTCTTGCATGACCAAACGAGAGTTAATTTAGGAAAAAGAATATTAATCGCGAATGACCAAACGGATTAATAGCTTTAGTAAAGCGATTGGTAATTGAATAAAATAAAGAAATTCAGGTAGAATTAGACATAGGGGAATCGAAGCTTGCAAGTGAAACCGTGACCCTAGGCTTCTCTATTGGTTAAATCTTACATTTTAATTCTTACTATTTATTTCTTTTTATTTTAGTTTCTATAACCATCAAATTATTTGTTCGCCTAAACAATAAATAATCTTGATTAGTTTAGTACTTGTTAATTAATCCCTGTGGAGACGGTAATCTTTTATACTACTTCTGCGAAGGAGTACACTTGCTCTAAGTGTGTTTTTAACGCAACAAGTTTTTGGCGCTGCTGCCGGGGATTAATTTAATAATATTAAACGAAAAAGATTTTTTATTGCTATAGACATTTATTTTATTTCTTGTTTTAATTTAATAAAAAGAAAAAAAAATTATATTTAGTTTTATTTTATTAGTTAGTTTTATATTTATTACTATTACTCATGCTTGCTCACCCGCTCCCAGTAGCCTATTTTGGTTTTTGATCCAGAAATTGAAAGAACTGCTCGAAGGATAAGAAAAGAGACAAGAGTGATGGCTGCCAATCCGAGAAGAACTCTTCGAGACTACTTTACTCCCACAACGAATATCACTACAAGCATAGTCAATCCACCTGTGCAAGCTACTAACTTTGAGCTCAAACCCAGCCTGATTCAAATGGTTCAGAATTCGACTATGTTCAGAGGTGCACCAACAGAAGACCCGCACACCCATCTTAGAAACTTCTTGAGGATGGCAGACTCTGTAATTTGTAATGGTGTCACTCCTGATGCCATTAGAGTGAGATTGTTTCCATGGTCATTGGCTGACAAGGCATCTGCTTGGCTAGAATCTCAACCTGCTGAGTCCATTACCACTTGGGATCAACTGAAGCAAAAATTCTTGACCAAATATTTTCCTCCAGGTAAGACTACTAAGATCCGAGATGCAATAATCAGCTTTGCTCAACTCGAGCAAGAATCTTTACATGAAGCTTGGGAAAGATTTCAAGACTTACTCCGAAGTTGTCCACATCATGGATTTGAGAAGTGGCAATTGCTTGAATATTTTTGCAATGGATTATCTTCTCAAAATAGGGGAATTGTTAATATGGCTTGTGGATGCTCTCTAATGAATGGAGAACCTGCGACCGTATATGACTTAATTGCAGAGATAGCAGCCGATAATGCCCAATGGGAGACAAGTGACAGACACATCAAGAAATCAGTTGGGATCTACAAGGTTGAAGATGACACTAGTGGTAACATAAATCTGGATGTTCTCTCTAAACAGGTGCAATCTTTGATGAAGGTACAAGCTCAATCTACTCCAATAGTTACATCCACTAGTGACATCACGAATAATCTCTGGGGAGGCCTAACTGAAGAAGTCAACTATCTTGGTTAGAAGAAAAATGAGTTAAGGCCTGGTATGCAAGATTCTTTAGTTAGATACATGGAAAAGATTGGACACCCGTGCATGGGTGTTTTAGCCAATTACATGGACAGGACTGATGAGAGGTTGCAATCCATTGAACAACTGATAAAAGAACAGGGCCAGCCAACACCTTCAACTGAAGAGGCCAATTATGTTCAGAATTCCAACCGGACCCAAAATGACCCTTATTCAAACACTTACAATCCGGGTTGGAGAAATCACCCTAATTTCTCTTGGGGAGGACAACAAAAGGAGCAAAGCTCGAACTCCTATAAGCCTCCACAGGTGCAAAGGCAAAAGGAGAAAAAGTTGGATACCAATGATGTGTTGACAAGGTTTATGCAGCAGACAAATGAAAAATTTGGAAGCTTGGAGGGTCAAATCTCAAATCTCATTACTGTGTTGTCTCAAAGGCCTCAAGGCTCACTGCCTACCCAAACTAAGCCTAATCCAAGAAATGAGAATTGAAAGGCTGTCACTCTTAGGAGTGGCAAGGAGCTGGTTCAAGAAAACAATCAAGATAGGCGGGCGCCCGAGAAAGAAATACATGCTCCTACTGAGGGGAGCACTTCTGAGGAAAGCAAAAAGGAAAGGGAAAAATATGAGCAAGCAAAGGTAAATGTTCCTTATCCTCAAAGACTTAAAAATGAGCAACATGATAAGCAATTTTCCAAATTTCTTGAAATATTTCGAAAATTGTATATCAACATTCCTTTTGCTGAAGTTATTGCTCAAATGCCTAAATATGCCAAATTTTTAAAAGAAATTATTTCTAACAAAAGGAAGTTAGAAGGCTTTGAGACAGTTAGGCTTAATGAGGAATGCTCTGCTATAGTTCTAAAAAAGTTACCACCTAAGCTTAAAGATCCAGGTACTTTTACTATTCCTTGTACAATTGGTAACTCTCATTTTGAAAAGGCTTTATGTGATTTAGGAGCAAGTATAACTATGATGCCTTTTTCTGTTTTTAGAAAGCTTGGTTTGCAGGAACCACATCCTACTAACATCACTTTGCAGCTAGCTGATAGATCCATTGCCCACCCCCGTGGAGTGATGGAAGATGTTTTAGTTAAGGTTGATAAGTTTATTTCCCTGCTGATTTTGTTGTATTGGATATGGAAGAAGATGAGGAAGTCCCAATTATTTTGGGGCGTCCTTTCTTAGCCACAGGAAAAAGCTTAAATGATGTTCAGCAGGGAAAATTGATTTGGAGAGACATCACTTGGGAGATGTCAGCCCTTAAATGAACTCCAGTACTTCGAGGGTTTAGTTTTCACAGTCGCCATAAAGGATACCCGGGTTTAAAAAAAAACTATACTGTTTTCGCTTTATCGCCGGTACCATGTGAACACAAGAATATACATACTTCTGTATCCTCAATAAGTCATCAGCTCTCGAGTATATATATGGTCCCACGCGTGCCCTATTTTACCTTGATAATCAACCTACCATTCCCTTTATTGGCGGTACCTGTTAGAATGGGAATGTTCCAAAAAGCAAATGGTTCATATTTAATTAATTGATACAATACAATTGATACTAGTACTACTACTTTATAAAAAAAAATCAACCGCGTTTTTGGGAAAGGTTGCCGAATTCAAACCGCGTTTTTGCCTAAGCCAAAATATATTGCTAACTGTTATCATCTCTTGGATAACACAAACCCATTGTCTGATTTGCCTCACTACTATGGCTGCACGAAGTAGAGCAATAGCCTTCTTCGAAGATGTTCACAAGGTTAGGCTGAGAATTTTTGTGGACTTCCAGAAGAACAGAGTTTTGTATGCTGAGGCAGACAAAGATTTCGTAGACGCTCTCTTCAGCTTCTTAACATTGCCATTAGGTACTATTGCAAGACTCGTCATGGCTAAGGATTCAAATACGATACCAGTGAGTTTTTTTGGCAGCATAAGCTCACTTTATCAAAGTGTGGCTGGTTTTAATGAAGAAAATTTATGGACGGCAACATGCAAAGAAATGCTACTCAAGCCCAGGAACTCCATGGAAGATTATTGCAGGAAGGTGAAACTGAACATTGACAACACAGATCCCTTACAATACTTCAGATGCAAGAGCTGGGATTGTAATAGAAGGGAAAGTGGGAGCCTTTTGAGCACTTTTAGGAATCAGAAATGCTCTTGTGGAGAAGTAATGGAAACACCAGTATTCCCCAAAACTTTGAATTTAGAAGAAAATGGCTTTGTTAAGGAAGTTGCTTCTTTTATCATTTCTGATGATCTTCGTGTCATGCCTAATCTTTTGGAAACTACTGCATCTCTACTTCGGAATCTTGGATACCAAAACACTTATGGTATTCAAGTACAAAATCTTGAAATCACCAAAAAAGAGGTATGTTTTTCCAGCTTTAATATCTAATAATCTGTTGTTGATTATTTTATTTTTTTTTCCTTCTCTAATTGATAATTTAATCTTTGTGTAGGTTATTGATCTTCTCAAGTATTCATTGGTATACAAAACTCCTCTCACTGCCTTTTACTTCCGGTACTTGTTATTCGTTAGTCCACGCCCAAGAGGCAATTTTGGGATTCAAATTGGAAACACGGTATCATCTGATGACATTAATGAGGGTAGGGAGATGACGGTGAAAGTAATGGTAAGAAAATCTAATGGATTTTTTCTATTTGCCGAAGCAGAGGAAAATTTTGTAGACTTTCTATTTAGTTTTCTCACTCTCCCCTTAGGAGGAGTGTTGAATATGCTTGAAGGATTTAGTTCTTTAAGCTGCTTGAATAATTTATATGAGAGCATGAAAGAGTTGAGTCCAGACAGATAATTAATCTCACAGGACCTCAAAGACAAACTAGTTAAGCCAAATATTGCCTCACAATTCGACCTCACCAACCAGATATTACCAGTTGGTGCTGCAGCATCCTTACCTGTGTATTATTGTCATACCTACTTTAATGGTGAATTTCGTTACGATATTTTAGATGATATGGTGAATCCTGAGGTTTCTGATTATGTTGTTCCAAAGTGTGTACCGTTTAGCTTTGTTGATCCTAAATCCTCTTCTTCAAAAGCTTCTAATCCTGGAGAATTTGCTAAAGGACCTAGAACGTACATGGTCTTAGACAACTTGTTTGTGGGTCTGATGTCGTCTCCATATGCTATGTCGTGTATAAACAGCTTAAACATACCTCTATTTGACTTGGAGGAAAAGGTCATCAAAATTGGTGTGAAAGAGGTATGAAAGCATTGTCACTTTATCTTGATGAATTTTCTTTGGCATACACTAATTGATTTTATTATTATACACTAACTAATTGATTTGATTACATGTTGTAGGGTCTGGCCATACTAAAAGCTTCATTGACCTCTCCTAATGCTTTGACAATTGGTCTCCACCGATTCATAAGAAACAATTAAGGAGCCCGTCAGAAAAGAAATAATCATTAACGAGGTGAAATTAGATATATTATAGGCTAAATAGCACTTTTGGTCCTTTATCTTTGCTCTAGGTTTCACTTTGGTCATTTATCTTTTTTTTGGTCCGTTTTGGTCCCTCATGTTTCATTTTCGTTTCACTTTGGTCCCTGACGTTAGTTTTAGCTAACAGACGCCACGTTGGCAGTTAACTGCTGACGTGGCGTCTCAAATTCATTAAATGACGTGGCAAAATATGTATTATTTAATTGGCTAACATTTTACACATAAGCAAATTTGTTTTTGAATTTTAAAAAAATCAAAACAATTCATTTCATCATCTTCAACAACAATTCTTCAACGTCTTCAACAACCCAGAAACATTTTCTTCAACCCATCTTCAACAATTCATCTTCAGAAACATTTTTAAATTCATCTTCAGCAACAACCCAGAAACAATTCTTCAACAACAATTCTCATTCATCATCTTCAACAACAACAATTCATTTCATCACAAGAACAACAACAGTTCATTTGAATTTCGTTCTAGATCTAAGAAACATAACAACCCAGAAAAGGAAACGCAAACCCAGAAAATGAAACGCAAATTCGCAAACGCAGACCCAAAAAATAAAAACAGTAAAATTAAACTAAAAACATTCAACATCTACATTAATTGAATCTAGTGATTTAGGCAACCGTTTTGTTTGATCTTGGATGGGTTTTGATTGCAAGAAAGAGATCTAAAGAAACCCTAAATCAATTTCGTAAAACAACGAGTTTCTGGCTTTTCGCCATTGATGCAGAGTTGCAGTCTCCATTTAGTTTCAGTTTGGTCCTCTACGTTTTCTTTTAGTTTTAGTTTGGTCCTCTACGTTTTCTTTTAGTTTCAGTTTGGTCCCCAACGAAAGAAAAAACCCAGAAAACCCAAAAAACCCAGAAAACCTATTTTTTTTAGTTTCATTTTGTGAGGAGCGCTGAGATGTTGTTGTTCTTCGTTTGGGTTGTTTTGTGTTTGGGTTCTTCGTTTGGGTTGTTCTGTGAAAATGGTTTTAAATTTTCGTTCTTCTTCTCTTATCAAAAATGAAACCCAAGAGAAGAAAAACGATGGGTGAGAAGAAGAACCCAGGAGAAGAAGAACGATGGGTGAAAATGGTTTTTGATTTTCGTTCTTCTTCTCTTCTCAAAAACAAAACCAATGAGAAGAAGAACGATGAGTGAGAAGAAGAACGGTGATACAGATTGAGATGAGTGAGATGGGGGTGAAGAAGATTGAGATGGGGTGAAGAAGATTGAGATCCAGATCCAGATTTTTGTTCTTCTTTTTTAATTTTTGTTTCTTTTTCAATTCAGATTTGTTTTTGTTTTTCCCCTTTTGTTTTTTATTTTAATGTGTTAATTTATGTTTTATGTTTTTAAAATTTTAAAAAAAGTTTATGCTGATGTGTAAATTGATTTAGAATTAAAAAATATATTTAAAACGCCACGTCAGCAGTTAACTGCCAGCGTGGCGTCCGTTAGTCAAAACTAACGTGAGGGACCAAAATGAAACAAAAACGAAACATGAGGGACCAAAACGGACCAAAAAAAATATAAAGGACCAAAGTGAAATCTGGAGCAAAGATAAAGGACGAAAAGTGCTATTTAGCCTATATTATATAGCACCATTTCATCAAATATTTGATTCTTTTATGATTTTTTGAATAGCGTGGTTACGTTTAATGTTAGGCATTTTGAATATGTTAAGTTTGTGTTACCATTTCTCATTAGTTTTCTGTTTTCAAGCTTGAATGAGAGCACTTTCCTTTACATTAGTACTTTTTACAGTGAATGGTAGTCCTCTAAACAATGTACCCATCTGTCACAAAATCAATAAAAACAATTATTTTAGGATGTACATAATTTGGTTTTATGTGGAGTGAGTGGTTGCTGAAATTGGTGATCATTATTTTCTTGATATGCTACTGAAACAAGTATGGACATGATGGTTACAATTGCTTGCATCACTTTGATCATAGCTTTGTGGTAGCCCCACCAACTTCTTAACCTCTATTTAATTCATCAATGTTTTTCGCCTCAACTCTTGTTTTGTAATTTCTCAAGTTCTCCTAATTCTTTGCAATTTCCTGTTCTAAACAAATCATTCTGTTGAATGTTGGTGCAAATAGCTGTGCTGTCAATTCATTATGTAGTTAGCATTGTATATGTATATTCGGTCTTCCCCCCTTCAAGTGTTGTCAAGAAAATATTACAGCTTTGCTATATAAAGATAAATATTGTTCGGTACCGTATCTCCGGCTATGTATCCGGTCTTGGATAAGTAGTCTGGTCCGAGATAGTTGGTACTTATGTCCTTGGTCAGTCCGAGTTGGTGCTCCGATCCGAGGTGGGGTGGTACCTGCAATGACACTCCGACGCTCAAGTCAGTGAGTGAGTCAATTACAAGTGAGAGTATGTGAGAGATGAGTACCATTAATGAGAGCAATCAATGCTTATTTATAGGTATCTGGAGTGGAGGAGGGCCATTGGATCTAGGTCTGCGATCTCCACCGTTGAATGAATTGGGTCCTTTGCTATTGGGCCTTTTTGGTGGATCGGCCATTGAGGCCCAATCCGTAACAGTAGCCCCCCAAGTCGGGTCGTCTTAAGGCGAGCTAGACTTGATGCTTTAGAGTTCGTGTCGCCCCTCCCAAACTCCGGGGTGAGAGACTCACGTCATACCGGGACGATCTGAGGGTCTCAGTTCGTTTGGAGGGATTCCAGTCATGGCGGGGTCAAGAGACTGGGGCGAGCCGAGGGAAACGAAGCGATCTGGCATAGTTGTGCCTTGATTTCTGTGCCAGCTAGCAACGTCATTGATGGGACGCGTCGTTCGAGGGCGATTAGGGTAATGATGGCGCTTGGAACGACGCGCCTGCCTAGGGGCTAGCTTTGGAAAACGTAGCCTAGGCCCAGGCCCATCTGTGGCCTTCTTGCTCCCTATAAATAGAAGGGGGGATCCCCCTTATTTTGGCCTGTTTCCTGCGAATTGCTCTGCTTCCGATCTTAAAGTCGTTCCGGACCTTATTTCGCCTTTCAGATTTGTGCTGAGTCTCGGTGAGACCTTTGCTGTTCGCGACCTGCTTCAATTGTTCGACGAGCTTCCTTTTTCACAAGGTTAGTTTCCTCCTTTTCTTTATTGCTTCCGGCTTTAGATCACAGCCGGGTTCTCTCAGAACCCGTATTTATAGATACAGAGTGGGGGTCGTCAGGTCGGGTTCCGACTTGGTTGTGGACCCACTGTTTACGTATCAACCTGACTCGTCAAGCCCCCATTTCTGCAGGATCGATCTGGCGAGGACAAAACAAACCCGTCGGGTTGCTGACTCAGATCGCCCTAATCTCGCAAAAACAATGGCTTCCGGTATTGGAGAGTCGATGGAAATTCGTGCTAGTCCCCCCGGGTCGGTTGTTCCCGAGGTTCAAGACGACTTGGGCTCTGCTCCTACTCACGCAGAAGACCTCTCTCCCGGGGTTCCCAGCAACGAGCCGGTGGATGAAGATAACACAAAGGTAGTGGTCCTCGATTCGGAGGATTCTGACGCCGAGCTTGACTGTGAAGAACAGGGAAGTACTAGCTGGAGCTCGGATGAGAGTGAGGCGGAGGTTGCTGAGAGTCGCAATAATGAAGACGGCCTTGGGCATCGCGGGGACCCCGCGTATGAGGAAGGTGATTCCGACCAATACCCACGGGCCGGAGTAGGGTCGGTCGATGTTCTCTTGTCCCAACCTCTCACTGTTCCCCGGGAGTATTCATGGGTGTCGGAGACGTTGAGGGGGATTCCGTCCCTCTACAGAACCGGGGATGACATGAGTTTCTTTGTCAATCGCCTTTCCCGGAAGGATCAGATCTGGAACGTGGAGGGAATGGCTGAAGACCAACACGTAGCTGTCTGGCCGAAAGCTCTGAAATTTGTTATGTACGGGGTGACGATCCTTGATATGCATATTAGCCCCCCTTTCACCGCCTTTCAGCAAGAGGCTTTGGAGATCTTGAACCTCGCTCCTTCCCAACTACATCCCAACTCATGGGCGTTCCTCCGGGCTTTCGAGTTGATGTGCATTCATTTGGGGAGGCCAATCTCCTGCGACCTGTTCTTCCACCTTTTTGAGGTCAACCAGAGGCATGAGGATGGCACCAAGGATCGGTGGGAGCACGTGAGCTTCCGGGCTAGGAGGGGCGTAAAGATTTTCATGCCCTATTCAGATTCTTTGAAGAACTGGAAGAATAAGTATTTTTTTGTCGAGCCTGTGAACGAGGAGGCAGTGAGGCACGTCGGCCAATATTCTGCGGACGGGAAATCACTGGAGTTCACTAAGTTTCAACTAGGGTGGTCTCTTTCTCATTTCAACCGGCGACCTCATTCTTATACCGTCAGCTTAGGGCGGCTATCCCCGGTTGATCAGGACTCGCTGGTGATCTTGACGAATTTCGCCGACCTAATTGTCTACCGGGATCCCAAAAAATTCGGGGTTGACGTAGCCCGATTGGTTGGGGACGGGTCGAAATCTCAAGTGGCCGCCGTTCTTGGTAGGTTTTTGGTAGATAACCCCGCCCATAATTTTTTGACTGCCGTTTCTTTTAACATTGTTTATTTTCCTTATTTTGCAGATAGCATGGGGCCTGACAAGTTCTCCCGCTTGGTGGCTCTTGCGGAAAGGAAAGCCGGGGTTCAGCAGGAAAAGCCCGTTGCTGCCGTTCCGATCAATACAATCCCGGAGGCCAGCTTGGCTGGTGTAGAGGATCGGGCTGCGGATCTCTTACATCGGAAAAGGGAGCGCCCCTTGCCGCAAGCAGACCCTGCTTCTACTTCACATGCTCCGGCCGCCCGGGCTTCTAAAAAGGGTCGTCATGGGAAGCACCGAACTTCTAGGTCTTCCGGTATTTCGATTGACGCCGACTTCCTGCAGAAGCACGTGGAGGATTCCCGGGTCGACCCGGTCGAGGCGGCTCTCAGGTTATTTCGGTATTTGGCCGATGTGTCCAAGCTTCAGAGGGTCGAGGCTGAGAGTCAGGCAAAAGGTGACACCAAGTTCCGAGGTGTACTCTTTGATTTTTTTTTTTGGTTATTTCTGTTCTTGACTCCCTTGTTTCTGCTATCACAGGCGCTCTGGTGGAGAGGGACAATGAAAGGAAGGCCCGGGAGGAGCTGCAGAAGAAATATGAGGTGCTGGAGAGGGACCAGACCGCGCTCAAGGCGGTTGCGGACAAACTTGAAAAGGAGAGGGACTCTGCCCTTAATTTGTGCATGGAACATGAGGTCCGAATCTCAAACCTTGAGAGTCAAGGGAGGCGGTCTGAAGAGGTGGTTTCTCCCCTGAAGGCCCGGATTTATGAACTCGAGGCCGATCTTGTGAAAGCGAAGCAGGCCCAGGTCGTGTCTAGCGTCGATTCCTCGCCTCGGATTACTGAACTGGAAAAAGAGCTCCAGGAGGCACGCGCCAAAGCCGAGGCCGTGGAGAACGAGATGGTGGAGGTGGCCCAGATGGCTGTGGAAGTGGCTGGGGAGAGTTTCGAAAAAGCGCTTGCTCAAGTCGCTGTTATCCATCCATCTCTGCCTTTGGACCGGGGGATTCTTCGTTTGGAGCATACCGTAGAAGGCGGGCGTGTTGTCAAGCCCTACCCTGACTCTGAAGCGTTTGAGGTCATTTACCCTCCCCCTTCCTTGCCGTGACTGTTGTTGATGGGGAAGCTCTGGATTAGCTGCTTTTTGGGTTCCGGGTGGAACCGGTGGGGGAGAAAAGCCCCGGGTTCCGCGCGGAACCGGAATTTGTAATATGTCACCACCTTTTTTGAACTAGAGGACCCGGCCGTATCCGGGGTAGTTTGTAATAGAAATGTATTTTAATGTGCCTCCGGTTTCATTTACCTCGGTTTAGTCTTTATACTGTTGTTTTACATTCGTGCACTTGCGTTTGATTCGCTCAAGTGGTAAGCGTCGCCTTAGGGGCAGTTTACCGAGACTCGGCCCAGATCGAACTCGTCCCTTAGGGTTGTGGCAACCTCGGCCAACTAGTTGTTTTACGTAACGATGATCGCCTTCGGGCAGTTTACCGGGACTCGGCCCAGATCGAACTTGTCCCTTAGGGTAGCGACAACCTCGGTCAGCTAAAGGAAGATAAAATAGGTGATAAAATCGGTAGACACCGCAAACATAATTGATAACATCGGTATACACCGTTCTTTAGATAAGATAATTTATACCATCGGTATACACCGTTCTCCAGATAAAATAAGAATAACGTCGGTATACACCGTTCTTCAGATAAAATGAGAATAACGTTGGTATACACCGTTCTTCAGATAAAATGAGTTACAATGTCGGCATACACCGTTCTTCAGATAAAATGAGAGTCAGCTGTAGTACTTTTTTAGTTTAGTGGCGTTCCAAGTTCTTGGGATCGCCTTCCCGGCCAAGGTCTCCAGTTCGTAGGCACCTCTGCCGGTTTTAGATAAAACTCGGTAAGGTCCTTCCCAGTTGGGGGCGAGCTTGCCCTGCGCGGCGTTCTTCAAACCGACATCGGCTCTTCGTAAAACTAAATCACCGACCTCAAGGTCTATAAGGATCACTTTCGAGTTATATCGTGCTGCTACCCTCTATTTTATTATTGCTTCTTTAAGGGAAGCCTGGCCTCGGACCTCATCGACGAGGTCGAGGTTTTCTTTCAATGCCTGGCTATTGTCCTCTGGAGGTTTCGGGTGGAGTGTCCTCCAGCTCAGCTCCCCGATCTCTACCGGGATTACCGCCTCCGTCCCGTACGAAAGCCGGAAAGGGGTCTCCCCCGTTGAGCTCTGCGGCGTGGTTCTGTAGGCCCACAGCACGTAGGGTAGCTCTTCAACCCAGTTTCCTTTTGCTTCATCGAGCCGCTTCCTCAGTCCATTGAGGAGGACTTTGTTGGCGGCCTCGGCCTGTGCGTTCGTCTGAGGGTGTTCTACCGAGGTAAACCGGTGTTTGATTTTTAGGTCAGACATGAGTTTTCTGAAGCCTTTGTCGGCGAACTGCGCTCCGTTGTCAGTGACTACAACCTCGGGGATCCCAAATCTAGTCATTATATTCTTTTTGAAGAATTTGATGCAATTCTTAGCGCTGATGATGGCCAAAGGCTCGGCTTCGATCCATTTGGTGGAGTAATCCACCGCCACTATGAGGTATTTGATCTGGCCAGGGGCAGTTGGGAATGGTCCCAAGAGATCTATTCCCCACCACGCAAATGGCCATGGCGAGCTTAAGCTGGTGAGCTCCGTAGGGGGCGCTATGTGGACCTTGGCGTGGATCTGACACTTACTGCACTTCTTTACATAGTTTCTTGCATCGGTCTCCATGGTTGGCCAGAAATATCCCGCCCTTAATGCCTTTCGAGCCTGGGAGCGACCTCCAAGGTGTTGCCCGCAGATTCGCTCGTGGATCTCGGCTAAGACGTAGTATGCCTCTCCTCCTTCAATGCATTTCAACAGCGGTGCGGACAAGCTTCTTCTGTAGAGGTTTCCATTGATTATGGAAAAAGATGAGGCCTTCCTCCGGAGGATCTTGGCTTCGCTGGGTCCGAGGGCTCGTTCCCCGTTCTGATATAGTCTATTAACGGCGCGATCCAACCCTGGCTTTCTTCAACTACACTAACAGAAAAATTTGCTTCCGGGTTCAGGATTACGCTCGGCTTACTCAGTGTTTCCTGGATTATCGACCGGTGGTTCCCCGGAATTTTGGTGCTGGCAAGCTTGGAAAGTATGTCTGCCCTGATATTTTCCGATCTTGGAACGTGTTTCACTTCCGTGAATGTAAAAAGGGAGAGCAGCTCCTGCACACGGGTTAGGTACCTCTGCAAGATCGGATCTTTAGCTTCGTATTGTTTCCCGATTTGGGATACCACCAATAATGAGTCGGTATTTAGGGAAAGCCGGGAGACCCTGAGGTCGATCGCAAGCCGGAGTCCAGCTATGCATGCCTCGTATTCCGCCTGGTTGTTTGAGGTAGGGAAACCGAACGTGAGTGATACTTCGATTACGACGCCCGTCGGGCTTTCGAGCATTAGCCCTGCACCACTTCCTTTTGGATTTGAGGACCCGTCCACGTGGAGTGTCCACAACCCGTCCTCCGGGTCGGCGGGTGCCATCTCCATGATAAAGTCGGCAAGTATCTGAGCTTTCATGGCCGGTCTCGTTTCATATTTGATTTCGAACTCGGAGAGTTCTACTGCCCATTTGATCATTCGTCCTACTAAGTCGGGTCGGTGCAGGATCTGCCGAATTGGATAATTAGTCCGTACCACGATTTGATGGGCGACGAAGTAAGGTCGGAGACGGCGTGCCGAGATGAGTAGAGCAAAGGCGATTTTCTCTATTTTCTGATATCTCACTTCTGATCCATGCAAAGCTTTACTTACGAAGTATACCGGGCTTTGACCAGTTTCGGTCTCCCTGATAAGCACGGCTCCGATGGCCTCATCCGAGATGGCCAGATACAAAAATAGGTCTTCCCCTGGGCTTGGCCGACTTAGTATGGGCGGTTCGGATAGGACCTTTTTGAGCCGGAAGAGTGCCTCGTCCCGCTCTGGGGTCCATTCGAAAGTTGCTTCTTTCTTAAGCAGTTTAAACAATGGGAGTGATTTGAGGGCGGTGTTGGAAATGAAACGAGATAGTGCCGCTATCATACCGTTGAGTTTTTGGAGCTCTTTCTTAGTGGACGGGGTCCGCATTTCTGTTACCGCTCGGCATTTATTCGGGTTAGCTTCAATGCCCCTTTTCGTGAGATAGAAGCCCAGGAATTTTCCAGCCCGGACCCCGAAAGTGCATTTTTCCGGGTTTAACCTCATATTGTTTCTTCGGATTTCAGTAAAAATCTCTTCCAGGTCGGATATGTGGAGGTCTTCCCTTTCGCTTTTTGCAATCATATCGTCGAGGTAGACTTCCACGTTACGGCCGATCTGATTTCGGAATACATTGTTCATCATCCTTTGATAAGTGGCCCCCGCATTTTTTAAACCGAATGGCATGACCCGGTAGCCGAAATTACCGCGGTCAGTCATAAAGGCCGTCTTCTCTTGGTCGGGGGGAACATCGAAATTTGGTTATATCCGGAATAAGCATCCATGAACGATAGTAAACGAAAACCTGAAGCATTATCGACGAGCCGATCAATGCTAGGAACAGGGAAGGCGTCCTTAGGACAGGCCTTATTAAGATCGGTATAGTCAATGCACATTCGCCACTTTCCATTGCTTTTCTTAACAAGTACAGGGTTTTGAGAGCCAAGTTGTGTACTTGAGCTCTCTTACAAAATCAGCTTTAATTAAATCTTCTACGACCTTGGCCGTAGCAGCTGCTTTTTCCTGGCTTTGAGCTCTTTTGCGTTGGGCGACCCATTTTGCCCCGGGGTTAACCGCTAGCTGGTGACAGGCGACCTCAGGGGGGATCCCGGGCATGTCTTTTGCTGACCACGCGAAGAGATCGGCGTGAGATTTTAGGCCGAGGGTGAGCTTTGCTTTTACTTCGTCGAGGAGATCGGATCCGATCTGGACAGTTTGGGTCGGGTCCTCTCCCAGCTGGATTTGCATGAACTGTCCATCAGGTTGAGGTCGCCTAATTTTCTTTTTTAGTTCCCGCGCTAACTCGTCGTCGCTTTCTTCCTCGGAGCTGTCCGGGTCGTACCTTGCATCGAGGTCTGTGACGTTGACCTCGTTGGACCGGTTCTTTTCTTCTTTGGGCTTTTCTGAGTCCTTGCTTCTATGGGGGGAACCCCCTCCTTTGAGGCCTGTCTATCTGCCTTGACGTGAAGATAAAAACATCTTTGGGCGGACTCTAAGTCGGCATCAAGGGTGATGATTTGGTCACTCAATGAATAGAACTTCATCTTGAGGTGAACCGTTGAAGTTACGGCTCCGAGCCTTCCAAGGGTGGGCCTCCCGATGATACAATTGTAGACCGAGGGGCATGGCAGTACCAAGAATTTGGTCTTGACCGTCCTTTCTAGTGGTTCCTCTCCATAGGTGACCATCATTTCCAGATAACCGAGAGGTTTGGTCCGGGACCCGTTGAAGCCCGAAAGATCCGATCCTCGGTAAGGGGTGAAGTCTTCCTCTGAGATCTGTAGTTTTCTTACAAGGTCGATGAAGATGATATCAGCGGAGCTCCCTTGGTCGACCAGAATCCTTCTTATCTCATGGTTTGCCATGACCGCCCTGATTATGAGGGGTATGTGCTTATTTGGCTTGCCATCCAATAAGTCTCGGTCGCTGAATGCCAAGGGTTGGCGCTCTGGGCCTGAGCTAATCGCAGAGGTGGAAGCGGCACACATGACTTCCTTCCATTTTCTTTTCATCGTTTTTCCCGACGCCTCGTCGGGGTAGCCCCCAGATATCATCATCATTACCGGTCGGCCCTTTGATTTTCGAAAATCGCGCTCGTCCTCTGAGCTCTCTTCTCGTTTTTGTGGGGCTTTACCCATCCGTTTTGGATCGGCTTCCTCTTCCTTAACCTCGGCCTCGTGCCTGGGTGTTTTAGCCACGTACTGGCTCAATTTTCCTTTCTTAATCAGGTCCTCAATGTCATCCTTCAAAGCATTGCATCGATTGGTGTCGTGCCCTTTGCTCCGGTGATACCGGCAGTACTTGTTGGATCTCTGCCCCGGCCTGTGCGGGAGCGGATCGGGGAACTTGACTTCTTTGAACTCAGCGTTCATACATTCCGCCAGAATCCTGGCCCTTGTTTCCTTTAGGTCGGAATATTGCTGGTGTCGGTTCCGAGGTCAGAGCCTACTGTCGTTCCGGGTCTCCCTTTCATACCGGGCCTCTCCTACCTGACGCACCGGAGCCTCTTTTTCATACCGAGGCTTGCTCGTTCCAGGGTCGGCGTCTGACTTTCTTGCAACAGCGCCTTCTTCATGATCAATGTATTTCTGAGATCGGTGGAGGAACTCGGCAAGCGACTCAGTTTGGTTGATACCGACATCAATCTGAAATAGACTTCCTTCCCGAAGACCGGCTTCCATGAAGAACAGTCGAAACGAATCGTCCAAATTCCGGACCTGAGCCGCTTCCTTGTTGAATCTCTCGATGTAGTCTCGGAGAGACTCGTTCTCTCCTTGCCGGATGGCTTGTAAGACTTTTCGAGACTTTGGTTTCATTTTGGAGTGGGCGAACTGGGCTGAGAACAGCTTTGCAAGCTGGTCCCAAGACGATATTGAGTTTGGCTTGAGGGCTCTGAACCAGTCCAAAGCCAATTTCTCAAGGGTAAGAGGGAAGATTCGGCATTTGATCTCCTCTGGGACATTCCGGTATTGCATCATCGTGTCGAAGTAATCTAGGTGTCGATCGGGATCGCCCGTCCCGTCATGCATCTTTAAACCCTCAGGGGGCTTCTCTAAGTGCTTGGGTACCGGAAAATAGTCGGTTTCCGCTGTAAAGGGTCCCTTCCACGTCGTGGACCTTTCCCTCGGAGGAGGCCTCCTGATAGGGCGTCGGACAGGGGATCCGGGAGACCGAGGGCGCCGACGTTCATGCCTCGGGGGACTTCCCCGGCTTATAGAACGCCGCCTTGGGGACGAAGATGCTAATGATGAGCTTTGGTGAGTTGAGTCCCCAGGGTAATAAGTCTCGTCCTGAGTCTCGGATGGGGGAGTTCCAGATCCTCGCCTCCCTCTTCGGCGCGATGGCGAGCGATGGTGGTGCCTCCTCCAAGCAGGGGATCGGTGATGTCTTTTACTGGAGGTTCTTTTGCTAGGAGAGTAGGTTTGAGGGGAAGACCGGTCCGGGATATCTCGGGCCCGGACTTCGGCCATCTCGGCCTCCAGCTGGGAGTAACGCTGACTCCTTTGATCAGCCTCGGCCTGCCTTGTCAGTAGTTGGATGAGCTGTTGGACAGCATCGATCGGTACCGGGACAGTCGGGGCTGGAGGTGGAAACTGGTTTCTAGCGGAGCTTATAGGAATCATCGCCCTGGATGAGTTCCGGCCGTGGGCCGAGCTGCGAGGGAGAGTAACCGCTACCCCCTCGGGGGTTTCCTGTTGCTGGTCGGGTCTTACCACGACGCTGGATACGTTTCTCCGTCGTAATTCCGGAGCCATTGCTGACCAAGGAGGTTGGGGGAAAGACTAGAGTATAAGGCTCTCCCACTGTGGTCGCCAATGTTCGGTACCGTATCTCCGGCTATGTATCCGGTCTTGGATAAGTAGTCCGGTCCGAGATAGTTGGTACTTATGTCCTTGGTCAGTCCGAGTTGGTGCTCCGATCCGAGGTGGGGTGGTACCTGCAATGACACTCCGACGCTCAAGTCAGTGAGTGAGTCAATTACAAGTGAGAGTATGTGAGAGATGAGTACTATTAATGAGAACAATCAATGCTTATTTATAGGTATCTGGAGTGGAGGAGGGCCATTGGATCTAGGTCTGCGATCTCCACCGTTGAATGAATTGTGTCCTTTGCTATTGGGCCTTTTTGGTGGATTGGCCATTGAGGCCCAATCCGTAACAAATATGCTTTGAAACTCTCTTCTAGGTAAAACAACACAAGTTATTCATTACATGGTTACTCATTATAACATGTTGAAGTCCAGTTTTCTTCCAAAACTATATCAAGTTAGACTAAGATTGAAGGAAGTGGCTAGGTTCTTGAATCCCTATAGTTTCTCTTGTAAGCATTTTTGCTTCACTACACTATGGGTTTCCCTAATCCTAAGTAGGAACATTGAGTTCAAACTAATTCTTTTTCATCCGATTTGAACCAAAATCTATAAGTTTGAAGTCAAATTGAGTGTGTGTCTTTAAGATATTGAGAGTGGATTCTCTCGGTTTCTAAGCCATATATTGTCTCCAAAAAGGGCCAATGATGTCATGAAACATGAAGAACCAACAAATATCTTCAAATAAAAATACTACTTTTTTAGTGTAGCGACCGAAAAATCCGGGCGAAGATTCCTCGAAGGTTTAAAAATGAAGCCGCCACCAAAGTTTAATTTAAGGGCAAATATTGGAAAATCCCTTTAGGAATGGATAAGGGTCCTTGAGACCAGATTAGGGTTCGGGAGTCGGTTATGTGTGGGGAAGGTATTAGCACGCCACGACATCCTTCCTATGGAAGGTTGCCTGCTAGCTAGTTGTAGGAAGAATATTAATTTTGAAAATCTTTATTTTACCCTTTTGTTGTGAATTGAAAAGAAAGAAGACTTAAAAAAATTTAGTTTATTGTGCTTAACAGGAGTGGGCCCCAGCTCCTACGTATCTCCAGGTGCGATGGAGAAATCAAAGCTATGTAGTTCTTGGGTAGAAAATGTTTGTTGGTTGGTATTTTTTAATATAGGGGTTTTAGGATTATTGAGCTCTATAGCTCATCCGTCCTAGAACGATGACTAACCCGTCTGTACGGTCGACTTAGTCCCCTATTTTATAAAAATGGAGTTTTTGGAGTTTGGAAAATAGTTTGATGTGTGGTGGTTTGATTTTATTGGAATAGGGATTTTAGGACTCTTGAGCCGTACGGCTCATTCATCTTAGAACGCTGACTAACCCGACTGTACAGTCGACTTAATCCCCTATTTATATTTTTTGAAAATGAAATATTTATCTATTTATTTTTATAGGTTTTTTGTAAAAGAGATTATTTTTTGAAAAGAACTAAATAAAAATGAAAAAGGGGTGAAGTAGTAAAATGGGGTAAAATTAATAAAAACGAGTGTTGTACTAAAAACGGGGGGGGTGTGCGTTTAGCAGCCCAACCCGTTTTGTTTTTGGATCTGGTCCTGTAAGTAGTGGGCTTCAGGGGGAGTGTATAACGAAACAGAGTGGGTGTAA
The DNA here is from genome assembly GCA_039519185.1 of Astragalus membranaceus. Lineage (NCBI taxonomy): Eukaryota > Viridiplantae > Streptophyta > Magnoliopsida > Fabales > Fabaceae > Astragalus > Astragalus membranaceus. Next base: position 89,972,304 of record CM076854.1, on the reverse strand, counting down.
CTAATAGTCTGAGTTAAAAATTTAAAAATAAAATAAATAAGTAAATGAGAAGGGGTATATAAGAGGAAACTTTGCAGAACCCTAATTCATCTTTCCCATTCTCAGTGCCGCACACACCAAGTTTTGATGAGAGAGAAAAGCTGCGAGATTTCCGGCGAGAGAGTTCATGGAGAGAGAAAGAAAGGGAGTTCAGTGAGAGAGAGAGAACATGTGAGAGGGAAAGGCGAGAATGAGGGAGAAGCTCACGCCGTTTCCGGCGACGGTGGAGATGAAAGCAGCGCCGCGACGGCGACCTGCTGTTCGTGATGGTCTTCGCCGTGAAAGCTGCGACGACAATGCTAGCGATGGTGTGTAAGGGAGGCGGTGACAGGGGACAGTGATGACTTTGCTACAGTTTTTTTTACGGCTAGGCTTCGACGGTGACAGCGACGGCTTGGGGCTTCACGGTGGTGTCCTGTCAACGACGACGGCAATGGTTCAACCGGGAACAACGACGTGTTTTGCGACACCACGGGGAGGTTTGCGACGACGCCTGGGCCTACGACCTGACCACCGTCTACGGTGCCGGAGGTGAGTTCTAATCCTTTTTTCCTTTGCTTTTCTCTTATTCTACTGATTCTGATTAACAACCGATTTCTAATTAAACCCTAATTTTCTAACTGAGCCTAAATGCTAATTTCGTTTTCTAAGAAAGAAACTAATTTTGAAAACTGAATCTGTTCCAAGGTTATAACTACTCCTAAGTTTATTTAAAGAAAACTAATTCTGGGATCCTAATTATTTGGACCTTTGGACATTGTAATATTATTTTTGTAATTCTGATTTTATGTTTTATTTTTTAAAAAAAAGGACAAAAAGAAAACCCGGCCGAAACCATGAACGAAAACCGGGCTCAATCAAACAACGCGTCAAAATGAGTCCCAATTAGAAGAAATGGGCCAATTACAACACATATTTAAGGATAGGCCCAATTAGAATAGGTTGCTAAAATCAGGCCCAATTAAAAACAAAATCCGTCGATAAGCCCAATTACGAAAGCACACGCCCAATTAGATGAAAAGGTATCTCAGTCCAATCCAAATTAAAATGAGACAACATCGAATGAGACCGAAAACTTTTCTCGAGTAACGTCACCGGGACTTATGACACGTGAACTAAATAAAAACGCTTGCGAAAAAAAGTGATCGGATATGAATGTGATTGTGCGGATTAATGATGAATGTAATAGAATGAGCGATTTTCCCTCTTTTTGCTTTTTTTGCCTTTCCTTTTTTTTCTTAGTATATAATGAGTGTATGAAATGCAAAGTGCGAATGTGACGCAAATGTAATGCTTTGATGCGAATGCCATGCACGGTATAATGATATGATTTAGTGATGTAAAAAAAACTTTTTGGCAAACGATGAGACCGGCACTTGGCACATCTATCGAAGCAAACAATATTATACATGTGACGAACGTGCAATGATTGGTATCTGGTGGGGTGATGAATGAATTGGGTATACCATGGGTGTTGAACCTGGTGAGATGAGAAAGTTGACAAACGGTTGTATGCGGATGTAGATAAGATATTAATGCAATTGTACTGCTTAAATGCAGGTGCTACGATGAAATGCATGGTTGCATGATGGAATGATTTATGCTATGATTTATTGATGATGCAGAGAGATTTTTTTGCAATAATGAGAAATGAGACTTTTGATGCGAGAGGCATAGAAGTAATCATTCCTTGGAAAAAAGTTTGAACTCAGACGTGGCAACCTCAAGGTTGTCATTCACATGCACTGATGCACAAAAGTATTTGATTGCATTTGCAAGCTCGTTCATGTAACAGCCCAGGTCCAACGCATTGGCCACCCCGGCACTATTACCTCACGGTCTTCTCTACCCCTTTTGTAGAATTTTTGTCTTCCGTGGGAATCGAACCTTACACCTCAGGCATAAGTGCAAGTTAAACACACCTCCTACTTCCCTTTCATTAGTACGTTTTGTTGTGTATCATAGAATCAAAAAAGCACAATAATTTGATGGTCTAGTGATATACTCAAAATTTAAACTAACATAACCAACGTTGGGGGAAGATGATACGTTGATACGTGCGTTCGTCAACTATCCATTTGTTGCAGGTTGAAGTTGAACTACATTTAAATATCTTCAAATAAAAATACTACTTTTTTAGTGTAGCGACCGAAAAATCCGGGCGAGGATTCCTCGAAGGTTCAAAAATGAAGTCGCTACCAAAGTTTAGTTTATGGGCAAATATTGGAAAATCCCTTTTGGAATGGATAAGGGTCCTTGAGACCAGATTAGGGTTCGGGAGTCGGTTATGCGTGGGGAAGGTATTAGCACCCCACGACATCCTTCCTAAGGAAGGTTGCCTGCTAGCTAGTTGTAGGAAAGAGTATTATTTTTGAAAATCAAAGCTACGTAGTTTTTGGGTAGAAAATGTTTGTTGGTTGGTATTTTTTAATATAGGGGTTTTAGGATTATTGAGCTCTATAGCTCATCCGTCCTAGAACGATGACTAACCCGTCCGTACGGTCGACTTAGTCCCCTATTTTATAAAAATGGAGTTTTTGGAGTTTGGAAAATAGTTTGATGTGTGGTGGTTTGATTTTATTGGAATAGGGATTTTAGGAATCTTGAGCCGTACGGCTCATTCATCCTAGAACGCTGACTAACTGGACTATACAGTCGACTTAATCCCCAATTTATATTTTTTGAAATTGACAAAACCATTATTGAGAGGGTAGAAGGTGGACTTCTCAATTCAAACTGGAAGAGTGGGAAAGTGGAAAGTACGATTATGGAATTTCATTATTTTTTATAGCTAGTGGATTTAGAAATCTTGATTTGCGTTTCACCATGGTCTAAATCTAATCCTACTTTAAAAGAAGGCCCAACTGTAGTAGTGTACCATATATCTTCAAATATGCTTATACAACAAGCAATAGCCAATTATAAATCATGTTCATAGTGGGAAACCATTAGTCTCTAAATATTTCCTAATAGTCTCGTCTATAAAAAATTTTGGCTTTCCTGAAACTCTAGCAATTGGATTGTCCTTCGTCTGATTTACTTAACAGAGAAAATGAGCTATTTTAGCCACTAAACCTAAACTACCTTCTCATAAAAGACACCGGCCTTAAAATATTTTTTGACTTTGTGACACATAGAAACATTACCTCTAACAGTAAAAACTACTAATGAAAAGGGAAGTACTAGCATTCAAGCTTTGAAGAAGATGAACAAGAAGAAATGAAAATACACCAATGACATATTCAAAATGTCTAACATAAAAGGTAACCAAACAATCCAAAATAAATAAAACAGAAAACGTAACCAAATTATATTTGATGAAACTGTGTCGGTATATCCGATACTCTCTCTCATGCAGTGACAGCTACAACTCTAATTTATAGAACCCCACCCTAAGTTCTCCTGTTCTTTTTGGACAGGATCCTTAATCTTTCTGATAAATTGGTTGAGACCAGTTGTCAAAGCTGTAGGTGAGATCAAGGAAGCATTTACCAAGGCCAGACCCTGCAATATGTAATCAAATCAATTAGTATAGTTATTATGTATGCAAAAGCTAATACCTTATGATAAAGTGCTAGTGAATACGTTTACCTCCTTCATACCAATTGTGATGACCACTTCCTTCATGTCAGATAGAGGGACTTTTGATCTTTTCATATACAATATAGCAGAAGTGGCCGACATTGGAGTCACAACTAACTCGTCTGTCACCAAATACGTTGTCTGCCTTTTAACAAATTCACCAGGACATGAAGATCTAGGATCAACAAAGCTAAACTGCACACACTTTTCACTTCCAGAACTACTTTTGGAATGCACCATATCTTTTGTAAGATTAACAAAATATTTAGTGCAATAATTATTGTAAGTAATATCAGTATGACAATAAAACACAGGCAAGGATGCTGCGTCAATTGGTAATATTTGGTTGCTAAGGTCAAACTGTGGGGCAATTTGTGACTTAGCTAGTTTGCCCGTGAGGTCAGGTGAGATTAAATATCGGTCTAGATTCAACTCTTTCATGCTCTGATACAAATTATTCAAACACCCTAAAGAAATGAATCCATCAAGCATATGAAAGACTCTTCCCAAGGGGAAGGTGAGAAAACTAAATAGAAAGTCTACAAAATCTTCCTCTACTTCAGCAAAAAGAATCTCTGCATTTGATTTTCTTGTCATTACTTTCAAATCCATCCGCCTACCATCATTGGTTGATACCACATTTCCAATCCCAAAATCTGACTGTAATCTTGGGTTGGAATAACCCAGGAATTCTTTCTTCATAAAGACAAAATCAGTGAGAGGAGTTTTGGACAACAATGTCAACTTGAGAAGATCAATCACCTACACAAATCAAAAACATTTAGAGAAAAAATTAATCAACAGCACATTAAATATAAAAGCTGGGAAAACACACCTCTTCCTTGCTGATATTGACAGTTTGTTCCTGAATAGTGTCAATGTTATCGACTCCAAGCTTCTGAAGCAGACTTACAATTGTTGCACAAACATTAGGCATGAGAATAAGATCATCAGAAATGATAAAAGTAGAAGTTTCCTTAACAAAGCCATTTTCAAGATTCGACCATTTGGGGAATACTTGTGTGTCCATTACTTTTCCACAAGTGCATTTCTGATTCCTAAAACTGCTCAAACAGCTCCCACTATCCCTTCTATTACACTCCCAGGTGGCGCATCTGAAGTACTCCATGGGTTCTGTGTTGTCAATGTTCAGTTTCAGCTTCTTGCAATATTCTTCCATGGAGTTCCTGGGGTTCAGTAGCATTTCTTTGCATGTTGGTGTCAGTAGATATTGTTCATCAATATCAGTAACACTTTGATAAAGTGTGCTGAGGCTGCCAACATTTACTGCTTCAATATTTGACTCTTTAGACACTAGTCTTGCAATTGTACCTAATGGCAATGTAAAGAAGCTTAAGAGAACATCAATGAAATCCTTGCCTGCCTCAGCATACACAATTTTGTTCCTTTCTTTGTCTACCATAACTCTCAGTTGCACTTTGTTAACTTGTTCGACAGATTGATCAGTTGCACTGGGAGCAGCCATCACAGCAGAACAACGAGTTACAAAGCAATTATAAACTATGTATCAAATACATTTGCCAAAACCTACTTATAAACCGTTTGCCCTTTCTAAATTGGACGCTTCAATTTCTTTCTTCCTGAAAGTACTTGTGGAACTGGCATTAAAGGGAAAGCTACTGCTTCAACGTGCTAGTTCCTAGATGACTTTGGAAAGGAATATTATTAATCACATCAGAAAGTGCAACAGTTAAAACTTAAAAGCCGGCCTTTGTTAGTAAGCCAAAAATACAATGGATTTGCCTCATTTGTGGTTACTCAAGGGATAATAATAATATCTTCGGCAGGACCTATTGGCATGGTAATGGAATAAAATGGGTTCCTAGAAGAAGAATACAAGGTCGTTTTGTCTTCTTAAAACTGTTTAATTCCTTTGGCTGATAGACATGTTCTTTTGCCATCCGGTCTCTTTTAATATTTATTTATTTAGATGAAAAACGATGGTTCACTTTTTAATCACTTTTAATATACCTTTCATTTAATTGAATCCTTAATAATAAAGTGAAATAAGATTTTGTTTTCGTTAAGGAGAGTGCCGACGTGGGTGCATATTTTAAAAAATCTTATTTTCTTTTTTTTTATTTTTACTCCATCTAAAATTTATTATTTACTATAATCTCTCTATTTTTTTTTTGACAAAACTATAATCTCTCTATTGAAACTTTTCAAATCAATCAATTTAACCACTAAGAATTATTATATAAATACAACTTTAGCCACTACCAAACTTTACAAAATAATTACTTATAATTAAACGAATATGATTTAATTAATATTAAATCATATAGAAAAATATGAGTTAACATATAGAAGCCAAATTCATCAAAATAACTTGCGGAATTATCCTCATTTTTCTCCGGAAAACTTCATCAAAATAACTTGCGGAGTTTTCCGGAGTTGTAATTAAACGAAAACAAACTCATATTTAGAGCCTTAATCTGTTCATCAAAATATTTAGAGTCTTAATTACAACTCCGGAAAACTTCGTCAAAATGGCTTCCAGAAATATCTCATAGGAAGATAATTCCGGAAACCATTTTTTTGGAGTGGGTAAAATGGTCAGTTTGGTCAAAATAGGGGGTACAATGGGGAAGAGGGGGTACAGCTCCAGAAAAATTAAGAATGAAAAGATCAGCCTAGTAAACCGGGGCAATCATTCAATAAATGTTTCTTCCATTACTGCCGAAAGTTCCACCGCGTATTTTCCAGGAGTTATTTGCTTGTTATCATCACTTGGATAACCACAAATGCAGTTTTTTTGGCTTTCTAACGAAGGCTGGCTTTTAAGTTTTAACCGTTGCACTCTCCGATGTGATTAATAATAGTAAATCCCTTTCCAAAGTCATCTAGTAACTAGAAAACGTTAAAGCAGTAACTTTTCCATTTACTGCCAATACAAAGGTCAGGAAGAAAGAAAGCGAGGCGTCCATTTTATATAACAAACGTTTAATTATAAGCAAGTTTTGATAGTTTATAGGAGTAATTGCTTATTAGTCAGTATCTCGTAGTCGTTGTTCTGCTACGATGGCTGAGACCAGTGCAAGCGATCAATCAGTGCAACTGAGAGTTTTTGTGGACAAAGAGAAGAAAAAAGTTTTGTATGCTGAGGCAGGCAAAGATTTTGTTGATGTTCTATTCAGCTTCTTCACGTTGCCTTTAGGTTCTATTGTAAGACTAGTGGCTAACGAATCAAATATTGAAGCAGTAAAAGTTGGCAGCCTGAGCTCATTGTATCGAAGTGTGGCTGATCTTGATGAACAATATCTATGGACACCAACATGCAAAGAAATGCTATTGAAGCCTAGGAACTCCATGGAAGATTATTGCCAGTGCCTCAAACTGAACTTCGACGACACAGAACCCTTGCAGTACTTCATATGCGAGATATGGAGTTGTAATAGAAGGGATAGTGGGAGCCTTATAAGCACTTTTAGGAATCAGAAATGCTTTTGTGGAAAAGTAATGGACACACAAGTGTTTCCCGAATGTTTCGATCTAAAAAATGGATTTGTTAAGGAAACCGCTACTTTTATTATTTCTGACGATCTTTTTATCATGCCTAATGCCTTCGGAACAATTGTACATCTGTTTCAGAAGCTTGGAGTCAATGACAATGACACAATTCCAGAACAAACTGTGGATATCACCAAGACAGAGGCATGTTTTTCCGCTTTTACTTGTAATGTTTTGCTTATAGCCAAAAGTGAGTTTGTGTTTCTGTTTGTTTTTAAAATTCAAACCTAGGTATTTTGTTTAAAAACTTATTCGGTGTCTCTTAACTCACTTACTAAACTACCTACTTTTGACTTTATATGTTATGTGTTGCTGATTAATATTTTCTCTAATTGACTATTTGTTCTTTGACTTGTGTAGGTACTTGATCTTCTGAAGTTGTCGTTGTGCTCCAAAACACCTCTAACAGACTTAATCTTCAACAAGAAACAATTTCTTAGCAAATTGAACCCAGGATTTGAGATTGGTAAGGTGGCATCACCTAATGGTGATGGTAGACTGATGGAATTGAAAGTAATGGTAAGAAAATCAAATGAAGAGATTGTGTTTGCTGAAGCAGAGGAAGATTTTGTGGACTTTCTATTCAGTTTTCTCACCTTTCCCTTTGGGGGAGTCTTGCATATGCTTGAAGGATACCCTTCATTAGGGTGCTTCAATAATTTGTATCAGAGCATGAAAGAGTTGAATCCAGAGAGATATTTACTCTCACCAGACCTCAATGGCAAACTAACTAAGCCAAAAATTTCCCCACAGTTCGAACTTACCAACCAAATATTACCGATTGGTGCAATTTATCCACCTGTTTATTATTGTCATACTTATTGTAAGAAAAAGTATCAACACGTTGGTCTTACAAATGATATGGTATATCCCACGAAAATTAATTCAATTTTTCCTGAAAAGTGTGTACCATTTAGTTTTGCTGATCCTAAATTCTCTTCTTCAAAATCATCAAGTTCTGGAGAATTTGCTAAGGGGCCTTCAACCTACATGGTGACGGACGACTTGGTTGTGACTCCAATGTCATATCCATCTGCAATGTCTTATTTGAATAGATTAGAAGTCCCTTTAATTGAGTTGGAGGAAAAGGTCATCAAAATTGGTGTGAAGGAGGTAAGCATCACCACCAGTCACTTTATCACAATATACTGATGTAGTGAGTAACATGTTGCAGGGTCTTGCTATACTAGAAGTTTTTACACTAATTGATTGTTTGATTACATGTTGCAGGGTCTTGCTATACTAGCATCTTCCTTGATCTCAGCTACTACTTTGACAAATGGTCTGAACCAGCTTATAAGAACGACTAAGGAGCCTGTTACAAAAATAAAGATGGAGAAATGACCAGTGTTATATTGCTCTAAACAAGTCCTGTTTTTTTTTTTTAATTAGAGCTGCATCTGCATTAGAGTATTTGCTATGCTCACATTTCATCTTGTATTTGGTTGTTTTATTTTATGTTAAACGTTCTGATTATGTGTCAATGCTTTATTTTCAGTTGTTCTTAAGTTTCTGCCTTCAAGCTTGAGTGTGAGCACTTCCCTTTCATTAGTACGTTTTGTTGTGTATCATAGAATCAAAAAAGCACAATAATTTGATGGTCTAGTGATATACTCAAAATTTAAACTAAGTAACATAACCAACGTTGGGGGAAGATGATACATTGATACGTGCGTTCGTCAACTATCCATTTGTTGCAGGTTGAAGTAGAACTACATTTAAATATCTTCAAATAAAAATACTACTTTTTTAGGAAATAAAATAGAATAAAAATATTACATTCCAATTATTCCTCCTTATGACGTACTCTAAATTATAGTCTTCACTCTTAACTTTATTTCGTCAACAATTATTACATTAAGAGTGTATCACAAGAGTGTGATAGAAAAATATTAAAATTGATTATTTTGACTCTTTATAGTCGATTTAGATTTGACTCGTATCCTAAGAAACAAAGTTCTAGATTGCCTAAAATTGGTCACTGACCTGAAGACTTGCAAGGAAATATGTTCCTACTCTCATAGAATTTTACATGAATGTAGTAAAATCTCGAAGTTTTTTAGTTACTTTCATTTATTACATGTTAGGAGAGAGGGTAATTTTGTAGCTCATCAATTAGCTAAATTTGGCCTTTATAACTCTGAATCTTTTGGATTGAAGAGATTCCTCTTTGTTTTGCTTTATCTTTGGCTAGGGGTGTTCAGTGGTTCGGGCAAATCCAAACCAACCCACAATCCAATCCAAACCGATATGTTTGGTTCGGATATTTTTCGTGTTCGGGTCAAAATCGAACAAATCCAAACCAACCCGTAGTTGTTCGGATCGGGCAACGGATTTTAAAAATCAAATCCGCGAACCCGAACCAACCCATATTACGTCATAACAATTTTGTAATTTTAGATGTACACGATTTTATTTGCTTAGAATTTTTACCTTAATAATTTATGATTAAGTTGTAAAATTTTAATACTATGAATGAGAAGACTATTAGTGGATTTGAGTTTGATTTCGTGTGATTTTCAATTTTTTTAGCTATTTAAAGTGTTGGAATATCATAAAAAATGTTGTTTTTTATATTTTAGAAAATTAATATTTTAGTGAATGACCCATGAGCCCAATCCAAACCAACCCATCCAATATCGGTTCGGTTTGGTTCGGATTTTGGAGGAAAAAATATAAAATCCGAACCAACCCAAACCGAATAATTATCATTGGTTCGGGCAACGGATTTGGTCAAATCCGATCCAAACCGACCCACGAACACCCCTATCTTTGGCCTCCGATATTGGAGGGTCCAAATGAAATCATTGACACGTCAAAAAAAAAAATTGACTCATATCCTTTTGATATGTCGATTATTTATCCAACTCCCAGTGTGCCATTTGTAGTTGGTTGTTTGAAGAGCTGATTTCGAATGTATTTTCACCTCAACCTTTTTAGTTTTGTAAAATGACATTTAGAGTCTGATATTAGCAATAATCGAGTTCAAATGTTATTTTTCAAAATATTTAGAGTTACCTATTGTCGACGACTCCAAATGTTTAAATTAGTTCCCTCCCTTTCTCTATATCTTAACTCTCTTCTAAACCAAACAATTGAAAATCACTCTCTTCTCTATTTCTCTCTTCCATGCCATTTCTATCTTTTCTACCAAACACACTCTTTGTGGGTTCAATTAGGAAGATAAATATGAAAACACATTGACTCATTATGAAGGTAATCGACCACTACACAGGTCACATATTCTGTCTGTGATTTTTCGATAGTCACTCAACTCAACTCATCTCTTCCCAAAGGCCCTATCAAACTTTGGTAAAATAAAATTATGTGATAGAGTAGGGTATTGCAAGTCGGTTTGGATCATATTTGCTCAAATTGGTGCTCGATCCAATTACAATTACTCGGTTTAGTTTGGTTTGAATTTTACGAATTTTTTCCCAAAATTCGAATCAAATCAATCTGATATTTGACACATTGGTACGGATTGGGCACATGGGTCATGCAATAGAATGTTAAATTTTTTAAAAAATAAAAAACTACAATGTTTTTGTAATATTTCGCCAATACTAAATAGCCAAAAATATTAAAAGAAATTAAAAATTACAACAAATCAAATTGAAACTCATTAATAGTTTTCGAATCCCTTAATCTCGGCAAACTCAATGTTCTCGGCACACATCAAACCAAACATCTAATCCTGTCAACAAAGCTCGCTTCTTCCACACATGGTTCGAGGCCAAATGAGGTAAGACCACAGTCTTTGAATCTATCCAGTTACAGATCATTTTTTAGACTAATGCAAGCACGAATCGACTATTGCAGGTCTCTGATTGGTCCATTCCCGACACAAGCATGGAAGTCGTCTGCCCGTCACAGAAGAAGGGAAGGCTAATGAGGATCCTAACTTGGACATTACACTGATGGTTTCGCAACCCAGTCCCAAAAATCCACAGAGGCATTTCAACAAACACCCTTAAGAAACATTAATACAGGCTACTGACAAGCAGAAAAGCACAATGCATAACTCTAACAAAACAGAACTGATATAACAAAGCAGGAACATAGGAAAAGATGGATCTTCATCAATCATAAGGACATAAAACTTAAAACATAACCAGGTTTCTAGGGAAGACAAGTCGCAAAACAGCCATGGTGGTTTCGGAGCTGGACGATCCCGAGCCAGACATACAGTTGGAAGTGCTTCAGTGAGGTTGAAGAGTGGAGGTTGGGTCAACGGCGGAGACAGCGGTGGAGGCTCTGGCGGTGGTCGCGGGTTTGGAGAGGGAACCATCGTGAAAAACGAGGTCGCAGCAGTCAAGGAGCACCAGGAGAGAAGAAGCAGTCCACGCGATAGCTCACCGATCTGACGCCGATCTAGATTATGCTGGTGGTGGTTGCTCGCGGCGGTCATTGAGTGGAGAAGAGGACGGATTGGTGGAGGGGTTTTCGAGGGTAGGTAAGGATGGGTGACGGGATGGTTAAGGGAACCACTACAAGAATTATTGGTTTTTCCGGCCAGGAGTTTCCGGCGGATATGGATCCGCCGCAAAGTTACCGGCGGAATCTACGCATTTCCGGCGGATTTTATCCGCCTCAAAGTTATCGGCGGAATAATTGACCGTTGCGGCGGATTAAAATTCGTCTTGGATTTTGCGGCGGATTTAACGGTTCTTGCGGCGGATTTGGGTTCACAAATTTTTTTTTTTACGAGATTTTAATTAACCGCCGCAAATGCACCTCCGTCCGCCGCAAATCCCTTAAGTCCGCCGCAAATCCCTTAAATCCGCCGGTAACTGCCGTTTCCGGCGGATCTTGCCTTTTGACCGTTTGACTTCGTTTCTCCTATATAAACCCCTTCTCCCCTTCTTCTTTTTTCACACCTCTACCAATACTCTCATTCTCTTGATACGGCACTCGATCTCTTAATACGGCACTCTCTTGAGCATTGTCGGCAGCGGGGTTCCAATAGAGTGGTGTACGTCTCCATTTTTTTGTAAAAAAATTTCCACATTGTCATGAAGACCCCTTCATCTTTTTCGTTAAAAGTAACCCCTTTATCAGCATAAAGTTCATCCTCATTATTTTCACCACAAGAGACATATACGCTCATCAAACGCTCAGTATCATCCTCCAACTTAACAACCCGTCCTTGCAGTTCCTCAAACTTTCTATTTAGAGATTCAATCATCTTTTCAAAAGATGGTTTCTTGTGAAACTTTCTATTTTGAAAATATGGTTGAATCTCTAAATAGAAAGTTTGAGGAACTGCAAGGACGGGCTGTTAAGTTGAAGGATGATACCGAGCGTTTGATTAACGTATATGTCACTTGTGGTGAAATAATGAGGAGGAGCTTTTTCCTGATAAATGGGTTACTTTTAACGAAAAAGATGAAGGGGTGTTCACGACAATGTGGAAATTTCTTTACAAAGAAATGGAGACATACGCCACTGTAATGGAGCTGCTGCCGACAATGCTCAAGAGAGTGTCATATCAAGATAATGGCGTAGGTCTCCGTTTAGGGGTAGCAGACATTAAATATATATTTTACTGTTTTTCCCAACTTTTATTGCTTTAGATTATTTTATTTTTTTGTTTAAAATATTTTATTAATTGTATGGATATTTTTTTGGTGATAATATTTTACTGCTTTTCCCAATTTTTATTTTTTTAAATTAAAAATTAATTAGTTATTGGATTTTATTTTTTTATCAATAATTAAAAAAATTAATAAAATAATATATATTTTTAATTAAAACGATTTTTTTAAAAAAATAAAATGTATTTTTTAAAAATAATAATAATTTTTTTAAAAAAATAATAATAATTTTTTAAAAAAAATAATAATTTTTTTTTAAAAAAAAATGGTACTTTGCGGCGGATTTGTGTTTTTTGCGGTGGATGTTGAGCATTTGCGGCGGATCTTTGCGGCGGATTATAGCTTTTGCGGCGGATTATTTGGTGTTTTTAAAAAAAAAGGCGCGATATTTTAATTTGAATATCCGCCGCAAAGTACCATGAATCCGCCGCAAAGCTCCGTAAATAAAAAACCCGCGGATTTTAAATTTCAAAATCCGCCGCAAACCTCCATAATCCGCCGCAAAGCACCGAAAAAAAAAACCCGCGGATATTGAATTTCAAAATCCGCCGCAAACCTCCGGAATCCGCTGCAAATCCCTTTTGACCGTTGGGCTGCGTTTTTCTATATATATCCATTCCCCACTTCTCATTCTTCACACTTCTAACAATCCTCCCATTCTCTTCTTAAAATTTCTCTTTTACTCTCTCCCAAATTCTCTCCTTCTCTACTAAATCTGTTTTTGAAGTGTAGCGCTTCCTCCCTACGAATTGTCTTCTGCTCTTATTGGGAAATTTCTTCAAGGTATGTTTTTGATATTAGTTAATAGTTTTAGTTTTAATTTTTTTTTTAATATTCGTTTTTAAATTATTTTATAATAATATGAATTTGTTACTAATTGTGTTGTTTTTTTTGTTTAGGTATTGTTTGGGTTCCTCCTTTTTCCTCTCTGCTTTTTCCTCTCTGCTTGAGTTCAGGATAAGCTTCAAGCCAGAGCCTTCTCTTCACTACGGTTAGTTGTTAAAGTAATTAATAAAATATTACTTACTTCACTATTTTTAGTAAAATTTTGTTTAGTATTTTGTTTGCAATAATAATACAAATTAATTTATATTGAAAAAACTTATTTATTAAGTTCACTTATAAATTTTATTAACATATATTGTCTTATAAAAATTGAAATTTAAAATTAAATTTTGAATTATTTATTTATAATGTTTAAATTAATTGTATATAACATTATTAAAAAATTAATTCTGTTGCTTGTAATTAATTGGTAGTTTATTGAAATATCAAAATAAAGTGAGTAATATATAAATATATATATCAAAATATGAAGTAATTGATAGTTTATTTTATTTATATTGTAGTGTAGTATACGTATAGTTCTTGAAAATGGATCGTAGTTGGATGTATGATCGATTGTATCCTGGAAGAACTGGTGTAAAACGACGTTTTGTAGAAGGAGTAGAAGAGTTTATTTTTTGTGCTAAGTACATTGATCATGAAGAATTTGGGCGACAAGGCGGTATTAGATGTCCGTGCTTGAAATGTTCATTTCGAGCTATAAAAAATGAACATGAAGTTAGACTTCATTTGTACAATAAGGGGTTTAGGCCAAATTATTGGACATGGAGTCGTCACGGGGAAGGAGCGCCAGGGGTAGCTGCAGTTCCTGCGGTTAATGTTCCGGTTGAAGTAGTAGATCACACATCAAGTAGTTATCCAGTGACTACGACATCTGAAGGATGGGGAATACAACCGTTAGATGTTTATCAGGGAATGATATCTGACGCTGTTGGAGTAAATTTGGATTTTGAAGAACCAGATGCTGACGAAGTTCCAAATGAGGAAGCTCAAAGGTTTTACATGTATTTGAGTGAGACAAATAAACCCATATTTGAAGGATCTACAGACTCAAAATTATCAATGTGTGTTCGGTTGTTGGGTCTTAAGTCTCAATTTAATGTTGCTGAGTTGTGCATGGAATATATGACCAAAATGATGTTGGATGCAACCCCCATTAATAGAGGGAGTTTACCGCAAAGATATTATGAAGCTAAAAGAGTGGTATCGAAGCTTGGCTTAAAATCTAAAAGGATTGATTGTTGTGTGTCTGGTTGCAGGCTCTATTATAACAATGAGTTTGGCATAAATGATGGAGAGTTGTCGGAATGCAAGTTGTGTGGACAACCACGCTATCGTGTCAGTAGATCAGGGATGAGCAGAGGCAAACCGGTTCCACGAAAATCAATGTTCTATTTGCCTCTTATTCCAAGGCTACAGAGGATGTTTACTTCAATGGAGACCGCAGGTAAAATGACATGGCACCATCAAAATAGAAATAATTCTGGTGAATTACGTCACCCATCTGATGGTGAAGCTTGGAAGCATTTTGATCGTGTTCATCCAGATTTTGCCAGTGATCCACGCAATGTTCGGCTTGGTTTGTGCTCTGATGGTTTCACACCATATATTCAAGCCTCGGCAACACCGTATTCATGTTGGCCAGTTATTGTTACCCCATACAACATTCCTCCAGAAATGTGTATGTCCAAACCATACATGTTTTTAAATTCTATTATTCCAGGGCCAAGTAATCCAACAGCTGGTATTGACATCTATTTGCAACCTTTGATTGATGACCTAAAAAGGTTGTGGAATGGTGTTTTAACTTATGATGTGGCACGCAAACAAAATTTTGTGATGAGGGCGGCTTTGATGTGGACCATAAATGACTTCCCTGCCTATGGAATGTTGTCTGGATGGGGGACACATGGTAAGATGGCGTGTCCGATTTGCATGGTTGACACAAAGGCTTTTAGTCTTAAATACGGAGGAAAAGTTTCATGGTTTGACTCGCACCGTAGGTTCTTACCTATGGATCACCCATTTAGAAAGCAGAAATATGCGTTCATCAAGGGGAAATGTTGAAACAGCTGGACCTCCTCGTCAGTTGACACCAGAGGAAGTTTGGAATAATGTTAGGGATATCCCTCCTGTGGAAGTCGTAGCCGGTGTTGTTTCTCGTCCAGATGGCTATGGACAATGGCACAATTGGACAAAAAAAAGTACTTTTTGGGAACTTCCCTATTGGAAAGATAATCTATTGAGACACAATCTCGATGTCATGCATATAGAGAAGAATTTTTTTGACAACATATTTAACACTGTCATGAACGTGAAAGGCAAAATGAAAGACAATGAGAAAGCTAGGAAGGATATAGATCATTTCTGTAGACGAAAGGATTTGTTGTTGGTTGAGCAAGGTACTAGGATTTTGAAACCCAAAGCCAATTATACTTTATCTACCGAACAAGCGAAAGCAGTTTATCAGTGGATAAAAGAGTTGAAAATGCCAGACGGTTATTCTTCCAATTTATCTAGATGTGCGGATGTGGATAATGGGAGGTTGCATGGGATGAAGAGTCATGATTGTCACGTATTCATGGAGTGCTTACTTCCTATCGCTTTTAGTTCGTTGCCAACACACGTTTTGAATCCGCTCATTGAAATAAGTCAATACTTTAAGAATTTGTGTTCTGCAACGCTAAAAGCTGATGATCTTTCAAAAATGGAACAAGACATCCCACTTATCTTATGCAAGTTGGAGAGAGTATTTCCACCTGGTTTCTTTGATTATATGGAGCATCTACCGGTGCATCTCGCATATGAAGCTAAACTTGGCGGACCTGTCCAATACAGATGGATGTATCCGTTTGAAAGGTCAGCTAATTTTTAATTATAATAATATAAGAAACAAGTTTAAATTAAAATATATGACTATTAATATATTAATATCATATTCTCTAGGTTCATGGGTGATTCAAAAAGATCGGTGAAAAACAAAGCTAGAGTTGAAGGATCGATATGATCTTCTTACCTACACCGTGAAACAACACATTTTTGTTCTCATTATTTCAAGAATCAGTTTTCTCCTGGAAGCAGTCGAAATGAAGTGGATACTGAATGGCGACATCCTTTGGCTTTGTCTGTCTTTTGTCTACCCGGTCGTCCATCTGGGAAGGAGTCAACTCACTGGCTAACAGATGAAGAGTTAAGTTCAGCACATGTTCATGTGTTGATAAACTGTACTGAGGTGCAACCATTTATTGAGTATGTTCCTCAACATTAACAATCGATCTTAATTAGTTAATATAGTAGACAAGTGTAACAATTAAATTATTTCTTTTTAGGGAGTTCTTGTCATCAGAGGCAGTACGTGTAGACCAATCTTCTGCTCATATTCATGCGCATTTTCCAATGTGGTTTAGTCAATATGTGTATTCCCTCCCGCCAAATCCTACCAACCAACACTTGAGGAACATATCAGACGGTCCTCGAAGATGTGTTAAAGAATGGAACACATACTTTGTCAATGGATACAAATTTCACACCAATGAATGGACACAGGGCAGAGAGACAGTCAATAGTGGAGTGTGCATGAAGGGGGTCACTGGAGGAGGTGAAGATGATTTTTATGGTGTGGTTCAACACATATATGAACTTCAGTACCCCCATCTAGATTTTAGTCCAAAGGTAGTGGTTTTTTATTGTAATTGGTTTGATCCGTCTGCTCGAGGAACAAAGGTGAATCCAAAGTCAAATACAGTGGACATTAAAATGAATGGTAGATATCGACCGTATGATCCGTTCGTCATTGCACAAAATGTGAGACAAGTCTATTATGTCCCTTATCCAGACAAATGATGACACGGTGGAAGATATTATGCCATATCAAATGGAAGAGATGTCTAATGTAAATGAAGTGATTCAAGTTGAACCCATTGTTCGTTTATGTGATGAGCCAAACACCGGCGATGAAGTTGTTGATGACGAAGATGCTGATGGTGATGATGCAACAGACCACATTGGTGTATCAAGAATTCACTCCTTCGATGATGATGATTTTGAGAATGAATGGGATTCAAATTAGAATGAATGTAATTTATGTTTCAACAATTCTATTTTTAATGAAGATGTTATTTTTAATGAAGGATGTTATTTGTTTGAGAATGAATGGGATTCAAATTATTTATTTTAATGCATGAGTTTTCTATATGTTTATATATGTTAACCTTGTTTAGTATATGTTTGTTTTGTTTAAATGTATATGTTTAGCTAGATCTATACAGATATGGCATCTCATGATGACTCGGGATCCGATCATGACGGCGCATATGTTCCTCCTCCACCTCCCGATGCCGCCAGCACTAGCAGGCGGAAGACTTCTACTCGCCTAGGGCGCCGTGTTCAGCCTACGCGTGTTGTTGTTACTACTGGCGGATATTTGCCACCACCTGTGTCTGAGGATGGTGCTAGTACTAGTACTGCAGGGGGCCCATCGTTTGGTAAATTTATTACTTAATTTATTACTTGGTTAATTAATTAATTAATTATAATAATTAACTAGTCATTTTCAATATGTGTATTTAATTAATAATATATATATATATATATATATATATATATATATATATATATATATATATATATATATATATATATATATATAGGTGGAGAGGGAACAAAGGCCAATCACTTTGCCTGAGTTGCATTGCCACATGCATATGGTGGAGGAGACTGGGGAGTACGTTACAGATCGGGCGAGGCGTATTCAGGTAAAACTACTTTTACAATTATATATATTAATTAATGTTTATTATTTATATTAATAATTAGTTATTTATTTGTTGGGTTATTTTTTCAGGAGAGCTTCGAGGGTGGGATGGCTAAGTACCATCAGTCACAACAGGGCAGTGGGGCAGCTGTCGATCCAGTGGAGGAGGCTAGAGTAGCTCGTGATGTTTGGGAGAGAGCAGTTGGTCCCCAAAAGACTAATCGTCTGGTAGGATCAGGTGGTATTGGACCGGCTGCTTTTCGAACAAGCATTATTCCGAGTCTATCAGATTCACATTCTGGATCCTCGACTGGTCGCAATTATGTTCCCAATGCTGGTGAGTTGAATGAGGTTAGGCAATTGACGCAGCAACTGAGCGAGGCTCAGCGTCAGATTGCCGAGCGGCAGCAGCAAAGCGATCGGGAAATTCAGGTGATTCGGGATCGAAGTGATCGGGAAATTCAGGCGATTCGGGAGCAGGCTAGGGTAGCTGAGGAGCGCATGGAGGAGCGCTTTAAGTTCTTGCAGGATCAGATGGTGTCTCAGCACTCGAGGCCATCCTCATCAGCATCCTACTCGCCGCCGCCACACCAGCATTACTACCAGCAGCAGTATGCACCCCAGTATCCCTCCGCCGTATGCATCCCAATATCCCCCGCAGTATACACCGCAGTATGCGCCGCCATTCCATCCATACCAGCAGCAACATCAGTCACCCCGCCAGCCATACCAGCAGCCCCAACATCAGTCACCCCTGATCCAGCCAAACCAGCAGTACCCCCAGCAGCGGTCACCCCCGCTGGACATTGATCTTAATGTCCAAATGTCATCGCTCAGTGCTTTACTTCAAGATGATACATATTATAATAATGTTGATGACATTGACCGGCAGGCACCCCAGTAGCTTTAGATTATTTTATTTATTTGTCTGGATATTTTATTAATTCTCTGGATATTTTATTAATTGTATGGATATTTTTACTGCTTTTCCCAATTTTTATTTTTTTAAATTAAAAATTAATTAGTTATTGGATTTTATTTTTTTATCAATAATTAAAAAAATTAATAAAATAATATATATTTTTAATTAAAACGATTTTTTTAAAAAAATAAAATTTATTTTTTAAAAATAATAATTTTTTTTTTTAAAAAAAATGGTACTTTGCGGCGGATTTGTGTCGTTTGCGGCGGAATTTTAAATAAAACGTTTTTTTAAAAAAATTATATTCATTTTTTTTTAAATAAAACGGGTGATTTGCGGCGGATAACGGGTACTTTGCGGCGGATATTGGGTACTTTCCGGCGGATATATTGCGTCAAAAATTTGTCCCCTTTTCCGGCGGATTATCCGCCGCAAATTTGCGGTGGATTTTGCGGCGCCACTAAATCCGCCGCAAGCCGCATAATCCGCCGCAACGCGTTTGCTTCGAGCTGGCTACCGGCGAAAAACTTCCGCCGCAAAGTCCAAATATCTGCCGCAAATTTGGCTTTTGCGGCGGATTTAGCCCGCCGCAAAGTCCAGCTTTTCTTGTAGTGAACGACGATGGGGAAAATGGGGGAGTAAAACAGAACCTCCATGAGGGAGGGGAGAGCCTCCATTTCGAAGGGGTAGTGGGCCTTCAAGAAGAAGGGGTGAACCTCCATGGGGGAGGAGAACAATACCGCCACTTAACCTAAGGCTGGGCGGAGAGGTGGAGTTTCTAGAGAGAAGCCAGAGCTTCTCTCTCTTCATCTAGTATCTAGAAATGACCAGCACTTATTGAAAATGTCTTCTTATTTGCACCTATTACCGCTAAGCAAAATATTGCTATCGTTATTAAATTCATAAATTTAAAATATATACATATATAATACAGTAGCAAAATATGTTTTTTATGCATTAATAATATTTATTTTACTCAATGTATAGATATTATATAACAATATATATACATGTATGGTAATTTTTTATATTTTTTTGAGTATAAATTGCGCAATCAACTTCTATCTCTGTTTCGGATCCAGGGCTGGCTACAGCTCTCATGAGTCCAATAAGGAAGACAAATATGAAAAAACATCGATTCATTACCATTTACGATGGGATCGCTTCAAATTTTGGTAAAATAAAATTTGTAAGAGAGAACGTTTTGTCCAGTTCAACTATAAATCCATGATTCTGTTGCACATCACTTTAATGCAATTCATTCCAAATTTAAGCTATGCTGCCAAACCGCACTTGTCTTTTAAAATGATTATTATTATTACTAGTATAAGAACCGCCTCTTAAACCGGCGCAATCATTCAACATGCAGCGGTTACCTTTTGTTTTTTTCTCTCTTGAATAATCAAGGCTTAAGTTTCAACCGTTACGCTTTCTGATGTGATTAATAATAGCACTTCCCTTTCCAATGTCATTTCGAACCACTGAACACTCACTCTATCAGAGAGAACCTTTTTGTACAGCTCAACTCTGCAAGTTTCAACTAAAAATCCATTAGTATTCTGTTAAAATGGCTATAAGAACCGCCTCGTAAACCGGCGCAATCATTCAAGGCTTTTAAGTTTCAACCGTTACACTTTCTATAATGTGTGTGAGTAATAGCATTTCCCTTTCCAAACTCATTTAGATTTAGATAGAAACTAGAAAACATTAACTCTTCCCTTTATTCCCAGCAGTAGCATTTTATAAAGCGAAGGGTCCATCTGTTATTGAGGAAATTAACTCCTTTATAAATAGGTTTTAGTAAAGGTATTCGATAGATTATAATTGCTCAGTAGTTAGTATCTTAGGTATTTTGCTGCGATGGCTGCTACCAGTGCAACTTATCGATCAGCCAAACAAATTGACAAAGTTCAGCTGAATGTTACGGTGGACAAAAAGAGTCACAAAGTTGTGTACGCTGAAGCGGGGAAGGAGTTCGTAGACGTTCTTTTAAGCTTCTTAACTTTGCCATTAGGCACTATTGCAAGACTAGTGTCTAAAGAGTCAAATATGCAAGCAGTGAGAGTTGGCAGCCTAAGCTCACTGTATCAAAGTGTGGCTGGTCTTGATGAACAATATCTATCCACACCAATATGCAAAGAGATGTTACTCAAGCCGAGGAACTCCATGGAAGATTATTGCAGGAAGCTGAAACTCAACATCGACGACACCGAACCCATTAAGTACTTCAGATGTACGAATTGGGAGTGTAATAGAAGGGATAGTGGGTGTTATTTGAGCACTTATAGGTATCAGAAATGCTCTTGTGGTAGAATAATGGACAGAGAAGTGTTCCCCAAATGTTTAAATCTAGAAAGTGGCTTTGTTAAGGAAACCGCCACTTTCATCGTTTCTGACGATCTTAATGTGATGCCTAATGTCTTCGGAACAGTTGTTCATCTACTTCAGAAGCTTGGAGTGAATAACACTGACACTTTTCAGAAACTAACTGTGGATTTCACCAAGAAAGAGGCATGTTTTCCCAGTTTTTGTATTGACTATTATTTAAATATACATGATTTCATATTCTCAGTTCCATTTTTATGCTATATTGACTATTTATCTTTGATTTGAGTAGGTAATCGATCTTCTCAAGTTCTCACTGCTCTCTAAAACTCCTCTGACAGACTTTATCTTTAACAAGGAACCATTCCTCAGTAATTCAATCATTAGATCTCTGTCTCAGATTGGGATCACAAAGCCGGTATCAGCTGATGTTGGTAGGCAGATTGGTTTGAAACTAATGGTAATAAAATCAAATGGAAAGATTATGTTTGCAGAAGTAGAGGAAGGTTTTGTAGACTTTTTATTTAGTTTTCTTACTTTTCCTTTGGGTCTAGTGTTGCATATGCTTGAAGGATTCACATCTTTAGGGTGCTTGAATAAATTATATGAGAGTATGAAAGAGTTAAGCCCAGACAGATATTTAATCTCACAGGATCTCAAAAATAAACTAACTAAGCCAAAGGTTGCCCCACTATTCGACCTCTGCAAACCGATATTACCAATTGGTACAACGACAACCTTACCTTTGTATTGGTGTCATACTTACAATATTCCGTTTCGATATCATAATGTTGATCTTGTAAAAGATATAGTGTATTCCAATAATAGTTATGGAGGTGATGTTGACAAGTGTGTACGGTCTAGTTATGTTGATCCAAAGTCCCGTTCTTTTGAAGCTTCAAGTTCCGGGGAATTTGTGAAAGGACCATCGATGTACATGGTGACAGATGATTTGTTTGTGACTCCAATGTCGTCCACATCTGCTATGTCATATCTGAATGAAACAAAAGTCACTTTATTTGACTTAGAGGAAAAGATCATCAAAATTGGTGTGAAAGAGGTATTTGTTGTCACTTTATTGCATTGTGTTTCCTTTTGCTCACATAATATTAGAGACTACACTGATATTATACTCTTGTTGTAAATAGGATATGTGATAATAGAATACCTTATTCTATAAGAGAACACCTTATTCTATAAGAGAAGTTGTAATTGATTAGGTGTGTGTTAGTTATCTTTTGTTAGTTAATATTAGTTACAAGTTTGTTAGTGTTGTTATTATACAGTTGGGATGGTTGTAATTAGGTGCCATTCTGTTGGGCAGTTAAGACATTTTCCTATATATGTAACTTGGTCAATGTTGAATAAACAAGATACTGTTCATTTTCATTATCTCAGTTCCTATATGGTATCAAAGCAGAGAAATCTGCTCTGCATACCCAACGTCCTCGTCAACGATCTCGTCACCTCCGTGAACACATCAAGAAACTTCAACATCTAACAATGGCGAGCGTCGTTGACGGAATCGATGATCAGAATGAACAACAACAACAACAAGAGGATGCGGGAAAGGCGAAAGATCCAGCCTTGAACCTCACATCCCCATACTATCTTCATCCTGCCGAAAATCCAGGCGCGATCCTCGTTGCTCCTCCGATGAACGGAAACAACTACGACACCTGGAGCAAGAAGATGAAGAGAGCCCTCCTCACCAAAAACAAAATCAAGTTCATCAACGGAAAAATTACCACACCAGATGAGAACGATGACCTGTATGAAGCCTGGGAACGGTGCAATGGCACTGTCGTTGTGTGGATCGCTGGATCTCTTACACCGGAGATTGCGCAGAGTATCGAAAATGTCGAGAACGCCTTCGACTTGTGGAACGAACTGAAGACTCGTTTTTCGAAAGGGGATGCATTTCGAATGTCCGATTTGATGCAAGAAATCCATTCCATCAAGCAGGGCGAAAGGAGCATCAACTCCTACTATACCGATTTGAAAGTGATTTGGGAAGATCTTGAGACTCTCAGGCCCATAAACGCCTGTGCTTGTGGGATAACCGATGCCAACATCAAGAAACAGCGTGAAGAGGAATACGTGATATGCTTCTTGAAGGGTCTTAACGAACAATACAACACTGTGAAGACGCAAATTATGATGATGGAGCCGCTACCTAGCATTAGCAAAGTCTTCTCCCTCACATTGCAGCAAGAAAGACAACTGAATGGGAATATTTTGGGGGAAAACCCTAAAACAGCGTTAATGGCGAACACAGGGTCAACTCAGAATTCGCAAGGCAGGGGAAACTTCAACTCACGTGGAAGAGGGCGTGGAAGATTCCCTGGAAGGACCTACGGCAACAATCCCAGCAAGGTTTGCAGTTACTGCGGGAAGCAGGGACATACGGTGGAAACATGTTACTTCAACCATGGTTTCCCACCAGGGTTCAAGTTCAAAGATAAGGAAGCCTCTGTTAACAATGCAGCTGCTGACACTGGGAATACTCAAGAAGACAATGGAGGCACAGCTCAGAATGAATCCTCAGTTAGTATTACCCCTGAGATGTACCAAAAGCTGATGGCCCTATTGAACAAAGGTGGAGAAGGAGTAACTGGGCAAGTCAATCACATTATAGCATCCACTGCTACACAAGATTCCACAGGTAACATCATCTATACTATCTGGATAGTTGACACGGGTGCAACAGATCACATATGCAATAATCTATCTTTGTTCTATTCTTATCATGAGATTAAACCTGTTAGCATTAAAATGCCAAATGGAACTAAAACTTATGCTAAGTATGCTGGTACAATCATGTTCAATTCTGATTTAGTGTTGCATAATGTATTGTATGTGCCTGAATTTGGTTTCAACCTGATTTCTGGATATAAGTTGTCACACTACTTAAAATGCAAGATAGTTATTGATGATGATGATTGCACTATACAGGAAAAGCCTACATTGAGGACGATTGGGCACGCTAGAGCGTTCCAGTCACTTTATGTGCTTGACCAGGACTCTAAGTGTCTATCTGCTTTTAGTATAGATGACAATGAATCTGTCTTAACATGTAATCTGAGTCCTTTGAATGATGTTGCTTGTAATCACATTACATCTAATGTTTTTCCTTTATGGCACTATAGATTAGGACATCCCTCACACAATGTAATCAAACAAGTTTGCAATGATTTTTCATATATACAAGATCTTCCAAATAATGTTTGTGATTCATGTCATCTTGCTAAGCAACATAAGTTGCCTTTTACTGTTAGTGATACTAAGTCCAAAAATGCTTTTGATTTAATACACATGGACATATGGGGCCCTTTTTCTACCCCATCTGTCCATGGTCACCTGTATTTCCTGACTGTTGTAGATGACTTCACAAGACACACATGGCTTTTTCTCATGAAGAGCAAATCTGAGACTAGAAGGCTGATTAAGGACTTCATAGCTATGGTTCAGACTCAGTTTGGATTACTAATAAAAGGAATAAGAACAGATAATGGGCAGGAGTTTCTCATGACAGATTACTTTCAGGAAAAGGGAATTTTACACCAAAGAACCTGCGTGGAGACTCCTCAGCAAAATGCTGTAGCAGAAAGAAAGCATAGACATATCCTTAATGTTGCCCGTGCCCTCATGTTTCAATCTCATCTACCAAAAGTCTTTTGGGGTTATGCTGTCACTCATGCTGTACATCTTATCAACAGGTTACCATCAAGTGTTTTGGATGGCAACAAATCTCCTTATGAAGCTTTACACCATCATGCTCCTAAACTTGATTATCTAAGGGTCTTTGGATGCCTTAGCTTTGCCTCCACTATCTTGCAGGGAAGACAAAAACTTGACCCTCGTGCTAGAAAGTGTGTGTTCCTCGGTTTCAAGCTTGGGACAAAGGGGTATATTCAGATGGACTTGAAAACTAGAGAAATTTTTATCTCTAGAAATGTTATTTTTTATGAAGACATCTTTCCTTATATCTCAATTCACAAGCAAACAGAAAGTTTTATCCCCACACCAAACACATATGATTTCACTACCTTTGACCCTGATGATTCCCAAACTGTTATCACACCTCCTACTGCTGATCCAGTTGATGATTCTGCAGAAAATCAACATGATGACACTGCCACTGCCGTACAGGACACCAATATTGCTCACACAGCAGACAACCATACTCCAGAAGTCAGCAAAAGGCCCACCAGAATCACCAAACCTCCTACAAGATACAATGATTACATTTGTGGGAACATTGAGACTAGTTCCAAAACTCTTTATCCTATCCAATCTGTAGTAGGTTATGAAAAACTCATGCCCTCATACAAGAAGTTTGCTCTCTCAATTGGGTCCCCTACTGAGCCAAACAGTTACAGTCAAGCCTCCAAGCATGATTGTTGGAGACAAGCCATGAAGGCAGAATTAAGTGCCTTGGAAGAAAACCAGACTTGGAAGTTGGTGCCTCTCCCTGCTGGTAAAAGCACAATAGGGTGTAGATGGGTATTTAAGATCAAATACAAGGCTGATGGGTCATTGGAAAGATACAAGGCTCGTTTGGTGGCAAAGGGATACACACAAACAGAAGGTATAGACTATTTAGATACATTCTCACCTGTTGCCAAGATGACAACAGTGAGATTATTACTTGCCATAGCTGCCAGTCAGTCATGGCATCTTCAACAGCTTGACGTCAACAATGCCTTCCTCCATGGTGATTTGGATGAGGAGGTCTACATGGACATTCCCCAAGGGTATGATTCTTATTCTCCTAATCTTGTTTGCAAATTATTGAAGTCTCTGTACGGATTAAAGCAAGCCAGTAGACAGTGGTTTTCCAAACTGTCCACTTTCCTTATCTCTCTTGGATACAAACAATCCCAATCAGACCACTCTTTATTCACCAAAATACACATGACTTCTACCACAGTTTTATTAATCTATGTTGACGATTTAATTATCACTGGAAACTGTTTGGATGAGATTGTTTCTGTTAAAGACAAGTTGCACACAGCTTTCAAGATTAAAGACCTAGGAAACTTGAGATATTTTTTGGGTATTGAAGTGGCCAGAACTGCTGATGGTATTTCCCTTTGTCAACGAAAATATGCTCTGGATCTGTTATCTGAAACAGGTTTACTGAGTTCCAAACCTGCTGCCACACCTATGGTTAAATCTTCTCATCTTGCAACTACTCAAGACTCACCCTCAGTTGATACCACTAGATATCGTCGTCTAATTGGAAGGCTTCTTTATCTCAACACTACCAGACCTGATTTAAGCTTCTCTGTGCAACAACTAAGCCAGTTCATGGCTGATCCTAAAGAATTACACTTACAGGCAGCTTATCGTGTTCTCAGATACATCAAAAATGCACCAGGCCAGGGTCTGTTCTTCCCAGCCTCCTCTACTATGCAGTTGAAAGCCTTTAGTGATTCTGATTGGGCTACTTGCACCTTGACTAGGAGATCAGTCACTGGATACTGTGTGTTTCTTGGTGATTCCCTCATCTCTTGGAAATCCAAGAAACAAACTACTGTCTCTAGGTCCTCAACAGAGGCTGAATACCGAGCATTAGCTACAACTGTGTGTGAAATTCAGTGGCTCACTTACATTCTCCATGATCTAATGCTGCCCTTCATCAAACCTGCACTTCTGTACTGTGACAGTCAATCTGCCATGCAGATTGCTGCAAATTCTACATTCCATGAACGCACCAAACACATTGACATTGACTGCCATGTGGTGCGTGAGAAGTTACAAGCCCAGCTGTTTCACCTATTACCTGTTCCTTCTTCTTCCCAGTTGGCTGATATCCTCACAAAGGCCTTGGAGCCTCATCAGTTCAATCAATTACTGACCAAGCTGGGAACTCACAATATTCATCCTCCAGCTTGAGGGGGGTATTAGAGACTACACTGATATTATACTCTTGTTGTAAATAGGATATGTGATAATAGAATACCTTATTCTATAAGAGAACACCTTATTCTATAAGAGAAGTTGTAATTGATTAGGTGTGTGTTAGTTATCTTTTGTTAGTTAATATTAGTTACAAGTTTGTTAGTGTTGTTATTATACAGTTGGGATGGTTGTAATTAGGTGCCATTCTGTTGGGCAGTTAAGACATTTTCCTATATATGTAACTTGGTCAATGTTGAATAAACAAGATACTGTTCATTTTCATTATCTCAGTTCCTATACATAATAACAACACTAACTCGTTTGATTACATATTGCAGGGTCTTGCTATACTAAAAGCTTCCTTGGTCTCAGCTTCGGCTTTGACAAATGGTCTCTCGGAATTTATAACAACGATTAAAGAGCCCAACAAAAAGAGAAGAACCATTAAGGAGGAGAAATGACAGCAGTGGTTGTGGTTGCTTGGGATTATTTGATGGTTCTATGAATCAGAGTCGTAGCTGTGGTTGCTTGGGAGTATTTGATATTAACACTATTTCCTTAAACATTTGGTTATGTTTTATCTTTTTTTCTTTGGATAGTGTGATTTACTAGTTATGTTAAATGTTAAACGTTTTGAATATGTCAACAGTTTATTTCCATTTCTCCCTAATTTCTATCTTCAAACTTGAATCGGAGGTCTCCTTCCTTTTCATCAGTACTCTTTACTGTAAATGCTAGTCATCTAAACGACGTCCCTATGTATCACAAAATCAGAAAACAGTTACAATGTCTGTATTTTGTTTTTAAATGAAGTGGCTAGCGTTAGAAATACCTCATTATTTTCTTGGTATACGGAAATAACTATCAGAACTTAGTGCTAACGTCACCTACTTCTTAACCATTAGTCAAAACAATATTATAGCAATATCCCATAGTTAGTATAGTCGGTAGTAATGCCCGGTTAGTATATAAGCAAGATGGTAGACTCATTTGCAATCATCTCTTCTCATTTTATAACATCTCACTACTTTCAATATAATAGACTTTTAAGGGTTTTTTCCCTAATTTCCAAAGATGTCATTTTTTTCAACATGGTATCAGAGGTAACATGGTATCCACCTTGAACTCTAAGGGTCTTTCTTTATTTTATTAGTTTCTTTTTCATTTTTCCCTTTTCCATATTTTGTGTTCTTGATTTTCCGATACATTTTTCCTCATATCCGATTTTCTTTATTTGCGTTCTTTTCCGTTTCTGTTTCTTGAGCGGTATAGTTTGTGTCTTTGACCACTATCAATTTCAACACCGATGTTATCATTTCTCTGAAATCGTTGATTCTTCATCAATTTCTCAATTAACAATTCCTGATTTATCATTTAATACATCTTAAAAGTAGTGTTTGTTTCTTACATTTTGGACCAATAAAAAACACCATTTGTCACAAAAAAAATCAATTTAATTCATGACATTTACGATATATCAATTTAATCCCTGACTTTTTGCAAAAATGTTTCAATTTAGTCATTTTTGCAAAATAGAGCGACTAAATTGATATAACAGAGGGACTAAATTGAAACCCTGTTGCAAAAGTCACGGACTAAATTAATATATTATAAATGTAAGGGACAAATTGTACTTTTGTGAAATTTCATTTACTAAATTGGCTAATAACTCAAGGAACCGTCTCAACTTTATCCCTATATAAGTGATGCTAAATGTGGTGTCAATATTATAAGTATAATCATCATTTAATGAAAAAAGGAATTTTGAAAGAAGTTAATTTTTTAGCGTTATTAAATGAGAATAGTTAATTTAAATGTCCACTACAAAAAAAACACTGATTAGCGACGGAGATTAGCGAGGGACTTGTTGTCCCTCGCAAAAACAGTCATTAGCGAGGGAATTAGCGAGGGCATAGAGCTGTCAATTTTTTTGTCATTAGCGAGGGAATTAGCGAGGGAACTGTCCCTCGCTAATGACTGCCCTCGCTAATTCCCTCGCTAAATTTTGCTTTTTCAGATGATGGGACTCAGCGCAGGGGTTGGTAAAGGTGCAGAAATTAGCGAGGGACAATTCCCTCGCTAATTCCCTCGCTAACGTTAACTTTTCAGATGATGAGACAGTTCCCTCGCTAATTCCCTCGCAGATTTTTTTCTTTTTTCCTTTATATCCGTTTACACCCTCACTCTTCTTTCTCACTCACTCACTCACTCACTCTTCACCATTCCTCTTCCCTTCCTCTTCCCCTTTCCACTTCCTCTCACACCCTTCTTCTCTCTTCACTCTTCCAACACCACCACCACCACCATCATCTCCACCTCCTCTCACACTCTTCTTCTCTCTTCACTCTTCCAACACCACCACCACCACATACCTCCTACCACTCTCACTCACTCTCTCTTACTCTTCACCACCACCAACCCACCACCCCACCACCACCACTCTCACTCTTCTCTCTTTCTCTCTCTCTCTCTCTCTCTCTCTCTCTCTCTTACTCTTCTCCTTCTCTCTCTACTCTAAACCACCCATCACCACCGCCACCACGCCACCACCACACCACCACCACCACGCCACCACCACCACTGTCACTCCTCTCTCTCTCTTTCTCCCTTACTCTTCTCCTTCTCTTTACTCTAAACCACCCATCACCACCACCACCACCACACATCACCACAAAATTAATAATATAATATAATATTCATTAATTAATATATATAAAAAAAAACAAGCCATTCAGCACTAGACACGTGTCATTTTTTTTAAAACTACAGTCATTAGCGAGGGAATTAGCGAGGGCAAAAGCCGTCGCTAATTCCTGCGCATTTACCAACCCCTGCAACTGAGTCCCATCACCTGAAAAGCTGCAGTCATTAGCGAGGGAACTAGCGACGGCATAGTCCCTCGCTAATTAGCGAGGGATCCAACTTCCCTCGCTAATCCCATTTGCGAGGAGGGAATTAGCGAGGGAACCAGTCCCTCGCTAAGTCCCTCGCAAATGACCATTAGTGAGGGAATCAGGTCATTTTGCGAGGGAACTGTCCCTCGCTAATGACTAGTTTTTTTGTAGTGGTCATTCATTGGTTTATGTGATGTGGGAGTTTGTTTCTTATATTATGGACCGGATGTAGTATTTGACATATAGCATCTGCTAGTGTTTAGTTTTCGGGATAGCCGACTACTCTAGAGAGTTTTTGTAACGCCCCAAAAATAATAGAATAAAATAATAGAATAAATTATTTTAATTAATTAAAAAGAGATTTTGGTGGTAGAGTAATAATATAATAATTATTATTTATTAAAATAATTATGAGGTGCTTTAAATAAAATGGGGAGTGGTATTGTAATTGGAGGTGGTGTTTTAATTAAATTGGGCTTAAGCTGCGGGGAAAGCCCGCAATCCAAGCCCACTAGTCTAAGCGCATATTTAAAGTGAAAAATTAGATTTTTAGCTCATTTTGTGAAAAGAAAGAAAAGAGGCGAATTGAGAGAGTGAGGAGAGGGTGGAGGCGGCGCTCATGAGAGAAGAGGGAGAGAAGAAGGGCGCGCCCAAGAGCAAGAGAAGAGGGGATCGTGTTGCGGTGATCTTAGGAGCTCACGTATACGGAGATAGCGTGTTCGTCATAACCTAAGGTAAGGGTGGGTCTCATCTTCTCTATAATCGGGTTTTATGATGGGGATTATGTAGGGGCTAGGCTCTATGTATGCATTTTTATGTATTCTTAGTGATTATTGATGAACCCTAGGCATATGAGGACTTGTTGTTGGGAAATCATGTTGTGCGTGCCAAGTGTTTGAGTAATTGTAGATGAATATCGTGATTTATAATGATTGGGGATGATTATGATAATTTGATGTTCGCATGTTGGATTGAGCCTTGATGATGGAATTTGGTGTTTAATATGTTGATGTGATCATATAAGTGATTTTTGATGAATTTTGGTGTTGCTTGAAAGTTTCTGCTCCATGGTTACTGTAGCTGGGCGCTGGGCGCTGGGCGCCCGTGTGTGTTGCTGTGTGTGTCTGTAGCTGGGCGCTGGGTGCCAGCGCTGGGCGCTGGGCGCCCGTGTGTGTTGCTGTGTGTGTTGCGCTGGGCGCTGGGCGCTGGGTGCCAGCGCTGGGCGCTGGGCGCTGAGCGCCCGTGTGGGCGTGTGTGCGTTGCGTTTTGTTAGGCGCTGGGCGCCAGGTGCCTGGGCGCTGGGCGCCCATGGCGCCAGTTTTTCAGGATGTTCCCAAAATGTTTTCGAAAACTGTTTTCGCTATATCTTTTGACTCGGACATCCGTTTTAAACGTTTCAAAAAGTGTTGGGAAGCTTTTTCAATTGTCTATCTGTGTGTTCCATTTTTAAAAATAAAAACTCATAATTTCTGAAGGTTGCTGGGCGCCCAAGTGGCTGTTTCCGGTGGTCGTTGCTGTGACGTTGGAAAATCGTTTTGGTGTCTTTAAAAATCCCCTTTTCGCGTATAACCAATGGTTTAACGTTTTAGTGTCAAAAGTGATGATTTTGACGATGATGCCCTTAGTGGCTAGTTAAATGACTGTTTTGCCCTTAGTGGCTAATATTATTTATAATGATGTGTAAATGACGATGATGCCCTTAGTGGCTAGTAAATGACGTTTTTGCCCTCGGTGGCTATAGTGTGAGTTGATGATGTTTATGAATGAGTGACGATGAAAACCCAGTGACGTTTTGAGGCCCAAAAAGGCTAAGTGATGTTAAGGCCTAAAAGGCTAAGCGACGATGAATTATAGCGACGATGTTGTGTGTAGTTATGAATTGACAGGTGATGTGCCCTTTTTGGCAAATTGGTAAGTGACGGGTCACACTGTTGACTGTGTTTGTGTGTGTTTGTGTGTGATGCATGTCGTAGTGTCCCATGCATCCCATGTGCATAATGTGAAGAATAGGCTTCGGCCTCTTGTGAAGAATAGGCTTCGGCCTCCTGTGAAGAATAGGCTCGGCCTCTTAATTGTGATGAATATGGTACCATCATGCATATGCCCGCGAGTGGGTTGCACTTCACATACTTACATAACATTGTGATGAGCTTTGGTAGTGATTGAATTGATGTTTGTGATGTGGTCTATATAGCTGGCATTGCGATGATTTGTTATGGTGATTAATATTGATGATTGATTTGATAATTCGTGTTGCGGTTGATATAGTGTCATAACCCTAGCATAGTGCTTATCATAAGTTTTATTATATTGCTAGATGAACTCACCCCTTCTGTTTGAATGTTACCCCTATGCGGTAACGTGCAGGTGATCTCGAGTGAAGGCTTAGGTATCTTCACTAGCTGAGTCGGGTCGTCTGCTCTGATTATGTAACACTAGGGGGAAATGATGTTGTTTAAGTTACTTATGGTTGTTGTTGTTGTTGGATGTTAGTATTGTTAGCCTTGCCTGGTTGCAATGCCTATTACGATTAAATTTGTTGTTTAAGTTACAATGACGTTTTGAAAGTATTATAAGGCTATTTTCGAAAAGCGAATAAATTGGCATGTAATGTTTAACGAAGTAAGTGTGACATCCCTTGTGATGTAACTAAAATTTGAAACTCTGATTTTTACGCTAATAAAGTAACGGGTAGAAAAGGGGTGTTACATTAGTTGTATCAGAGCAATGGTTGGTCTGTCCGGTCGAGTCGTCGAGTCGTTGTGTCAGATAGTGACCAACTGTTGTCTTTTCAGTGCTGACCGTTGTTTGTGTTGCAGGTACACCGGAAAGTTTCTATTGGTAAGTGAACTAGTGGGGGAGATTTCCCTACTAGTGCTGTGTGCCCTATTGTGTATTCAGTGTGAGAACTGTGTTTTGCTGTTGTGGTCCTTATTGTTGACCTTATTGCTGCGTGCTTCTAAATGAACTGTCATGTTGTTTAAATGTTCACATGTGTTTTGGTTGATATTGAGCTCTGTGTGTTCTACATAAAATGTCAAATTAATTGCTGTTGCTGCACTAATAACTGCCGTAGTGTTTTGACCACTTCAAGAGGAAATGTTTCATTCGAGTGCTATGGTTTGTCCTCGATTCCTTTCGAAGGATTTCAATTTGGTGTAAAAAGATTTTTACTAATTGAATGTCAATATTGGCGTCAAATATTTATTTTGAATGGACTCTAACTTTGTGAAAAGTTTTACTATAGTACACTCCTGATTTGCACAATGATGCTATACGCTAAGTGCCTAGTGAATTGGTCTTGCCGATTGCGTTAGGATGTTTTTACTGCCTTGGCTGCAGCGAACGATAAAATTTTTAGCCTGGATATCACGACTATTGTTTTCTTCTTTGTGCGAATCCATGAAGTGATTTTAAAAGTGAAAAAAAAAAAAACAAGCCGCATACCAAAAGACTGTCTTTGAACTTATATTAATGTTGTTTTTGGTGATTCGTGTGTCATTTTATAAACACGTAATATGTTTGAATTGATTGGACTCCATTCTCGTCATTGTATTTGTTATAAGTATGTTGTTATAGCATGTTTTTATTCGTGGTTGTTAAAATGCTATTGAGGCTGCTGTTTTAAATGCTGAATGCGATTGCTGTTTTAAATTGCCATTGCTGTTGCTGTTTTAAATGCTGTTTTGCTGTTGCTATTTTTATTTAAATGCTGTTGCTGTTTGTTTAAATTACTGTTGTTGTTTTACTGTTGTAGTTTTAATTGTTGCTGTTTTCAGAAAAATGATTATTGCTGTTTTCTGAAAATTAATTGTCGCTGTTTTCCGAAAATAATTGCTGCTGTTTTCGAAAAAATTATCGTTGCTGTCTCCAACAATTTGCTGTTACTGTTTCCGAAAATTTGATGGTACCTTTCGTATATGTGCTTATAATTGGAATCATGTAGTGTGTGATCTAGGATTTTGATAATTACCATATGTATGCCATGATGCCTCGTTGAACAATTTCGTTACATGCCTTACAAACCTAGTTTTGATGTTGCCAAGTTCATGAATCAATTAATGTCACCATGTTTAGATATGTATTCATGTTGCCCTAATTCCTTAACTGTTTTCGATAATAATTGATTAAGTGTTAAGTTGTTAAGTATTTGTTAAATGTCAAGTTGACTAAATGTTAAGTTGTTGAATGTTAAATCGTTAATGTGAGACCCGTTGTTTGTTGTTGTTGAATTGTTGTTTTGGGCCGTTGGCCATTATTGATTTGTTGTTGCTGTAGTCTGGTTGTGAAGGCGCCCTGCCCATAGGCGCCATGTGCCATTTTGTTAGTGTTGTTGGAAGCGCCATGCCTATTTTGCTGTTGTTGGTTGTTGGCGCCTTAGCGCCCATTGTCGTGATTGAGTTGTTGGTCCTGTGTGGTTAAGGATGTTGTTGCTAATAATGTGGTTGTCCATGATGGTTATGTTGATGTTGCTAATAATGTTGTTGATGATTATGTTGTTGTTCATGATGATTATGTTGATGTTGATGGTTGTTAATGATGTGTTGATGATTATGTTGATATTAATGATGTTGACGTTTGTGATGTTGTCGTCTTGTTGTTGTCTTGGGTACCGCCGAATGGCCCAAGTTATGTTGTTGTTGTTGTGGGTATCGCCGAATGGCCCACATTGTTGTTGTGTCGTGGGTAACGCCGAATGGCCCACATTGTCTGGTTGAGGGTATCGCTGAATGGCCCAAGTTATATTGTTGTTGATGATGTTGCTTTGCTGTTGGTTGTCGTTGTTGATGTCGCCTGAGTGGCAATTTTGGTTGTTGATGTCGCCTGAGTGGCAATTTTAGTTGTTGATGTCGCCTGAGTGGCAAAGTTGTTCGTTGATGTTGCTGTCATGTTGCTAAATTATGAGGCTTGTAGTACGACTGTTTTGCGCTCGGTGAGTTTCGTTATGATGCTGTGATGATTGATGTATTTTGTTATCCTTAAGGGTAGATGAGTGAGGTAGAATGCGAGCTAGTTTATCAGAGTAGCGCAGCGGAGTAGAGAGTGAGTCTGATTATTACTGCTTGAAGTTACCTGGCTGAACAAGTAGGAGGGACGGCCGCCCAAGCACTTACCGCCGGTAATCAAAGCAATAGTAATCAGCATATAGATGGCCCTAGTTGTCTAGGTGGCCTTAGAGGGAGAGTGTTGGCGTGGCAGGTAAATTTCGAGGACGAAATTCCTTTAAGTGGGGGAGAGTTGTAACGCCCCAAAAATAATAGAATAAAATAATAGAATAAATTATTTTAATTAATTAAAAAGAGATTATGGTGGTAGAGTAATAATATAATAATTATTATTTATTAAAATAATTATGAGGTGCTTTAAATAAAATGGGGAGTGGTATTGTAATTGGAGGTGGTGTTTTAATTAAATTGGGCTTAAGCTGCGGGGAAAGCCCGCAATCCAAGCCCACTAGTCTAAGCGCATATTTAAAGTGAAAAATTAGATTTTTAGCTCATTTTGTGAAAAGAAAGAAAAGAGGCTAATTGAGAGAGTGAGGAGAGGGTGGAGGCGGCGCTCATGAGAGAAGAGGGAGAGAAGAAGGGCGCGCCCAAGAGCAAGAGAAGAGGGGATCGTGTTGCGGTGATCTTAGGAGCTCACGTATACGGAGATAGCGTGTTCGTCATAACCTAAGGTAAGGGTGGGTCTCATCTTCTCTATAATCGGGTTTTATGATGGGGATTATGTAGGGGCTAGGCTCTATGTATGCATTTTTATGTATTCTTAGTGATTATTGATGAACCCTAGGCATATGAGGACTTGTTGTTGGGAAATCATGTTGTGCGTGCCAAGTGTTTGAGTAATTGTAGATGAATATCGTGATTTATAATGATTGGGGATGATTATGATAATTTGATGTTCGCATGTTGGATTGAGCCTTGATGATGGAATTTGGTGTTTAATATGTTGATGTGATCATATAAGTGATTTTTGATGAATTTTGGTGTTGCTTGAAAGTTTCTGCTCCACGGTTACTGTAGCTGGGCGCTGGGTGCCAGCGCTGGGCGCTGGGCGCCCGTGTGTGTTGCTGTGTGTGTCTGTAGCTGGGCGCTGGGTGCCAGCGCTGGGCGCTGGGCGCCCGTGTGTGTTGCTGTGTGTGTTGCGCTGGGCGCTGGCCGCTGGGTGCCAGCGCTGGGCGCTGAGCGCCCGTGTGGGCGTGTGTGCGTTGCGTTTTGTTAGGCTCTGGGCGCCAGGTGCCTGGGCGCTGGGCGCCCATGGCGCCAGTTTTTCAGGATGTTCCCAAAATGTTTTCGAAAACTGTTTTCGCTATATCTTTTGACTCGGACATCCGTTTTAAACGTTTCAAAAAGTGTTGGGAAGCTTTTTCAATTGTCTATCTGTGTGTTCCATTTTTAAAAATAAAAACTCATAATTTCTGAAGGTTGCTGGGCGCCCAAGTGGCTTTTTCCGGTGGTCGTTGCTGTGACGTTGGAAAATCGTTTTGGTGTCTTTAAAAATCCCCTTTTCGCGTATAACCAATGGTTTAACGTTTTAGTGTCAAAAGTGATGATTTTGACGATGATGCCCTTAGTGGCTAGTTAAATGACTGTTTTGCCCTTAGTGGCTAATATTATTTATAATGATGTGTAAATGACGATGATGCCCTTAGTGGCTAGTAAATGACGTTTTTGCCCTCGGTGGCTATAGTGTGAGTTGATGATGTTTATGAATGAGTGACGATGAAAACCCAGTGACGTTTTGAGGCCCAAAAAGGCTAAGTGATGTTAAGGCCTAAAAGGCTAAGCGACGATGAATTATAACGACGATGTTGTGTGTAGTTATGAATTGACAGGTGATGTGCCCTTTTTGGCAAATTGGTAAGTGACGGGTCACACTGTTGACTGTGTTTGTGTGTGTTTGTGTGTGATGCATGTCGTAGTGTCCCATGCATCCCATGTGCATAATGTGAAGAATAGGCTTCGGCCTCTTGTGAAGAATAGGCTTCGGCCTCCTGTGAAGAATAGGCTCGGCCTCTTAATTGTGATGAATATGGTACCATCATGCATATGCCCGCGAGTGGGTTGCACTTCACATACTTACATAACATTGTGATGAGCTTTGGTAGTGATTGAATTGATGTTTGTGATGTGGTCTATATAGCTGGCATTGCGATGATTTGTTATGGTGATTAATATTGATGATTGATTTGATAATTCGTGTTGCGGTTGATATAGTGTCATAACCCTAGCATAGTGCTTATCATAAGTTTTATTATATTGCTAGATGAACTCACCCCTTCTGTTTGAATGTTACCCCTATGCGGTAACGTGCAGGTGATCTCGAGTGAAGGCTTAGGTATCTTCACTAGCTGAGTCGGGTCGTCTGCTCTGATTATGTAACACTAGGGGGAAATGATGTTGTTTAAGTTACTTATGGTTGTTGTTGTTGTTGGATGTTAGTATTGTTAGCCTTGCCTGGTTGCAATGCCTATTACGATTAAATTTGTTGTTTAAGTTACAATGACGTTTTGAAAGTATTATAAGGCTATTTTCGAAAAGCGAATAAATTGGCATGTAATGTTTAACGAAGTAAGTGTGACATCCCTTGTGATGTAACTAAAATTTGAAACTCTGATTTTTACGCTAATAAAGTAACGGGTAGAAAAGGGGTGTTACAGTTTTTGGTTTTTTTATGTTCACTTTTCTTTCTTGACTATTTGATGAATGGGATTTTGTGTATCCCTAATACTCAAGACTATATATAACTAGTCCTAATACCCGTGCTACGCACGGGGCTTTCCTCATTTTTGTTTGTTGAACTTAAGAAATATCATGATAATTAAAAATTATAACCGAATCCACAAAAGGTTAAACAGTAGCAACAAACTAAACATAATTAGTGCGAGTAGTTGCAAAGCAAGACAATTCATGTCATAACGAATTCAAACAAAAGTGACAAAAAATCATTGCGAAAGTTATCACCTTGAGGTTAACGACAATTGGATTGTTTGCATTCCTATTATGAAAGTTCTGTCGATGAAAATTTTGATCACAAACTGGATTTGGAGAGTTTGGAGTTCATTGTGTGGATGGCGAGGACAACATCCATAATAAGGCCTTATTGCCCAATTATGTGCAGAACATGAAATGCCTATTAGAAACTTCAACATTATGCAGTGAAGAAAATAAGACAAATAAATGCAATTGGGATTTCCTCATTTTCATTTGGTGAACTTAAGGAATATCATAATAATTAAAAATTACAACGGAATCAACAAAAGGTTAAAAGTAGCAACAAACTAAACATAATTAGTGTTAGTACACTTGTCCTCTTTTAATTCCCTCATATAAATCATAAAATATAAAGAAAAGAATCCACTTTCATCCAGCTATAAGTATAGGGGTCATGCTCCTTGAAAAGTAAAAATAGTAGCATTATGAGTAAAGATAAAATTAACTATATTTTGTAGAAGTATGCAAGAATGTAAAAAACCGCAGGAATATACAAATGCAAGGAATTTCAGTATTGATATAAACGGCTATTTCACTTTTAAAAAGTAGATTATTCACGAAAATTTGTATTCCAGGAGATAAATTTGGATGATTTACTTTGGAAGCAAATGGGAAAATATGAGTGTAGTTATAAGTGAAAAAATAAAAATGTGGAAGCAATAAAAATTATGTGTTGGTTATACATATACACCTCATGCAAGTGTACGATAACTTAGAAAGAAAGTGCACAACAGAACTTGAAGGGTCTTCAATTGAAGAGACGTGCCTCTTTGAACCAGTTGTAGGAATGGATTCAATTGAACATGTTGTCTTGCTAGAGGTGGACTTGCTAGTTGGAGTCCCAGCCACTTCAGCAGGAGAAGCACCCACAATATAATTAGCGGCACCATGATCTATGGGAATCTAAAATAAAAAGGAAGTTTTAATGTTAGTACAAAGAAAATAACACTAACAGGTATCGAAACTCAAACAAGAAAACATAAGGGAATGTTGGACAATATAGTAGCTAATAATTGAATTAAAGTGTGTGCCACCCATCTTTGAAATAAATTCCAGTGAGATAAGTTAAATATAAAACAAACATGATGATGAATAGAAATATGATAAGTGTAACATATAAATCTGATGGCTAAAAAATAGGAGATAAGGATTTCTATTGAACATAAAACCAAGACAAATTAATCTAGTCTAGATGAAACAATAACCTCTAATGGTCATCAGTATATGACTTTTCAAAACAATTATTGAATTATACGGTATGTATACAGAGTTTGAAGATATTCAACAAAATTAAAGGGTTCTAAATAGTTCATATAATCAAATCAAAGGATTTGAAGAGCAATTTTTATGAAACTTTCATGACTAAGTTTTAGAAAGGCACCTACTTAAATAGAGACTAATTGCGGTAAATTAAATTTAGCAGCAA
This sequence comes from Astragalus membranaceus, assembly GCA_039519185.1. NCBI lineage: Eukaryota > Viridiplantae > Streptophyta > Magnoliopsida > Fabales > Fabaceae > Astragalus > Astragalus membranaceus. The sequence continues at coordinate 89,932,485 of CM076854.1, read as the reverse complement.
GTAAAACCAAATAAACACAAACCATTTCTCATAGTCACTAACTCATTGACTGCGAGGAAATGATGGTTCATCCCACATAAAAATAGCTAGCAACATGTGCCAATTGAACAAATATTTGTCTTTAATTGATTTCTAAAACAATCTGGTATACATCCTATATGAAAAAAATGCACATCCTTGGCAACTCCAATTACGATTGTCAATCTATCAGGCCATTTTGATTTTAGGACATTGTCTAGTGAGAATTATGCATTTTCGATGATAGCAAGATTTGTTTCTTATCAAATGGCATGCATGTTTGGAAGTTGTACCTGATATGCTTCTAGGCATAAAATTGATGCTCTCATATATAGAAAAGAGATTTTTAAGGCATAATCCAAATAATGGAATGATATAATAGCAAATTAAACACATGCTTTATATGAGAGTTGGTTTTGAAAGGTAGTTTATCTTTTTTATAGAAAGACCCCAAAAGCATCCACAAATTTAAGATCCAACTCAATCATCTTATAGTAATAATCTAAACGCGCATATTTCATCTAAACACAACTTTTTCATAGAACATAGGGGGAAAAAGCAAGGACATATAGGAGAACAACAGAAAATTGGATCCCTTTGCAGGAGAAAATTGGATCCCTTTGCAGGAGAACAGAAAAAGCAAGGACATATACAAACTTACATCTCCCATTTTTTGCAAATTGCATGAAAACATTTTGTCTAATGCAGTGGGATAAAGCTAGTTTCAATCTAGAACGAACCATACATGCAATATATAATGTGATAAAGCAATAGATGGATAAATGTACCTCCTTGAATAGGAGGAAATTCCCTTCACAATTTTCTGCCTTGGAGTACTTAGGTGAAGTACCATCCACCAGCTCAACACAACAAAAAATGAGTTTTTCAAGCAAATGTGCTTTTAAAGGAGGTTGAGTGCCTAAACAAATTAAATATCTTGTTGCTGCAGCAGGTCATCTGCTTGACACCAAGAGTGAAAGCAATGTTGAGAAAGCCCCATCAAAACCACATTCTGTTTTGCTTCTGCACAACTTATCTGCATAGCAACATTGAAAAATTGAAAAGACCTTTTAAGGGAGAGGAGGGGAAAGACAAAAGAAATTTTCAAGGAGTCCAATTACAGTATTACACAATTAACACGTATCCAACATCACATTTCCAAAATTTCATGAAGATAGTATAAGAAACTACATAAGAAAATAGAATCAAAATTAGAAGAGGAATAATAGAAAGGGAACTGAGTAGGATATAAGCCAAAGAAATCACCATTTTGTATCCCCCATGAGAGCTCCTCCTGCATCCTGTCTTCATCTCCTTCGTAGCCAAAATATGTTAGGCAGAAAAAGACAATACCTAACCTGCAAAATCAGGCTGCAAAAAGCTATAATTTGCATGAAGTTTAACTGGCTTTTCACTTTAACTCCATCATGCTTAGGGAATGAATAATAAGACTAAGCAAGACCATTCATCCTAAATTAACAATTTATATATCCAAGACCCTTTGAAAACAATAAACAGGCAACTTGGTTGCTTAAGCTTGCTCCTTCAAAAATATGATGTAATGGGCAGGTAGCTTTGTAACAATCAAAATATTGAATAAGGAAAATTAAAATTGGAAATTCTGTACACCCACAATAGAATGTGATTGTGAATCACAAATAGATAGAATGGTCTAGACTCTGGAGACATTGACACGGTTGAAGCTTATAAGGAATCAATGCAAAAAGCACTAATTATAATAAACTGATAATATTGGCTAGTGAGCTTATAAGGATTAAGCAAGAAAAAACATAAGTTCTGGTGCAATATGATATGAAGAAGCCAAGAAAACAAATGCAAGAATATTTATATCAACCGCAGAGGCACCAAAGAGCGGGACAAAGGAGCAGGTTAAGACCAGTACAAAGCATAATTCCCCAATGCAAATGGACAGTCTCGATGATGACAAAAAAATCTTGTGTACCTGCAGGTTATCATAAGCAACAATCACTATTGAATTATTGAAATAAGCAACTTTCATACAAATTGACTTAGACTCTTTATGTATTTACAGGTGCAAATGTGAAAAAGGCAAAATAAATGAGATGTACACTAACAAACCCAATCACAAAACATATTTCTACATCACCCTTTCAGTTTTCCCATCACAAAAATAGAAGCATTGTTGCAGCACAACAATAGTAACAACAACAAAAGCTTTTTCACATTATTGGTATTAAAAATTAGAGAAGTAACCTCAAGCATATCAACAATATACTCAACAATATCCCCATTCTTCTAAGAGCTTGTATTATTATTAGTTAAACTGCATTAAGAATCAAAATATGGATTGAAGAGAACTAACTAAAGCAGTATAATGATACATAAAACTATAGCAAGGGAACTCCCATAGCATTAAAAGTTACATCTATCAATGATCGAGAATTTGGCTCTATGTCCGCAGCAGTAGCACTATCATAGTTAAGAGTACAATGTAACTTGTAAGGAAAAGAGATTGTTAGTAGAAATCAACCCACCTCGTGAAACACTCATTTTTTGTTAAGCCAACAATGTCTATTTTGAGTTACTAACTACCAAGTGCTTCCCTGACTCTTAAGAGGTGGTAAGAGATTCTAATCAAGCAAACAATTCATGCAGTAATGTCCTGTGGCCCTTCAACAAAGAACTACCCTAAATAAAAGAGGAGTCTACAACAAAGACATTACTCTATATCGTAAATTATGTTCTCCTTCTCTGTAAATCAAAACTTACATAGGCATTGTTTGCATAGAATAAGGAGTTAATGGCTGTGAAGGTAGTGTCTCATTTGAGACTCCTGCAAAAACAACATCCGGAAAATGAGAAAAGAAGATAAAATTCACATCAAAGAAGAACATAGTCAATAATAGAAGGCTAAACTTCAGCATGTTTTACTGAATCGTGTAACAGCAAAACCCATTACCCTGCTAATGTAGGAAAAAGCAATTATAAAATTGCCTAGTAATACATTAAGAGTAACAATAATAGTAACAATCCCTTAGAAATATGATTTAAATATCTATCAGAGCTTTTACTACAAAGATAACAAAAATAGACCAAGTATTGTTTAAGTTTAAAACTTCATATGCCAAACCAATATGGAAGCAACAGAGGAAAGAATATAATATGAAATACCACTTCCATTTACAAATAGAGCACTTTTGTCAAATCATCTAACTCAAACACTTAGTCTAAAAATTACAATGTTTAAGAAATTAAAAATATGAAAGTAGATCTTATTGGTTGTTTAATGCTTGAGAACACACCTACATATTGAAAGAGCTATCCACTTCCTATTGCATGTCATTCTACCTTCATATCCCTATTTAACAAATAAAAATCAAAATACAAACCGTTAAGAGTTTCCAGAAAGTTCGCTGTTCTACTAAATCAAGCAGGTCATAAATATTGCTTGTGAAGGAAGAAAAATGAAGCAAGTAGCAGCCTTTACACTAAATAAAAAAATAATAATGAAATATTATAAATCGTTTTAAAAAAACATATAAAACCAGTTCATTATAAAAAAAAACAGATTCAATTTAATACACTTCCAATACAACAATTTAATATTTATATTGCAACAAAAAAAAACCGAAATCTTTTGAAAGCAGGACTTGTGTTTGTAAAGCAGAACTTCAACTCATAGAAAAACACCTTCAAAGCATCAAAGACCACCCCCTCCAAGTCAGTCCTATAGTTCACGGTTCAAACAACAATCCATTCTGAGTTTAATAAACTTATTTTGAAGTTTGAAAAGGAAATACAAAAGCATTTTAGCTTGCTATATAGTCTTTTGGTCTTTTGTGGGGAATAAAAGCAAACATTTGGTAAACATTATATCGGGTAAAGAAAATAAAAAGGAGAAACAACTTAAATCAGTTTAAGAAATGAATGTTAATAACTTTGCAGGAATTTAAATGCTATAAGAGAAAACATTACTGGTAAGAAAACATTCATGAATGTTAAAACACAAAATGAGGAAATAAAATGAACTTTAAAGAGAAAATCATACCGAAGCTTGTGGTTTTCTGGAAAGGAACTCAAAGGAAAACCTAAAATCAACACAAAAGAACAGATTAGGAATGATGAAAAAATAAAAAACGCAGATATGAGTAAACCGGAAGAAACTGAGTTACCGTGCAACACCACCGTGAAGCCACTACCATCGTGCAACACCACCGTGAAGCCGCCACCACCACCGTGCAACACAACCGCACCCACCACCACAAACTCTCTCTCTCTCCCCGCCACAAACCCTCCTCTCTCTCCTCGGCGTTTCTTTGTCACCCACTATTTCAACCATCATTATATAAACTATCACAATATGTTGTTCTCACACGAGTTCAACAACATAAATTGTTCACTTGGCTACTGCAAAAACTCTTGTTCATTCACAAACACAAGACCTGTTATGTTTCTCATAATCAAATTTGTAAGAACCAATAATCAGTATATAATGAACTAAAATTAGTTCGCATTCAACAAACATGATGAAATTAACTCAATAAAGATGCAATATTTGAATACAAACTGAATTATCCGAATCTTAGTTTATTAGCTAAAATTTGTGAAAAATCACAATAGTCAAATAAATAATAGACATCAGAAAGTCTAAAATCAAAACCTACCAATACCTACCAATATCCTGGCCGTTCATCCCCTCGATCGCATCTGTCATGGATTTCTCGTTAGTGAAAGTCGGGAATTCGAATCCTCTCCCTCTCTTGGTCTCACCTCATCTCCCTTGGTCACCTTCCTCCCCCATCCGTCAGCTTCCTCCATCCCTGCCTCTTCACCACCACCACTATATTCTCTTTCTCCTCACCACTGCATCATATATTCTCCCTCTCTTCACTGTTTCATCAATCTCTTGCTGTTACAGATTTAGGGATTTCAATCCCAAATTTCATCTTTTGTTTCGATTTTATTGAGAAAGAAGCGGAGGAGGGAGGGCGATTGTCATCGTAGAGAGGGAAGGAGAGCCAGCAGAGAGGAAAAAAGAAATAAAGAAAGAGGGAGAGAAGAGAGGAAAAAGTTCCGGCAAAAAAAAAGAAGAGGAAAAGGAATGGGAAAAAGCAAAAGATAGCATATTAGCAAGTTGGGTGGGTGGGGCCACAGAAGAATAATTGGGTGCGGCAACAACACACTTTGGCGCGAATTGGCAACTGCAGAGTGACTGCAGTGCCCGTATTCGCAATAGTTATAAGATATAGAGTAATGCTATTTAGCCAAAGTTTTTCAGCCAAAAATAGACAAAAACCACATTACAACATCAATTAACCAAGTTTTTTAAGCCACTAACCAACCTACTTTTTCACAGTTTTCTAGGCCATTGACTAAAAACTGTAAAAAAGTAGGTTGGTTAGTGGCTTAAAAACCTTGGTTAATTGATGTTGTAATGTGGTTTTTGTCTATTTTTAGCTGAAAAAATTTGGCTAAATAGCATTACTCTATAATATAAGCTAAACCGCATTTTTTGTCTTTTATCTTTCACCAAAATTTCAGTTTAGTTCTTTATCTTTTTTTTCTCACTTTAGTCCTTTAAGTTTCAAATCTATGTCAAAGTGGTCCTTTAATATTTCTGTCCAGTGACTTGAACAGACACTAAACTGGCCGTTAACAACTGACGTGACATATTAGGTGGCATTTCTGACCAGACACTAGTGACCCGGGAAAAAAGCATAAAGGACCAAACTAAAATTTTGATAAAGCATAAATGACCAAAGTACTCTTTTGCCAAAAAAAAATCATCTTCATCCCTAAACCCCACTCCTACATTTAGTGAAATTACTCAAAATACTAAAAATCATCCGAAATAAAACAATGCAAACTAATTTCTACAATAGGTGCTACTCAAACTTTCCTTCTAGTGCTATCATTCCACCATTGTCATTTATACTATATTCTGCTTTTGATAGAACATTAGTAAATAAGACGTTTGGGACCAAAAACTAAGAAATCTGCAGTATGCAAATTAAAATTAAACTAAATTATATAAAAAAATTAGATAATTAGTTTCAGTTTTCAGTGTATGAAGAAAAAAATAAGTTAATTCAGACAGTCGAGACTCGAGACTCGACCCTAATACCAAAATACGGATGTTGTACAGTTTTTTTTGGTGTTTATTGATTTTGACACATAGTAAAGTAGCATAGCTGCGTACCATTCACAGCAAAAATTACTAATGAAAAGGGAAGTACAAGTGTACAACCTTTCAAGCATGAAGGCTGAGAACCAAGGAGAAATGAAAAATATAAAGTTGTCATGTTCAAAATGTCTAACATATAAAGGTAACCAGACTATCCGAAATAGACATAAAACATAACCAAATATTTGATGAAACAGAGTCAATTAATATATCAGATCATGTCAAGCAGTAACAGCTATGACTCCACCACTTGTATAGATATAGAGGAATATAATTGGTCAGTTCTCCTCCTTAATGGTTATTTCCTTTTTAACAGGATCCTTAACCGTTCCGATAAATTGGTTGAGACAATTTGCCAAAGCATTATCTGTGGTTAAGAAGATCAATTACCTACACAAATTAAAGATTCATCACTTGTTGGATTTCCTATCAAAACTAAAAAATAAAAACCAGAAAATACTCAATTTTAGAAACAGTTTTTGAAAACTACTTTATAAAAAGACTAAAAAACTAAATAAACCAAAACAAAATCAAATAATAATTAATTAGAGAAAAAATAAGCAACAGCACATTACACATATAAAAGCTAGGAAAACATACATACCTCTTTCTTGGTGATATCTACGCTTTTTTCCTGAATAGTGTCACTCTTCTCAATAATAAACTTTTGAAGTAGGCATACAATTGTTTCAAAAACACTAGGCATCACTTTGAGATTATCACAAATGATGAATGTAGCATTTTCCTTAACAAAGCCATTTTCGTGATTCAACTAATTGGGGCGTATTTGTGTGTTCATTACTTTTCCACAAGAGCATTTCTGATTCTTAAAAGTGCTCAAAGGGCTCCCACTATCCCTTCTATTACAATCCCAAATCGGCAACTAGTACTGCAAAGGTTTGGTGTCGTCAATGCTCAGTTTGAGGGGCCTGCAATAATCTTCCATGGAATTCCTAGGCTTGAGTAGCATTTCTTTGCATGTTGGTGTCGATAGATATTGTTCATCAAGATCTATCACTTTTTGATACAGTGAGCTAAGGCTGCCAATACTCACTGATTGCATCTTTGATTCCTTAGACAATAGTCTTACAATAGTACCTAATGGCAAGGTTAAGAAGCTGAAGAGAACATCAACAAAATCCTTCCCTGCTTCAGCATACACTACTTTTTTCTTCTCTTTGTCCACCAAAAATCTCAGTTGCACTGATTGATCAGTTACACTAACAGCAGCCATCGTAGCAGAACACTGAGATACTACTGAGAAATATTAAACTACACTATCATGAAACACCGTTGCCCAAACATACTTATAAACCGTTTGCTTTATAAAAGGCGCTTTCTTCTTCTTGAACTTCTGTATACCCACCGGCGATAAAGAGAAAAATTACTACAGTAGTTCAAACGTTTTCTTAGTTTTTTTTTTTTGGCTAAATTGCTGTTTTGCTCCTTTATCTTTGGGGTTGCCGTCACTTTGGCCCTTTATCTTTTTTTTTCTCGTTTTAGCCCCTCATGTTTTTTTTTGTGTGTCATTTTGGTCTCTGCTGTTAGTTTTTTCTAACGGATGCCACGCTGGCAGTTAACTACTGACGTGGCGTCCTAATTGTCAAATCTGACGTGTCTTCATTAAATGACATGGCCAATGAGGGACCAAATTGAAACAAATTAAAAACATAGGGGACCAAATTGACACAAACACAAAACATAATCAATCATTATTCATCTTCTTCCTCCATCTTCATCTCTTCTTCTCCGGCGAGCCACCACCACCAGAAGCGGTGGAGATGACCTCCGGCACGGTGGTCGCCGGTGGAAGGTACTCCAATGACAAAAAAAAATTAGGGCTTTTTGAGAGGATGACGCGACGATTCTGAATATCAAACTCGTTTTTTGATTGAAGGTCCATGGAAACACAGATCTGTCAAAAACGAAAAGGAACGAAGGAACGAAAATGAACGAATTGGTGGAGAGATTGCAACAAAGGAACGAAAACGAAAAAGAGCGAATTGCAACAAAGGAACGAAAACGAAAAGGAAACGAATTGCAACACAGATCTGAAACTTATTCTTCCAGATCTGAAACTTATTCTTCAGTGGAGAGATGCGCAGAGAGAAGGAGAGGAAAAGAAGGAAAAATGTGAGAGGGAGAGTGAGAGAGATGCAACGGTGATGGTGAGATGGTGGTCGTTTGGGGTTTTGGGGGTGGTCGCCGTTTGGTAGGAGGGTGGTGACGGTGGTGATGGTTGTTGTTACGGTGCTGCTAGTGAAGAAGAAGAAAGATCTGTTTTTTTTTTATTTTGATGTTTTTAAGTTTTTGTGTCAGTTTGGACCCCTATGTTTTTAATTTGTTTCAATTTGGTCCCTCAAAAACACGTCAGAATGGACAATTTGGACGCCACGTCAACAGTTAGCTGCCAGCGTGGCGTCTGTTAGAAAAATCTAACAGCAGGGGCCAAAATGACACAAAAAAAACATGAGGGTCTAAAACGAGAAAATAAAAAGATAAAGGGTCAAAGTGACAGCAACCCCAAAGATAAAGGGCCAAAACAGCAATTTAGCCTAATTTTTTTAGATGACTTTGGAAAGGGAATACTGCACTATTATTAATTAATTAGTATTAGTACACCAGAAAGTGTAACGCTTAAAACTTAAAAGCCTTGGTTAGTAATAATGAATTTGGGGTTATCCAAGAAATGAATTACTATCAGTAACAATATCTTCTCGAAAAAATGCGATGCAACTCATACAACCCCTGTTAGACTTGAAAGTCTATAAAAGTAACCTTAGAGGGGGGGTGAATAAGGTTATAGGTGATTAATGGATTCTTTTTCAATTTAAAAAAACTTTTTCGATATTGGTTTGGATTAAATGCGGAATAATAATATTTGACCAATATAGAAGGAGTAGAATGAGATGATGGACAGATTAATATTGTATACAGCAATAAAATAGATAATAAGAAGAAAGATTACAATATGATATATTTGCACAGTTATATTGAGAATATGATAATATAAGCAGTTATGATAATATTATAAGCAAATAAAGTGCAAAATATAAAGAGATAGGGAAGAGAGAGAGACACAGCAATTTAGCGAGGTTCGGGATAAAACCCCTACGTCCTCGGCCTTAGGCTTTTCAACCCTTGGACTTAGTAACCACTATATTGAAGAGAGTTTGATACAAACAGTCGACCCCAATATAAGTGAATCTCAATTCCCCTGAATTGAGAACCTAAGCACTCTTGCTAAGGATTTCTAAACCAACTCAATAACCCTATTGAGAGACCCAAGTACACAGCCCAGGTTTTCAAAACACCAACTCAATCACCTGATTGAGAGACCCAAGTACAAAGCCCAGGATTTCAAAAACAACACCTACTCAATCACCTGATTGAGAGACCCAAGTACAAAGCCCAGGATTTCAAAAACACCTTAAAATAAATTACACAATAAAGTTCTATGATCCAATCACTTCAGAGTATGAGTCAGTTTAGAAACTGAGAGAGATGAGTGATCTTAGGATTTTATAGATGCTCTATAAGATGAGGGATGATCTTGCTTTTGCAACCACTTCAAAATTGATATAACAATAGAAGTTGAGGTTGCTTGAAAGCTTTTAAAAATATAGATATGATTTTAAAAAAAACAAAGCTTTTTGAAAAACAAGATTCAAAACAGTTGGAGCACAGGATCTCAGATCTAGATCTATAAACAGCTTTTGAAAAAAGATATAACAATTTAAAATCAAAAGCTTAAAAAATAAAACAATGAGGAGCAATAGATCTATAGAGATTCGAATATGAGAGAGTAGAGAAGAAATTGTGAGCAGTGGTGTTGTAATGAAAGTGAAGCTCAACCCATGTATTTATAGGCTTAGGCACCGTTGAAAATTTTTGAAAAGCATTTAATATAAGTGAAGAATCGATTCATTGATCAAGTTAAAATGTGAAGGAATCGATTCATTGCCTTTAAAAAATAAAAGAATCGATTGTTTGTTTAGTTGAAATAAGAGAGGAATCGATTCATTGATGTTTGAAGAAAGAGGAAATCGATTTCAATGCTTATGTAATAAGGCATGAATCGATTTTCAGGCCATATGGAGGTCCTGAGAATCGATTCTTATCCATGTAGAAATAAAGGGAATCGATTTTTCTTTTCTTTTTGGAAGGCATGGGAATCGATTCATGGCCCTTTGGAAACATGAAGGAATCGATTTTCAGGCCATATAGGAGGTCCTGAGAATCGATTTCAAGTCCTATGAAATGGGTTGGAAATCGATTCCAAGCTTTCCTAAAAATATTTTTTTCAACTTGCCACCTTATGCATGCATGCAGTTTTGTGAAATATTTTTTCAAAACTATTTTTATGCATCATGTATGATTAGAAAAGATCATCTCTCTCAATATCTAAAGTGTCACACACTTTAGGTGATAGGACCTTTACAAAGAGTCCTAAGAAAAAGGCTTAGACACAAAATAGGGTTTTGAACTTCTTATGATGCTTCTTCTTCAAGCTTCTCCTTTTTGAGTCTTCTTCCTTTTAAAATAAGTCCTGCACTTTGCTCAATGTAAAAGATTAGTAGATATATGTAATTTGTTATCATTCAAAATAAAGGACTGTTTTACTCTTGGTTCAACAAACTCCCCCTTTTTGATGATAACAAATTACATTATGCATAGGGATTAAAAATCTTAAAAGAAAGGCTCCCCCTAAGCATATGCATAGTACCACATATAACATGAGCATAATATTTTCTCCCCATATATAACATGCATAATAATATTCTCTCCCCCTTTGTTTTCATCAAAAAGGAGGTGGGGTGAATACAAACAAAATTATACACTAGCATAGTCAAGCATCCCTAGCTCTCTACGGATTTTACAAAAAGGAGCTTCGGCTAGGGGTTTAGTGAAGATATCTGCTAGTTGGTCATCAGTGCCTACAAATTTCAATGCAATGCTCCCCCTAGACACATGATCTCTAATAAAATGATGTCTAATGTCAATATGTTTAGTGCGAGAGTGTTGTATAGGGTTCTTAGCAATATTAATAGCACTTGTATTATCACACAAAACAGGCACATTTTCCACTGGGGACATTTTTTTTAAAAAAAAAAAAGACGAGGGTCAAGCCTAACTAATTTAAATGTGTGGTTTAATGTATTGTTGATTTGATTAAAACCTTGTTTGCCTTTCTTTCTTATCATTGATTGTAGGCATATATGCATTTGTCTTTTTGGTTGTTCCATATCTCTTCTTTTAATCCTTTTCCTTTTATATGTTTATGCTCATGCATTCTTCCAACCCCCATGTTCCCTTCTTTCTTCGCTCCCTTCCTTCAAGGTAAGCTCATGCATATTCCCCAATTCTATCATGTTCCCTCTTCTTTGCTCCCTTTCTTGAGGTAAGTAGTGCATTGTTGTTAGCACCCTAGGCTAGTAGTATTTGAATAATATTGAACCATAGGGTAGCCAACATGCTATTATCTGGACTGCTCTGGTTTTCATTTCAGGTGGGGGTAGTACTAGGGAAAATGCCCTTGACACACACTACACTTATACCCTGTGACTATGTGTTTTGAGTGGGACCATAACCCAGGTCTGCAAAAACTTAGGAGAGTGGATTCGAGTAGTGAGAGCCCATCAGGACCTTTGTCCGTTTGGCTACTTGCGAAAGTTTCAACCAGAGTTGTGCTCTTTCATGATGCCTCACACCTAGCAGTTTGCTGCATTTGTGGGGAATTTTGTGAAAGGGACTGTAGCTCTGGTGGCCTTGTGAGGGAGTGAATAGAGCTACATGGAAGGATTACCCTTTTAATTGCCCTAGATCATAGGTCTTACCTCTTTTTAGGTCACAAGGGCTTTTCCAAAAATTGTGTGTGCATCATTGCATCTAGTTTAGTTCATTTCCGCCAACATTTTTTGAAAAAAACAACAACAAAATCAAAAAAAAGAATATGTTTTTTCCTTTACTTTCATAAATACCTATATGGGGTGGCATATAGGGTATACTGCCCTAAAATTTCAAAACCCCCACCTGTAAATGTCTGTCTTTATAACAAGCATCCTCATCATCCGCATTTTACATCATAACAGCATGCATTACATAAGCAAAATTCTGAAAAATTCATACAGCATTCCTCATGCATCTAATAAAGCCATGTGCATATGCATTGCATTCATTTACGCATTCATACTTGTACTCATAAAAGATGTTCTATCATCAGAAAGAAAAACAAAAGGCAAGCTGGTTCGCCAACACCGATACTCTACCCGTCTACAGGCAAGACTAATGGCTAGCAATCAACATCTCGAGAATGAGGACCCCCTGGGTCAAGATGAGTCGGTTGTGGAAATTCTTAACCCCGAGCAGCTGGCTCAAGAGAATCAAGCTTTGAAGACTAAAGTGGAGGCTATGGAGGCTCAGAGGGCCGAGATAATGAATATGCTGCAAAATCTGAGAAGTGGGACCACTGCTGAACTTGTGTGACGCAGTTTCCAACAGCCACATATTCAGCTTCAGCTGTGGATAAAGCAACACTGTTCTGCTTCTTACTAGACCAGGAGGTCAAACAAGGACCAAGAAAATGACAAGTTGCACTAGTACTTTTTCTATCAAGAGTGCAACCTGCAAAATCAGCGTCAGAATAACCAATCAAATCAAAAGTACTTGATTTTGGGTACCACAAACCAAAGTCTATGGTTCCTTTAACATATCTAAGAATCCGTTTTACAGCTTTCAAATGTGATTCTTTTGGACATGCTTGAAATCGAGCACACAGGCAAACAGCAAACATGATATCAGGACGGGAAGCAGTTAAGTATAAGAGACTACCTATCATACCTCGATACATAGTTTCATTTACCGGTTTACCTTGCTCATCCTTATCTAGTTTAGTTGTTGTTGCCATAGGAGTGCTGATTTCTTTTGCGTCATTCATGTTATATTTCTTCAGCAATTCCTTTGAGAACTTTGTTTGGGATATGAAGATTCCTTCATTTGATTGTTTCACTTGAAGTCCCAAGAAAAAATTGAGTTCTCCCATCATACTCATTTCAAATTCACTAGTCATCATCTCAGAAAATTCCTTGCACAAATCATCATTAGTAGATCCAAAGATAATATCATCAACATAGATTTGAACTACTATGATATGTTTGCCCTTGGTTTTAAGGAATAAGGTAGAATCAATCTTACCCTTTTGGAAACCATTGGCAATTAAATGTTTGCTTAATCTCTCATACCAAGCTCTTGGGGCTTGTTTCAATCCATAGAGGGCTTTGTCAAGTTTAAAGACGTGATCGGGATTTTTAAAATCTTCAAAACCAGGGGGTTGTTTTACAAAAACTTCTTCTTCTAAGAAACCATTTAGGAAGGCACTTTTGACATCCATTTGGTGTAGTTTGAAATCCATGTAGGAGGCAAATGCCAAAATTATCCTAATGGACTCCAATCTAGCCACAGGAGCAAAAGTTTCTTCAAAATCTACCCCTTCGATTTGATTAAAACCTTGAACTACTAGACGACTTTTGTTTAATAAAATTGTTCCATTTTCGTCAAGTTTGTTGCGAAAAACCCATTTAGTTCCTATGATGGTCCGATCGACCGGTTTTTCAACTAAGTGCCAGACTTTATTTCTTTCAAATTGTTCAAGTTCTTTTTGCATTGACAAAACCCACTCTGGATCAATTAAAGCTTCCTTGATATTATTTGGAACTATTTGAGAGACAAAAGCACTATGAAAGCATAAAAGATTAAGAGAAGAGCGAGTTGTTACCCCCTTTGATGGACTACCAATAATTTGCTCCATGGGATGATCTCGAACTGATTTCCATGTTTTGGGCAGATCATCGTGTGTTCTTCCATGGAGATGATTATCAATGTCTTGGGGCTCTTGTTCCACTATAACTTCTTCTTGAGGTTCAGCTTCCTCCTTGGCTTCTTCTACACTTTCACTGTTAGTTTCAGGTGATCTATTTTTGATCACTTCAATCACTTCATCCTCATCATTAGCAGCTTTCTTATCAAAAGGGTTAGTTTCATCAAAAGAAACATGAATAGATTCTTGCATAGTTTTATCAATTTTATTGTAAACGATATAAGCTCTACTATGATTTGAATAACCCATAAAAATACCTTCAGTTGATTTAGCATCAAACTTACCCAACTTGTCCTTTGTATTAAGAATGAAGCACTTACTTCCAAAGACTTTGAAGTATGAAATGTTTGGAGCTCTACCATTCCACAGCTCATATGGTGTTTTGTTGAGAGATGGCCTTAAGTATACACGGTTTAGCACATGACACGCTGTATCCACTGCATGACCCCAGAAATATTTGGGAAGGTTGTGCTCATTCAGCATTGTCCTGCCCATCTCTTGTATAGTTCTGTTCTTTCTTTCAACTACACCATTTTGTTGAGGAGTTCTTGGAGCTGAAAAGTTATGATGAATGCCATACTTTTCACACCACGTCTTGAATGATGAATTTTCGTACTCTCCTCCATGATCGCTTCTAATTTCTTTGATGGCTAAGTTTTTCTCATTTTGTAGCTTTCTGCACAACTTAGCAAACTCGTTAAAAGCATCACTTTTATTTGCAAGTAGGATAACCCAAGTATATCTAGAATAATCATCAACAATAACAAAGACATACTTAGACCCTCCTAAACTTACGACATCAATTTCACCAAACAAATCAAGATGTAGCAGTTCAAGCACATTTTTGGTGGAAATAACAGGTTTTGATTTAAAAGAGGTTTTGTGCATTTTACCAAGTTGACATGCATCACATAATTGGCCTTTTTCATATTTCAATTTAGGTAGACCTCTAACATGCTCATTCTTACTTAACTTAGATAGATGTTCTATACTAGCATGTCCTAAGCGTCTATGCCACAAATCCACATCATCAATCAAGGTAGGCATACATACTATCTCATCACTTACATTATCAAAATCAACATAGTATACATTGTTTTCTCGAAAGCCAGTAATGTAGAGTTTAGAGGTCATATGGGTGATAACACATTTATCAACAGAAAAGTGCACATCAAAATCATTATCGCATAGTTGACTAACACTTAGTAAGTTAAATTTAACGCCATCAACTAATAAAGCATCTTTAATTTTAATTGTGTTTTCCTTACCCACACAACCTTTACCTATTACTTGAGCAGATTCATTGTTGGCAAACTTTACAGATCCACTAGCTTTGTTGCTCAGTTTTAGAAACAGTGAAGCATCACCAGTCATATGCCTTGAGCAACCACTATCAATCATCCACACATTTTTCTTTTTAGCTGAGGGACCAACCTGCAAAAGAATTGTTTAAAAACTAGCACGAGGTACCCTTTTTGTTGGGTCCTTGGGAGTTAGTCATCAAGGGGTTTGCTTTCACAATCCACCTTGGTTTCTTCCAAACAGGTACAAGAGTTCCAAGTTCACATATTTTACGGATGGGGCAAGAAGAAGAGCTATGGTTCCCTTTTTGACAATATGTGCATTTAAAGATAGTAGGTTTATGATTAGAGGTAGAAGCTACAAAGGTGATATTTTTGTTTGAGCTGGAGGTGGTGGAATTTCCTTGGTACCCAATACCTCTCCTATCAACATATTGATGTTGAGAGTGAAGCAACTGAGTCAAGGTCTTTTCACCAACCTCAAACTTTTTCAAAGATTCTTTCAAAAATTCATTTTCAACCTTGACTTTTTCAAAATTTTGTTTTAGTTCTCGAAATTCAAGGTTGACTGATTTGTGTAGTTCATTCTTTAATCTAGTGACTTCTCTTTCAAGAGTCTCGATTTGAGTGGATAAGCTTTTGTTGCTCTTTGTTAGTTTCTTGGGTTTTAACAAAAGTTTTTCATGTTCGAAATATAGAGCCTCAAAAGCTTCACTCAGATCGTGACTACTATAGTCATTATCAATCATATCATCATGCATAGAGGAGGTAGATGAACTAGAAAAGTTAAGGCTTACCTTTGATGTATCATTTGCCATGCTGCAGACAGCATTGTCGGTCTGCTCATCTTCTTCTGATTCACCATCAGTGCTGAGATTGTCCCATGTTGCTTCAGGTGTGTTCTTTGCCATGAGGCAGACAGCATTTGCAACTTCTTCTTCTTCGGTCTCACTTTCAGTTTCTGTATTGTCCCATGTTGCTTTCATTGCTTTCTTTTGCTTAGATTTCAGCTTGTAACAGTTTTCTTTGATGTGACCGGGTTTGTTGCATTCGAAACATCTTGGTTGATCATTCTTTTTCTCATACCTGTCTTCTTTGTTGTACCCGGACTTCTTTGAAAAGTCACCCTTTCCAAACTTTTTGAATCTCATAAATTTTTTGAAATTTTTGGCAAGCATAGCCATATCTTCATCATCGGTTTCTTCTTCAGATTCAACCTCTTTCCTTGCTACTTTAGAAGTTTTAGCAGCAAGGGCAAGAGATTTCTTCTCTTTTACAGTTTCTTTTTCTTGATTCTTTTTGGCAGCCAGAACTACCTCAAATGCTAGCAATGATCCAATAAGGTCTTCTTGAGGTAAAGTGCCAATGTCTTTGGCTTCGGTTATAGCACAAGTCTTAGGGAAGAAATCACCAGTTAAGGATTCAAGGATCTTTCCATTCAAATCCTTGTTGGTGTATTTCTTTCCTAAGGCCCTCAAGTTGTTTACAATTAAATTTAATCTCTGATGCATTGCTGCGACAGACTCACCTTCTTTCATTTTAAAACTTTCATATTCAGAGGTGAGAATTCTAATTTTAGTATCTTTTACCTGGCTTGTCCCGACATGAGTGGCTTGTAGGCAGTCCCAGATTTCCTTTGCACTTTGACATCCTTTTACTCTACCATATTCTTCTTCACAGAGTGATAGATGAAGGATATTCATGGCCTTTGCATTTAGGGATATCTTGTCAAGCTCAGATTTTCTTAACTCACTTAGGTCGATGGTGTAGATGTCTTCTACCGGTACTTCTTCAGCTTTGCCGGTGGCTTGAATTTTTGAAGTGTCACCATCAGTATTACCTGGTTTTGTGATCTTGATCTTCATCGGGATTAGAGGACCATCCACTATGATTCTCCATAGAGTAAAGTCAATTGCCTGCACATGACATTTCATACGACTACTCCAGTAATCGTAGTTAGTACCATCAAATAGAGGAGGCCTATTAGAAGACATTCCTTCTTTCATGAATGAACCCATAATCACAGATATATAACAGGATTAATTTAAATTGCGAGATGTAAAGCTCTAAAGCAATTACTAGCTACTGATACCACTTGTTAGACTTGAAAGTCTATAAAAGTAACCTTAGAGGGGGGGTGAATAAGGTTATAGGTGATTAATGGATTCTTTTTCAATTTAAAAAAACTTTTTCGATATTGGTTTGGATTAAATGCGGAATAATAATATTTGACCAATATAGAAGGAGTAGAATGAGATGATGGACAGATTAATATTGTATACAGCAATAAAATAGATAATAAGAAGAAAGATTACAATATGATATATTTGCACAGTTATATTGAGAATATGATAATATAAGCAGTTATGATAATATTATAAGCAAATAAAGTGCAAAATATAAAGAGATAGGGAAGAGAGAGAGACACAGCAATTTAGCGAGGTTCGGGATAAAACCCCTACGTCCTCGGCCTTAGGCTTTTCAACCCTTGGACTTAGTAACCACTATATTGAAGAGAGTTTGATACAAACAGTCGACCCCAATATAAGTGAATCTCAATTCCCCTGAATTGAGAACCTAAGCACTCTTGCTAAGGATTTCTAAACCAACTCAATAACCCTATTGAGAGACCCAAGTACACAGCCCAGGTTTTCAAAACACCAACTCAATCACCTGATTGAGAGACCCAAGTACAAAGCCCAGGATTTCAAAAACAACACCTACTCAATCACCTGATTGAGAGACCCAAGTACAAAGCCCAGGATTTCAAAAACACCTTAAAATAAATTACACAATAAAATTCTATGATCCAATCACTTCAGAGTATGAGTCAGTTTAGAAACTGAGAGAGATGAGTGATCTTAGGATTTTATAGATGCTCTATAAGATGAGGGATGATCTTGCTTTTGCAACCACTTCAAAATTGATATAACAATAGAAGTTGAGGTTGCTTGAAAGCTTTTAAAAATATAGATATGATTTTAAAAAAAACAAAGCTTTTTGAAAAACAAGATTCAAAACAGTTGGAGCACAGGATCTCAGATCTAGATCTATAAACAGCTTTTGAAAAAAGATATAACAATTTAAAATCAAAAGCTTAAAAAATAAAACAATGAGGAGCAATAGATCTATAGAGATTCGAATATGAGAGAGTAGAGAAGAAATTGTGAGCAGTGGTGTTGTAATGAAAGTGAAGCTCAACCCATGTATTTATAGGCTTAGGCACCGTTGAAATTTTTTGAAAAGCATTTAATATAAGTGAAGAATCGATTCATTGATCAAGTTAAAATGTGAAGGAATCGATTCATTGCCTTTAAAAAATAAAAGAATCGATTGTTTGTTTAGTTGAAATAAGAGAGGAATCGATTCATTGATGTTTGAAGAAAGAGGAAATCGATTTCAATGCTTATGTAATAAGGCATGAATCGATTTTCAGGCCATATGGAGGTCCTGAGAATCGATTCTTATCCATGTAGAAATAAAGGGAATCGATTTTTCTTTTCTTTTTGGAAGGCATGGGAATCGATTCATGGCCCTTTGGAAACATGAAGGAATCGATTTTCAGGCCATATAGGAGGTCCTGAGAATCGATTTCAAGTCCTATGAAATGGGTTGGAAATCGATTCCAAGCTTTCCTAAAAATATTTTTTTCAACTTGCCACCTTATGCATGCATGCAGTTTTGTGAAATATTTTTTCAAAACTATTTTTATGCATCATGTATGATTAGAAAAGATCATCTCTCTCAATATCTAAAGTGTCACACACTTTAGGTGATAGGACCTTTACAAAGAGTCCTAAGAAAAAGGCTTAGACACAAAATAGGGTTTTGAACTTCTTATGATGCTTCTTCTTCAAGCTTCTCCTTTTTGAGTCTTCTTCCTTTTAAAATAAGTCCTGCACTTTGCTCAATGTAAAAGATTAGTAGATATATGTAATTTGTTATCATTCAAAATAAAGGACTGTTTTACTCTTGGTTCAACAACCCCCTCCCTACTCACTAGACACCCCCAACCCCCAAAATCCCCAAAATACCCCTCTTTTATTAAACCCCATTTTCACACTCCCCATTTTCAACCCTAAACCCAATATCTCCCAATTCTCCCTATCTTGCTCTTCCTCTCTCACTCACCTCCAAATCCATCTCTCTCACTTCCCTTTCGTTTCTGTAGTTGTTTTCTGGAACTCTGCAATCAAACAGGTATGGTTCTCCCTCTTCTTCCCTTTTGTTTCTGTCTTTTTTTTTTCTGGAACTCAGCATGGTTCGGAAGAGTAATTCCTAACTAGTGTACTCAGAAGTTTAGAGTCGAACGGTTTCGGTCTCAAAATTCCGAACCGGTTCGTTAATTAATTTCTGAACATTCTCAATTTTTGGTTTCCATCACTCTGAATGCCCGTTTCTTTTAATTTTTCAGATATGGAATTCCTGACTGTTATCCAACGAACTAATGTAAGTTTTTGAACTCTCCATAGACGTAAACGACTTACGTCTATATGCCACTCTCCCTCTTGACGAACCTTCCTCTCTGTCTTTTCCTTCAATTGGGTGAATGTTATATCTTTATTCAACCTATAGAAGATAGGATTGCGACATTGAAAAATCACACTGTCTTCCCTGTTGGTGACATTTCCACGGTGATGAAGGACGGTTAGAAATTTGTCACTTGAGTACTGGGTTGGGCACAACTCCCATTCCACTTGAGTACCCTATTTCTCAATTTGTTTTTTCTAAGCATCTTTCCTTGCAGCGTCAAAGTTTTATTGCAGCTGTTGACTCTGTAAGAATTCCAACATCAGTACAAGAGGCACTAAAAGATAACAATTGGGTCCAGGCTATGAACGAAGAGATGAAAGCAATAGTGAAAAATGAAACTTGGGAGATTGTTGAGAGACGAGGGGACAAGAAGCTTGTTAGTTGTAGATGGATCTACACAGTCAAACAAAAATCAGATGGTACTCTTGATCAGTACAAGGCAAGACAGGTGGCAAAAGGATACACTCATACTTATGGAATTGATTATGAGGAGACATTTGCTCCTGTGACTAAAATGAACATTGTTCGTATTCTACTCTCTCTCGTTGCGTGTAACACCCCAAAAAATTTGCTTCAATTATTTTAATTGCTTGTTAATTTATGTGATATGTGTTTGTTATGAATTGAGTGATACTTGTATGCTTTGAGTGCTTGTATGGTTAAGTAAATGTGGTCTTAAGTGAAGAATAGAGGATAGGGGTACAATGGGAACTTCATCACCCACTTAAAAATCCCTTCAGCTGAACATGGGCACACACTCTCATAAACAAGTTCATTTTTCAAAAAGAAAAACAAAACCCTCACTTTGAGAAAAAGGAGAGAGAACTCGACTTTGAGAGGAAAATGGAGAAAAAGAGAAACAAAACCCTCAAACCAACAAGAGCAAGTCCCAACTGAAAAACACCTCATCATTTCTCCTTCATTTTTGTCTCATTCATCAAATTAAAGAGTTGTCAACACAAGAACTCAGCTGGTCTTCCTCCTTTCCACCATTTTTGCGAAAACACTTGAAGAAAGGGTGGGTTGAAGCTGAATTTTTTTGGCTTGCATTGTGGTTACTAGTAAATTTCAAGCTACATTGTGGTTTAGAGCACTCAATTAGGGAGTTTGGAGGTTGGGGTCGAATTTGGAGCATTAGGGAACTTGTGGTGTGCTTAGAACTCTCATTTTGCTTGTTTGGTGTTTAAGTTCAGCTTGTGAGGTGAGTTCTTAACCCACTTTTGTTGTTATTTGTTAAATTACTTGGTCCATGCATGTTGTTGTTCTGAGGTTTTGGTAATGCTTGCGTGTTTTGAAGTTAGGATATGTTTTGAACTCCCTTGTGCTGAAATTGTGATGATCCATGAGATTACATGTTAAGTGTACCATTCCGTCTTTGTTGGAATGTTTAATTTCTTTAAATTGGTTGTTTGGATTGTTACTGGTGTGATTGAAGATGGTTTAAGGTTATGTTGTTAACTTATTTGGTGTTATGGAAAGATTGGGTAAGATATCGGATCGAACGGAGTAACGAATTCGGTATAAAAATGAAGTTTTGGAAAGCTGAGGAAGGGGCCCGGTCCGTGCGCCCCCTTTTGTCCTTTTTTTTAAAACACGAATCCGCTTTCCTTTCGACGCAAATTCCTTCCCATTCCTTTCCCTAATTTAACCTAAGTTACCCTAACCCTAATTGGACTTAATTGAAGTATATTTGATTGAAAATAATGAGCTTTTGATTATGTGACAATTGATTGAAACAAACGATGTTTTATTAAACGAATTATCGAGTGAGAAACATATATGGTTAAGTATAAAACACTATGGGATGACGATCCAGAGGTTAGGTAGCGTACTTGGAATGGGAGGTCATGTCTCCTGAGTTCAAGGCTCGGATTAATTATCTGGCCAAGGCCGCGTTGGGTTCTCCGCTGTGGTTGACGTTGTTCAACTACTTATGGATTACGCTAAGTTAAGACAAGTGATAAGATAAGTAAAACATCGAGAGTTAAGGGTGGGGGATCCCGAAAGAACTCACTGAGATTTGTAATCTCACTGTTTATGTTGCTATGTTTTCAGATTGACAGGTTCAGATCAAGCGAGGCGAGGAGAAGTAGCAGCTGTTGTAGCTACTTGGTTTAGAGATCTAAGTTACTTGTTTTGCATCACCCTATTTAGTTGCTTAGTAAGGTGATTGTATTAGGACTAAACCGCTATTTTGGATTTGAACCATGTTGTATAACGACTTATGTAACTGTTTTTCAGTATGTCATTAAGTGTCCTTTTCGGTCATTAGACCCAACTAGAGTTATGAGATGGACTATTCTGTCTAGTTATGTTTTATTCAAATCCCAGTATCAGTTTAGTACTCTGATTTGTTAAGTGTTTCGATTTCCTTTTATTTCTTCCAAGGTTGAGATAATAGGGATGTTACAAAATGGTATCAAAGCAATTCGACCTAGTCGGGCTTAGATTAGTTTAGGGTTGAGTGTGATTCCTTGTTAATTTTGTTGTATTTCTACTTATTATGCTAAGAGACATTGAGCCTGATCAACTCAATACTTGGTGCATTGTATGCAGAATTATGGCAGGACGACCCAGGCGTAATCCTCAGCCAAGGCCTGAAGTACCTCAACCCCATTCCGGATTGGATGCAACCGATCCTCCAGTCAATGCAGGCGCAACAGCAGATGAACCAACAAATGCTTAACAATCAACAGGCCATGATGCAACAGTTGTTTAATGCTCAGCACCATCCACTTCAGTCACCTCCAGTTCATCATCTGGTACCGCCGCCACCTGTCGACCCACATCAAGTCTACGCCATATTCTACAAGTTGAAGCCCTCAGAGTTTCGAGGAGGGCCATATGTGATGGAAGCACGGCATTGGATAGCTGACATTGAGAAGATTTTCTGAACCATGCAGATTGACGATGGAGAGAAAGTAAGATTGGCCACACATATGTTGAACGGAGAGGCGGATACCCGGTGGACGAATGCCCAGGCTATGATGATGACTTAAAGAACTCCCGAGACTTGGGAGAATTTTCGTAGAATGTTTAATGGACAGTTCTTTCCAACTGCTACGAAGGCAGAAAAGGAGAATGAGTTTTTGACTTAAACATAGGGAGACTTAACTGTAGGGCAGTACACTACCAAGTTCGAGGAATTGTATCAGTTCTTTGGATTGGCCAGCAATGCCCCGAATGACCAATGAAAGTCCCAGCGATACAAGTTTGGACTGAGAGAAGACATTGCCCAAAGTTTGAGTTCTTTTGCTCACACCAGCTATGCATCTTTGGTTTAGCAAGCATACATAGCGGAAGGAGACTTGAAGAGGTTGTAAGCCAACAAGAGGGGTATGGGGAGAGTAAAAAGGGGAATACCAACAAAGACAAGGCAACTGGGCAACTTAGTCAATCTTCGGAGTCTAATAATGAAAGTGACCAAGACGAACAGATTTTTACACCCGAAGTGTCAAAGGCAGGGAAATGTGTCAAGTGTAGCAGATACCACAAAGGAGAGTGTCGCAGAGGATCTTCTCAATGTTATTATTGTAAGAAAGAGGGTCATTACGCTAGGGATTGCCCGCAAGGCAAGAGGAAGAAGCTTACTGAAGCTACTAATCCGACTCAAGGAAGAGTATACATATTGGATGCTAAGAGGAGCAAGGGAGAGGAGACTTCTCAGCAAAGCCCCATTAAAGGTAAGACTTGACAAAAAATTTGAGGACAAATTTTTTTCAAGTTGGGGTGAAATGTAACACCCCAAAATAATTGCTTCAATTATTTTAATTGCTTGTTAATTTATGTGATATATGCTTGTTATGAATTGAATGATACTTGTATGCTTTCAGTGCTTGTATGGTTAAGTAAATGTGGTCTTAAGTGAAGAATAGAGGATATGGGTACAATGGAAATTTCATCACTCACTTAAAAATCCATTCAACTGAACATGGGCACACACTCATAAACAAGTTCATTTTTCAAAAAGAAAAACAAAACCCTCACTTTGAGAGAAATGAGAGAGAACTCGACTTTGAGAGGAAAATTGAGAAAAAGAGAAACAAAACCCTCAACCCAACAAGAGCAACTCCCAACTGAAAAACACCTCATCATTTCTTCTTCATTTTTGTCTCCTTCATCACATTAAAGAGTTGTCAACACAAGAACTCAGCTGGTCTCCCTTCTTTTTCCCTCATTTCCACCCTTTTTGCGAAAACACTTGAAGAAAGGGTGGGTTGAAGTTGAACTTTTATGGCTTGCATGTTCACCTAGAGGCTGGATACTAGTAAATTTCAAGCTACATTGTGGTTTAGAGCCTCAATTAGGGAGTTTGGAGGTTGGGGTCGAATTTGGAGCATTAGGGAACTTGTGGTGTGCTTAGAACTCTCATTTTGCTTGTTTGGTGTTTAATTTCAGCTTGTGAGGTGAGTTCTTAAACCACTTTTGTTGTTATTTCTTTAATTACTTGGTCCATGAATGTTGTTGTTCTGAGATTTTGGTAATGCATATGTGTTCTGAAGTTAGGATATGTTTTGAACTCCCTTGTGATCCATGAGATTACATGTTAAGTGTACCATTGTGTCTTTGTTGGAATGTTTAATTTCTTTAAATTGGTTGTTTGGATTGTTATTGGTGTGATTGATGATGGTTTAAGTTTCTGTTGTTAACTTATTTTGAGTTATGGAAAGATTGGGGAAGATATCGGATCAAACGAAGTAATGGATTCAGTGTAAAAATGAAGTTTTGGAAAGCTGAGGAAGGGGCCCGGTCCGTGCGCCCCCTTCTGTCCTTTTTTTCAAAAACACGACTCCGCTTTCCTTTCGACGCGAATTCCTTCCCATTCCTTTCCCTAATTTAACCTAAGTTACCCTAACCCTAATTGGACTCAATTTAAGTATATTTGATTGAAAATAATGAGATTTTGATTATGTGACAATTGATTGAAACGAACGATGTTCTATTAAACGATTTATCGAGTGAGAAAAATATATGGATAAGTATAAAACACTATGGGATGACGATCCAGAGGTTAAGTAGCGTACTTGGAATGGGAGGTCATGTCTCCTGAGTTCAATGCCCAGATTATCCGGCCAAGGTCGGGTTGGGTTCTCCGCTGTGGTTGACGTTGTTCAACTACTTATGGATTACGCTAAGTTAAGACAAGTGATAAGATAAGTAAAACACCGAGAGTTAAGGGTGAGGGGTCCCGAAAGAACTCATTGAGATTTGTAATCTCACTGTTTATGTTGTTAGATTGACAGGTTCAGATCAAGCGAGGCGAGGAGGAGTAGCAGCTGTTGTAGCTACTTGGTTTAGAGATTTAAGTTACTTGTTTTGCATCACCCTATTTAGTTGCTTAATAAGGTGATTGTATTAGGACTAAACCGCTATTTTGGATTTGAACCATGTTGTATAATGACTTATGTAACTGTTTTTCAGTATGTCATTAAGTGTACTTTTCGGTCATTAAATCCAATCGGCGTTATGAGATGGATTATTCTGTCTAGTTATGTTTTATTCAAATCCCAAAATCGATTTTGTACTCTGATTTGTTAAGTGTTTCGATTTCCTTTTATTTCTTCCAAGGTTGAGATAATAGGGATGTTACATTGCTCACTTTGGGTGGGATCTACAGTAGTTTGATGTTAAGAATGCTTTCTTGCATGGCAATTGTGGAAAGGTATACATGGAGATTCCACCAGAATTTGGTCCCACTAATGGAACGAATGTGGTTTCCAAACTGAGGAAAGCTTTATATGGGCTAAAACAGTCTCCCCGGGTCTGGTTTGGGGGGTTTTCCAAGGCAATGTTGCACCTTGGCTATAAGCAAAGCTAATGAGATCATACACTTTTCTTTAAACATTCACAGAGTGGTAAGCTAACAATACTTCTTGTTTATATGTTGATGATTTTATTGTTACATGGGATGATTTGACTGAAAGGCAACTGCTTAAGGAAAGATTAGTTCCATAATTTGAAATGAAGGACCTTGGGAAACTTAAGTATTTCCTAGGGATTGAGGCAGCCTACTCCAATTAAGGCATTTTATTTCTCAAAGAAAATATGTTTTTGACCTCCTAGAAGAAACAAGAAAGCTTGGATGTAAACCTGCAAGCGTCCCCATTGAACAAAATCACAGACTGAGCACTGAAGAGGAAAGTGGTAAGGTTGACAAAATGCAATATCAAAGACTAGTGGGGAAGTTTATCTACTTAGCCCACACTAGACCAGATTTGGCATATGCAGTTAGTGTTGTAAGTCAGTTCATGCATGATCCAAGAGCAAGACACCTTCAGACTGTGAATCGTGTTCTGCAATATCTTAAGGCCACTCCAGGGAGAGGACTCCTTTTCAAGAGAGGTGGAAGCTTGACTATAGAGGCATATACTGATGCAAATTATGCAGGTTCAGTGAGTGATAGAAGATCCACCTCAGGCTGGTGCACATTTTTATGTGGGACCATTGTCTCATGGAGAAGTAAGAAGAAAACTGTAGTAACACGATCAAGTGTTGAGGAATAGTTTAGAGCTATGGCATAAGGGATATGTGAATTATTATGGATGAAAATTGTGCTAGATGGCTTAAAGATTAAGTATGAAGCCTCTATGAAGTTATTTTGTGACAATAAATCGACTATCAGTATTGCTCATAATCATATTCAACACGACAAGACAAAACATATTGAGATAGACCGACACTTTATCAAGGAGAAATTGGATAGTGGATTGATAATGACAGAATAAATTCCTTCTGGGCACCAACTAGCTGATGTGTTAACAAAAGGCTTGCCGACAGAATGTCTCAACCAACTTACTTGCAAACTGGGAATGATAGATATTCATCCACTCCCGAGTATCCAATCTTTTTTCCTTAAACCACTAGTTGAAAAAATGCCTTTTATAACTGTCATTTATATCGATTAAAAACGGCCTGATATTAAAAGTGATGCGGTGGCAGTTTTGTAATTAAAATTACAATTTTTATATCGGTTGACACTGGAACCGATATAAAAAGTGCAAAAACCATCTTTCATATCGGTTCCCTTGCATAACCGTTATAGAAAGTCCAAAAAATTTGGCTTCCATAACGGGTCACAAAACCACCCGTTATGGAACCCAAAAAAATTAGGCTTTTACAATTAGTTGCATCTCACTCTCGCGTGTCTTTCCTCATTATCACTCCCACACTGTCCTCACACTCAATCGCCTACGCCTTTCTCTCAACCAACACCGCCCTCACCTCCGTCGGCCACTCCACTCCATGCCTTCGTGCTCACCTCCGCCTCACGTTCGCCGTCGTGCTCACCTCCAACCACTACGCCGTCGTAAAGGATCTCTCATTTATCTCTTCCTCTGAAATGGCTTGAAAAAACCCTAGAATCTCTCTCTCTTCAACTAGCAGATGGAACTATGGAGGCATAGAAATCGCAATCTCTGAAATTGCTCAAAATCCAAATCGCAATCTCTCTCTGTACAGGTATGTGCTTCAATCGCTATGTTAGATCCGCCGAAAAGAACGAAGGCGGCGATGGCGGTGTAACTGCTAAATCCGCCGAAAAGAACGAAGGCGGCGATGGCGGTGACAAGGACGACCTTGTTCTTCAAGACACCTTCGCTCAAGAAACCGCTGTTATGGATGAAGACCCCAATATGTATGTTTATATTTTGTGTTTGTGCTGAGGTTATAGAATTTGTATTTTGATATCTTGAATCTTGATCTTGAAGTTTAACTAAAAGTCTATTAAACTTTCATTGCCATTTACTTGGAACAAAGATTACATTATTGTCAATTGAGAGTTGAAAATTTTGGACACTATATTTCCAGAGTTGCTTGGTTGATTGGCTGGGCCTTACTACTAGAATATGGAATTGGTGGAGTTGCTGTTGCCCGGGGCATTACGCCCAATTTGGTAAGATGTTATTTTTAATTTTTAGTCCCTCAATAGATCCAACAATTTCATATTGATTCATATTTGGTGTGTGTGTGTGTGTGTATATATATATATATATATATATATATATATATATATATATATATATTAAGTGGAATTTCTTTTTATCTCAGTATGTATTGGAGTGATTTTGTCACTCATCCACAATTCCTTTGGAGATATGGTTTATCTGGTGAAAGACAAGGTTAAATATTTTTTTCTGTTTTCAATTTTCTATTGGATGCAGTTGTTGATATGAAATATATAGGCTAAAGTACTCCCGGGGTCCCTTATCTTTATTTAAAGTAACGAATTAGTCCTTTATGTTTTTTTTGTCCCAAATAAGTCCTTTATCTTTCAAATTTTTGACACATAAATCCTTTTTCGTTAACAGTGCTGATTTATGTGTCAAAAAAAAGGATTTATGTGTTAAAAATTTGAAACATAAAGGACTGATTTGGGACAGAAAAGGATTTATGTGTCAAAAATTTAAAACATAAAGGACTGATTTGGGACAAAAAAAAGATAAATGACCAAATCGTTACTTTAAATAAAGATAAGGGACCCCGGGAGCACTTTAACCAAATATATATTTCTCTGATTAGGGTGCACTTATTGGAGGCATGAACAATTTGCCAAGCTTTTTATCCTATCAGCACATTCCTGGGATTAATATTATTGTAGATCCGTGTGCAGCAATTATGATATTTCTTGTAACTGGACTCCTATGTACTGGAATCAAAGAGGTAGAAATTTCTAATACCAACTTCTTCAACTTTATTCATTTAAAATTTTCACATCAGTTTCTATATTTCTTGTAATATACACTTTGAGAGAGTTCCTTTAATTTGAAATTGAATATTTGTATGCAGAGTACAGTGGTACAAAGTATAGTCACATCAGTGAATGTATGTGTTTTGATGTTTGTCATAGTAGTTGGTGGTTACTTGGGATTCAAATCTAGTTGGGTTGGATATGAACTTCCAACAAGGTACTTTACATCTTTCTTTTGCACTATACACCGTATGTATGTTTGGTCGCGAAATCTTGACTATTGGATCAAGATCAGATAGTTCATGTTCCGACTTTAGGATATTAGGTCCAAAATGCAAAAGTCGAAACATGAGTTGTCTGATCTTGATTACCATCCATATTGGTGATGGCGTGAATGTAGGAAATCCATTCAAGGCACTATTCTAGTTACGGAATAAAACTTGTCTCTTGTTTTGGTAATAGGTATTTTCCCTTTGGAGTAGATGCCATGATTGCTGGTTCTGCAACAGCATTTTTTGCATACACAGGTTTTGATGCAGTTGCCAGCACTGCTGAAGAGGTATATATCATTATATTAATATCATGCTTTACACTTTTAGTTTCCCACAAATTTCTTCCATTAGAGGTAATCCTGTTCGAGTCATTGTCCCGCACTAAATGCGGGCCCGCACGGATTGGAACTTTGGTTCGCCACTTTGTGGGAGACTAGCCCCTTCTGCTAGCCTAGAATCAATTACCGTTACTTTCAAGATTAAAAAATGTCATTTTCTTTACATGTTTAGTACATAAAAGAATGTTCAAATCAAACTTCCTAATGATGTTTTCTCACTTTGATGAATAGGTGAAAAATCCTCAAAGAGATTTGCCACTAGGAATTGGTGCTTCACTGTTTGTAAGTTGTGGATTGTATATGATGGTCTCCATTGTAGTTGTTGGTTTAGTACCTTATTATGCTATCAATCCTGACACCCCTATTTCAACTGCGTTTGCTGACAACGGAATGCAATGGGCCGCGTAAGTTGTATAAATTTTTTACAACTCTATTCACATTAAGATTCTTCATAAAGCTTGAAATTAAAATAGATAAGTTTGTCCTTAAACTATGGTTTGGATTTTTCCAATGTAAACATAAATAAGTATATGCTGTAGTTTAGAAAATAATTTTTCCTAACTTTGAATGCAGATACATTATAAATGCTGGGGCTTTTACAGCACTATGTTCGTCATTGTTGGGTGGAACATTGCCACAGGTAAATTAATTGGAACGCTTTTAGTATTGAATTTTTCAAGTTAAATAATTCATATGTTTTCTTTAATGTGTATCAGCCAAGAATTTTAATGGCTATGGCAAGGGATGGGTTGCTGCCACCATTTTTTTCAGACATAAATAAGCAAAGTCAGGTTCATGTTAAGAGTACCATAGTTACTGGCCTTGTTGCTGCACTCTTGGCATTTTTCATGGATGTCTCTCAACTCGCTGGGATGGTAAGTTTAATCCATATTTGCCAAGATTATGAGCTTGATGTTGTCAAAAAACAACTCAATCTATCATCTTACAGCTATTGTAATCTAAGTAACTGTTAAGCTTGTAGGTGGGAAGAATTGATCTTGAAACTAGATTATAGAGATATTTTTTGGTCTAGATCCTCAAATATACATATGCCGCATTATACATAAGTTTAATGATGTTCCATTATGTTCTTGGATTTTGTGAAACCTGTTTTCCATTTTGGGGGAAGGATTGTTATATCTGATTTTTGTTGTTTTCATTTTTGAATGCTTTCTATTTATTTCTATTATTTTACACTTGTCCTGATTTTCTTCAAACTTTCTGAATCGAAATGGAAAATTCAGACAACGAGGGTCCCGACAAGAAGAGACCTCATCTCACTTCTGTTTCTTCCCGCACCGCTCGATACGCAACCAACTCTTCTCCCAACAACAAAACTGTAATCCCTTTTCTCTTTCTCTCGTTCTCTTTAATGGTTATGTAGTCAGGTTTATATATGCTGCTTCTGTTTTTTCTATTGATTACTTATGTGCTGTTGATGATTTGGTTTTGAATTTTGGTGTTTGCATTGGATTATATGTGTAATTAGATTGTAATAGTTGTTTAGTGTTGTGGGAATCAACTGAATTAGGTCTTCAGTACATAGAGAGTGTAATTGTAGCTGTAGGTAAAAAATTTGATTCTAACAAGGGGGTGTGTGGGGTGCCTGTTTGATTGTGCTTACTGCTTAGTGCTCTTAACTATGGATTAAGGCTGTGAAGAGTTATGACATTTGATTTGGTTCCTTTAATTGTATTATCTGTAATTTGTAATTTGTATTGTGTAGTATTTGAGGGTTGAACCTTTTTGTGGTGCTTAATCATTTTGCTAGGGATTTTTTTTTCTTGTCTTTCAGGTTTAATCATTTTTTGCAAGGGATGTTTTTCCATATCATTCAGAATCTTTTATTCTAAAAAATGATGTATGTTTCTGAAACCGATTTTTTTTGTACGAGCAAGGGTTTTTATCAGCTTCAAAGTTGTTAGGAAGAGTTCTAGATGTGAAAGAAAATATTGTTTGCTTTCTTGCTTATTATTGTCACAAACAAACTCTATCTGTGTGTGGCAACTGGCAACAAATATTTTTTTAGGACGGTTTTGTGTATAAGTTTTAATTTCATAACTGGGGATGCTTTCTCCAGGCTGATGCAGGCATCTTACAGCTCCAGAATCAGCAGCTTGTTCAACAGATAGACATCAAAAAACGAGCTTTACAGGAGCTTGAAGAAAAAGTAGGAGACTTAAAAGGAAGGAAAAATTCTTATGATGACTTGTTAATTGCATTGAACCAACACTGGAATCAGGTTATTCTTAGTCTTCATCTTCTTTTGCCCTCTATTTCAGTTTGTTCTTTTCCACTTTCAAAAAATTACACTGCTAAAAGAAGTACTGCATGTTTGGTTGTACTATGGGGAAGACCTGGCACGTTTTGTCACTGTTGTAGGATGTGCACAATTGTTTAACTTATTTGCTTTTCTAGTTGGCTGATGATATGATTCTTCTTGGGATACAAGCTGGGGGAGGAAAAGACTCATTGCAAACTTTGGCTTACCTTGATAATCCTCAAGGTACTTTCACACACACCATCAAATTATTCCATGCAGTATTATGAGAATCAAGAGATTGACTTTACTTACTCTCTAGGTTCACTTCCTTTGTGTCCTCCGGATGATCTATTTCTATGTAGATTAATCCAGAAAGATTCTCTTGAAGGAAACAGTAATGATGAGATAATTAATTATGTTGAGGAAGCCCTTGCTTTGCGTCAGTCATCTACAAGGGAGTTGTTGAAACTCCAAGATACCATTGATGGTCAGATGAAAAGAATAGATAATATTGCTCAGGTTCTACATGGAGATTTATCTACGGAAGGTAAAAATAATTTGAGTTACTATCTAATACTTGAACTATGTTTTCTTAATATTCTTGGTGGTTGGATAGCCACATTAGCCCAAAGAATTCTAAACGGCTTCAGGAAAATCTTACAGGTTTGTCTTTTCTCCTATATATATTGAATATATTGAATATCTCCCATTGTGCTAGAAGGATCTGAATATATTGCTAGATGAACTTATGGTCCATGCATTTCATTTATACTAACATATTTCATGAAAATCCATGGTCTGGAAACATTTAAGTGATGATTCTAAGTGTTTATATTTTTTACAGGCATAGATGCCCAAGTCATAGCAATGATTAAGCTTATTGAAGAGGATGCAGACTCATTTGCAAGCGGCCAGAACTTATGAAGTTAGTTGAGGAGTTCTACTGAGCATTAGAATTAGGATTGTAGCAAGTGAGTACTGCAATTAGAATTAAATATTGTTTTTGTATGTAAGATTTGTAGGCTTTGATCTGTTTAGAGCCCAATTCATCCCTTGAATATTAAAAATCACATGATTAGGTAAGTTTGACAGATTTCTTTGAATATATTTTCTTCTGCAGATTTGTGTATTTCACTCTTTATTTCTCTCTCTTTCCTTCAATATCTAAAGTCCTTGAACCTCACTTTTTTTTAAAAAAAAGAGACTTTTCATATCGGTTCCCATAGAAAACCGATGTTAAAATTCATTTTTTTTTTAAAAAAGAGACTTTTCATATCGGTTCTAGGGACAACCGATATAAAAACAACTTTTCATAACGGTTCAGGAACCGATATGAAATGTCCCTATTTTTTATATCTCCTTTTTCGGCATCGGTTCGGGAACCGATATGAAATGTCAATTTTAACCGATATAAAAAGTCTTTTTTCCATTAGTGAACGCTTCAGTGCCCCTACCTTTCACCCAGTGCCCCTACCTTTCACCCAGTGCCCCTCCCGAGAAGACATTCTTGAATAGCCTCTCTGAAACCCCTTAATAACCAATGCGCTCTATCTGCACTGCCCTACTTATCATTGTTAGACAATAAATCGTTGTAGTCACCAACAACACACCAAGGTCCAGAGTTATCTCTTGCCAGAGTCCTAAACAAATCCCAAGACTCACGACACCTACCACTTTCCGGATATCCATAGAATCCAGTGAGCCTCCAAATAGGGCAGTTATATTGAGACACCTCCACATCGATGAAGTTAGAGGAGTACCTGGTCACTGTACAGTCAAACAGATGCTTCCATAAAATTGCTAAGCCCCACTCCTCCCAATCTTGTCAACCACAAAAGCTGAATCAAAACCCAATCTAGCACGAACCTCTTCAATTTTATGTGCATGTACCAAAGTCTTACAAAGGAATATAACATCCGGTTGACACGTCCGAACGAGGTCAAGAAGAGAGGGAAATGCACTTGGGTTATCCAAGGCCCAATAGTTCCAACTAATGATACTCATTGCTCTTTGCAGACCTGACTGCCAGGACTTGCCATTAAAAAAGTATTGTCACCTACTTGCATAGTATTGAAGACCGGTGATTTAGTAAAGTTTACATCTATGAATAACATGTTGTTAACCGAAAGAATAGGTAAAACATTATTTTGTGTTGATAAATCTTGGCTTATTTATATCTTGGCTAAGAGCAGCGTGGATTCGATTGGTTGCAGAAAACACAATCCAACTAATCATCACCTTTTGACCTCACCGAGCCAAGCTTGGCCATTATATCTGCAGGCGTGTACAGCGGTTTGCAGCAACGTGTTTATTGGGTGTTTGGAGCGAGGCCCATTATAAACTAATAAAATAAAATATATCTTAAAATATGGTGTTACTTATATTTGGAGATGAAACTAGAGACATGTTTTGCTATTTTTTGTTAAATTCCTTCTTTCAACAAGTTCATGTCTTTTATTCATATTGTGGTAGTCATAAATTCACATGTACAATTCATGCATCACGTGTTTTCGGAGCATGGGAGTGTGGTTGAAGTCGTCATTCGGGCGAGGAAGGATAGGAGAAGGAAGAGATTTGGCTTTGTGAGATTCCATAATGTTACCGATTCTTGGAGTATGGCGGCTAGACTCGATAATATTTGTGTGGAGGGGGTTAAGATCCATGTCAATGTCCCGCATTTTTCTCGTGATGATGTTACTAGAGCTGCGAACAAGGAGACGAATGTTCATATTAACAAGGTTGATCATAAGGCGCATATCGATCAAGGGCCAACAGTAAATATTACGAAGGTGTGAGTCAAGAAGCAAACCGGTGATGCCAGCAATGTCGGTAGGGGAAATAAGGAAGCAAATATTACAGGTGGTTCTAGTGAGCATTTTGTTTCTTTTGAAGTTGGGGATGAAGCGCTTGATCAATTTTCGAAAGCGATGGTGGGAGAGGTAGTTTGGCCGGGTAAATCTTATTCCATTCAAGATGAATTTACCCGTCAAGGAGTCTTTTCCATTAAAGCAACCGCAATGGGGGCTAACCTGGTTTGGCTAAAAGGTGCAAAGGACGAGGACGATTTTATGGGATTCGTGGACGAAGCCAAAGAATGGCCCTTTCAATGGTTCAAGTGGATTCGGCCTTGGGAGACTAAAGATGTGGACCATGAACGAGTTGCCTGGGTAAGATGTTTTGGGGTCCCCATGCATGTTTGGAACGGTGATTTTTTCTCTAGATTAACTGAACATGTTGGAACTTACTTGTATGCGGATGACAACACTGAGAAGAGAAGGTCGCTAGATGTTGCAAGAATTATGATTCGCACAAGTTCATCGGAAAGTTTGAATCAAACTGTGAAGGTGTGTATCAATAATGAAAGCTTTGTCATCAAGATTGTCGAGGATTGGAGTGGACCGCTCCAATGGAGTATTGGGAGCACGAAGAAGTTAGAGGTAGAAGATTTGTCAAGTTCCGACGAGGAGTTTTTCACGACCATATTTCCGGCGACGGTGTCGTGATGGAAGACGTGGAGGAGGACGATGATGAGAGACATCATTAAACAGGTCATTAATTAATTTGCATAAATCATGTGATCCTCAATTATTGGAGAAGAATCATATTGGTCAAGTTATTATGAGCAATAATAATGGGGATCTTGTGGATCGATTTCAAAAGAGCACTAATGTAGTTGACAAATCATTGCCAAGTAATGAAGTTGTGGCCGAATCTCCCTTGATTGGTGGGTCTATCATTCAGCCCTTAATTCCAACGCAAGCCAGGTTCAATGCAAATAATTCTGGGTCGTCTCGTTTTCATGGGCCAATCTCAGCCCTGAATTCGAGTCCAAGTGCAAATTCGGACATCAACTCAAATAATTTGGGCCCGTCACATGTCAATCCTACCAATGAACTAATAGAACTCCCTTCAATCCCAAAGAGGCTCGCAAGCAAATAAACAAATTCCACCGTGCCATTTTCAAAGAAAAGCCCCATATATATATATATATATATATATATATATATATATATATATATATATATATATATATATATATATATATCAACGCCTCTGTTAACCCAATAATGTGTCCGCGGAATGGGTCCAAGAAGCAACGCAAGCTGAAGTTTGTTGGTGGGAAGCGAAAACCGAAGGCAGGAAAATTGCCAAGGGCAGTCCGTGAGCTAGCTGAAGTTTCCGCAGAGTCCATAGTGGGCGCTACTTTTGGCCCCTCCTCGCCGCAGACAAAGGCGCACTCTTCTTCCATATTTTCAGCAGGAACAGTGTTATGTGACGGCTCAATTTCAACCACCAATATTGAACAATATAATAATAAATTCTGGGCGTTACAAAGTAAAGCTGTTGCTAGAAGGGTTTGGGAAGCAGCTAAAGAGTTGGGTGTGACTGGAAAATCACCAGATGACCGGTATATAGAGTTGATTGAGGAGGGTGAATTAAGAGATGAGGCGGCGAGTGGCACGAGGGCGAACCCAACCGGTGTCCCATGAATTTGTTATCTTTGAATATTCATGGGTGGGGCGACAGTGGTAAGCGTCGCTGGTTACCGTCTATTATTCGTTCTAGCAACTTTAATTTCATTTGTCTTCAAGAAACAAAAAGGGAGGTGATAGTGGATAGGGAGGTTAGTTTATTGTGGGGGAATCAACCATTTAAGTGGCATGCCCAACCTTCTAATGGTTTGTCCGGGGGCATTTTTTGTTCATAGATTGAGGGCTCCTGTTCTGTTTTATCAAACTTTACTGGTGATGGATTTGTTGGTATTACTGTTGACTTTCATAACGTCATGATTCATATTGTGAATATTTACGCTCCTTGCTCTATTAGTGGTAAAAGAAGATTATGGGATGAATTGTTGAGTGTTAAGCAGTCAGTCACTATCGATGAATGGTGTATTGTTGGGGACTTTAATGCGGTCACTAGCCTATCTGAAAGAAAGGGAAGGAGCGGTGATAGCTCTATGGAAGAAATTAATGATTTTAATAATTTCATATCTGATATGGAGCTTTTTGATGTTCCGGTCTCAGGTAAGGAGTTTTCCTGGTTTAGTCCAGACGGTTTTTCTATGAGCAGGCTTGACAGGTTCCTCATCTCGGAAGGTTTGATTGATTTGTGGGGTATCTCTTGTCAATGAATTTGTAGTCGTGATATATCGGATCACTGTCCCATTTGGCTTATTCGGTCAGTTAAGGATTGGGGCCCTAAACCATTTCGTGTTTTTAACGCTTGGTTTGAGCACCCATATTTTTTATCATTTGTATCGGAGTGTTGGGGGAGCTACAACGTAGAAGGAAGAAAAGCTTTTGTTGCAAATAGAAATTCAAAATGCTCAAGGAAAGTTTGAGGGGTTGGAAAAGAGAAGTCTTTGGGAAACTAGAATTGAATATTGAAGGGTTGGTCAAAGATATGAATGCCTTGGATTTGGTTCTTTGTGAAGGTTGGGCCAATGAAGTGGTGGTGAATAGAAGGGAGATTTCGGCTTCTTTTTGGAAAGAGATTCGTTCCAAAGAGGCAATGCTTTCTCAAAAATCTAGATCAAGATGGATTAAAGAAGGGGACATGAACTCTAAATATCTTCACTCTTTGATGAAATATAGAAGAAGGAGGTGCAACATTGTGATTCTTAGAGATAATGGTGAGATGATAGAGGAGGTGGATGAAATTAAGGATACGGTTTTGAGGCATTTTATGGAGTGCTTCGTGGAGCAAAATCATTCTCGTCCCACTCTTGATGGTCTTTCTTTCAGTCAATTATCAGGTATGGATTCCGCTTCTTTAATTGAACCTTTCTCCGAGGGTGAGATTAAGTCTGAAATTTGGAGATGTGATGGCGCAAAAGTCTGGGGCCGGATGGTTATAGTTTTAAGTTTATAAAATTGTGTTGGGACTTGTTGAAAAAAGACGTGATCGATTTTCTCAACGAATTTCATGTAAATGCTTTTCTTCCTAACGCGCTTTCGGCATCATTCATTGCTCTTATTCCTAAAAAGGAGAACCCCCAGGGGTTGGGTGACTTTCGGCCTATTAGCTTGATTGGTAGTCTCTATAAGATTTTTTCTAAGGTTCTTGCTAGTCGTATAAAGAGGGTGCTCCCAACTATTATATCGCCTTGTCAATCGGCCTTTCTTGGAGGTAGGCAAATTTTGGATGGTGTTGTGGTTGTAAATGAAATTGTGGATTATGCTAAGAGATCTAAGGATGATTGCTTGCTGTTTAATGTCGATTTTGAAAAAGCATATGATTCGATTTCTTGGAATTTTTTGTTTTATATGATGCATAGACTGGGCTTTCCTCGGAAATGGATTTCTTGGATGAAAGCTTGTGTTTGCTCTAGTACCATGTCGGTGTTAGTGAATGGTAGTCCAACCGGTGACTTTAAAGTCCAAAGAGGGTTGAGGCAAGGGGACCCATTGTCTCCTTTTTTATTCCTCATTGTTTCCGAAGGGTTGACGGCGATGGTGAACAAAGCGGTAGAGATTGGTTCCTCTCATTGTTATACTATTGGTGATTCTTTGAGATTTTCCACCACGCAATTTGCGGATGACACGATGTTGATGGGAAAAGCTTCTTGGGAGAATTTATGGGCCATCAAATCTATTTTAAGAGGGTTTGAGTTAGTGTCGGGTTTGAAGGTGAACTTCCACAAGAGTAAGCTTATTGGTGTCAATATTTCGGAAGATTTTTTAGCTACCGCAGCCACTTTTCTTCATTGTAGAACGGAGTCTATTCCGTTCAAGTTTTTGGGGATTCTTGTGGGGGCTAATCTGAGAAGGGCTTCAACTTGGAAACCGGTGCTTGATATGCTTAGAACAAGACTTTCTTTATGGAAAGGCCGCAATCTTTCAATTGGAGGTCGGATAACTCTTATCAATTCGGTATTGAATAGCATCCCTCTTTATTTTTTCTCATTTTATAAAGCTCCTAAGGGGATTATAAATGCTATGATTAAGATTGAAAGGGACTTTTTGTGGGGCATCAATGAAGGAGAGCGGGGAATGTATTGGATAGCTTGGGAGAATATTTGTAGACCAAAGAAGGAGGGTGGTCTAGGCATTAAAAATCTAGAGAAGTTCAATATCGCTTTGTTAACTAAATGGAAGTGGAGGACTTTGTCGGACGTTGATGCTCTTTGGAAGGGAGTGTTGAGATATAGGTATGGTGACTTTACTTCATCTTTGGTTCATCGTGCTCACGTTGCTATTAGTAGGGGCCTCAAAGGTTCTATTTGGTGGCAGGATTTGCTTTTGTTGATTCATAACGAACCGGAGTGTAAATTCAGCTCTTGTATTCGAAGGAAATTGGGTAGCGGAAATATTGTTGATTTTTGGAATGATCATTGGTCAGGACATGCTCCTTTATCTGTGGTGTATCAGAATCTTTATGCAGTTTTTGAGTACCAATCTATATCTATAGCTGAAGTTGGTTGTTGGCTTGGTGATTCTTGGCGTTGGATTCTTCCTTGGATGGAGCATGGTCGATCCAGCGGTACAACTGTTGCGCTATCGGTTCAGCGCACATCAGCGCCTATTGCTGCTGGTTCTCTCGGTCAGTACCTCCCAGCAGTGGAGGTTGATGATTTGTTTGCGGTTTTGCAGGGCGTATCTTCTTCTAAGGACGTGTCGGACTCTTGGTTATGGTTGTTGGATCCTTCTAAATCTTTTACGGTCAAATCGTGTTATAATTGGCTTGCCAATTTTAACGATAATAACGATTTGGAAGAGAATCTAAAAACAAGGCTAATGTCGTTATGGAAGTGCGTCGTCCCTTCCAAGGTTTCTATTTTCGGTTGGCGTTTGCTTCGGAATTCTTTGCCCACTCGTGGTTTACTCTTTCATCGTAAACTGATAGCGGACATGGTTGATGCTTACTGCCCCTTTTTGTAAGTCTTATTGCGAAGAAGTTCAACATCTGTTCTTGGATTGTGTTTTTGCTAACGAGGTGTGGTCTAAAATTTATTCTTGGATGGGTATTGATTCAGATCCTCCCAATGGCTTGATTGATCACTTGCAATTGTTGGGAAATTTTGTCACCGGTAGAAAGGCAAAGAAGATAAGGCACTTGATTTGGTTGACTTCGTGTTGGTGCTTATGGTTTTATCGGAATGGGATTATTTTCAATAATGAGGAACCTGTGATTCTATCATTAGGCGGATTAAATGTTTTTCTTAGAGTTGGCTCGTTTATAAAGCGAATTGTAATCCTTCATTATCCATTGCCTCTTGGTGGAACAATCCATTTCATTGTCTAAACAATTTGTAATTGATTGTTTGGGCCGAGCACCCCTAGTGCTCCGTTAAATGAAGTTTTGCTTATCGAAAAAAAAAATACATCTATATTACTAAAAAAGTTTCAAATAACGACATAAATTATAGACTACTGAAATAAAATATATTTTAGATTTAAATATGTTTTTCGTCCCTCCAAATTTAGCTATTTTTCAAATAAGTTTCTCCAATTTTTTTTAAATAAGTCCCTACAAAATATTTTTGTTTTAAATATGACATTCTGTTAGCCCATCTGCTGATGTGGCTAACAGAGTTCTAATGTGTCATTTTTTTTATTTCTAATTTTTTTTAAAGTTTTATTTGTCATGCCATATATGATATTATGTCATACACTAAATTAAAAAAAACCCTAAATCCTCAATTTCAACTCATCTTCTTCAACCCCAACCTCAACGTTCAAACACAAATATCCAGACCTGTAACTCCAAAGTACAAACACAAATCTGTAACTCCACATATCTATAACTCCCAAATCTATAACTCCAAAATTTGTAGCTCCCAAAAAGATTTTCATTTTCACCAAATTTTGAAACAGCCCATTGGCATTTTCACCAAACAGATTCCATCCTTTTTAAATAAGTCCCTCACCCACGAATCATTTCCAGCAAAGCAACAACAAAAAGATGAAATGAGGGAAGAGGATTCGAATGTTGAATTTGGGACTAGGGTTTAATGTTGAATTCGAAATTTGTGAATTTCTGGGTTTAATTTGGGATTAGGGTTCAATGTTTTCTCTCAATGTTTTCTCTTCAGTGTTCTTCAATGTTTTCCCCTGTTCAATGTTTTCTCTTCACTGTTGTTCCCCTCTTCAATGCATCTCCCACCCTCTTCAATGTTTTCTCTTCACCATTGTTCCATCGTGTTCTCTTTCAATGGTGTGTTCTTCATTCTAAATGGGATAGTATAATCGGGAATAGAGAGAGAGAGAGATGTGAATGAGGGGTGACAGATTATATGATTTTTGATTGAATGAGTTTTGGTTGAAGATGGTGGTGAAGAAAGAGAATATGGTAAATAATAAAAAATAAAAAAAATAATGACTTGGCTGCCAAATAAGTATTTAAAATAAATAAAAATGAATATTAAATGACACATCAGCACTTCGTTAGACACGTCATCTTTTTTGTAACGTTTCCCTAACAGAAGGGCATATTTAAAAAAAAAGTTCTTTTGCAGGGACTTATTTAAAAAAATAATTTTGCAGAGACTTATTTAAAAAACAGCTATATTTGCAGGGACGAAAAACATATTTAAACCTATATTTAAACATTTAGTGTTACTTATATTTGGAGATGAAATTAGAGATATGTTTTGCTATTTTTTTAAACTATTCGCTGCTATTTCAAATTTTCTACCATCAAAGAGCCAAATATAATATAATTTTTTTATCACTTCGCAGTAATTTTATCGGTTTTAAACAAAAATCAAACTTATATAATTCTTTATGAGTTTAATTTATAAACACATATAGTGTATTGACTTTTACAACCCCAACCAATCACACTGCATTGAATAGTTGGTTACCAATTGACTGACTGGTGGTTACCAATTGACTAATTTGTTTTTAACAATGGTCATCATGTAATTGATAGATAGTGTAAAACACTTATACACATATTGTGTATATAAAACAAACTCCTTACACAGATCATCATTAGTAGACCCAAAGATAATATCAACGACATAAATTTGAACCACTATGATATGTTTGCCTTGGTTTTAAGGAATAAGGTAGAATCAATCTTACCCTTTTTGAAACCATTTGCAATTAAATGTTTGCTCAGTCTTTTATACCAAGCTCTTGGAGCTTGTTTTAATCCATAAAGTGCTTTGTCAAGTTTGAAAACATGGTTTGTTTTTTTTTTTTAAAATCTTCAAAACCAGGGGGTTGTTTTACATATACTTCCTCTTCTAAAAATCCATTTAGGAAGGCACTCTTGATATCCATTTGGTGTAATTTGAAGTCCATGTAACCAGCAAAGACTAGTATTATACGAATGGACTCCAAC
This sequence comes from Astragalus membranaceus, assembly GCA_039519185.1. NCBI lineage: Eukaryota > Viridiplantae > Streptophyta > Magnoliopsida > Fabales > Fabaceae > Astragalus > Astragalus membranaceus. Next base: position 89,890,739 of record CM076854.1, on the reverse strand, counting down.
CTAGCCACCAGAGCAAAAGTTTCTTCAAAATCCACCCCTTCGATTTGGTTAAAACCTTGAACAACTAAACGGCTTTTATTTAATAAAATAACACCAGTTTCATCAAGTTTGTTGCGAAAAACCCATTTAGTACCAATGATGGTTCTATCAACAAGTTTTTCAACTAAATGCCAAACTTTGTTCCATTCAAATTGTTCAAGTTCCTTTTGCATTGACACAACCCATTCTGGATCACATAAAGCTTCCTTAATATTATTAGGAACTATCTGAGAGACAAAAGCACTATGAAAGCATAAATGATTAAGAGAAGAACGAGTGGTTACCCCCTTTGATGGACTACCAATAATTGCTCCATGGGATGATCTCGAACTAATTTCCAAGTCTTGGGCAAATCATCATGTGTTCTTCCATGGAGATGGTCATCGATGTCTTAGGGCTCTCGTTCCACTTCAGGTTCTTCTTGAGGTTCCACTTTCACCTCGGCTTCTTCCATACTTTCACTGGTTGATTCATGCATTCTGTCTTTGATCATTTCAACCACTTCATCCTCATCATCAACTTTCTTAGCAAACGGGTTAGTCTCATCAAAAGAAACATGTATTGATTCTTGCATACATTTATCAATTTTATTGTAAACAATATATGCTCTACTATGACTTGAATAGCCCATAAAAATACCTTCAGTTGATTTTGCATCAAACTTACCCAATCTGTCCTTTTTGTTGAGAATGTAGCACTTGCTTCCAAAAACCTTGAAGTATGAAATATTTGGAGCTCTACCATTCCACAACTCGTATGGTGTCTTGTTAAGAGATGGCCTCAGGTACACCCAGTTTAACACATGACATGATGTATCTATTGCATGTCCCCAAAAATACTTTGGAAGGTTGTGCTCGTTCAACATTGTTCTGCTCATCTCTTGTATGGTTCTATTCTTCCTTTCCACCACACCGTTTTGTTGAGGAGTCCTTGGAGCTGAAAAGTTGTGATGAGCAACATACTTTTCACACCAAGTCCTGAATGATGAATTTTCGTACTCTCCTCCATGATCACTTCTAATTTCCTTGATGGCTACGCTTTTCTCATTCTGTAACTTTCTGCACAGCTTAGCAAACTCATTAAAAGCATCACTTTTATTTGCAAGTAGAATGACCCAAGTATACCTAGAATAATAATCTACAATCACGAAGACATACTTGGACCCTCCTAGACTTACAACATCAATTTCACCAAATAAATCAAGATGGAGCAATTCAAGCACATTGTTAGTGGAAATAACAGGTTTTGGATTGAAGGAAGATCTATGCAACTTACCTAGCTGACATGCATCACATAATTTACCCTTTTCATACTTCAGCTTGGGTAGACCTCTAACATGCTCATTCTTACACAACTTTGATAAAAGTTCTATACTAGCATGTCCTAGATGTCTATGCCACAGATTCACATCATCAAGCAAGGAAGACATGCATACAATATCATTACTCACATTGTCAAAATCAACATAATACACATTATTTTCTCGAAAGCCAGTAATATAAAGTTTAGAAATCCTATGAGTAATAACACATTTATCAATAGAAAAATACACATCAAAATCACTATCACATAATTGGCTAAAACTTAGCAAGTTAAATTTCACACCGTCAACTAGTAAAACATTTTTAATCTTGATTGTGTTTTCCTTACCCACACAACCTTTACCTATTACTTGAGCAGATTCATTGTTGGCAAACTTCACAGATCCACTAGCTTTGTTGCCGAATTTCAAGAATAGTGAGGCATCACCAGTCATATGCCTCGAGCACCCACTGTCAACCATCCACACATTTTTCTTCTTGGATGACTGACCAACCTGCAAAAGGAACATTAACAACTAGTACGAGGTACCCAAATTTTATTGGGTCCTTGGGGGTTAGTCTTCAAGGGGTTTGTTTTCACACTCCACATTGGTTTCTTACAAGCAGGTATAAGGGTACCAAGCTCACACAATCTACGAATAGGGCATCTATGAGAGCCATGATTCCCTTTTTGACAATAAGTGCAAGAGAAAACAGTAGGTGTCTTACTTGAAGTAGCAGCTACAAAAATCACTTTCTTTTTCAAATCAGAGGTGGTGGAATTACCTTCATACCCAATACCTCTCCTATCAACATATTCATGTTGGGAGTGAAGTAACTTGGTCAAGGTCTTTTCACCAACCTCAAACTTTTATAAGGATTCTTTCAAATTTTCATTTTCAACCTTGACTTTTTCAAAATTTTGTTTAAGTTCAAGAAGCTCGAGGTTGAAAGGTTTAGTTTTATGTAGCTCATTCTTCAACCTAGCTACCTCCTTCTCAAGAGTCTCAATTTGAGTGAGCATGATTTTGTTGTTCTTTGTCAAATCCTTAGATTTAACCAAAAGAGTTTCATGTTCATTATAAAGATCTTCAAAAGCCTCACTCAAGTCTTGACTACTATACACATCATCAAATAAGTCATCATGCTCAAGTGAATCAGAAAGACTATGGTTAAGGATTACCTTAGGGGTGTCATTTGCCATAAGACAAACAACATTGGCAGTCTTCTCTTCTTCATCTGTTTCACTATCAGTGTCAAGATTGTCCCATGTAGCCTCAGGGGTGTCATTTGCCATAAGACAAACAACATTTGCAACCTCCTCTTCTTCATCTGTTTCACCATCAGTATCAATATTGTCCCATGTAGCCTTCATGGCTTTCTTCTGTGGGTACTTGGATTTTAGCTTTGGACAATTCACTTTGAGATGACCCGGTTTCTTGCATTCAAAACATTTTGGTTGATCATCTTTTCTCTCATAACTATCTCCTTTGTTGTACCCGAATTTCTTTGAATAGTCACCCTTCCCAAGCTTGTCGAGTCTCATGAATTTTTTGAATTTCTTGGCAAACATAGCCATGTCTTCATCATCGGATTCTTCATCAGACTCAACCTCTTTCCTTTCCATCTTAGAAGTCTTGGCAGCAGCAAGAGCAAGAGACTTCCTTTCTTTGACCGCTTTTTTTTTTGAGTCTTCTTAGTGGCCAACACCACATCAAATGCAAGAAGTGACCCAATCAAGTCTTCTTGAGCTAAAGTGCCAATATCTTTGGCTTCAGTGATAGCACAAGTCTTGGGAAAGATCTCAAGGATGCAAGAATCTTCCCATTCAAATCATTCGTTGAATACATCTTCCCAAGTGCTCTCAAGTTATTCACTATCAGGTTCAATCTTTGGAACATAGCTGCAACAGATTCACCTTCCTTCATTTTGAAAGCTTCATAATCAGAAGTGAGAACTCTAATCTTTGTGTCCTTCACTTGACTCGTACCAACATGTGTCGCTTCAAGACAGTCCCAAATTTCCTTGGCTGTCTGACATCCTTTCACCCTTCCATATTCTTCTTCACATAGAGATAGGTGAAGAATATTCATTGCTTTGGCATTGAGATATATTTTTTCTAGATCAGGCTTTCTCAGCTCACTCAAGTCAATGGCATAAATATATTCAATAGGTACTTCTTCAGCTGCACCAGTAGCTTGAGATTTGGTAGTATTTCCCTCAGTAATCTTGATTCTCATAGGAGTGAGTGGTCCATCAACAATGATCCTCCATAAAGTGAAATCTATAGCCTGCACATGACATTTCATTCGACTACTCCAATAGTCATAGTTAGTCCCATCGAACAGGGGTGGCCTATTGAAGGACATCCCCTCTTTCATAAATGAACCCATAATCAAAAAATTGCGAGGTGTTAAGCTCTATATGCAATTTCTAGCTCTGATACCATTTGTTGGACTATTTATATGCTAAAATTGAAATCTTTTTGATTTTCGAAAAGTTAAAGATGCAAGTTTAAATCGAATGCGGAAAAGAGGATTTAAACTATATGCAATACCTAAGCAAGCAATAACAATGGTAGGAACAATTACAGTGATATTGAAGGCTACGCGAAGTAATATCAAATGCAATGATAATTAACAGGTATACAGTTAAAGCAAAGTAAAGATAAGGGAAAGAAGTACACCGTGATTTTTACGAGGTTCGAGATAAAAGCCTTACGTCCTCGGCCTCCGGCTTTGCAACCTTCAGACTTGATAATAACCACTATATGAGAAGAACTTCCTCAACATCTTACAAGCAAGCAACTTCCCTATAGCTACCACACCAATCTCAATTTTCCCAAATTGAGAACCCAAGCTCCCCGCTAAGGATTTCGCTACAATTCAATCTCCCCGATTGAATTACCCAAGAAAACTTCTCAGGAATTCACAACAACCAAGTATAAATGATTACAAATGAAAACTAGGATCCAATCACTCAAGCAATATAACAATGATGTAGTTGAGAGAGATGAGAGATTTGGATCAGCGTGATTCCCAACCTAACCAGTGATGAAGAACGTGAAGAGTGTGACGGTGAAAGTTTGCGTTATGCTCTTTTTAGGTTTTGTGGGTTGTTCTCTGTGATTGTTGATAAACGTGAGAAGCTCTAAGCCTATTTATAGAGATTGTAAAAATATGACCGTTGGAACAATTCTAACAAGTGAAGAATCGATTGTTTGCTTAAAAACACTTGGTGTGACAATCGATTCTTTGCTTTAAAAAGAGAAAACAACTTCATAAGTGAATGATCGATTGTTTGCTTCCAAAACTAAGTGTGAAAATCGATTATGTACTTAAATAATAGGAGCATAATCGATTTTGTGCTTTAAAACAAATAAGGCCATGATCGATTATGTGCTTTAGGAAAAATGCGACCTTTTAAAAAGCAAGTGGATAATCGATTTTGTGCTTTCCACAATCAAGCTCATAATCGATTTTGTGCTTCCCACAATCAAGCTCATAATCGATTTCTTGCTTGAAAGCAAGGTAGCGACAAATCGATTGTGTGCTTAAATAGAATAAGTGAGGAATCGATTTTGTGCTTAATGAAGCAAGTAGATAATCGATTATTAGCTTTATAAAATCAAGTTCATAAAAACAAGGAAGACAATCGATTGTTCTCTTTAAAAACCACAAGCCACAAATCGATTCTTGGCTTTACACTAGGAAGTGAGAAATCGATTTCTAGCTCGAAAAGCAAGAGAGAAATCGATTTCTTGCTTTAAAGTCCAAATCAAGAATCGATTCTTTACTTCAAAAACAAGTTCTTTTAAAACACTAAGCCAAAAAAACAACAATTCATTATTTGTGCCTAACCTATTAGCTTTTATATAAAAGATTTTACCAAGTTTAGCTCAATTTTAAAAGATCATCTCTCAACTACAAAAGTCATAAGGCTGAAGTGACGGGATCTTACACGCGTCCTATGGAAAGAAAAATAACACATAAGTCTTGAACGCTTGAGTAGCTTTTCCTCCGAGCTGCTACACTTTTAAGATATCCCTTGCTTTGGTTCATGCCCTGTGCTTTGGTTCAACTATAACCATTAGTAAACAGATTGTAATTTGTTATCATACAAAACAAAGAGTGTTTGACCTTGGTTCAACAGAGACATTATATGGTTTCAATGTAAATTTAATATCTTTGAACATACATCAAAATTATAAAAAAATTAATATTAAAATATTTATATCCATTCTTTATTATGCTTATTTTGCTTTTTAATCCCGACGGGGAGACATTATATGGTTTCGATGTAATTTTAGTGTCTCTGAATGAACATCAAAATTATAAAAAAACAATATTAAAATATTTATTTTACTTTTTATTCCTAATAAAATATTACATATTAGCAATATAATGCAACTTAATAAAAGCATATACTAACTGTCTTTTAGTTTTTCAACAACTCAACTGTTAATACATTTGAAATTTAGTTTCATTCTAAATAAACATTGAATTTTATATACATATCCGCTTTAACACATGCGTAGAAACGAAATGACCCGTGCGGATGTACGGGTATTCTACTAGTTGGACTAAAAACATATAAATTAGTTTTACTATTCATTTTTTTAAGAATATTTGGTACCATATAATTTATTTTTTATTTAAAATACATTTTCAGTTAGTTGTCCAATAATTATATTGTTTAGATATTATAATTTGAATGATACATGATTAATTTATAAATATCATCAACCATTTACGAATTAATTTATTTTGAGACACTAGTATTTTGTTAGTACTAATGTAAATGAAATCAAATTCAAAAGAAATATTTTTTTTTAGATAAACAAATTCAAAAGAAACATGTTACACCATTAGGTGTACAACAAGTGTCTCAAAAAAAGAATCTTCTAATGAAGGGAAGCGCGTACTTATTTTTAATTTTTGAGGACACATCATCACATTATACTATATTTATCGAGCTGCCAAAATGAAAGGCCACGCAAATTTTTTTATACAAAAATTAACTTTAATACAAAATAGACAGGTATAATAATAGTGTTTCTAGAAAATAGCTTAGTTGGCGAGTTAAAAGATATAAAGGAATTTGAAAAAGGAGGTCTAGCATTTCAAATCTTAGAAACAAACATGTCTCTTACCCCTAATTAATTACTAACCATTAATATTACCTATCATAAAATATATTATAATAATCGTAAATAAATAATATATTTATTTAATACTGGCTTCATAAAATTCACAAAAGCTCACATGGACACATATTATTGTATATTTTTTTACCGTGTTATTGGTGTGTACTATCTACCAATTTTGTCGGTGACTAATCTATACCGAGAAATCTGACTGATCTATAGAACTATACACCCCTTTTTTTGCTTGCAAAATCTATTTTCTTGGCTTCATTGATAAATTTTTAAAAAATTAGTGTAAAGATGGACACAATGTACTAATATGTGCATTTATATTTATAAATTTTTTATTTGATGCTGGCTTTAAGAAATTTGGTATTGCATAGTGTTATGTATTTTTGTGTATTAATTAAGAGATTATTCTGTAAATTAAAAATAACAATGACAATTAAAATTTGAAACATACATGTGCCACTATAAAAGGTAAGATCAATCTCTATTGTCTGAATAAGTTGATAATTTGAACTTATATATTTTAAATTATTTGATTTCAAATTGATAATTTGAATTTATTAAAGTTTAAATTTAGATAACAAAATTTATATTAAAAAGTTAGTTACTTCAAGATAAAAAGTTAGTTTATTAACAAAGATAATGTTGTATTTTATGAATAATTTAAATTTAGTTAATGCTATACACTATTGCAGCAATTTTTTTTACACCATCAACTAATTAAAAATCATGACATGTGTGATTTGTAAAATAGTTGAAATAAAGTTAAACACTTTTTACGACGTATCATTTCGTGATTAGTTGATATTGTAAAAAATTCTTGTATACCGACAATCTATATAAATTAAATCTTAAGATAATATCTAAAAAGAATTTGACAGTGTATTTTAAATTTAACAAAGTACAAGTATAAATAAATAGAGGTAAATAATTCATCTACGATTTTAGCCGACCAAGTTTTTTTAATAATTCATCTACGATTTTGGTTGACAAAGTTTTTTTTTCACGATTTTTATCCCATTAATATTCCAATTTGTAAAATGCTTTCTCCTGCCATAATTGGTCAACCCATTAGCAAATGTGGTACTCACTTAATGATGTGGCACACCACATATGATTGTCACATGGATTTTTTAATTAAAAAATAACTTATTATCACAATTTGTTTTTAAAAAGGTGTTTTTATTATTTAAGTTATTATTATTATTATTTATTTTTTTATAAATAAATTGTTATATGAAAACTATTATTTTTTAATTAAAAAACTTTTGTGGCAGTGGCATGCCATGTCATTTAAATGACTATCATGCTAATCAATTGGTTGACCAATTTTGACATGACAAATATTTTACAAATTAGAATAATAGAGGAACCAAAATTGTGGATTAATTATTTTAAAAGGACTAAAAGTACAATTTAAAAAAAAGTATAGATAAATGAGAAAAATATAACAGAAAAGAAATTTTCAAAAATAATAATTTATGTAAAGACAATGTGTCCACGTAGGTATTTATTTTACCGTTCTTTTAAAGGTATTTATTTTATTATCTATAATAATTTATTTTATTTTTTCAAAAATAAAATAATAATTTATGTAAAGAAAAGGTGAAAAATTCAAAAATTTCTCCGTTCTTTTAAAGGTATTTATTTTACTTTATTTTATTTTTCTCTCCGTTCCTTTTGAGATATTTTTATTATTTTATGATGACTGTTCTGTTTGTCATCATCCCAGAAAATTTCGAACCAAAAACAATGTGTCCACGTAGGAACATTGGAAGAAGAAGAAGAATGCAAACATAGAGAAAGAGAAAGAGAAAGAGATGGGTAGTTTTCTGTGTGTATGTTTGTTTTGGTTGGTTTTCGTGTGTGAGATCCAAACTTGTTTTCATGGTTAATTGGTTATGGCCTCCATGTGTTGTTATTGATGTGCTTAATTCTCGCCAATGTTGCTTTCCGAAGACCAAGATTGAACCTTCATGCGTAAGTTATGTTCACCCTTTTTTTTATCTCATTTCAATTCATCTCTATCTTATCTCAATTTAATTCAAATTTTTTGATCCAACGCCAGTTTTCTTTTTATTTTTTACTTTTATCTTTCTCTACTCTGATTCGATTGAATTTTACTTCAATTATGCACTTATGGAACAAAGAAGGTAAGTCTTTTGGTGGTTTTTCCCCTTTTATGACAATTTTAACCTTTTTATTGGGTGCCCATTTTTTGAATCTGGAAAATTTTGGATTTTGATTGATACACCATGTTGGATTCTTGCATGAAGTGCTTGAAAATGTTTATTGTTTGTTGCCTTGGGTGCCAATTTTGTTTATCTCGGAAATTTTGGATTTTGATTGATCACCCATGTTGAGTTTTTTGCATGCACAGTTTGGGATTGTTTACTTTTCGTTCTATGTTTTTTGGGTGCCCATTTTGTTCAACCTAGATATTTTGGGTTTGGTTGATATCTGTATTGAATTCATCCATGCATAGGTCGAAAATGTTTAGTGTTTTTTGCTTCTGATTGCATACCTTGCTTTTGAATTGTTGGTGTAGGTGAGGTGGAATTTGGTTCATTCAGCTTATTGGTTTTGTGGCTTTCAACTTTGTTAGAAATTTTTCAGTTTTGCCATAGTTACTCTTGGCCCTTGTTAATAATCCGAGGAAGGTTGGTTTGTGTTTGTGCAGCTAGATAAAATTGGAATTAGAAGGGTTTTTATGTTTTCTTCTGGTATCTAGGCTGATTCCGTGTTTAATTACTGGAAGATTTGGTGCACCACTTTTTGGTTGTGAAACTGTGTAGAGAATTTCTTGCTGCCGTCCGTATCTACAAATTTATCTTCCTTGTTTTGATTATAGTGGAGTTGTGTAGGATCATTGGGTGTTGAGCTTGTTGTGTCAATTGTTTGGGGGGATAAATTGGACATGAATTTATGGATTCATCATTTGATTATACTTCTGGCCTTATTATTACTATTTCAGTGCCATGAAAAGAAGTAGCGTTTGAGTTGCTGAGAAACTCTTATTATGGCCCAAAATAAGAGGGGAAACTTGTTAGGTACCAAATCTGGCGAGGAGACTGGCCCGTTTCCTCAATACACCCAATCAGAATCAACTAGTGGTGTTTCAAATACAGGGCATAATGTGCATAATATAGAGGAAAATTTTTCTGTGAATTTTGGTCGTGATGAAATCGTCTCCGGAAGAGTTCCTGCATCACCTGATATATCTCAAAATCGTGATAATAGGTTTGGGATTAATAGGGAGAATGGCCATGTGAGATACGAAGATCTTACCAATATTTTGGGGTTAAGGAGAATGGACTCTGAGAGTTTTTCTGATATAGCTGACTTTGTCACTATAAAACAGCCTGCACAGGAAATTGAAAGTAGGGCTTCAACAACGATTTTAAGCAAAATCCAAGAGGAAGATGGTGATAGTGGCCGTGCATTGAGGAAGAGTGTTCGTGAATCAATCGGGGACCAACCTGTTACTGGGCTACCTGTACCGCCCCTTCCTAGATATGAAAAGTCTCAGTCCAATGGATTTTCTGGTTCAGGAATTGTAGATGATTCTCCATCTGGGAAAATGAAGTTTCTATGCAGCTTTGGTGGAAAAATATTACCAAGGCCTGGTGATGGGAAACTTAGGTATGTTGGAGGAGACACCCACATTATATCCTTCCGAAAAGATATTTCATGGGAACAGCTTGTGATGAAAACCTTAGGTATTTGTAGTCAACCTCACACAATAAAATACCAGCTTCCAGGGGAGGATCTCGATGCTCTAATATCTGTTTCCTCTGACGAGGATCTTCAAAATATGATAGAGGAATTTCACGGGCTTGAAAGTCATGAAGGTTCTCAAAAACTTAGAATATTTTTAGTTCCTTTGGGTGAATCTGAAGAGACGTCATCAACTGAGGCAAACAATGTTCAGCAAAATGATCCTGATTATCAATATGTTGTTGCTTTAAATGGCATGGTAGACCCTAGTCCTAAGAAAAACATTGGTGGCCAGAGTTTTACAAATGAAGCGAGTCAATCAGGGACGAGTTTGAATTTTCCTCCACCTTTACATAAAACTTCCTCAAATGTCTCTTCTCCTTTGGGGATCAGAGACGGTATCAATGCTTTAAATTCAGATGGAATTTTGAATGATTCCCTGAATCAGCAAAGACCCTTTCGAATTTCTCCTACTCCGATTCAAGTTGCATCTTCCAGTACAGGTTATATACAATTGCTTGGTGACAACTCATGCCAAGGAAGTATTGAGAGTAATGCTTCATTTGTTACTGCTCAGCTACAACCTGAGAACTCCCGTGTAAGCACTGCTGATTGGAGATACCCTCAACAAGCAGCTGTTACTTTGTTAAGCGACGGTCAATCTCATCAACATGGTGATGCTGGTCAGCTAAAGAAGCACAATGGACAGTATTTTGATAATTACAATCCTGGCAAAGAATTCACAACTCCTGTATATGTTAGTCCAAGGGATGGTTACAGTGGTGAAGTTTTTGGTCGAACATTGGATAAGGATAGAATATTCTACTCTGGAAATCCTGTTCCATGCTTGGATGAGCCAATCTCTCAACAGACTGAGTCTCATGGAATTACCGATACCTCTCCTGGAATTCCACATGCCTTTTCTGATTCACAGTTGCATGAAAGTGGAGCCAAATCTGGTTACTGCTCACAAGAAGGAATTAGCCAATCTATCTCCTTGAACCTTGAAAAGGCTCAATTAGCTTCAATGTTAGCCTCTGGTGTCTCACAAGGGAACCTTATGGAGGGTCAGCGTGGTTCCATCCTTCATAATCCTCCAATACAAAGCAAGGTACCAAAAGTCGAGTCAGCTGAGATGCACAAACGGCAAGATTCGACATGCTCTCCTTATATAGAATCATTAGGAAGGAATGATCCTATTAATAAAGATAGCATTTTGACCGGAAAAAAGTACGTTGTTCCTCAAACTGATTTAAGTGGATCCGGTTTCGTAGCAAAGGATGTGCAGGAGAATTCTTTTAAAGTACAAAGGATGATGATAAGTGAAGAAAAGAATTCTGCTCCCAATCCCAAGAAGGATAGCAACATTTATGAGGGGAAACCAACTTTCACTGATATGGGACATCTAACGGAATTGCATCTTTTGGATTCCTTCCCTGCTAAGATTAGTACACAAAAGAATAGGGAACGACCTTGTGAGGACACACATCCTTTGTCATCAGCCATGACGGGACTCTCTCTAAATAATCTTGTTGACAAGACCCCATCTGATATTCTTGACATGGGCCAAACGACAAGTGCTAGCAAGAAATGTGCTTTGGCTGAAGGTATGAATGGTGAACAAGGAATTGATTTTTCAGCTCGAAACTTCGATTTAAATGCTCCAATTTTAAAATGCAAAGAAAGTTCTTGTGACAAAAGTTCTACCCAAGATCACATGTTCGAGTTGTCCATTGTCCCAGATTCTCTTAAGTCTGCGCAAATTCAGCCTTCTCAGAATCAGATTGCTACATCTTTTCATGATAATCCAACAGTAAGATCTGAAAGTTTGTATCCTGCTTCACTTCATGATGATTTTCTGCCAATTTCAAACTTGCCAGTTGACAGCTTTGGTAATCCAAGCAATAATATTTCTTTTAAAAGGGTGCCTTCTTTTCTTGATGACTTGATTACCAGAACTGATCAAATGGTTGATCAGTTTAAACATGACCACTCTGCTCCTGGGCAGTCAAGAGTTGAAGATATAGTTGCTGGACAATCGAAAAATTTAGAAAGGCATAATGATGCAAATCGAGTGGAGCCATTTTTTGTCCTAGAAGACGTGACCAATGCTGTTCCTTCACCGAGTGAGTCTTCAATGATACGCACCCCGAATGTTTTGGATGAATTTGGAAGTGATGTATCTCCATCTCATACGGAAGTAGAGAGCATCATCCCAGAGTCTGATCATGAGGTAGGAAAAACTGAAAGACACTAGTGTTTATAAATTAATTCTTTATGTATTCTGAATCTTTTATTTTCATTTATAGGATGATAAAGATGATCAAACAGACAACTTCCTTTCTGATGCAATGATAGCAGAAATGGAAGCCAGCATATATGGTTTGCAGGTTGACAATTACTCGAATCTTCCAGTTCTGGTTTTTACATATGTGAAGATCTGAATTTCATTTTTGATATTATAGCCCATAATATTCTGCTGGGTTCAAGTTCAACTGTACTTTCACATCCAGATATGTTCATAGAGATTGCAATTCTTTGTGTTTTGTAGTACACTTATTTCCATCTTAGGATCCTAAAAAGTAATACATGACTAGGTGTTTGAGTTTCGAATTTTAACACAGTAACAGTAACTCTTGCTTCAAGGTCATTAGTTAAACTTCCACGCTGATATGCTGTGATAAAAGTGGAAATTAAGAATTGATAATCGGCTAATGCTACCTTGTTTAAATTTGAAGGCTTGGTTGACTATTCAGATAGAGGTTGCCAGTTTTTCTGGCTGAGGGGGATTGGGACTAGGTGTTTATCCTAGATATGCAATGCAACAAAGTAAAACGTATTTGAGTTGTCTGGTAGAAAGATACTCTACTGGGGTCTTTATGTATAATGCACCATTTTTTATTCTCTAATCTGCATTGAATACAAGGTTTTTAACTTTGCAAGTTCAATAAAAAGTTCTACCAGTAATGACAACAATTTCTATGTCCTCTTGAAATCAATTGCTATGAAGCCATAGTGACTAGAAGATAATTGAATGCAAAGTGAATGGAACTGTTTCTATCTGTTGTTGATAAACCACCGATCCTAATTCCCTTGTTAGTTATTTGATAAAAATGAGCTCTATTGTGAAATAGGTCTGAAGTGAAGCTTTTAGGTTTATTTCTATTAAAATCTTCATGGTTTGTATCTTCTTAAACTAAAGCATTAACAATGTGTTTGACTTATCCAAATAATTTCCTGCTTCCTTGTGCTTTTCTGCATTATACATAATATAGTTTTCCTAACTCATATTTTACATTTTGTAATTCAGATAATAAGGAATGCTGATCTCGAAGAACTTACGGAGTTAGGATCTGGCACTTATGGAACTGTTTATCATGGAAAATGGCGGGGAACGGATGTTGCTATTAAGAGAATTAAAAAGAGCTGCTTTGCAGGGAGATCTTCTGAGCAAGAACGGTTGGTGAGTCTTCAGCGCAATTTTCTTCTCGACACCATGTTATGTATTAATAAAATGACATACTTATTTTAGATGTGTACCTACCCGTAGGTTTGATATTACTTCTTATAAAAGAAGTGGAGTGGTGATTCGAGTAGGGTTAAATCCAAATTCACTCTCCCTCTCCCACTCTTCCTCTCCCTTCTTTCTGTTTATGTATTTGTCTCCCTATGTAGGTCATCATGGAAAATAGATTTTATCACTGTTCCAAATTTGAATGGCTTAATGCACATAGACTACTTTATGGTAATCTGACCCATTAGTTCCACACGTTAGGTCGTAACATTGTATAACGTGTGTTTATATATATATATATATATATCAATTCTTGTACCCTAATGATTAAGTAATGAAAGAACTGCATTATTCCTTTTACCTTTTCAACATTTGTTTCAAAAGCATGAATTAGAGCAAGTTGTTAAAGTCAGATAATAAAATAAGAAGGGATATCTTATATACTACTTTCCAGTCTTTCAAATAACTTTCAAGTAATATTCTTTAAAAAAAATATGTGTTTCAAAAGTAGCCCGCAGATTTCTATTGAAAAAAAAAGTAGCTTATGCACATGAATCTGACAATGTTTCTTGGCTTTGTAGGCAAAGGATTTCTGGAGAGAGGCACAGATCCTGGCAAATCTTCACCACCCCAATGTGGTCGCATTTTATGGGATAGTACCGGATGGGGCTGGTGGAACCTTAGCAACTGTAACAGAATATATGGTTAATGGTTCCCTTAGGCATGTCCTTGTCAAGAACAACAGGTAGCCTAACATTGTTGATTTTCTCTGAATATCATTTTGAAAAATTTATTATGCGCATACCGAACCTCTAACTCTTTATGCAGATTCCTAGATCGTCGTAAAAAGCTTATAATTGCCATGGATGCAGCTTTTGGTATGGAATATTTGCACTCCAAAAATATTGTCCATTTCGATTTGAAATGTGACAATTTACTTGTCAATCTAAGGGATCCACAACGGCCCATATGCAAGGTTAGAATTCCAGTTGTCAATCTAGTCATCGTGTTTAAATTAGATGTTTTTTCTGATGAAAATCAGCTTTAAAAGGCTATCATAATACAGTGGAAAGACTTATTTTGGAACCGAAAGTAGAATCATAAATAAACCAATCAAGTGACAGTTGGTTAGGAATGATTTGAGAGGTTCTAACCGACAATATATATAACAGATGATTTCAAGAATGGTTTCCCTAAAAAGTTGTGGATGCGATATCTATTCAAGTGCAGCATAATTGATGCAACTAAAGGAGGGGCATTGAAAATGATTTTTTGGTGTTCGATGACTTAACTCTAATTTTATTAGGAATCATTTAGCTATTTTAGGTAGTTCTAAGATAATTGTTGTGCAATGTGAGTTCTATTAGAATGCTTTTACCTGAAAAAAGAAAGCTGCTACGATACAATGTTGATTAGAAGAAACTTGGAAGGTGGCTTATCTGCTGCTCATATATTTTTTCTCTTTCTATTTAACATGTTTTATCTGTTCATTTTTTCCCAGGTTGGAGATTTTGGATTATCAAGAATTAAACGTAATACCCTTGTATCTGGGGGTGTGCGAGGAACCCTTCCATGGATGGCACCAGAGCTTTTGAATGGTAATAGCAGCCGGGTTTCTGAAAAGGTAATAGGTCCATTTAAATGATGTTTAGCAATATAGAGGAATCAATTCATCTTTTGGTAGGCATTTAGCTTGTGCAATGACTTTTACAGGTTGATGTTTTCTCATTTGGGATCTCAATGTGGGAGTTATTGACAGGGGAGGAACCTTATGCAGATATGCATTGTGGTGCCATTATTGGTAAGATTATGTACTTCAAAGGAAAGCTAAAAAACTTTATCTGACGAGAAATTTTTGTCGAATGAATCGAGCAACATAAAGCTAAAATCTTTCAAATTTCTGCTTTATTTGGTCTTAGACTCTTAGCTGTGACCAATATCGCTTGATACACATTGACACACATGGAATAATTGCTTTTGTGCAGTTTAAAGTCTCTTACTTATTTGCAAATCAAATAGATTGTTGTCTATCTGGTGCTTGGTCTTTTATGAATTGTAACATAAAACATTTGCTGCTGTGATGGAGTTTTGAGTTGCTGCTCTTATCACTAGCTCTCTTCTGGTTAAAGGAAAAAATAGAACAAAGAAGCCGTAGTTACAGAATACAGCTATTGATTTTAGAAATCTTAAAGAAAGCTGGAAAAGATATCAGCTCTGTAATTACAGGGAAAGCTTAAAGAAAGCTGGAAAAGATAGCTAGGCAATTATAGAAGCCTAGGGTCTCCCAATTCCCAACTGAATTCCAGCCCACCTCACTCCTCTCCCCCTTTTTTATTCATGATCCCTCTTACATTCTGTGCCTCATTCACCTCATGTCATTCACTTATTTTTATTCCCTTCTCTTTGATTTTGATCCCCTACTCTGCACCTCTTCGTTCTCTCATGCACCTGAGTGACTGTTAGGATATTAAATATGTAGCAAAGGGTAACTCAAGTAGTTAAGAGTTGTTAGGGAAGTTTGTTAGTTAGTTAGTTAGAAGAAAGATGAGTTAGTTAATGGGAAATTACAGCCCTCTCATCTATAAATAGGAATTAGGATTTAGGAGTACTTTGTGAGGATCATCTTTAGACATTTGTGTTTTGAGTGGTGAATAACCATTGGAGAGTATTCTCTCTGGTCGGAGAGTATTTTCTCTGGTGTATCATTTTGGAGATAACCTCTCCTATTCTTTCTCAACAAACAAGTATTATTTTCTATATTCAATTTCTTGGTTCCTAACGTGACTCTATCAATGGGCTAGTGGTGAAGGTTTTTGTAGTAAGCAAGAGGTTATAGGTTCAAACCTCATTGCCCCTATTGTACACCAAAAGAAGAAAAGCAACTTAGTTGCTTGATTTCTAATCAAATGTGTCTTGTCTATGGTTTTTTGGGTTACAAGTTAAGGATAGATGCTGGTTTGAATCTTGAATTGTGTGTCTAATCTGGCTAAAAAGAAAAAGTGATTGACCATGAAAGATGAAGATAAAGCTTTGAACAAAGCATTCAGATTTCCTGAAATTCTTCCTAGTATAAGATTGCATGTATTTTATTGAACTCGTTGTATGACTACTGCCTTGCCTTATTGTATTCATGTTATGATGGAGTGTTTTTACTTTGGCTAATTTCATCTGATTAAATTTTAGCTTTTTTATTTATTATTAGAATGTAGAGATGGTCTCATTCAGTTATTGACACTATAAAAGTGCCCTGTAATAGATGACATAGAGGGCATACAAATATTTTTCTCTTGATCCTCAACCATTATTGGACTTTTCAAAAATTTTACCAGCATACTTAATCTTACTTGTCACAGCCATTAGTTTCCCCTAATTCATAGTAGTCTCTGACAAAAGTTTGTTTCTTGCTATATGTCTTTCAAATCTACTGGATAATGCCACTGTAAAAGGAATGCTAATAGCATTCAAACTTCCAATACTGACTTGCTTCCCATTTGATGACATGTTCTTTTAGGCGGTATTGTAAAGAACACTCTTCGACCGACTGTTCCACAACGCTGTGATCCTGAATGGAGGAAGCTTATGGAAGAGTGTTGGTCACCCGATCCCGAAAGCCGACCATCATTCACAGAGATAACCAACAGGTTAAGATCTATGTCTATGGCCCTTCAAACAAAGGCTACTTATCAGGCATGGCAATTGAGACCCAGTAATGCTCCTTAAAACAAATACACTCTTTTGTTTTCTTTATGTTTGATTGATTGTAAAGGATTTTCATTGTATAGTGTCATTAAAAAAGCTGTCAAGACTAGGGTTGGCATGCTTTGAGGGTTACTATAGCACTTACCTATTGTTTCTTGTGATTTTTATTAGCTATTGTATTTTCATTTGTTTATTCTTTCTTGTAATAGCTGAGGTTCAGATAATATGGTATAGTTGTTTAGATATCTCAATTTTGTCACTTGTTGCATGATCAAACATTTTGCCGGAAGACATATATAGGAAAAAAACAAAGGAAAGAAATGGTGTTTTTAGTGTAGATGTATACAGACAATAGTGCTTGTAATATATGTTTTGCTTGATGTTGAGTATCCTCTCTTTATCCCGCCCCTTCCCTTTTTTGGAGATAAGAATGTAATTCCTACATTTTTAGCTATTGTTCCCTGATATGCATGTATATATCTCAGCACCGTTTGGATAAACAACTTAGCAACCTAATTAAGTACTTATAGTAAGCGCTTATTATGTAACTGTTTATGTATAAACTGTTTTTATATAAGTTATAATTTGTTTTCATAAGTTATCCTTGAGATTTTATGAAAATAAGTTAAAAACACCTTGCGGATATGCTATAAGCTTTTTTTATAAATTCTCTCAATCAGTGTCTTGACCGTTTATATCAGTAGGTAAGTCCAAATAAACCAAGCAAGTTTGATGAAAGCCTTAGGGTCTGTTTGATTTTTTTGTTTTATGGATTTAGTTTTAATTAGAAAAATTAGAAAAACTAGTGCTCTTACCTGTGCGATGCACGGAGCAAAAGCTGTATTTAATACGGAAAAACCAACACATGTAATGAATGATAAAGAGGTTAATTAGTAAAAGCAAATAAAGATCTCTAAATAACAAACTATGCTTAAATACAACTGGTAGCAAGCCTATCAACATGTCAACGATGACCAACTACAGCCATATACAAAACCACAGCAAGGGAAACTTGTTCACAGATAATATACTGAACCACAATACAAACAACATCCACAATGTAGAGACACCAACCCTTCTAACCAGATTAGAACACATACTCTAAAGACACTTGATAAAAAGGTACTTTGAAGTACTTTTAGCTACACCAAACATAAGAGAACTCCCTGCCACATGCCCATTCAAACCACGAAATATAGCCCATCCTTCACTCACACAACAGTGATCTGACTTGTTGCTCATCCACATGAACTTGCATTCTCATTTTCTCCCACGATGATTAACCAAAGTGAGAAATGTGCAAGCCGAGTCAAGGAACGTTTGCAGAAAGCAATAGAAAGATACTACAGAATACAGAAAAAAATTGATGTTAATAAATAAGAAGTAAATTGAATGTATTGTAAGTAGTAATTTTTTTAAAATTTGCCTTTGAGATCATACCAAGAACGGAGTAGTAGCATTCTCAGTGGACAGATTCTTGGTATAAGCATAGTGAAAATGTAGGGAATCAACAGAAGAGAAATCATAAGACTCATTATCAAAGTCACTCATTGGTATGTGTTGCTCTCCAAGACCATATTGCCGAGCAGGTGATGGATAATTAACCTGATTCCCAAATCTATCCGTGACTTGCATGGCATATGTAGAACCATGGAGGCAAGTCATAGTTATCCACCCACCATGAAAGAGCTTCTATAGATCACCAATCCGTGTGGATCCTAGATGAAGGAAGAGTCTACTTCTACGCTTCTTTATCCTAATGACAAAAATCAACTTTAAACAGAACTGGTAGCTGCTGTTTGGTTTGTGGAAAAAGCAAGATAAGAAATTTAAAGATGGGATATCTATAAAATACAAAAATGGACAATATTTAACTTAGGAAATGGTGGCACTTACAAAGCCAGAAACATGTTCAAAAATGATATGTATGTAGTTTCATGTGACATTCCTCAACAAAATTATAATTGTCAAGAACTGGCCAAGATCCATCTGAGCATTCTAGGTAAAATTATAAGTAACAAATTTTACACAATAAGTATGAAAGATAAAAAGTAAAGAGGAAAAACAATGCAATCAAAAGAAAAAGTTATTTAACGGTTAACAAAGTAAATGGTTATCTCAAGGACTATAGGTTAACTAAAATGTCATTAACAACATACTTGAACTATAACCAAATCCAAGCCTAAGTAAAGAACTTATGAATAATCCTTTTAAACACATGTTCTGGACTGGACCAAGAGGCCCATTCAGCATTTGGACATGGATTGACCCGATCACTTTGATCCATATCCACCATATGCAAGCCCAATTGTGGTTATCACACTTGGATGACTCAGATCAACTCTATCAATCTGACGGCTGACAACAGACACGAATTCCTATAAATACCAGCTCACATTGCCATAACAAGGTAGATTCTCATTCCTAGCTTCATCACTCATCTATTCTCAATACTGACTTGAGCGTCGGAGTGGCTTCGCAGGTACCCCTCCCGGGCTCGCGCTAACCTCCGGCCAGACAGCAGGTGACCTACCAACTACAGTCCACCTAAAACTGCAATGTACAGAACATTGGCGACCACAGTGGGAGATATCTATCTTTCACACCATCTCTACTCTTTGAACTTTCTCCTGCCTTCCCATAGCACCCAGAGGTAGACCCCGAGTCCAAAGCATTGCCGCTCCGCAACCCCAGCCAGAGGGCACTCCCGAAGGCCTTGCTGCTTCCACGCCAAACCAAGACATTCAGGTCCTGGCACCTCAGCCAGCCTCTATCCAGATCCCCGTCCAACCTGGGGATGCGGCGACCATCCGCCAGCTCTTGGACCTGCTGTGCAACCGCACCCAGACTATGTTGCAGCAAGAAGCGCGCCTCAGGCAGATAGAGAGGCGAATGACAGCCATGCTTGAGCAACTCCATCCTCGCTGGAACACCCCTTCCCCAAGGACAATGAGCTCTAGGCGCCGCAGATCTCCACCCAAGCGCCATCACAATCATCGCTCTCCACCTAGACGGAAGCAAGTTCGTCACTCTCCTCCTCGACGCGGCAGGCACCAAGGATCAGATTCACCTCCAAGCACCCCTCCAACCTCGCCTGACAGTACATACTGGCCTGAGGAGTCTCTCCCCAGGTCCTCATCGCTCGTAACCTCCAATTCTCGCGAGAGGTCGCGAAGCCGAGCCAAGACCCATAAGAGGCATCGCCAAAGATCCACCTCGAGGAGATCTCCAGCCTGACGTGACCGTCGAGATATAGATCTCGGGGACTGGTTACCTCACAACTTACGATGGACCTCCAATGAAGGACCCTTCACTAGGAAGGTTGACGACTGCCCAATTCCGAGGACCTTAGAGTAGCTCCCAACGCTCAAAACATACGACGGGACTAGGGACCCTGACAGGCATTTGGCCTACTTCTCTGTCATGATGAGATACCGGGGGGCAAGGGAACCTATCCACTACAAGATCTTTCCCCTCACTCTCACGGATTTAGCACTAGTTTGGTTTCAGGAGTTGAAACCAAACCCGGTTTCATCCTGGGGGCAGCAGGCCACCATGTTCATAACCCGCTTTGCCGCTTCCCGCTTGAAGCCAAAATCTAAAGAGGTACTCAGGGCGATCAAACAAGGAGAGAAAGAAACGCTTAGAGAATATCTGGAAAGGTTCAACAAGGAGGCTGGCAACGTCAGAAACCTTGAAGACAAGAGAAGGCTCTTTTGGATGAAGGACGGCCTTAAGAAAGGAAGCTTGTTTCAAAGAGACGTGTGGATTAACAAACCCCGAAGCTTGGGTGAGTTCCTTTAGAAGGCACAAAAGTACATGGATTATGAAAAAGACAACATGGCATACGAAGAGGAAGCCAAGGTTGGCAGCAAGAAGGACGAGCTGGCCTGCAAGGCCATTGAAGAACCATGGCGGAAGCGAGTCCAATATGACAACTCCTCGTGAGCCCCGACCTCGACAAGGTCGCTTCTAAGAGTACACCCGGGTGAACACATCCCAGGCTGAGATCCTTGCCGAATGCACCGATGTGGAGTTTCGGGACATGAAACAGCCCGAACCTCTCGTGCAAAGGAAAGACCAACCCTCTAAGAAGCACTGTCGTTATCACAAAAGTTATGGGCACAATACCAACAAATGCAACACCCTCAGGGATGACATTGAAGAAATGATCCGCGAAGGGAAGCTCGCTCAGTACGTGAGTGAGGAAGATGATGAGACTCGTGACTCTGAATAGGGAGTAGGGCATCAGGACTAGAAACTAGAACTAGGCCTAGTTAAGAATTTTACAGTTTGGGCACAAATGCAGAATATCAAGAAAGAAAAAGGGCCCAACTCCATAGTTAGGGGTAGAGCGAGACAAGTTTGAGACCCGACATAGCCTGCAAGGAAGGACTGCCTACCTCGCAAGGGCAACCTCGACATTAACTCTAAGCCAAGACCATCTTTCCAAGACGATGGTTTTACAAATACATCTCTGGATGCAAGATCGCACGAAGTGGGCAAGCGCTGACGTGCACCTCCAATCCTAGCAAATGAATCAAGAGTGCCACGGCACGCCGAAACAAATAAGGCCATCGGTAAAAATACTGGTCAAAGGAAGACACCATGACCGTTTGCATTTTTCCTAATTACCAAAGCAAGAATCTCATAATTATTTCCACTAAGTGACCTTGGCGGTCACAACCCCTTGGGCGAGTTCTATCCGGGCCGAGTCCTGGTAAATTGTGCCAAGGGTATACTTCAAGCTGACCTTGGTGGTCACAACGCCTTGGGCGAGTTCTATCCGGGTCGAGTCCTGGTAAACTGTGCCAAGGGTACACTTCAAGCTGAACTTGGTGGTCACAACCCGTTGGGCGAGTTCTATCCGGGCCGAGTCCTGGTAAACTGTGCCAAGGGTATACTTCAAGATGACCTTGGTGGTCACGACCCCTTATGATGAGTTCTATCCAGGTCAAGTCTTGGTAAACTCTGTTCAAATTATACCTCATTACAAATTGTCCCGAGAGGCGTCGACAACTTAACCGCCTAAAGCAAGAAAAATTTAGCGACTGTCTACCGGAAAAATCCTAAGTCTAACGAGAAGGCGCACACGCGGAAAATCACCAGTAGGGCGTGAGGCCATGAGGTCACGGTTCCATGATCAAGGTTTGCTGGAGAAGGGCACCGAGGGCACCAAGATCCCATGTTCACAGTTCACATGTTCACGGTTTGGAAAGTGAAGGGCGCCAAGGGCGCTAAGATTCTATGTTCTCGGTTTGCAAATGCAGGGCGCCAGGATCCCATGTTCACAGTTTTCAAGAGCAGGGTTGAGCTGTTGGGCACCTAGGTGACGGGTTGCATAGACCAAGGTCACGGTTTGTGGTGCTGAGCGCCAAGGGCGCCATGGTCACTGTTTGTGGTGTTGGGCGCCAAGGTCACAGTTTAAGCTCCCAGGCGCCCTTGGCGCCAAGGTGACGGGTTTCATAGAGCAAGGTCACGGTTTGTGGTGCTGGGCGCCAAGGGCGCCATGGTCACGATTTGTGGTGTTGGGCACTAAGGTCACGGTTTGAGCTGCTAGGCGCAAAGGGTGCCAAGGTGACGGGTTGCATAGAGCACGGTCACGGTTTGTGGTGTTGGGCGCCAAGGGCGCCATGGTCACGGTTTGTGGTCCTGGGCGCCAAGGTCACGGTTTGACCTGCTGGGCGCCAAGGGCGCCAAGGTGACGGGTTGCATAGAGCAAGGTCACGGCTTGTGGTGTTGTGCGCCAAGGGCGCCAAAGTCCCGGTTTGAGCTGTTGGGCGCGAAGGGCGCCAAGGTGACAGGTTGCATAGAGCAAGGTCACGGTTTGTGGTGCTGGGCGTCATGGTCACGGTTTGTGGTGCTGGGCGCCAAGGGAGCAAAGGTCACGGTTTGAGATGCTGGGCGCCAAGGGCGCCAAGGTGATGGGTTGCATAGAGCAAGGTCACGGTTTGTGGTGATGGGCGCCAAGGGCGCCATTGTCACGGTTTGTGGTACTGGGCGCCAAGGTCTCGGTTTGAGCTGCTGGGCGCTAAGGGCGCCAAGGTGACGGGTTGCATAGAGCAAGGTCATAGTTTGTGGTGCTGGGCGCCAAGGGCGCCAAGGTGACAGTTTGTGCTGTAGGGCGCCAATGTGACAGTTTGTGTGGCTAGGCGCCAAGGTGACAGTTTATGCTGCAAGGCGCCAAGGGCGCCAATGGGACGGTTTGTGTGGCTAGGCGCCAAGGTGACGGTTTGCAAGGTGACGGTTTGTGCTGCAGGGCGCCAAGGTGACAGTTTGTGTGGCTAGGCGCCAATGTGACGGTTTGCAAGGTGACAGTTTGTGCTATAGGGCACCAAGGGCGCCAAGGTGACGGTTTGTGTGGCTAGGCGCCAAGGGCGCCAATGGCGCTGTTAGAATATAAGAAAATATCATATAATATCATGCTATTATGTTAGAGTATCAGAGTCAGATTGGTTTCTTATCTTAGAGTATCGTAGATTATCTCTTAGGATAAGTTCTCATATTACGTCATTATTATTATTATTATTATTTGTTTCCTGAACCTCAAATCATGCTATTATTATTACACAAGTAGCGGAAACAATTTAGAACTTTTAACAATGTATAAGTCATACGATCGAATTACAGAAACAACTAGGGAAAACTTAGCATAAGCAAATAAAATAATCTTCGACATCTCGGATAGGTCACACCTAGCCATGCCTCTTTGCCTTAGCCTTTCCCTGCTTCTCTGTAAAAACCACAATTATAAAGGATGAGATAAACGTTATCTCAGTGAGTCCTATCGAGACCCCTTACTAAAACTCTAGCGGTTTATTATGCATCATCAACTCGTAGCCCTACTAAGCGACTACGTGAAACCTCGATAACATAGCATATAGGTTTCATAGGGCTCATGACTTCCCCTCCCCTAGTACGCTAACTTCAACATTAGGGTCATCACCCTAAACCTCAAATTATATAAATAAATATAATTTCACCCGCATTGGGCCGTCTCATAAACATAACATAACCTCAATTTATATAATTATATATAAACACCCGTGCTGGGCCTTCTCATAAACAATATATAATATCTATATATATATATATATATATATATATATATATATATATATATATACATATATATATATATATATATATATCCTCAAAGTACATTTAGTCTGCCTTAACAATTACATGACCTCACACGTGATTACTAACTTCGATTACATAATTTAATGTGAATTACCTCACCTCAATGTATACCTACGTGTTTTCCACGAATTACGGCTTATTTATCAATATATAGGGTTTTGGAATGTAATGGGAACCGTTCGGAATGGCCTTAGGCATGTTTTCAAATTGGATAACAGAAGCTTTCGCACGGTCGGTGCGTGAAACCGCATGACCCGTGTGCATTTTCAAAAATTAGAGCACCTGTTACAGACCCTGGCGCACGGTCCGTGCGCATCTTAAAATGTTTACGCACAAATAACAGATGGTGGCGCACGGTCCGTGCCTAATGGCACACGACCCGTGCGTTAGCACCAGTTTTCAGAAAAACATGTTTTTGTGTAATTTTACCATTCCTTCCGATCTCAATATCCGTTCTGATCGACACCCTAACACAATCAAACATTATTCCAGTCCAGAATAACAGTCATAATCATCAAACAATCAATATCTCAACCAAAAACAATCACATTATCAATCAATCGACCGTATAATTCCTCGTTCGAAACATGATTTTCACAAAGCGGTTTTGACTCGAAAAACGCACGAATGAACATAAAATAGAACATGCAACAATATTTCGGCACAAAATCCCTAAGCCAGTATAGAACTCGCCTCTTGCGATGAAAATCGCAAACCACAACAATAACCGAACGAATGTAGGCTCAATCACACCGAAACTACTTCAAAGCTAGCCCAATTTCAGAATCAACACTGTCCCAGCTCCCAAGACTTCACTCCAATGCTTCCAACTAACAATGTGGGTTATGGACAGCTTCAATCTAACTATCTTCTGAACATGCAAGCCCTCAACAACTCTAAAACTCCATTTCTAGCCTATTGAGCTCGGTTTTCGAAAATGGTGAATAGAGGAGGAGGGTAATGTAGGTGTTGAAACTAGTATCAAAGGAACGAGAATGATGAGAGGAATTCAATGATGTAGAGAAACTGAACATGCATCCAAGAATGAAGTTTGTCCCTCTTCTTCTCCTCTCCCTCACTCTCGTGGATTCTCTCTTCTCTCAAGCTCCCAATTTCTATTTTGTGTTCTTTTTCTCACTTTCAGTAACTAGGCATGGGTGTTAGTAAATGTTGGGTCAGCTGAGGTTAAGTGAGTTGAGGAGTAAAATGGAATGAAAGGACCACTCTACCCCTCTATCTAATTCCCACTTAAAACCAAGTTTTCAATCAAAACACCCAATCAATATTCATATGACTCATAAAATTAAGTAATCAAACATATAATTAATTTACTTAATCCATAACCATCGCCTCAAAATTAATTAATTAAGCTAATATATATAATTTAACTAATCAATTAACTCATAACCTCATGCTAATTTCAATAAACGAAATTAGCTAAATTGGGGATGTTACAATCACCCCAACTTTTTAAAAATTTTGTCCTCAAAATTGAACAAAATATACCTCAAGAAAATAGATACGGATATCTAGCCCGCATGTCATCCTCCAACTCCCATGTAGCTTCCTCAATCGGAAATCCATCCCAAACCACTTTGAAATGAGAATTGTCCTTGTCCGGAGCGTCTTCTCACCACGTTCCATGATGTAACTAGGATGAGGTTGAAATGACAAATCCGGCCTAAGGTCAATCGTCTCGAAACTCAATGGCTGAATCGGATTGGAAATGCATTTCCTTAACTGAGACACATGGAATACATCGTGAAGATTGGACAAAGCTGGAGGTAAAGCAATACGGTAAGCTACTACTCCAATACGCTCGATAATTTGGAAGGGTCCAATATACCAAGAGCTGAGCTTCTTCGCCCGCAATGCCCTACCAGTACCAATAGTTGGAGAGACTCTCAAAAACACATGATCACCAGACTCAAACTCTAGTGGTCTTCTTCTTTTGTTAGCATAGCTCTTCTGCCTACACTGGGCCGCCTTCATTCTTTCTCTGATATGCCAGATCTTTTCGGTTGTTTCAAGAACCAAATCGGGTTCTAACAATCGATCTTCACCGACATCCCACCAACATAATGGCGTTCTTCACTTTCTCCCATACAAGGCTTCAAATGGAGCCATTCCGATACTGGAATGATAGCTGTTATTATAAGCAAACTCCACCAATGGAAGATGATCCTCCCATTTCCTTCCGCTATCAAGCACACAATCCCGAAGCATATCCTCTAAAGTCTGGATGGTCCTCTTAGTCTGACCATCCGTCTGCGGATGATAAGCAGTGCTAACAAACACTTTTGTTCCTAAAGCTTGCTTTAAAGCTTTCCAAAATCGAGAAGTGAACTTTGGACCGCGATCTGACACAATACTTGTAGGAACTCCATGCAATCTTACTATACTCTTCATATATTCCTCTGCTAACTTGGAAACCTTACTGTTCGAACGAACATGAATAAAATCAGCTGATTTGGTTAGACGATCCAAAACTACCCAGATGGAATTGTTACCGGCTTGGGACCTTGGTAATCCCATAACAAAGTCCATGGAAATATCTTCCCATTTCCACACTGGCACATTCAGCGGCTGCAGCTGACCAGCAGGCTTCTGGTGCTCTGCCTTAACCCTTTGACAAGTTAGGCATCAAGACACAAATTCTGCAACCCTTACTTTCATCCCTGGCCACCAGTACATCTGTTTCAAATCCAGATACATCTTGGTAGACCCAGGATGTATGGAATATTGACTTCGATGTGCTTCCTCTAACACTTGCCTTTTGATGTAATCATCCTTTGGCACACAAATCCTACTGTTGAAGCAAATAATCCCATCACTATCTTCGGTAAAATTTGGTAACCTTCTTTGGGCTTGCAACTCTACATCAAGTTCTTGAGCTGAGCGACTCAGATTTCTCAATAGACTCGAAATCTGAATATGACTCAACACTAACCGGTTCCTCCTTTGCTTCACATTCAAGTTTAACTCTCTGAAAGACTCTAACAGTTCCATCTCATGCATCATTAATTCTGACGTGTGAATAGATTTCCTACTCAACGCATCGGCTACAACATTGGCGTTTCCTGGATGATACTTCAATTCGAAGTCATAATCCTTCAGAAACTCAACCCATCTTCTTTGCCTATTATTCAATTCTTTCTGGTCGAACAGATACTTCAAGCTTTTGTGATCACTAAAGACTTCCAAACGAGAACCGTACAGGTAATGCCTCCAGATCTTTAACGCATACACAATGGCCGCTAACTCCAAATCATGCGTCGGATAATTCTCTTCACGAGACTTCAATTGCCTGGATGCATATGCTACCACTTGTTGATTCTGCATTAAAACACACCCTAAACCCTTCCCAGAAGCATCACTGTAAATTTGAAACCCCGGTGACGGATCCGGAAGAATTAGGATTGGAGCAGAAGTCAACCTAGCTTTCAACTCTTGAAAACTTTCCTCACAATCGGAATTCCATTCAAACGGCTGATCCTTGCGAGCTAACCGAGTAAGTGGAAGAACTAACCATGAGAACCCTTCAATAAACCTACGATAATATCCAGCGAGACCTAAGAAACTTCTCACTTCTGTCACTGATGTTGGCTGTTCCCAGCTCAAGACGGCTTTTACTTTACTGGGATCCACTGCAACTCCCGATTGGGATATTATATGACCCAAAAACTTTACCTCGTGCATCCAGAAATCACACTTGGAAGGCTTTGCATACAACTTCTTCTCTCGAAGTACTTTTAAAACAATTCGGAGATGTTGGACATGCTCCTCAATGGTCTTCGAGTACACCAAGATATCATCAATGAACACCACTCCAAACTGATCCAGGTACGGGTGGAAGACTCGGTTCATGTAATCCATGAATACCGCTGGAGCATTAGTTAGACCGAAGAGCATCACTACAAACTCGTAAAGTCCATACCGAGTACAGAAAGCTGTCTTTGGAATATTTAAGGCTCTCACCTTTATATGATGATAACCCGACCTAAGATCAATTTTTGAAAATACCGAGGCTCCTCGCAGTTGATCTAGCAAATCATCGATTCTTGGCAGATGATACTTATTTTTGATAGTTACCTTGTTCAGCTGGCGGTAACCGATACACAATCTCATGCTCCCATCTTTCTTCTTGACAAGCAATACCGGAGCACCCCATGGCGAAGCACTAGGCCTAATGAATCATTTTGAAATCAACTCTTCAAGTTGGGATTTTAACTCCTTTAACTCTAAATGAGACATTCTATATGGAGCAATAGAGATTAGTCCCGTGCCCGGAACCAACTCTATTGAGAATTCCACCTCACGATCCGGAGGTAAAGAGGAAACTTCATCCGGAAAAACATCCAGAAATTCACTAACAACTTGTACAGAGGACAAATCTAAACAAATTCCAGTCGATGCAGACAACATAATAACATAAGCTTCCGCACCTTGAAATAAAGACTGAATCGCCGATGTGAAAGATATACTTGCTTCAGAATTTGACTTTGGTAGTTCAACTGATTTCGTGGCAAAACTGACAGTTCGGTTAAAGCAGTCGATAGTGACACGATTTGCTGTCATCCAGGTCATACCCAAAACGACGTCCATACCTCTCATAGGTAAACAAATAAAATCTAGAACGAAGTTTCTGTCTCCTATGGCCAGAAGACAGCTTTGACATAAAGACTGGGTCTGGACACGACCCTTGGCAGCAATTAAGATAGTTATCGGCTCGGATAGCAGAGATAAAGCTAATCCTAACCGGTCAACACATGCTTGAGAAATAAAACAATGAGTAGCACCTGAATCATATAATATATTGATGGAGTTATTGAAAAGAGATCCCGTACCCCTTAGTAGATTATCTGACGGCTTGGCTTTCTCAGCATCTAAGGTGTAGATCCTTCCTTGAGTTATAGCAGCTTTCTCCTCCCCGTTCCTCTTCCTCAATGGACATTCATGAGCATAATGACCTTCCTTCTTGCAATAAAAACAATGATTGGAACCTATATGGCATTCACCACTGTGAGGCTTCCCACATTTGGAACACTTGCTGGATTTTGAGAAGTCAGACGACTGTGCTTGCTTTCCTTTGTAAAAGTTACCTTTTGACCTCGCCTGCGGAGTTGATGATTCAACCACCTTCTTCTTTCCTTTCCAATACTCCCTCTTTTCTTCATACATTCTATTGAGATCTGCTTCGGCGACATAGGTTTGTTGCACCAAAGCGGCATAGTTGGTCATAGCATAAGAGCTAAGACCTTGAGCAATATCATCACAAAGAACTGCCTTGTACATCTGCATCTTCCATTCATCATTCGGAGCATACCTTGCTAACTGATAGAGTTGAGACAACTTCTCAAATTTGGCGGTGTATTCACCCACCGTCATATCACCTTGCCTGAGATTGACAAATTCAGTCTGCTTACTAAGCTTCACTACCGGAGGGAAGAAATGTCCAATAAACAATTCCTTGAAGTTAAACCAAGTAATAGGAGTTTCCTGATTCACCATCAGTTCATGAGCATTGGTCCACCAGACTTGGGCTTCCTCTTCCAGCATATGAGCTGCAAATAGTACCTTCTCTCCTTCACTGCATCGCAGAGTTCTAAAGATCTTCTCCATAGAGTCCAACCAGTAATGAGATACCATCACATTAGGTCCTCCCTTGAAACTTGGGGGATTCATCTTTTGGAATCGGAAATAAGCTCTATTTGGATCTTCCAGAGGGGGTTGCACATTGGGCTGATGATGAGCCTGTTGTTGCATTTGCAGCATATCCTGCATCATCTTCTGCTGTGTTTCAATCACATTTTGCATCCATTCCTGATGTGGGTCGATCGGGATATTTCCTCTACCTCTTCCAGCCATGATTCTGCGAAATATGCACAAAGTATTAAGTTGATTAGGCTCAATGTCTAATAGCATACTAAGAAGAATCACACTTAGAAGACGTAAAAGACTCTTAACATCTAAGTCCGACTAGGTCGAACCGCTCTGATACCAAAATGTCACACCCTAATATTTCTAACATGTAGAAATGCTAAAGTGCACAACTTAGCATACATCAGAGGATACTTTCTGTCCTAGATATTGAACACAACTAAAAACTTCGATAATTAATATCAAAAGATCATCTCAATCATCATAACTTAACATAGGATTACTTAGAATACTTAAGTTCCATGTTCATAAACCTGATACATCCCTAGTGTTCAACATCCAAAACATAAGTAGCGAAAACGATTTACAACTTTTAACAATGTATAAGTCATACGATCGAATTACAGAAACAACTAGGGAAAACTTTGCATAAGCAAATAAAATAATCTTCGACATCTCCTCGGATAGGTCACACCTAGCCATGCCTCTTTGCCTTAGACTTTCCCCGCTTCTCTGTAAAAACCACAATTATAAAGGGTGAGATAAACATTATCTCAGTGAGTCCTATCGAGACCCCTTACTAAAACTCTAGCGGTTTATTATGCATCATCAACTCGTAGCCCTACTAAGCGACTACGTGAAACCTCGATAACATAGCATATATATATATATATATATATATATATATATATATATATATATATATGCTCATATTGTCCATAGTCCAATAAGATAACTACGTGCAGTCCTCTTTTACTTTATTCAGCATATCACCGAGAACTATTCTATTCCCGGTGAACCCAATTCGCTTACCATAAACTGCGGGCAAACCTCAAAGGGGCCTAGGTTCATAGGGCTCATGACTTTCCCTCCCCTAGTACGCTAACTTCAACATTAGGGTCGTCACCCTAAACTTAAAATTATATAAATAAATATAATTTCACCCGCATTGGGCCGTCTCATAAACATAACATAACCTGATCAATTTATATAATTATATATAAACACCCGCGCTGTGCCGTCTCATAAACAAAATAATATATATATATATATATATATATATATATATATATATATATATATATATATATATATATATATATATATCCTCAAAGGAAATTTAGTCTGCCTTAACAATTACATGACCTCACACGTGATTACTAACTTCGGTTACATAATTTAATGTGAATTACCTCACCTCAATGTATACATACGTGTTTTCCACGAATTACGGCTTATTTATCAATATATAGGGTTTTGGGATCAATTAGAATGTAATTGGAACCGTTCGGAATGGCCTAAGGCATGTTTTCAAATTGGGTAACAGAAGCTTTCGTACGGTCCGTGCATGAAGACGCACTACCCGTGCGCATCTTAAAATGTTTACGCACAAATAACAGATGGTGGCGCACGGTCCGTGCCTAATGGCAAACGACCCGTGCGTCAGCACCAGTTTTCAGAAAAACATGTTTTCGTGTAATTTTACCATTCCTTCCGATCTCAATATCTGTTCCGATCGATACCCTAACACAATCAGACATTATTCCAGTCGAGAACAACAATCATAATCATCAAACAATCAATATCTCAACCAATCCAAACGATCTTATTATCAATCAATCGACCGTATAATTCCCCGTTCGAAACATGATTTTCACAAAGCGGTTATGACTCGAAAAACGCACGACTGAACATAAAACAGAACATGCAACAATATTTCGCACAAAATCCTTAAGCCAGTATAGAACTCACCTCTTGCGATGAATATCGCAAACCACAACAATAACCGAACGAATGTAGGCTCAATCACACCGAAACTACCTCAAAGCTAGCCTAATTTCATAATCAACACTGTCCCAACTCCCAAGACTTCACTCCAATGCTTCCAACTAACAATGTGGGTTATGGACTGCTTCAGTCTAACTATCTTCTGAACATGCAAGCCCTCAACAACTCTAAAACCCCATTTCTAGCCTATTGAGCTTGGTAGTTCGAAAATGGTGAATAGAGTAGGAGGGTAATGTAGGTGTTGAAATTAGTATCAAAAGAAGGAGAATGATGAGAGGAATTCAATGATGTAGAGAAACTGAACATGCATCCAAGAATGAAGTTTGTCCCTCTCCTTCTCCTCTCCCTCACTCTCGTGGACTCTCTCTTCCCTCAAGCTCCCAATTTCTGTTTTGTGTTCTTTTTCTCACTTTCAGTAACTAGGCATGATTGTTAGTAAATGTTGGGTCAGTTGAGGTTAAGTGAGTTGAGGAGTAAAATGGAATGAAAGGACCACTCTACCCTTCTATCTAATTCCCACTTAAAACCAAGTTTTCAATCAAAACACCCAGTCAATAATTCATATGACTCATAAAATTAAGTAATCAAACATATAATTAATTTACTTAATCCATAGTCATCGCCTCAAAATCAATTAATTAAGCTAATATATATAATTTAGCTAATCAATTAACTCATAACCTCACGCTAATTTCAATAAACGAAATTAGCTAAATCGGGGATGTTACACCCACCACCGTCAGTCGCCACCGGAATATTTTCGGCAACCGTTTTTGGCAAAACCACCACCAATAGGGGCGGAATTCGCCGGTCTACTCAACTGTTCAAAGGTCCATCTTCATCAGGCCATTCTTCGTCCATGTTCAGGCTCAGTTTCCATTTTCTCTCTCCTTAAACATTATTCAGTCTAGAAACCCATCTTTCAGGTCAAATCATCGTGCACCGCCACCACCATCAGAATCGCTTATGTCAGACCGACCTACCACCGAAATCTTGCTCCCATCTCCGCCGTCACGCGCAGAAACAGTGTCAGTGTCTTTGTTTCACGTTCGTCCGCAGTACCGGCGCGTGGAGGCGCGTCTGGCAACCGTTCTTGTGGTTCTTTTCATCGCTGACGTCGCCTCTCTCTCCTGGTCCCGGATCTATGGTTATTTATTGAATTTGGTCCCTGGTTATACGTGGTACAGTACAAACTGCCCTTTCTCTCTCTTGGTTTAGGCATTTTTCTGGTAGATATTGCTTGTTTAGGTTCTGTTGAACAGTGTTTATACTGTTCTTGGTCTGTCTCTAATTTGTTTCAGTGCTCTTGGTCTGTTTCGGGTTTGTTTCAGTCTTCTTGGTCTATTTCTAGTCTTATTTAGTCAAGATATATCAATTCTTGACCCCCTGTTTCTGCATTTATGCCACATCAACTGCTCAATCATTGTGTATCGCTTTCGGATTTGGTTTCACGCATCTTTTTGTTTCAGGTTGTTCATTGGTTCCAGTTTTTGTTTGTCATCTGTCCGAGTCACTCTTATCTAATATGCTTTCTGCCTTGTCAGTCTCTAATGGCAAGCTCTCTAGTTAACAATCCGAGCACACTATAGATAGTCTTTGGTAGTCCCGCTGTCCAACCACAGTCAAGGTTGAGTCGTCGGTCCCAATCACAAATGAAATAGTCCGTTGGTAGTCCCGTTGTCCAACCACCGTCAAGGTTGAGTCGTCGGCCCCAATCACAGATGAAATAGTCCATTGGTAGTCCCGTTGTCCAACCACGTCAAGGTTGAGTCGTCGGCCCCAATCATAGATGAAATAGTCCATTGGTAGTCCCGCTGTCCAAGTTGAGTCATCGGCACCAGTCACATATGAAATGGTTCAGTTTGGTTTGGAGTTGTTACACCTTCAGTTAGGACTTCAGCTGCTGTAAGCGCTGGTCCAATATTGTTTTTGGATTGGATCGAAGTTGTGACATTCTCCTATTTGAGTTTCATCAGTGAGTGCTGTCTCAATATTATTTAAGTTGGTTTCGAAGATGTGACACTTCCTGTGTAGGTTTCAGTTGCCAATGTGAGCACTTGCCAATGTGAGCACTTGCTTAATATCTTCTTTGTTTTGAAGTTGTGGCATCTTCAAGTTTGGACTTCAACTGCCAGAGTGAACACCGGTCCAGTTTGGTTTAGTTTGATGTGGTGACACCTTCCGATTATGCTCTCAGCTGTCATGTACCGCTGGCCCAATACTGTTGCAGTTTGGTTTTTCTTCTTCAAGGGCATATTTTGTAACAAGCTAAAAGCTTAATAAGCTTTAGCTTGAGGGGGAGTGTTAGAATATAAGAAAATATCATATAATATCATGTTATTATGTTAGAGTATCATAGTCAGATTGGTTTCTTATCTTAGAGTATCTAAGATTATCTCTTAGGATAAGTTTTCATATAACGTCATTATTATTATTATTATTTGTTTCCTGATTTAGTTATTTAGGGTTGAGTCTATTTATCCCTATAAATAGGGGTTAGTGTTTAGTCTTTGTAATCAATCAATCAAGCTATTATCAAATATATTCAAGTCATTATTATTTCAACAGGCGCCAAGGGCGCAAAAGGCGCCAAGATGACGGTTTGCAAGGTGGCGGTTTGTGCTGCAGGGCGCCAAGGTGACGGTTTGTGTTGGCTCCTTGGCCCATGGGCGCCAAGTTCATGCAAGATCACGGTTTGTGTTGGCTCCTGGGTGCCATGGGCGCCAAGTTCATGCAAGTTCACGGTTTGTGTTGGCTCCTGGGCGCCAAGTTCATTCAAGTTCACGGTTTGTGTTTGCTCCTGGGCGCTAAGTTCATGCAAGTTCACGGTTTGTGCTGGCTCCTGGGCGCCATGGGCGCCAAGTTCATGCAAGATCACGGTTTGTGTTGGCTCCAGGGCGCCATGGGCGCCAAGTTCATGCAAGTTCACGGTTTGTGTTTGCTCCTAGGCGCCATGGGCGCCAAGGTCACAATTTGTTCTAATGTGACCATGGCCATAGTTTGTGGCTTTTAAAGAAGAAAATCATGGTCACGGTTTGCTTAAGGGAAGCCATGGTCACGATTAAGAAGCATCTCGTATGGTCATGATTTATGAACTTCAAGCATAAATGATGATTCACAATTTTCTTATGGCCATAATGTGAATTAAAAGAAGAAGGAAGAAGACATACACTTACCCAAGAGGGGAAGAAAAGAGGCTTGCTCCCACTTCTCACACACCTCTCTCAAAAAAATTCAGAAGAGTAATTCAAGAGATGAAGACGCACCTACTTAGGTTGGGTGAAAAAAGTGATAAGATCATTTTTCTTTTCTTTCTCAAAGATCAAAAGCAAAAGTATTGTCGTCAAACAAAGACATTTTGCACGATCTGACAAGGCATACGAGCCATCGCGTCGGACGAATCAACGAAAATCCTTCAAGCGAAGACCATCCTCTGGAATAATCTCGACTTGGGGGGCAACTGTTCTGGACTGGACCAAGAGGTCCATTCAGCATTTGGACATGTATTGGCCCAGTCACTTTGATCCATATCCACCATATGCAAGCCCAATTGTGGTTATCACACTTGGATGGCTCAGATCAACTCTATCAATCTGACGGCTCACAATGGACACGAATTCCTATAAATACCAGCTCACATTGCCATAACAAGGTAGATTCTCATTCCTAGCTAAATCACTCATCTATTCTCAATACTGACTTGAGCGTCGGAGTGGCTTCGCAGGTACCCCTCCCGGGCTCGCACTAACCTCCGGCCAGGCAGCAGGTGACCTACCAACTGCAGTCCACCCAACACTGCAAGGTACAGAACAACACCCAATCAAATCCATTATCCTTGAAAAATACAACTACAAACCTCATTCCATTGGCCAATGCACTAGTGGAAAATTGACTTTAAAAAGCATCATTTAGCATCGGTTGTTTAAACACCCGATGCTAAATGTAGACGCGGTGGCAATTTTGCAATTAAATGGAAGATTTCAATTTTCGCGCCTACTTTTAGCATCGGTTGTTTAAACAACCGATGCTAAATGTGTGTGCGTTAGACATTTAGCATCGGGTGTTTTAACAACCGATGCTACAAGTGTTTGTCTGAGACTTTTAGCATCGGGTGTTTAAACAGCCGATGCTAAAGGTTCACAATTAGCATCGGTTGTTTAAACACCCGATGCTAAAAGTCTCAGACAAACACTTGTAGCATCGGTTGTTAAAACACCCGATGCTACAAAGGCGACTTTTATTATTTCGTTTCTACATCTCTCGCGTCTCTGAACTCTAAATCGCATAACTCTCATTCTCAATCTCTCGCGTCTCACCCTCTAAATCTTCTTCCTCGCCAACCCTCTCATCTGAATCTTCTTCCTATTGTTGCGTTCTTCCTCGCCAACCCTCTCACCCTCTGAATCTTCTTCGTATTTTGCTCGCTCGCCGTCACCGTCACCGACGAAGAACGCTGATTTTTCTACACAGTCGCCGTCACCGTCACCGTCGTTGCTCGCTCGTTGTCGCCATTCGTTGCTCGTCGTCGCCGTCGTTGCTCGTAGCGCTCTTCGTCGCCATTGTCTTGCTCGTCGTCGCCATCTCCTTGCTCGCCGTCGCCTTGCTCACTCGAAATCATAAGTTTCCATCTTCGAAACCCAAAGAGATCTTAGGTAAGCATCTCTGAAAATAGTGTTTTGTTTTCGTTTTTCTTGTTTAATAGCAAAAATCACATCATGATTCGTTTTCGTTTTCTCTCGAAACCCTATGTTTTCATGATTCTGATTTTTACTAGTTTCTTTTCGTGATTCGTTTTTCTAGGTTTTATTGTGTTTGATTCTGTATAAATACATAGTATTGTTCACACTTTTCCAGTGTGTATATTTCTTGATTTGTTTTGGAGTGACTTGGATTCCCATTGCTGGAATGTTGTTCCCCTTGCCCTTCTGTGGTAATAGTACTGACTTGTGTTTCTTTTAGCCACATTAGCACCCAAATATGTTGTGAGAATGAATATTCTGATGTGCCTCTTATACAGAATTACAACAGTCAAAAGGAAACTTGAAGTTGGATAATTGTCTAAACAATATATAAGATAAAGTAATGGAAAATGAAACTAACTATCTAACATTCCCTCCCTTAAACTAAAGTTGTCTAAGGAAAACTAGTTTACATCTGAAATGCAACACATTCCCGGTAATTTCCTAAACTTGACAAATGATTCTAGCTTTAGAAGCTTGGTCATCATATCTGCAATAGATCAATTCAAATTCTCCCTTAGTGTAGTTCCATAGAAAGTGAATGATCTGCTGTCTATGTGTTTGCTCCTTCCATTCAAAATGGGATTCTTGGACAACTTGATTGTAGAACTGTAATCTTAGAATACAACCAAACCATTTATTCTTCTTCATGCCGAAACTTTCTAGAATTCTCCTCAACCAAATGCCTTGACACACACAATGAGTTGCAGCTAGCAATGAATTCTTCTTTTATTGTTGACAGTGTCACAACAAATTTCTTTTTGGAGGACCACGAAACTACTCCACCAACAAGCTAACATAAACACATAGCCTGAGTACTTTTCCTGTCATCTACATCACCTCCATAATCACGATTCGAATAGGCCACTAGTTTTGAATCATTTCCTCTTTTGTACAAGATGTCAAACCCCAAAGCCCCTTTGATGTATTTCAAAATTCGTTTTGCTGCTATCAAATGAGCTTCCACTGGTCTTTTCATAAGGCTACGCAATAGACTAACAACAAACATTAGATTTGTCCTAGTTGTAGTCAAATACATCAAAGGCATTCATCATGGATTCCTTTTCAAAATTCGTTTTGCTGCTATCAAATGAGCTTCCAAGGAAGTTCCACATTCTCCCAAGATTAGTCATTTCAAAGGCATTCATCATGGATTCCTTGAATACTTTGAACATGCCACTATCATTTCCTGTGAAAATAAAACCATCCACATATAGACTTACAATCAAAAAGTTTCCCTCCTTATCCATCTTTACAAATAGGGTGTGTGCAAAAGGACATTTACAGAATCCATCCTTGATGAAATATTGTTCTATTTTACTATACCAAGCCCGTGGGGCTTGTTTTAAACCATAGAGGACTTTATGCAGCTTATTGTTTGCAATATAAATTTTTTAGCTGCTTTAATCAAGTTGTTTAGCCTGTCACAGTCTTATGGATTCTGTTTGTAAAACTAGATGAATAATGAAAAGTCAGCTACAATCTATACCTTGCCCTGATTAAAATTTCATTTTGTCCTCTAGTTATTGATATTCCTCGTGGTAATGCTTCCTGAGACGTTTTTTTGTTGCTGTGAACACCATAGTATCCTTTGTTAATACACAAAAGGAGCATTTGATAAAAAAAAAAGATTCTGTATAAATACATGTGTTGTTGTTCCTTGGTGAAAATTTGCTTTGATGGCTGAATTTGGTGCTGATTGGATGCTTATTGTGTTGCTAATTTCACTGTGTAGAGACATTCTGGAAAGAATGGAGAGTAACAAGTTGGGGAGAAAAAATAGGAATAAGTTGGGTGCTAATAATTTGTATCAGTTTTAGTTAGACATATTCAAGCTTTAGTTATTTGTGGAGTTGTTGTTCATGTTTCTGTGAAGAATCATGCTATTAAAAAGAACATTATTAATGAAGCTTTATGTTTACTATGTTGGTTTGATGTGATGGTTTGATTTGGTTTTAACAATACTTTGTCGATTATTTTGGAGCGTAGCCATGGATCGTAGTTGGATGCAAAGTAATCGTTTGAGTGATGAGTATGCGAAAGGAGTCGAAGAGTTTTAACTTTTGCTCAAGCAAATCTTCCGAAAACTGATGTTCCCGAAACTGATGTAACTTATTCTTGCCCTTGTTGTAATTGTGTGAATCGGAATCCACAACCACCAAGTGTAATACGGGACCATCTCTTTGTTTATGGTATCTTACTCAGTTATACCACATGGATATGGCATGGTGAATCAACCGGAAACCCAAGTGTGTCCAAAAGTTTGAAAGTCGATGAAGATATGGATGATCGAATGGAGGACATGATACGTGACATTGGTCCTGAATCTTTTAAGCGAGCGCATGAATATGATTCTTTGTGCAAAGACAAAGATCAACCTCTGTATTTGGGTTGCACAAAATACACACGGTTGTCTGCTTCGTTAAAATTGATCAATCTGAAGGCGATACATGGGGTGGACTGATAAGGGTTTCACTGAATTGCTTGAGCTGTTGGAAGACATGCTTCCCATAGGTAACACACTGCCAAAACGTACGTATGATGCGAAGAAGATATTGTGTCCGATGGGTGTGGAGTATAAGAAAATACATGCATGTCCCAATGACTGCATATTGTATCGGAAAGACTTTGAGAATTTTCATAAGTGTCCTACGTGTAATTGGTCGCGCTATAAAGTGAAGTCGAGTGAATCTAGTTTTGACGACAACAGCACAAAGGGTTCCCCTGCGAAGAGCATTAGATGGCATGCAGATGAGAGGAAATGTGACGGACAGCTTCGCCATCCGGCCGATTCTTTGCAATGGCAGAAAGTTGATAATCTGTATCCGGATTTTGGCGCTGAGTCAAGAAATCTTAGGCTCGCACTTGCTTCAGATGGTATGAATCCATATGGTAATTTAAGTACGAATCATAGCTCGTGGCCTGTTCTCCTTGTAATTTACAACTTATCTCCATGGTTGTGCATGAAGCGCAAATATGTGATGTTATCGATGATGATTTCTGGCCCGAGACAACCTGGTAATGACATAGATGTTTACCTTA
Organism: Astragalus membranaceus; assembly: GCA_039519185.1. Taxonomy (NCBI): domain Eukaryota; kingdom Viridiplantae; phylum Streptophyta; class Magnoliopsida; order Fabales; family Fabaceae; genus Astragalus; species Astragalus membranaceus. The sequence continues at coordinate 89,850,722 of CM076854.1, read as the reverse complement.
GTCCATTGATTGAAGACTTGAGAAAAATGTGGGATGAAGGCGTAGATGTGTTTGACGGGTATTCTAATGAAACTTTCAAGCTGCGAGCCATGTTATTTTGCACGATCAATGACTTTCCTGCATACGGAAACTTGTCTGGGTATAGTGTCAAAGGGCATAAAGGTTGTCCTATTTGTGCAGAAGACACGTGTCACCATCAACTCAAACATGGAAGGAAGACTGTCTACCTTGGGCATCGGAAATTTCTCAAACCTAATTACAGATATCGTAAGTTGAAAAAAGCTTTTAATGGGTGCTCGGAAAATGGCATTGCTCCGAATGCCTTGATCGGAGAAGAAGTCTATCAATTGGTTAAGGACATCAAAGTTGTATTCGGCAAAAAGCAGAAGCAGCCTAAGGAAAAAAGCAAGTGGAAGAAGAGGTCGGTGTTCTTTGATCTTCCGTATTGGTCCAATCTTGATGTAAGGCATTGTCTTGATGTTATGCACGTCGAGAAAAACGTTTGTGATAGTGTCATCGGGACGCTTCTCAACATTCAAGGGACAAAGGATGGTATAAATTCTCGTCTAGATTTGCGTGAGATGGGTATAAGAGAACAATTACATCCAGTGGAACGAGGTAAAGGCACATATTTACCTGCAGCATGTTATACCTTATCAAGAAAAGAGAAAACGAGCTTTTGCGAGTGTCTACGGGGAATCAAAGTCCCACATGGTTACTCGTCAAATGTAAAGCGACTGGTTTCAATGAAAGATCTCAAATTAGTTGGCTTGAAGTCTCACGACTGCCATGTCTTGATGCAACAACTACTACCTGTGGCAATTCGTGGCATCTTACCGAAAGATGTCCGATATACCATAACTAGGTTGTGTTTATTCTTCAATAGTATATGTGCTAAAGTCATTGACCCTCAAAAATTGGACGAGTTGGAAAATGAGGCTGCTATTATCTTGTGTCAATTGGAGATGTTTTTTCCTCCCTCGTTCTTTGATATCATGGTTCATTTAATTGTTCATCTAGTTTGGGAGATTAGATTATGCGGCCCTGTTTATTTAAGGTGGATGTACCCAGTAGAGCGATACATGAAGATCTTGAAAGGGTATGTGAAGAACCAATATCGTCCTGAAGCATCCATTGTCGAAAGGTATGTCACAGAAGAAGCTATTGAGTTTTGTTCAGACTACTTGTCAGAAGCGAAATCTGTAGGACTACCAAAGTCTCGTTATGCAAGGAGATGCCAAGGTAAAGGTACACATGGGCCGGCCACTAAGAGCATGGGTCGAGCTGAAGTGCTTCAAGCACATTTGTATGTTTTGAATAACACAGATGAGGTATTACCTTACTTGTCTCATCATAAAGAGATAGTAAAGGCCAAAAACCCTCGAATGAAAAAAATATCGTTATTGAACGAGCATAACAACACATTCATAGATTGGTTTAAATCACAGATTAAGAAAGATGCGAGTGCTTCTGAGACTTTGAGATGGTTAGCACATGACCCTTGCTTTAATGTCGTGTGTTGGAGCGGGTACGACATAAATAACTTTTCCTTTTACACAAAGTTGAAAGATGACATGAGTACCATGCAAAACAGTGGAGTTATGGTCATGGCTTCCTCAATGCACTTCTCTAGTTCAAACGATGCTAATCCCGTACTCGCATCCATTGCTTACTTTGGTGTCATTGAAGATATTTGGGAACTTGATTACCGTAAATTTAAAGTGCCTCTTTTTAAATGCAAGTGGGTTAACAGCAAAAGTGGTGTGCATACCGACGAAATGGGATTTACACTAGTGGAGCATGACAAGGTAAGTTATAATGAGGAACCTTTCATCATGGCTGACCAAGCAAAACAAGTATTCTATGTGAAAGATCCTTCTAACAGAAAGTTGTCAGTGGTCTTACAAGGAAAAATAGGAAGTGATGAAGATTCAAGTCTTGCAATTTCTGAAACACCTTGTTTGTTAACGCAAGTGCCTACTTTAGTTGATGACAATGAAGTTGACGATGAACATGCCACTCGCAATGATCATAATGAAGGGATTTTATATGAATGAGTTTAGATTTGTTCTTTTTTTTGGAATCTATGAAATTGTATTGTTGAATACATTGGAAGTGCCTACTTTATATGATGTTACTGTTGGAATTATCAATCTGAATACATTGGAACTTTTGCTCAATATCATTTTTGTATTTCTGCAACTTTTGCTCTAAGTCAGATTTTTTGAATTTCTGCATCTTTTTTTCAAAGTCAGATTATTCATTATTTGTTCTAACATTACTGTCTAGTTAGTATTTGTTGATGATATTATTGATGATATTATTTTTGTATTTCTGGAATTATCAATCTATGTTGAATATTTCTCCTTTGCATATTCAAGCTTTCACATAGGGCAAATATGCTGTTTCTAGATTTGCCACAGAATGAAAAATGTTGTTTATGAGAATCTGTAGTGCATGTCAAGGATGAAGTTGATGCCGAGACAAAAAAGATTGCTTGGGATGATGTTAAGCAAACATTTGATGTTCCCGACAATGAGGAATTCAAGAAGACTTGGATGTCTCATATGAATCTTTGCTGGAGACAGTTCAAGACAAAACTCACCAGAAAATATGTCTTTGGCAATGGGGATAAGAACGGTGAAACAACTCCATGTCACAAGTATAGCGCCATATCTAACGAGACATGGGCCGCATTTGTAAAAAGCCGCACTACTCCGGAGTTTGTGGTATTGTTTTAAGTTTTAACCAAAAATATTTTAGTTTCTTAAACAATATTATGGATTTGTTATATATGTGGTGGTGTTTGTTCTTTGTAACAGGCTAAGAGAGAATCTGCCAAGAATATTCAAAAAAATAATCAATACAAACACACAATGGGGCCAGGCGGTTATAAAAAGTTGAAGAAGAATTTGAAGGAAGAACAAATAAAAAAAGTCAAGGAGGAGTCTGGTGATCCTGATTTGGAGGTGGAGCCTACATCTCCAGAGCAACATGAGCTGTGGAAGGCTGGCCGCAAAAACAAGTCTGGATCTTATATATCTGAGGAGTCAGCATCAGTTGGATCTAAGATTGTAAGTAAAATATTGTGAGGTTAACATGTCTGGATCTTGGTTTAATTAATTCAATTCTAACACGTGAAAGTTTTTGTTGTAGGACGAACTTACGGTTATGAGCAGCCAAGGATCTTTCGTTCCGCGAGGAAAGAATGATATTTTGACTGCTGCCATTGGAACACCTGAGCATCCCGGTCGTTGTCGGGGAGTTGGAAAAGGTGTCGGGCTAAAGAAATACTTTGGAGGTGTGCAACGTTTTTCTTCGAGCAACTCAGAACTCAACAAAGAGGCATTCATGAAACAAGTCATGGAGGGCGTGGAAGTGATGGTGCAAGACCGAGTTAACAAGTTGTTGGCAGAGGTATATGTTTATGAAATAATAGTATATTTTTCACTATAAACAGATTGATTGAGATATGTATTTTTTAATTATTCAGCACCCTCAATCATGTGGAGGATGTCAAAATACGGCTGTTCAGGTTCCCACTCCCATGACCACTGTTGGATCTAAGGGGAGCTGCGCACCATCTAATGGGGAGGAGGAGGAGGAGGAGGAGGAGGAGGAGGAGAAGGAGAAGGAGGAGGAGGGGAAAATTGATTGGCTGAGAAAGATACATATAATTGCGTATGATGATAAGAGACATGCCAAGATAATGTTGGAGCATCAAAAACATGCGTGCTTTGTCTCCTTTAAAGAGATCACCGACATGGTTTCTGGTGAAGAGTGGCTTGAGATGTGCCACTTGAGCATATGGTGCACGTAAGTAGTAAGATTTATTTGATTATGTAAATTTCTCGCGTTTCTAGTCAATTTGATAGTTTTTCTTACGTGCCAATAGATATCTGTATCGTCAATGTGTTGAAAGGGGTACCGATGACTTGTATGGATTTGTGTGTCCACATAAGATGAACTTGAAAGGTATGACCAAACAGGAGGTTTCTGAAAATATTCAACAGATATTGACTACTACTAATAAGGAAGTATATGTGGCTCCATTTTGCAATAGGTACGTGATTACATATTTGAACGAATTGGTAATACATTTTCCTTGGTTTGTTTCTTAATTTTATGTTTATCAATGTTGTAGCAACCATTGGCAATTAGTTGTCCTACTCCCGAAGCAAAATACCGTTGTATGGATGTGTTCCTTATGTCGCCAACCAAGTAAAGCAATCAAAGAAATATTTAGCAAGTAAGTTTTTAATTGTTTATCATGGTTAGATTGTAATATTTGAACTTCGGTTTGAAATTTTATATCTAATTTATATTATGTTGTTATTAGAGCTGTGAAAGAGGATTCTACATCGGTCACCAAGTGGTTGTACCCTATAGTAAGTAGTTTAAAATATTGGGTTGATTTAATTTTGAGTGAATTCATATATGATATTTATTATATTCTTTTTTGGGTAACTTTGTTAATTCATTTGCATAGATGCCAATACAACCTAATGGTTTTCATTGTGGCTATTATGTGATGAGGTTTATGTTGACTATTGTGAGTGCCGGTATTGTTGATAATTGGGAGAAGGTATTAAATTTTGTTAAAGCAAATAGTTTTTCTTAATAGGTATTTGATAATTGGGAGAAGGTATAAAATTTTGAAATCTAATTTGTTTGAGTCACTTAAATTTGTAGGTATTTGATAACCCAAAGTCATACACCGATGCGGAACTTGAGGAGATTCGTCAGCTTTGGGCGAAATTCTTTTTGAAGATTCGTACTGAGCAAAAAGATACACTATTTCGTTAACTTGTGTTCTCTAAATGTATTATGTGTTGAATTTGAAGGATACACTTTTCACTTGTTTTCTAGGTAGTTATACTTGTGTTCTCTAAACTAGTAGATAACCTGGAGTGGGCAGAAAATGGAAATGGGTAAATTCTATATAGTTTTCTAAGTAGTTATACTTGTGTTCTCTGTATAAACTGATGACTCGAATTATCTCTGATGACTGGAATTATTAATTGATTGGATGACTGGAATTATCTCTGTATATAACAGGTATATTAGTTGACTGAATGAATTTAAATTGATTGGAATTGTCTCTGTATATATAACAGGTATATTAGTTGATTGGTATGGATAAAAAACAAAAAAGGACTTTAAAAATTAGACATTTAGCATCGGTTGTATAGTATAACCGATGCTAAATGTCACTAACTAGTACATTTAGCATCGGCTTTATAGTATAACCGATGCTAAATGTACTAACTAGTGACATTTAGCATCGGTTATACTATACAGCCGATGCTAAATGTCACTTACTAGTACATTTAGCATCGGTTGTATAGTATAACCGAGGCTAAATGTACTAGTTAGTGACATTTAGCATCGGTTATAGTATACAACCGATGCTTAATGTACTAGTAAGTGACATTTAGCATCGGTTGTATAGTATAACCGATGCTAAATGTCCCTAACTAGTACCTTTAGCATCGGTTATACTATATAGCCGATGCTAAATGTACTAGTAAGTGACATTTAGCATCGGCTGTATAGTATAACCGATGCTACATGTCACTTACTAGTACATTAAGCATCGGTTGTATATTATAAACGATGCTAAATGTCACTAACTAGTACATTTAGCATCGGTTATACTATACAACCGATGCTAAATGTCACTTACTAGTACATTTAGCATCGGCTGTATAGTATAACCGATGCTAAATGTACTAGTTAGTGACATTTAGCATCGGTTATAGTATACAACCGATGCTTAATGTACTAGTAAGTGACATTTAGCATCGGTTGTATAGTATAACCGATGCTAAATGTACTAGTTAGTGACATTTAGCATCGGTTATAGTATACAACCGATGCTTAATGTACTAGTAAGTGACATTTAGCATCGGCTGTATAGTATAACCGATGCTAAATGTCACTAACTAGTACATTTAGCATCGGTTATAGTATACAACCGATGCTAAAAGTCACTACTAAGTGACATTTAGCATCGGTTGTATAGTATAACCGATGCTAAAAGTCCTAGTAAGTGACATTTAGCATCGTGTAAATAACCGATGCTAAATGTACAACATTTAGCATCGGGGGATTTAGCATCGTCGGATAACCGATGCTAAATGTCCAAAACACCCGATGCTAAATGTCTTTTCTGCACTAGTGATGACATCATCTAACTCAAAGTATTCTAAAAGAAAGACATAAGCAATTATCCATGAGGAAAAACAGTCAAAACTAACCCATAAAAGAAGGTAAAAAAAAACATGAATTCCAACCAAATTTAAGAGAAAGCGGACAAATATATAAAACCGATTCAAATGCACAAATAAATGCAACAATACAGACCAAAGACATTATACACCACAGACACATGTCCTAGCTCATCAAATTTTCCTCAAATATTCTGCTCTATAGTTTAAGAATCCATTCTTACTTCCAACCTTCTCATCTAATTATAGTCCCTGACCATGCTAATATAATTATCTCATGTCATCCACAATAATATGATCATGATGCCTCTAGTAAAGAAAGAGCAGGACATAACATAAGTAAGACACCCCACAAGAGTTCAAGGAAAAAGCTTCCTATCTCTAGATTAAGACACAAATGAAGGAAACTACACATGCAAAGCACATAATGGATTATTGGCACATTATTTAACCCAAAGAACACCACACATACAAAACACATTATGAAAAACATGAATACAGTTATGAGGAGAATATAATAATTAATAGAAAAATACAAATGACTTACATCTTTAGATATAAACCTTACAATATTGAATTTCCCTTTCAGCTTAGAAACCTACTACTTTAGTAATGGACCGTCAATACTAAAACGCATGACATTGCTTTTCCCACTACCATGATATGATGATTCAACACATAATCCCTTTTGAAAATAATAACAATATAATGCATATATATATATATATATATATATATATATATATATATATATATGTAACACAGTATAGAATGATTCACCTACCAGCCGACTTCTTTGATAGTGGACACAACTATTGAAGCCTTCACATAGTGCATGGTTATTCCTAACAACAGTGAAATTATCAAAAAACTTAAGACAACAGTGTATGAAAGCAAAAGACAAAACATGTAGAAAATAAGTAAAGGATAAATAGATGAAGAAAACATAATATTAGCTCTCCCAGAGGCTTGAGAAGCTCTTTACCAAATTCTATTGTACCTTAATCCATTTGATATTCCTTAATTATTTCCTCCTACTTATTGACTTCACTATAAACCCAATATCATCACGTAATCGTTACTGATAGTGAGATAATTCCCTCAGCTGCCTCCTCTGCTTTCCCTTCTTCCTTCTTGCCCTATTTACAAAATGAAAAAACCAAGGGGAGTTTGAATCTTCAAGCAACAAAAAAGAAGTGAGTTAGATGTTGCAGAATCATATATCATATTATTACCTTTTAGATATTTAGTGTGCAAGGAAGTCAACTTTCTAGAGTTATTTAAAAATGAAATCCTATGAGTAAAACACATTGTAAATATAGTTAAAATAACAATGAAGGAGATGCATGGAACAAACTACACATTATTTATACAAGTTTTTTAATATTTAGCATCAGTGACACAATATTTATCCTAACATTAAAGAGTTTTTAAGAAACTTATGGAAAGAAGTAAATAGATGTTATCCTAAAGTGCTAATTAGGGGTGCAAAAAAAACCCGCACCCACGGGTACCCTGTTGCGTCCGTGTGTTTTCTAATCGCAATATCAGTGCAAGTATACACGTCGTACAAGTAATAAAGTGGATAAAAGTAAGAGATCGTTCCCACGAGGATTGATTAACTTTCAGAGTTCAAGTCTTTAAAACACAAGTGAAACAGGTAATAAATCGGCAGTAAAAGTAGGTGTTACGACTAAGAAAGTAAATAAAACAAGTAAATGAGAAGTGGTTGTGAGTATGGAAGAGTATGAGTTGGATTGCTGCATGCAAGTAAATCTCCTCTAGTCAGACGTTATAACGTTTACACGTTAACACGTACAAATTCTATGTTGTATAGACGTTATAACGTTTGAACGCTGTTGCAAAAGAGCTGTGCTTTTCAGTCACAAAACGTCAGAGCTTCAAGTACTAGAATTCCTATGTCTAGGTTCTAAGTAGGCCTACTCCTGTATTTTAAGTACCCACAGCAATGTCCTATGAACTATTATCCATTCTATGTCTAGACTTAGATAAAAATGCCTAAATGTCTTTAGTGCACCTTTTCATTCATATAAATCTTTGAGTTCTTTTCATAGACCATGTCTGTACCTATGAATCTACTTATTTTAAGTGGCCAGTTCAAAATAAGTTTGGAAATATTAACATGCAAAGATTTAAAACGCATAAACATCAATACTTCATAACATTAAACTAGAGGTTCATTACATGCAAAACAACAACCCAACTACCAATATTTAGCTCATGCTGAGCATCCTTACAGAAATAAGAGGAGTTAAAATCCAAATACCGTACATAGAGAAAAGGAGACTAAACGCAAAAGATACGCCTAAGAGGCCTTCCTTCATGCACGCTGTAAAGACGTTACAACGTCTGAGCTTTCCAGTAATGGTTGCGAATGAAGATGGAAATTGGGACTTGAGAAAATTTAAAATAAAGAAGTCTGTGTCCAGAACTTCTTTTAGAAAAACTATCTCTGAAAAATGGAGGAAGGTGGATGATGAATGGAGTCGTGTGTTATCCGCATGGTGCACCCTTGCCTTTTTGTAGAGAGAGAATAGCCATGGTCAAAAGAGGGTCACATGCTTGCTGATGTCATTCCCCACCTTCCAAGCTTGCTTGCGAGTTGACTCTGCCCTGAAGTGACACCGCCCTGCTACAGTGCGTCAGCCGCGTCAGCGCTGAGGAGAGAGAAGATCTTCTTCATTTCCAGATCTTTGACCATCATTACATGCGCGCCAAAATGAGATATTATTTTCTTGCTCTGCTGCCCTTCTTCAGACGTGATGAGAGACGTTGCCACGTTCAGATTACTGCACAAACACAAGAAGCATCAAAACGCTCACAAAGGCGCCAATTGGCACCAAAATGCCTAGAACTTGTAATTTAGCCCCTTTCTAACTGAAAAGTAATAAACTAACAGAAACTTAATAGAAACAACCTACTATTGCCAGAGAACTTGCATGATTTAACTTTGAATAGGTATAAATAACTCATGTAAATATGAGTTATCACACCCCCAAACTTAAACCATTGCTTGTCCTCAAGCAATTGAAATACAACATGTGAAAAGATGCAAGAAATTAAATACACCAGCAGTTTACACCCTGCTCATCCATTTGATCAAAAATTTTCATCAAGGGGCTAATTCCTTCAGACTTACACTACACACTCACGCACCAATGCACAATTAAATTTTAGATTCATTACTGCCCAAAGTGAGTGTGTGATCTCTGTATCAATTCTTTTCCTAGCTAGGTTCAGAAGCTACCTTAGCCTATGAAAGAGTGGTTTCCATATGGTGAGAGTATAACATCTTTCAAAACATAGAGTAGGCTAACATTTCCACATAAGACATGAGGGTTATTTTAAGCACGACAAATGGTCTTAATTTGGGTGCTAGGACTAGATTAGTGCAAACTACTTTTCTGACTCACACAACGCAAAACACACACGGCTGCAACCCCTCATTACTGAGCAACTTTTCTTTTGATTTACTTCACTTTTGGTTTGGAGTTTTTTTTTTTTTTTTTTGATTTTCTCCTTTTTTTGATCCTTTGAATTTGACAATTTAGGATTGAGATAATTGGGGTACCCAGTATTTGTTTCGGAAAATTGCAGCAAACACAGAAGACATGTGGATTTTTCCACTTATTTGAAACAACACACACTTTTTGGTCTTTTTGGAGTAGACGTTATAACGTTTATAGGAGAGACGCTACAACGTCTGATAACACATAACACAACACGAAAACACACACGGCATACGTTATAACGTTACGGGTAGACGTTACAACGTTGCACTCACACAACACAAGCACTAATCATCCTACAGTCTTTGCTCCCAGCCTTAGTACAACCTGATATACCCCCAAACTTAGTTTCTACTGCTACTCTGAGTTTTTAATCAAGTTCTGCCATCACCATAGTCAACCAAAACTAGCTTTTGCATCACATAGTCCCTAGCTAACTAGGTTTTCCTCAAAACAGAGTTTGTGTGGAAGCAGTAATCAATTCTATTCATCTAAGCATGCATCAGCTACTCACACACATTCACACAAAGTTATTCTTAGATTTAGCCCAAAGAGAAACATTTTTGATAATTACTCGAGTAGGGAAGTAAACTGATTTTGCATTTGATTTTATGCATACACGAAACATAAAAATGATCCTCCCCCCCCAAACAGAAAGAGGAGCAGTGTCCCCACTGCTCACTGAATTTTGAAAGAAAAAAAAGGGAGAGGAACAGTCACACACAACAGAAACAAAACAAACTACTGACTAGTAACTCTCCAGACGTTGTAACGTCTGGACAGCTATTTATTTGTACTGAAATTATAAACTATAACTATACTACTGTTAAAAAGAGGGCTAACTTACTTGTTCAGAGCACCAGACCTGAGCCTTCCACTCTGTCTGGCTGGGATGCTTGCTTGCACAGTCTTCTTTTTCTTTTCCTTCTTCTTCTTCTCTCCTTCACCATCACCAGCATCAACTGAGACTTCAGTTTCTTGGGGCTTGTTTGCACTGCTCTCAGCAACTCTTTTCTTTGCTTCCTCCCATGCTTTCTGCTTTTCCAGTTCTGCAGGATGAATCTGCTGCTGCTCTTTGGGTTCTCCCTGGGCTTTTTCAACCTCTGGCTCTTGAGACGTTGTAACGTCTGCAGCTTTCTCTTCAGCAGCAACAGCAGGAGCATTCTCTGAACCACTTGCAGCAACAAATGCTGCGCTGGTGGCTGTTGCTGGCTTGTCTTTAGCAGCTTCAGATTTCTTTCTTACCTGCAACTTTTGCCTTTTGGTTGCAGGAGCATCAACTAGTTGCTCTTCTTCTTCACCCTGTCTTGCTTCTTCACTTGCAGCGGCTAATTCACGCCTTTTCTTCTTCCCAAATGGACTCTGGGTGGGTACAGTCTTGAATCTTTGCCTTTTGGGTGGGGGAATGAGTTGTGGGTCTGGGTTAGTTTCAACAGCAGTTGGTTCAGACGTAGTCACGTCTGCACTGGTTACTTCTGGAATGGATGGTTGTGATGGCTCTTTAGTTGGTTCAGGTTGAGTGGGGGTTGGTTTTGAAATGGGTTGATCTTCAGGTTCAGATTGTGGTGTTTTGGGGATGTTTTGGTCATGGGTGGCTTATTCTTTAGCTGAGGGATGGGGTTGTTTGGCTTTTGGTGATGGTGGTGTGGGTTGGGCTGGTTCTTTGAGTGTTTGGGTTGGTGGAGAGTCAGCCTCAATATCCGTCTTATCACTGGAGCTTCCTTTCTCTTCTGAGTGTGTTGCTTCCTCATCATCACTTAGGATTTCCCTACTCACCTTCTTTGATTCCTCTGCATCACTCTCACTGATGCTATCCATATCAGGTGATTTAAGCTCTTCTTCCTCACTACTTACCTTCTTCTGCTTTTTCTTTGCTGGGCTCTTTCTTTTTGTGGCTGGTTTTCTTGTTTTCTTGACTTTTTCCTTCTTCACTTTTCTGAGGTTCATTGTTGATAAGGGTGTGTTGTCTTCATCTTCCTCTTGCATCCAATCTGGAAGTACTGGTTCTTCAATCACCATCTTGCCTTTTGCTGTCTGTGCAATCACCTTCTTTTGCCACTCAAATTGCTCCTTGACAAACTTGGTTAGGCTGTTTTGCTGGTCCACCAGACGTTGTAACGTCTGTGCATCAACTGACGTGGTAACATCTGCAGCTCTCTGCCTAGCTTTGAACTTTGTAGAGAATGCCCCCTGGGGTTCCTCTCTTAGCTCAGATGCTTCAATTTCCACTCCAGCCTCCATGCAGAGATCAGTGATTAAACAAGGGAAGTATAGGTATCCATCCTTCCTGTTTTGCCATTTGTTAATCTCCCTGTTGATGAGCTTACCCACTTCAATCTTATCTCTTGACATAATGGCATCAATAGCAATCAGCCTCTCTTTATCAACCCAGAGAGTGTGAGAAGTGGGTATCAAGCAATGCCTAATGAAATGAAACCAAGCACTGGCTTCATCACACAGGTATCTCTTCAAAATTTTGAATTCATTTCCATGGTCGCCTCTTCGCTCCCAAACAGCTCCTTCAACACATATCCGTTCTTTGATTTCAGTCATCTCTGCTACTCCGTAAGTCTTTTGCTTCACCTCAACTGCCTTGCCATAGTAACCTAGCCCAAAGTAGTCATTTATGACTCTTACACCAAACTTGACTTCTTCTCCTCGAACGATGGAGGTGCTTGAAAGTTCTCCATCGGTTCTTTCAACGATCCCTTTGTAAAAGTCATGCACCAGAGTTGCAATGTATTCCTTTCTGTGAACTACAAATTTCTGCCATCCCAATGCTGTCACTGTTGCGAGAAAGTCAGGATTTGGGTTTTCCAAGCTGAAACCCCTTTCTGGCAGCAAGGCTTTCTTCTTTGAAGGAATGGGGATTTCTGGATTTGGAACAGAGGAAGAACTTGGGTTGACATTCTTTCCTTTACTAGATGATTTTACTGCAGCTTGCTTGGTTTTAGTCATGGTGATTGTATGAGTTTTCTGGAGAGTGGGGGATTTGAGATTTGAGATTTGGGGGAAGGGATAAGATTGCGGTTTCTGAAAGTGTCTGAAGGTGGTTTTGGTGATTGTAACTGGTGAGTGTTTATTGGGGAGGTTTTATGGGAAGTTGAGAAGTAGGTGGTGGCGTGGGTTTGGGAAAAAGGGGTAACCGTTGGAAGTGACGTCATGATCACTTTGGCAGTCACGTCTTAAAAAAAATCATTTTCATTTTAAAAAATTTTTTCATTTGAAAACTGCTTGACTCATTTTCTTTTCTTTTTCATTTAAAACTTTACCCAGGCAGCAAACGTGACAACATCCTAGACATGGAGAGACGTTATAACGTTTACAATACTTCAGCTCCCATTCCTGCACAAAACAAAAAATTTAAAGACAAAAATTGCTGGTTAGTTAAAACCATTGGGTTGCCTCCCAAGAGCGCTTGCTTTAAGAGTCTTCAGCCAGACTATTCCCTTTTTGAATTCAGGGGTTGTTGAGATCCACTGTGGTCTTGTCCCTAACCACATGTTCTCCATAGTAATGCTTCACTCTTTGGCCATTGACTTTGAAAATGGAATTAGTTTTCTCATCAAACAGGTCCACAGCACCATGAGGATAGACTTTTACCAGCTTGAAAGGTCCTGACCATCTTGATTTTAGTTTCCCAGGGAACAACTTTAACCTTGAATTAAACAGCAAAACTGATTGTCCCTCTACTAGCTCCCTTCTTTGAATTTTCTGATCGTGCCACTTCTTGGTTTTCTCCTTATACATTGCTGAATTCTCATAGGCAGTGTGCCTGAATTCATCTAGCTCATTTAGTTGAAGGATCCTTGCTTCTCCAGCCTTTGAATGATCTAAGTTCAGTTGCTTCAGTGCCCAGTGAGCTTTGTGTTGGAGTTCAATGGGCAGATGACAAGCTTTTCCGAAGACTAGCTTGTATGGTGACATGCCCAGTGGTGTCTTAAATGATGTCCTGTACGCCCACAATGCCTCATCAAGGTGCAGGGACCAATCCTTCCTGTTTGGACCAACCATCTTCTCAAGTATCCTTTTAATTTCTCTGTTGGAAATTTCTGCTTGACCACTTGTCTGTGGGTGATAAGCTGTAGCAATCTTGTGTTTCACTCCGTACTTAGCCAATAGGTTCTCAATCAGCTTGTTACAGAAGTGAGAGCCTTCATCACTGATTATAGCTCTTGGAGTACCAAATCTTGTGAAGATGTTTTGCTTAAGGAATTTGCTGACTGATTTGGCTTCATTATTGGGCAATGCAATGGCTTCCACCCATTTTGACACATAATCCACAGCTACCAAAATGTATAAGTTTCCATGAGACATAGGAAATGGCCCCATGAAGTCCATTCCCCAAACATCAAACAGCTCCACTTCAAGGATATTTGTCAATGGCATTTCTTGCTTGTTGGAGATGTTTCCAGTTCTTTGGCATTTATCACATCTTTTCACTAATTCATGAGCATCTTTGAAGAGTGTTGGCCAATAGTATCCTGACTGTAGCACCTTTGCTGCAGTTCTGGTTCCTCCAAAATGTCCTCCATAAGGTGATGCATGACATTGTTGTAACACATGAAGTTGTTCTTTTTCAGCAAGACATCTCCTAAGCAACTGATCTTGACACATCTTATACAGATAGGGCTCATCCCAAAAATAGTGCTTCACTGTGTGGAAGAACTTTTTTCTTTGCTGATGGTTTAAACCCACAGGAACAATCTTACTAACTAGGAAGTTGACTATATCAGCATACCAGGGTGCAGTAGCATCAGACGTTATAACGTTGGAAGAAATTGCCATAGACGTGGTAACGTCTTCAGCTACTGTGGCTACTGTCAGCAGTTTTTCATCAGGGAAATTCTCTTTTATCTCTTTTGCGCCTGTACCTGCATCAACATTCTCAAGCCTAGAAAGATGATCAGCAACTTGGTTCTCCACCCCCTTTTTATCATGAATTTCCAAGTCAAATTCTTGGAGGAGGAGAACCCATCTGATGAGTCGTGGCTTTGCATCTTTTTTAGAAATCAAATACTTGATGGCTGAGTGATCAGTAAAAACAATAACTTTTGCACCCACCAAGTATGATCGAAATTTGTCAAAAGCAAATACAACAGCCAGTAACTCTTTCTCAGTTACAGTATAATTTAATTGGGCATCATCTAAGGTTTTACTAGCATAATATATAGAGTGAAAAATTTTGCCATACCTTTGACCCAATACAGCCCCTACAGCGTAGTCACTCGCATCACACATTAATTCGAATGGTTTGGACCAGTCAGGAGTGACTATCACAGGAGCTATTACTAGGGCAGTCTTCAATTTCTGGAAGGCTTCATGACAATGCTCATCAAAGTTGAAGACGTTATCACGTTGCAGCAACAGACACAGAGGTTTGGAAATTTTTGATAAATCCTTGATAAACCTTCTGTAAAAACCAGCATGCCCTAAGAAACTTCTAATACCTTTGACAGTGGTAGGTGGAGGTAATTTGTCAATAACATCAATTTTTGCTTTATCCACCTCCAACCCTTTCTTTGAAATTTTATGCCCCAAAACAATTCCCTCTTGAACCATAAAGTGGCATTTCTCCCAGTTGAGTACTAAGTTGGTTTCTTCACATCTTATTAAAACTCCTTCTAAGTTATCCAAGCATGCCTTGTATGAGTCTCCATAGACTGAAAAGTCATCCATGAAAACTTCCATGGATTTTTCAATAAAATATGAGAATAAAGCCATCATACACCTCTGGAATGTTGCAGGTGCATTACACAACCCGAATGGCATCCTTCTGAAGGCAAAGGTACCATAGGGGCAAGTGAATGTGGTCTTCTCTTGGTCCTCAGGCACAATAGCTATCTGGTTATATCCTGAGTAACCATCAAGGAAACAATAGAATTCTTTGCCTGCAAGTCTATCCAACATCTGGTCAATAAATGGCAGAGGAAAATGGTCCTTCTTGGTTGCTTTGTTCAGCTTCCTGTAGTCCATACATATCCTCCATCCAGTCACTGTTCTTGTTGGAATCAACTCATTTTTGTCATTGGTCACCACAGTAACTCCACCCTTCTTTGGTACACATTGAACTGGGCTCACCCATGAGCTGTCACTGATTGGGTAGATGATTCCTGCGTCTAACCATTTGATGATTTCCTTCTTGACCACCTCTTTCATTATCGGGTTCAATCGCCTTTGTCCTTCAATGCTGTTCTTTGCATTCTCTTCTAAGACAATTCTGTGCATACAGATTGTGGGACTGATACCCTTGATATCTGCCATTTGCCAACCAATGGCTTTCTTGTGTCTTTTCAAGGTACTAATGAGATCACTTTCCTGCTCTTGTGAGAGATCAGAAGAAATGATCACAGGTAAAGAATCATTTTCCCCTAAAAAGGCATACTTCAGGTGGTCAGGTAGCACCTTCAGTTCCAGAGTGGGTGGTTCTTCAATGGAGGGTACTATCTTCTTGAGATTGGAGTCTTCTTGCCCCAAGGATTCATACTTCTTTGTCCACGCCCTGGGTACATGGGAATCAGACGTGACAACGTCTGTGGTTGACGTTGTAACGTTTAACGGATCAGCTTCTTCTGATAACAACTCTTGAATCTCATCTTTGCCCAGAATCTTTTCCAAGTGGTCATTATCTTTATTGAATTGTTTTTGAACCACATGGTCAAGGGCAACCACAAAGCAACATTCCTCTGTGTTAGGTTCTGGATACTTGAGTGCGTTGAGGACGTTGAACTTGACTTCTTGGTCATTGACCCTCATGATTAATTCTCCTTTCTGCACATCAATGAGTGTCCTTCCAGTGGCCAGAAATGGTCGCCCCAAGATGATAGGAACTTCCTTATCTGCATCAAAATCTAAAATAACAAAGTCCACTGGAAAAACAAATTTGTCAACTTTAATCAAAACATCTTCTAATATGCCCTCAGGATAAACTCTACTTTTATCAGCTAAGGTAAGACTTAAAGAAGTAGGTCTGGCAGTTCCTATACCAAGTTTTTCATAAATGGACTTGGGCATCAAGTTAATACTTGCCCCCAAGTCACATAAAGCTTTGCCAAGGTAAAAATCTCCAATGGAGCATGGTATAGTAAAACTGCCAGGATCCTTCAGTTTTCTAGGGAGTTTATTCTGCATGATTAAACTACATTCTTCAGTTAAAGCAATAGTTTCAAACTCCCCTAGCCTTCTTCTTTTGGTGATGATATCCTTTAGGAACTTGGCATAGTTTGGCATCTGTTGTAGAGCTTCAACCAAGGGAAGGTTTATGTGTAGCTGTTTTAGCATCTCCATGAACTTGCTGAATTGCTTGTCTTCATGAGCTTTCTTTAGTCTTTGAGGGTAGGGTGGAGGAGGATATTCAGGTACAATCTTAGGAACAGTCTTGATTCCTGGTTCAGAACTAGACGTTGTAACGTCTGGCTTAGACATCACAATATCTAGAATATTCTTCTCTTTTTCTCCGTCTTTGTTTTTCTCTTTTTCCTTGTCTGGCACCTCAGATTCCTTAGGCATAGATGGTTCTGGATACTCAGTGCCACTTCTTAATGAGATAGCATTTACCTGTGCATTCACCACCTCTTTACCATTTGACTTTGATGAAGATGGTGTTTCAGTTGTGGATGGAAGAGATCCATTCTGTCTCTGAGTAAGAGCTGAGGCTATCTGTCCAATTTGGTTCTCCAAAGTTTTGATTGAAGATTCATGGGTCTGTAAGGTTGCCCTACAATCACTTATGAAAGTTTTCATCAAGGCTTCCAAATTGCTGTTGTTGTTATTCTGCGTATACTGCTTTTGTTGTTGAGGGGGAAATCCCGGGGGTATTGCAGGAGCAGCATCGCTAGCATTCAAAGAATTGTTGTTCTTCCAACTAAAATTTGGGTGATTTCTCCAATTTGAATTGTAAAAGTTGGAAAAGGGACTGTTACCTTTGTTATGTGATACAAAGTTTACAGACTGAGGGTTATGGGGACACTCTTCGTAGACATGCCCTCCTTCACAATAGACACACACTACTCCCCCAGATGGTGTTGGTTCAACAGCTGAAGCAGTCTGTGTTTCAGACGTTGCCACGTTTGGAGTATTCAAGTTTTTAATCATGTTGGTCAAAGAAGCAACCTGAGCAGAAATGGCAGTTACTTCACTTATCTCATGGACACCAGCCTTCTTTCCAGGAGTGAATCTATCAGAAGGCCAATGGGCATTGTGAGTAGCTATGTCTTCAATAAGTCTGCATGCCTCAGAGAAAGACATGTTCAATATGACACCGCCTGATGAAGCATCCAGTATAAGTCTGGTGGGTTGATCTAGACCATTATAAAAAGTCTCCATTTGAATAACCACGGGTATACCATGGTGTGGGCACATTCTTAGTAATTCCTTCCATCTTTCCCAAGCCTCAAATAATGATTCCCCTTCTCTTTGTTTGAAGGAAGTGATGTCATTTCTTAACTTGGCATTTTTGTTGGGAGGAAAGTATTTTCCAAGAAGTTTCTCAGCTAGCTCATCCCAAGTGTGAATTGAATTTGGCTCTAAAGAGTTCAACCAATTCTTGGCCTTATCCTTAAGAGAATATGGAAATAGCTTCAATCGGAAAGCATCTTCTGAGACTCCAGGGATGACAAAGTTGCTGCACACATCCAAAAATTGCCTTAGATGTGCATAAGGATCTTCTTGAGGAAAACCTCCAAATTGCCCTGCAGTCTGCAGCATTTGGAACATCATTGGCTTGAATTCAAAGTGACCAGTATGAATAGGTGGTCTTGCAATGCCTGTTTGTAAATGGGCAGGGTTGAGCACGGCATAATCGCGCATAGGCCTGTCTCTGTCATTGACCATGTCTTGTGGCCCTGCATTGATGAGTTGCTGTCTCTGCCAGTGTTCATCATCAACATAGGTTTCTGTATGAGTTTGTGGTCCACGACCACGTCCTCCAGCATCAGAGTGCCTTCCTCCTCTTGGAGTGCGTCCACCTCTAGAGCTTCTACCACCAGTACCATGTTCAGACATGGTGGGTGGCTGAAATTGCTGTTGTTGTTGTTGCCTTCTTAGCCTTTGTTGTCTCCTTAGTCGCCTGAAGGTTCTTTCAGGTTCTGGATAGAATTCAGGCTCAGATCCACTCCCTGGTTCTGCTGAACTAGAGCTTGAACTGGAACTAAGCATACGCTGTAACGTTTACCTGTTCACTCACAAAAACAACAAACAACACAGCAGAATTCTTTCACCTAGTGTTTTAATTCTTGTTGAGCAATAAAAGTTAAATACAATCCCCGGCAACGGCGCCAAAAACTTGTTGCGTCCGTGTGTTTTCTAATCGCAATATCAGTGCAAGTATACACGTCGTACAAGTAATAAAGTGGATAAAAGTAAGAGATCGTTCCCACGAGGATTGATTAACTTTCAGAGTTCAAGTCTTTAAAACACAAGTGAAACAGGTAATAAATCGGCACTAAAAGTAGGTGTTACGATTAAGAAAGTAAATAAAACAAGTAAATGAGAAGTGGTTGTGAGTATGGAAGAGTATGAGTTGGATTGCTGCATGCAAGTAAATCTCCTCTAGTCAGACGTTATAACGTTTACACGTTAACACGTACAAATGCTATGTTGTATAGACGTTATAACGTTTGAACGCTGTTGCAAAAGAGCTGTGCTTTTCAGTCACAAAACGTCAGAGCTTCAAGTACTAGAATTCCTATGTCTAGGTTCTAAGTAGGCCTACTCCTGTATTTTAAGTACCCACAGCAATGTCCTATGAACTATTATCCATTCTATGTCTAGACTTAGATAAAAATGCCTAAATGTCTTTAGTGCACCTTTTCATTCATATAAATCTTTGAGTTCTTTTCATAGACCATGTCTGTACCTATGAATCTACTTATTTTAAGTGGCCAGTTCAAAATAAGTTTGGAAATATTAACATGCAAAGATTTAAAACGCATAAACATCAATACTTCATAACATTAAACTAGAGGTTCATTACATGCAAAACAACAACCCAACTACCAATATTTAGCTCATGCTGAGCATCCTTACAGAAATAAGAGGAGTTAAAATCCAAATACCGTACATAGAGAAAAGGAGACTAAACGCAAAAGATACGCCTAAGAGGCCTTCCTTCATGCACGCTGTAAAGACGTTACAACGTCTGAGCTTTCCAGTAATGGTTGCGAATGAAGATGGAAATTGGGACTTGAGAAAATTTAAAATAAAGAAGTCTGTGTCCAGAACTTCTTTTAGAAAAACTATCTCTGAAAAATGGAGGAAGGTGGATGATGAATGGAGTCGTGTGTTATCCGCATGGTGCACCCTTGCCTTTTTGTAGAGAGAGAATAGCCATGGTCAAAAGAGGGTCACATGCTTGCTGATGTCATTCCCCACCTTCCAAGCTTGCTTGCGAGTTGACTCTGCCCTGAAGTGACACCGCCCTGCTACAGTGCGTCAGCCGCGTCAGCGCTGAGGAGAGAGAAGATCTTCTTCATTTCCAGATCTTTGACCATCATTACATGCGCGCCAAAATGAGATATTATTTTCTTGCTCTGCTGCCCTTCTTCAGACGTGATGAGAGACGTTGCCACGTTCAGATTACTGCACAAACACAAGAAGCATCAAAACGCTCACAAAGGCGCCAATTGGCACCAAAATGCCTAGAACTTGTAATTTAGCCCCTTTCTAACTGAAAAGTAATAAACTAACAGAAACTTAATAGAAACAACCTACTATTGCCAGAGAACTTGCATGATTTAACTTTGAATAGGTATAAATAACTCATGTAAATATGAGTTATCATACCCACGGGTAATACCTGCGACGGGCACGGGGCGGGTCCCTTAACGGGTACCCACGGACAAAATAAATGGGCATTTACAATACCCGTTAATAAACGGGGCGGGTCCGGGTAGTGAGGTATCCGTACCCGCGGGTACCCGTACCCGTTAGTCTTATTATTTACCCTCATATATGTTGGTGTATATATGAAATTGTGGTGGTGTAGATAGAAAAAGAATAGGCCCAGAATGTTAAAAAAACAAACTAACCCAATCTGTATATATGAAATTGTTGTTTTTGTTATTCATAAAATCTGCTATTTTCAATTTCATTGAGGTTTTGCTTGTTTTCTTCTCGACAATAGTTTGTTACAAAAAATATATTTTTATTTGTAATGGTGAAAATGCAGTACAAAAAATTTATTTTTATTAATTTTGTAAAAATAAATATTTTTTATTAAATTACAAGTATCCGTGGGTACCCGTTAAGAAACAATACCCGTTTAAGACCCGCTTAGCGGGTACTCGCGCGGGTACGGGGCGGGCACGGGTCCCATTTATAGTAAACGGGGCGGGTCCGGGTAGTGAGGTACCCGTGCCCGCCCCGCCCCGTTTGCATCCCTTGATCTTTGGCAAGCCAACCAATGTAAGACATGAACAAATTATAGCTACTCCAAACAACCCATAAGAGAGAATGTTGTTTTCTTCCTCCTACAGAGATACAAAACCGTATGACTTACTTGACTCCAAATGTACTCAATGAACATATCATCCAACCTCAAACATAGAAGGAAAATGATTACACCAATACAAATTACAGATTATTTCAAAGAGCATGAAAAAAAAACAAAAAAAAAAGAAATCTTTAAAAAAATAGATTAGCTTATTCCAATTTATATTAAACCAACCAAAACCATTAACACTGCCGAGAGACATCAAGCACGATGATGGAATTGATGGGAAGGGGGAAATCATGATTGTGAATACTTGGCTTAGAGAAGGTTAGCTTGATGAGGTAAACTAAAGAGCATGGGGAAGTGGAGGTGGTTTCAGATGCTTAGAGACCGAGAGAGTGAAAGGAAAGTATCAATGCAAGAGGAAACCCCTATGGAGCCTCCACAATGTTTCTCATGAATTTTATTATTATTATTATTATTATTATTAATATATATATATATATATATATATATATATATATGTATATGTAGAGGAAACCCCTATGGAGCCTCCACAATGCTTCTCATGAATTTTATCTATTATGGGTAAACCAGGGTATCCTCCACGACGACTGTGGAGACTAATCTCTCGAGGTAATGTAGTTCAAATGCTTAAGGGGCCCAAGCGATGTCTCTCCATACACACCGGCCAGGGATCGAAACTCTGACCAAATGCTTAAGGGGCCCAAGCAACTTACCACTTGTGCCACACCCACAATGCTTCTCATGAATTTTATCTATTATAATAATTATTTAAAATTTACACATAAAGAAAGCTTTAATTTTAATGAAAGCACATAATTACCACTAACTTATTTGATGATACTCTTAGTGGAATATTATTAAACTATTTTTATATTGATATGAAATATAGAAATTTTTGCTTCACAAAAAAATATAGCAATTGATAAGAACAATTACCACCATATCTACGTATTTTTTGGGTAAACCCGGGTATTTACCGCATAGGCAGCAGTGATGAATCCCTCGGTCATTGTAGGTGCCTCGAGGGGCAGGACAGCTGGCCCAGAGTTTTAACGCTGCTCTGTACCCAAGGCGGAGATCGAATCCCTGATCCTTGGTTAAGGGAGGTTCAGTCCCAACCGCTGAACCCCACGCTCTGGGTTCCACCATATCTACATATATTATGGAACCCAGAGTTGAGGGGTTCAGCGGTTGGGGCTGAACCTCCCTTAAAATATTATGGAACCCGGAGATCTACGTATATTATGATATAATGTATTACATAATAGAATATAATAAAATATGTAAAAGATATAATATAATATATAAAAAAGGTTTCTACATTTTAATAAACTATGCCTGTGTTTTCTTTAGCTTATATTTCATAAGTTTAAATGTATAATTTTATAATTATTACAATTATAAAAATCAAATTTGGCCTATTATACTATTATAAAATTTAATCTTTAATCATGTAACAAAAAAACAAATTTAATCTTTAGTCAACATATTTGTCTTCTTTTCATTGTTAAAATCCCCACCTAATATCTCTGACAACCAAATTTAATCTAAATTTATTTGAAATAAAAAAGTTTAGTGGGTTTTTGAAATCCTTTTTTGTGTAACATATATGCATTGGAAGGGAAGAGTTTCTTATTAATATGAATTATTCCTTTAATTGTAAATAAACTCATGAGTTTGCATAATACCAGTGGAAGAGGTATAGATTTAATAAATTCATCATACATTATTTAAGGCTTAAATATGTTTCAGGCCCCTGCAAATATAGCGTGTTTTGGTTTAAGCTCCTGTAAATTTATTTTTTAGTAAAAAGTCCTTGTAAAATACACAATTTTGATATAAGCCCTTCTGTTAACCCAACATTACAAAAACGTTGAGTTGGCTAACAGAAGTTTGAGTTGTTATTTATTTATTTTTAATTTATTTTTAATGCTGACTTGTAATGCCAAATCATTATTTTTAATTTTAATTAATTTTTATTCTTCTCCATCTTCAACCTCCAATCTTCAACCTCCAACCTTCAACCTCCATGACCACCATCTTCTCCATCTTCAACCACGTTTGGGAACCCTAAACCCAAATCCCAAATTAAACCCAGATTATTTGATTTTTATTGAACTTTGAACCCATATTTTTATTGAACTTTAAATCCAGATTTGATTTTATCTGATTATTTGACAAATCGTTCTGTTTGACAAATCGTTCTGTTTGCTGTATTTGTGTTTATCTTGCTCTTTTTCTTCCTTCTCTTTAATCTCTTCTTCAACATCACTGTCTCAACCTCACTGTCTCAACATTGCAAATCAGATTTATGCTACTTCCAACGTTCAACGAATCTGCAGAAAATCGTTCCGAATATGTTCCATGAAAAATGTTGTATTTCGATTTCCGAATCTGGGTAAATCGTTCTGAATCGTAAACTGAGAAAAAATGTTGATTTCTTTCTCTCGAATCTCTTGTTCTATTTGCTGGGTTTGTGTAACTGGGTTTGGAATCAATTTGGGGATTTAGGATAACTGGGTTTGGGAGAAAGATGTAAGCTTTGGAATGAAATCTGAGAGAAAGATAGAGGGAGATGAAGCGCACAGAGAGAGGGAGACAGGAACTGTAATTGTAGAGACTTCCATGGAAGAAGAAAGAGGTTTGTTGAGAAGATGGTGGTGATGGAGAAAAAAAGAATAATGGAAAATAATAAAAAATAAAAAACAATGATTTGGCAGTTCAGTCAGCGCATAAAAGAAATTGAAAACAAAAATAAATGACACATCAGATTTCTGTTAGCCACCTAGGCGTTTTTTGTAACGTCAAGTTAACAGAATGACCTATTTCAAAAAGGTTGCTTTTGCAGGGGCTTTTTACTAATTTTATTTTTTGCAGAGACTTAAACCATAACACGCTATATTTGCAGGGGCCTAAAACATATTTAAGTCTACATTTAATTATGGAATTTCATTATGACATGTATTTCATACGTTTAAATTGGTTTGCTAAACAATATGTCATAAATGGAAAATTGTGAATGAATGCTTTTAATTTTATAGGTTATACAAAATTCCCATATTTTGTAAAACTCTTCTTCGTCCCATTAATATTATATGAGAGTGTCTTATGATTGTCACTTTCTCTTCTCCACATAATTATTTCCTTCATTGTGAAATGACAATCTTCTCTACAACTATTTTTTAATTTGAAAAAAAATATTTACCAATTATAATAGCTTAGATGTAACTTCCCTGAAATTTTAAGATTCGAATTATGAAGTATATGAACGATTTAATTATGGGAGCGAGATAATTATACGTAACTCGAATATGGGATGGTCGAGAAATCAAAGCTTAGCTAAAAACCGTAGGAGCAAAAAGGGTTTTCGGCACCTAAACTATGGTTAAATGAGCCAAGGGCGTTATGGTCGTTTCCTTACCATTAAACCCTCAGCCCATAACACCCCATCTGACCCCTTTCCCCATTCACTTACCACTTTCAGCTGAAAACAAAGAGAAGAAATCAGAAATAGAGAAGGGAGAAAGAAGAGAGAGGCAAAGGGAGAAGGAGAGGGAGAGGCTACCACCACCATCATCCCCTCTTGCATGTGAGTACTCTTCCCATCTTTGTCTTCCATTTTTCGAGCTCTACTCAATGAGCCCACTTTCAGCTTTCCATTCCACTCCAAACTGAACTTACCATTTTCGGTCTCTTGAAGCTCCAAGGAGAAGGAAAGGAGTATTGAACTCAAGAGAGCTTGCATGTTCATCTGGAGTTTAATGGGAGTCAAACCTGAACCTACATTGTGGAGTGGAAGGTTTTTTGAAGGTTATGGAGCTGCTGGTACAGAGGGTGGAAGCTCAAATTCTTAATGGCAAGTGATTGAAGATGATCATCAAGCTAATCAGAAATTCTGGGTAAAATCCGTTTTACCTATCTTCGGTGATTGCATCGTATCTCCCTGTACACAACTCCGATGAAAGTAATTTTTGTTTCTCTGGAAACTACACTCAAAATTCTTCAAAATGAGCACAAGAACCGTCGGATTCCATTGGGAAATGAGGATGATATCGTGTCCTAAAGTTTCGATTGAGAATCAGACACTATGTTGGATCAGTCACCTTGTTTCGGTGATATCTCCCAAACTACTGGTTGCATGCGTGTGAATCTTTCTTCATCAGAAAGTAGACAAAATTCTCTTCATTTTGGGCACTGATTTGAGTATTTTTGTTCACGGATTGACCAAGTTATACCTGTTGCAAAATTGTACCCTGATACTGGAAATCGGAAATAAATCTGGAAATTTTCGGTTCGTCGAATCGAGGGTTCGAGGCGACAAGATCGCGAGAGACACCATTTCCATATACCGTAAAGGAGGTCAGTAGCAAGAGGAACGTTGGTTGCTGAGTTCAGTCACGGAGGCATTCGTAGCATGTTCGTGATTACGGGAATTGTTCGAGTGGTTAACGGTTCGGTTGTTCGAGCGAGGAGGCGACTTCTCGGGGACTCGTCATACCGGTGAGTTCTACTCACGGATTAGGGAAAATATGATTTTCTGAACTTGTGTCACATTTTGTTTCTCGGCGAAAAACTGAGTTCGAAAGATTTTCGGGTCGAAAACCGTTTTTGAGAAAAATAGCGTTTTACGGTTTTTATCGAAATATTGAGTAATCTATGAATTGTTGATTTAAATGCTTTCACTGGAATATGGGCTGAAATGTTGGTTATAATATCTATTTTTTTAAGTCTCGATGGTTAGGAAATGTCTCGGGGTCGAATAGAAAGCGAAACGGTACAAAATGGGTTTTCGAAATGCTGTTTTCAACCAATTCTGGCTCCCATCGCGTCGCGGCCGGTGGCCATCGCGTCGCGATCTCCCTTGTTTTTTTTTGCAACGCAAAACTTTCTGTCACTTTTCGCGTCGCGACGGTATGTGTTCGCGTCGCGACGCTTTGCAGTTTTTCAGCAAAATACCCTGAACTTGTTTTCGCAATAACTTTTGATCCGGGAATCCGATTGAGGTGTTCTCGGATGCGTTGGAAAGCTTACTCAAATACCTAACTATATATACATAATTTGAATTGGAAATCATACTGTTTTTGAAAGTCAAAGCTGTTTTCAAAACCGAATTGTAGACCGCGTGTGAGCATATGTTTTTGAATAATAACCGGATTATAGATCCCTCTCGATGCTATGATTATAACTCCGGATGTCTAACTTCAAATTCATCAAAACGGGTTATATATCGATAATAGATATAGATATAGATATAGATATCTGAAACTTAAAGACGGTCCAATGCGGACATGATGTATATTTTATTATATATCGCGTTGGGTGACGACCCAACAAATAGCATACTAGGAAGGGAAGTCATGATCCCTCACCCTAGGCCCCGAAACGTTTTGGCGTGGTCAAATGTGGGTTATCGGGATTGTTGGTTTGTATGCACGGTCGACTTATGCTAAGTTAGTTTCACGATTCTCCGAGATTGTGGTTTGTATGCACAGTCGGGCTTCGTTCGATAAGCAAGTGATTATAGATTAATCAATGAAGCTTAACAATATATAATAGTACTTCATTACTGAGATTGTTGGTTTGTATGCACGGTCGGTAATTGGGCTAGTTATATATATTGACGCAAATAGTGATAAATATACTATGTTGCAACGGTTTTCATAATTGAACCGAGTGATTGTGAGGGGTTCGGTAGAACTCACTGAGACAAGTTGTCTCACCCAATCATTGTTGTTGTTTTTACAGAGAACAGGATATAAGGATAGCAGGCGGCTCGGTTAGTTGTCAGGCTCGAGGAGAAGTTGGAGATGTGACCTTCCATCCATGTTTTAGATTGCTTTGATGTAGTCTCTGTATTCAGTCTTATGACTCGAAATTGTATTATGTTATTTCATAGTTTCCGCTGTTTCTTGTAAGGATTTATATCTGAACAGGAATTTTTATACTCTGATGTAAACCAAATTGTATATTTATGTATTTCTTTGTTAAAGAAATACTGGGGTGTTACATTAGATGAATTCAAAATATTACAATACACATGTCTTCCCCTTTTTAATCAAAATTAATGTATTTTTGAAATAAGAAATAATTAATTAACCTTTAAAATTCTTTTTATGTAACAATAATGCATTAAAGGGGAGGGGTTTCACATTCATATGAATTATTCCATTAATTAGTAATAAACTCATGAGTTGGTATAATATGAGTGGAAGAGGTAGAGTTTTAGTCAATTATAGCATGAAATGACTATATAAAGGAGACAATTCTGGATGGTGAAGGGAGAGGTTTTGACAAAAGAAATCGTACAGAAAAACAACAAGTAAAAGAAAGGAGAGAGTTTCATGAGGACATGTAGAATGCATCAAAAGGGTAAAGGGTTCCATGTTTTTGACAGCTTTTAAGTTGACAAAGATTAAGGAAGATAAATTTGGATCAGTTAGTGAATCGTTGCAATTGAGGCAACAATTTTTGGTTGAGAAATCATGTATATTTTAATATTGTTCTTTAAAAAATGTTTAATTTAAAGAGTTTTTGTGACATTGTATGATGTGCTAGATTTCAATGATTTGCTTATGTTCCTCGAGTCTTCATGGTTTTGTTTGTGTTGGAATCTCTTCATCTACCGCTATTTTCTTTTATTTCTTTGTTTACAAAAAAAAATATAGCAATTGATAAGAACATATTAACCTCAGAAAGCACATATTAAGCTCAGATTTAATTCTAATTAGTATCGAAGTTGCATATAAAACAAGGGGTATATACAAAACAAAGAGATTCTTCTTAATGGTTCTCGATGAACAATATTGATATTAAGAGGGATTGATGTTTTGGGGTATTCAAGTTCAGATAGCCTCATTGTGTGTTCTCATTCCCAATTCATTAACTTATTGGGGATTCAACCTTTAGTGATTAGTATCTATTTTTAACTAAACATTGTGCTTATACATATTGATTTTGCAAGGACCCAAAACATATGAATGCAATCGAAGATGATGATTTGACTATACGAGTGGGGTATTCATTTTTCTTTTCTCTTCTTTTATAAATTTCTCTATTCTAATATAGTTTAATTTTTTACTTTTACTTTTGTTGCACTAAAAATGTGTTTTCCATTTTCTAACATGTAAAATCACTATCTAACTCCCCTTATTTATACATTACTTTCAACCCTATTTTTATAAACAATTTCTTATTACTATAAAAAATGAGAAATTTTTAGCGTATTATCTCTTTCTAATCTTTAATTTAAATTCGATTTCTTTATTTTAATTTTATATTTAATTTCATTATTAGATTTAGTTTAAACTTAAATTTATAACTTATTAATTGGTCATGAAAAAATAAGTAAATAAATAAATAAAGAGAAATGACTTTTAGTTTTTTATAGGTTATGTTTCTTACACATATTTATTTGCTTCAATTGTTAACACTCATCATAACCACAAAACTCTTCTAATACTAAACGTAACAATTTTTTAAAATAAGCACAAATTTATTAATATTTTCAAAGTGTAACTGGAGTTTGGACTTTGGGGAAAGACATGAAAAAAATTATATTATAAAACAACAGAAACTATATAATGAAAAGTATTAAATAGTATTACTAAATATAATGAAAAATATATTGTACTAATAAAAAAAATAATATGAACATATATTTACAAATTTCAAAATAATAAAGTATTCAATGAAATTTATAACATTCATTTCACTTTTGTAAAATTATACTTTTAACAACTTATCTCATAACAAATATTTACAATTATTAGTATTTAAAAACGCACACCGTCTATATGAATAAGTAAAATAAATAATTTTATGTAAAAAAAATGCAACAACATATTGATATAATATTGTATTTCTATTTTACATAATGTATACTAACAATTTATTTACTTTTAGAAATAAACTTCATAAAATTAAATAAAAAATTTATAACAAAAATAAATAAATGTAATTGGGCATCATAACTGAGAAATGTAATACGCATTGTGAATAAAGTGGATGTCTAGGCATTATTCTTTTCCATTATTGTATATATTAAGTGTATGTCATAGGTTACAAAACTTGAGCCTACAAATAAGACTCATAAATCATTGTAGTGGGAGACCTTCAAGAGTAATATACAAGAGATACTACTTATTCTCTCATTGTCTCATTTGCTTGTTCTTATTCTTGCTCTAGTTTTAGTCCATTTCACAACACGTTATCAGCACGATGCTCTAACCATCTTATGGTAGTATTGCTTCTTATTGGTTCTCATGTTTTTCAAATTTCATTTTGGTGTTTGTAAAATTGTGTTATTTGTTTTGAGCTATAATCTAACAAGAACAATTAATAATATTATTGTAACACCCCGATAATTTTTAAAAAGTAGAAATCACTGAAATGCACTACTGGCATATATCAGAGTACTTTCTGTTTCAAATACTGAACACGAACTAAAACCTCGATGCTAAAACCATCAAGTACGCTTGCATAACTTAACATAAAATACATAAAGCGTTCCTTACACCACTCATAACTAGTGTTCAGTACCAAAATGGAAAGTATACGGAAGCAATTTACAACTTTTACAAACATAGGTCGTACAAATCGAACATACTAAGATAATCAAAAGGAAATACAAGACATGACAAAATAAAGATAACGTCGGCTCCTCCAAGCAGCTCCGTAACCAATGCTCCGGAACCTTCAACTTTTCCCTGCTTCTCTGAAAAACAACAGCACATGATAGGGTGAGACAACTCATCTCAGTGAGTTCTACCGAGACCTCTTACTAACGCTCGCGATTCATTATGCTTGATTCATAAGTTCGTAGCCCTTAAGCCGACTACGTGGAACATACAGCGTGTACTCGTGGCCCTTCTAAGCGACGCACAAGAGACACACACATAACATGATTCTTAACGTATCACCAGCAATTGTATATAAAACTACCGGCAAACTCATTCCCTGACCACAGCGGGGACAAACATGACGGGTCCTAAGTTCATAAGGAATCATGACTTCCTCTCCCTTAGTACGCTAATCCTGAAAATAGGGTCGTCACCCTAACATGATGTATATAAATATATACCTTGGCATAAACATAACATGTCATAACATAACATAACATGAACTTATCATTATCATTAGCCTTGGGGACATTTAGTCCATTTTATAATTACTTTTCGTGATCTCACTCGTGGTTGCTAAGTTTGTTAATCTGACTTATACATATTTACAATCAATCCAAACACATTCCATGTACCCGCATTGGGCTGTCAAAAATCAACATACATTACCCGCATTGGGCCGTCAACAAAACCGTGGGCCACAAGGGCCGTTAGCAAAACCATGGACCACAAAGGCCGTTAATAAAACCGTGGACCGCAAGGGCCGTTAATAAAACCATGGATATACACATAACATTTTCCTCAAAATTGAGTTGAAGACAATCAAAACAATCTCAATTAAATTATCGCATAACTCAACATTCAAAGCGCATTCTCACAAAGCGACTTGACACCGGTTTTCACAATCGAAAGACCAAACCAGGCGACATCGGAATTTAGCGAAAGACCTCTCTACGGAAAGATTATGAAGTCTAGTCTCTCGCTGTATTTTTATAATTTCAGAATGATGAGTCAAATAGTACAGTTTTCGCAAACAAGGCAGTAGGTCCAGAAAATGGGGCAGTGACTGTGTCCTAAGTTGTAACTCTTCTACAATGACCAAAACAAACCCAAATAACCCAAAACTTGAGCATAAACAGTAGAACATTTTGTCTAATTTTCACAGGAATTGGATTCATTCAAAAAGGAGTTCATTTGAAGACACTACAATCAAAACACTGACCCTATGTCCAGACTGTCCCCAGAATTTTACTCTAACTTGTGAAACTTATAATTTGAGCTAGACAACTCCAATTTTGATGAAACCAGTGCCAAAATGACCACAATTAAGTCTAGTTTCTAAAAAAATAGACCACATAATTTTTGGACGGACAGAACATTCCCAGGTTCAAAAAGACAGTACCTAAGTCCAGAATGCTTCCAGAATATTACCCTAACTTGTGAAACTTATAACTAGAGCTATACTACTCCAAATGCGACCAAACAAAAGCCAAAATGACAAGAATTCAATCTAGTTTCTAAAGAGGTAAGTCACATAATTTTTGAACCGGTAAAACAGTCCCAGTCACCAGAAAACCGAACCTATCCAGAAAGTCTCCACACAGTGAAATTATCAACACAAATAGCATCCAATTTCAGTCATCAAACACATATTCATCAAGGAACAATCAACACATATCTTTATACAGAATCAAAACATAATAAAACCCGGAATAGATGACTCATATATTAACAATGATTTCCCTAGTGAGTATAGAACTCACCTTGGTGTGATGTACTCCACGAAACCGAAATTCAGCTACCCGAACCTTTGGACAGCTACCCAATTCGAATCCTAGTTGCCCAAATGAACTTCAAACTGAATTAGAACTACAATGTGGTTTGTGAAGGCGTTCTAGCAACTGATTTGAAGTCTCAGCTGTCACATGCAAGTAAGGACTCCATTTTAGCTCTACTTGAGATTGAGGTTTAAAAATGGCAGCTGAAAGGAGAGGGGGATTCAGTGTTTAAAAAGGGTATCAATGGAAAGAGGAAGGAAAGAGAAATTCAGGGCTGGTCTTGGATCACACATGCACTTAGATTTCATGGAGTTCTCCCCCTCTCTTCTCCCTCATCCCTTCACGCCTCTCTCCCTTCTCCTCCTTATCTCTTTCTCTGTTTTTGGTTGAACTGAAAATGAATGAAGAGTTTTTTGGAAGGGTTGGGTTCAGCTGGTTCACTAATATGGGGGAGAATTACTATTCTGTCATTCAGCTACTTATCCCTTCATTCTAACTATCACATGACTTAATGAAAATTAAAGGCTAAATAGCACTTTTGGTCCTTTATGTTTGCTCCAGATTTCACTTTGGTCCTTTATCTTTTTTTTGGTCCGTTTTGGTCCCTCATGTTTCGTTTTTGTTTCATTTTGGTCCCTCACGTTAGTTTTGACTAACGGACGCCACGCTGGCAGTTAACTGCTGACGTGGCATCCGTTATTCATTAAATTACGTCAGCATTTAAGTTTTTTAAATTTTAAAAATACAAAACATAAATTAAACAAATAACAAACAACATTAAAATGAAACAAAAATCTGGAGCAACAACCCAGAAACAATTCATTGAAAGAACAAATAACAAACAATCGAGAAACATTTCTTCAACAAGAACAATTCATTTCACCATCTTCAACAACAATTCTTCAACACCTTCAACAACCCAGAAACATTTTCTTCAACCCATCTTCAACAATTCATTTTTAAATTCATCTTCAGCAACAACCCAGAAACAAGTCTTCAACAACAATTCTCATTCATATCATCTTCAACAACAACAATTCATTTCATCACAAGAACAACAACAATTCATTTGAATTTCGTTCCAGATCTAAGAAACATAACAACCCAGAAAATGAAACCCAAACGCAAACGCAGACCCGGAAAAAATAAAAACAGTAAAATAAAACTAAAAACATTCAACATCTACATTAATTGAATCTAGTGATTTAGACAAACCGATTTGTTTGATCTTGGATGGGTTTTGATTGTAAGAAAGAGATCTAAAGAAGCCCTAAATCAATTTCGTAAAACAACGAGTTTCTGGCTTTTCGCCATTGATGCAGAGTTGCAATTTCAATTTAGTTTCAGTTTGGTCCTCTACGTTTTCTTTTAGTTTCAGTTTGGTCCCCTATGAAAGAAAAAACCCAGAAAACCTTTTTTTAGTTTCATTTTGTGAGGAGCGCTGAGATGTTGTTGTTCTTCGTTTGGGTTGTTTTGTGTTTGGGTTCTTCGTTTGGGTTGTTCTGTGAAAAATAGTTTTAGATTTTCGTTCTTCTTCTCTTATCAAAAACGAAACCGAAGAGAAGAAAAACGATGGGTGAGAAGAAGAACGATGGGTGAAAATGGTTTTTGATTTTCGTTATTCTTCTCTTCTCAAAAACGAAACCAAGGAGAAGAAGAACGATGATACAGATTGAGAAGATTGAGATGGGAGTGAAGAAGATTGAGATGGGGGTGAAGAAGATTGAGATCCAGATCCAGATTTTTGTTGTTCTTTTTTAATTTTTGTTTCATTTTAATGTTGTTTGTTATTTGTTTAATTTATGTTTTGTATTTTTAAAATTTAAAAAACTTAAATGCTGACGTAATTTAATGACTAACGTACGCCACGTCAGCAGTTAACTGCCAGCGTGGCGTCCGTTAGTCAAAACTAACGTGAGGGACCAAAATGAAACAAAAACAAAACATGAGGGACCAAAACGGACCAAAAAAAAGATAAAGGACCAAAGTGAAATCTGGAGCAAACATAAAGGACCAAAAGTGCTATTTAGCCAAAATTAAACTAACTTAACAATTAAGCATACAAGCATAACAAATCATTAAATCAAGGCTTAAATATGTTTTAGGCCCCTGCAAATATAGGGTGTTTGGTTTAAGCCCCTGCAAACAAATTTTTTTGTTAAAAGCCCTTGCAAAATGAAATATTTTGTTATAAGCCCTTCTCAACATATCCAGCAATCATGCATTCCATGTTATAAGCTAACATTTTAGTCATAAAAGGGCTTATAACAAAATATGTCATTTTGCAAGGGCTTTTAACAAAAAAAAAATTTGCAGGGGCCTAAAACATATTTAAGCCTTAAATCAATTATTTCATTTCCTAACACGATGTATCAATTAATCACAAACAATGACAAATCATTTAGTCCAATCACCTCAAAAATCAAAGATTACCAAGAATAATTAATTATGACTTCGAGTTATTCGATTAGCTAATTACTTAAACCACGACCGTCATTCTAACATCGACCAACACAACTTCTAAAAATTAGGGGATGTTACAATTATCATAGAATTTTTATTATCATTTTTCTATTTTTATTCTATGATGAATTCCTGAAGAAATTCATAACTTAAGTAATCCCTGTTGGATTACTATATTTGTCTACTTTTAATCACTTAAGTAATCCCTGTTGGGTTACTATTTTATTCTATAATGAATTCCTGAAGAAATTCATCACTTAAGCAATCCCTGTTGGATTACTATATTTGTCTACTTTTAATCACTTAAGTAATCCCTTATGGATTACTATTTTATTCTATCACTTTAGTAATCCCTGTTGGATTACTATGTTAGTCTACTTTTGATGAATTCCAGAAGAAATCCATCACTTAAGCACCCTAGAATAATTGCTCAAAATATGAAAGTTTGAGATATAGTTCCTGAAGAACAAATGAGAGAATATCTTTCATGTTTTAGAATAACTAGATCGTTTACATGATTATCTTAAGGTCTGTGATTATCTTTATAAAATTTTAGTTTCTATATTACACGTTATGAATTCAATATAAATTATAATAATTTATGTTAAGAATTCATTGTCTTTTAATTTACATTATGAATTCAAATTAATTCAAGTCCGTTATAAATTCATTGTCTTTGAATTTACGTTATGATTGTCTACAATATCTTTTATTGTGTGACGTTATTATTATTATTATTATTATTATTATTAATATTATTATTATTATTATTATTTTATCTAACTTGATTAATTTTACATTTTCATGATAGAACTAAATATGTCGAATATTACAAAACTTGACTTTGTGGCTCTTGACATCACTGGAAAGAATTATTTATCTTGGGTGCTAGATACTGAAATTCATTTAGATGCAAATGGTCTTGAAGACACTATCAAAGAAGGAAACAAAGCATCAAATCAATATAAAGCCAAAGCTATGATTTTTCTCTGCCGCCATCTTCATGAAGGACTCAAAAGTGAGTATCTTACTGTGAAAGACCTACTTGTTCTTTGGAATAATTTAAAAGAAAGATATGACCATCAGAAAACTGTTATTCTTCCAAAAGCTCGTTATCATTGAATGCATTTACGCTTACAAGACTTTAAAACTGTAAGTGAATATAACTCTGCACTATTCAGAATCACTTCTCAGTTGAAGTTATGTGGAGAAAATGTCACTGATGAAGATATGTTAGAAAAAGTTTTCTCTACTTTTCATGCATCTAATGTGCTCCTATAGCAGCAATATAGAGAAAAGGGATTTAAGAAATATTCTGAACTAATTTCTTGTCTTCATGTGGCTGAACAAAATAATGAGCTTTTAATGAAAAATCACGAGGCCCGTCCAACAGGTACTGCTCCATTTCCTGAAGCAAATGTAGCAAAACACGATCATTATACTGATGGGCAAGCTCGAGGTCTTGGTCACAATTTTGGCCGTGGTCGTGGTCATGGTCGTGGTCGTGGTCGTGGTTTTGTCCATGGTCGTGGTCGTGGACATGGCCGTAGTGGAATTTCCAAGAACACATTTTCCCACCAGAAGTGGAAAAATAGTGAAAAGAAAAAGGGTAATAGCAAACAGGATGAAAACAACTGCTACCGTTGTGGGGGAAAAGGTCATTGGTCACATACCTGTCGTACAACAAAACATCTTGTTGACCTTTACCAAGAATCAGAGAAAAATAAAGGGAAAAAGATAGAGACACATTTTGCTTATGAAGATAATGATTTTGATTATGGCCCTATAGATCGATGTCACTCACTTAGATGTTGCTGATTTCTTTGCTGATCCAGATGGGAATATTGATCATCTCATTGGAGATGGGGTCCTTAAGAAATAGTTTCCTTCCATTTTAATATTATGTTTTTGTTGCTTGGTTTGAAATTACTTAAGTTTAAGTGATTGGTGAAGTTTATGTTTTGGTGTGTTTCTTTTCACTTTTCAGGCAATAAAAAAAATTAGTTATAATGTTTCCAAAAATTTATTATACTCATTATTATTGATTTTTTTATTTATTTATTTTTTTATCCTTTTGAAAGCTAGAATGAGTATTGTCACTAGCAACAATAATGGAGATATGCGTCTCGCTGACAGTGGAACAACCCACACAATTCTCAAGGACAGGAATTATTTTTCTTACTTAGTAATGCAAAAAACCAATGTTAGTACTATATCTGGTACTACAAAAATAATTGAAGGCTCCGGAAGAGCCAGTGTATTGTTACCTGGAGGAACAAAATTAGATATTGATATGGCACTATATTCTCCCAAGTCTCGTAGAAACTTATTGAGTTTCAAAGATATCCGCTTAAATGGTTACCATATTGAAACAACAAATGAAGAAGATATCGAATATCTCTATATCACGAGACATGCCGCAGGAGAAATAAGTATATTGGAAAAATTACCAACATTTTCAAATGGTTTGTACTACACCTTTATTAGTACAATTGAAACACATTCTATTGTAAACCAGAAGTTTACAAAACACAACAAGTTTCTCATTTGGCATGACCAGTTGGGCCATCCCGGTTCTATTATGATGCGAAAAATAATTGAAAATTCATGTGGACATCCATTGAAGAGCCGGGAGATTCTTCAATTCAATAATTTTTCATGTACTGCATGTTCCCAAGGAAAGTTGATAATTAGACCATCACCAACAAAAATTGAGGGAGAATCTCTTGCATTTTTAGAACGGATACAAGGTGATATATGTGGGCCAATACACCCACCATGTGTACCATTTAGATATTTTATGGTTTTAATCGATGCATCGACTAGATGGTCACATGTCTGTTTGTTATCAACTCGCAACCAAGCTTTTGCGAGATTGCTTGCTCAACTAATTCGATTAAGAGCTCATTTTCCTGACTACCCAGTTAAGAAAATACGCCTTGATAATGCTGCTGAATTTACATCTCAGGAATTCAATGAGTATTGTATTTCTATTGGAATCGATGTTGAACATCTTGTAGCACATGTTCATACACAAAATGGGCTTGCAGAGTCATTCGTCAAACGTCTAAAGTTGATTGCAAGACCAATACTCATGAAATCAAAACTTTCAATTTCTTCTTGGGGACATGCAATATTGCATGCTGCAACATTAGTTCGCATCAGGCCAACAAGTCATCACACTTATTCTCCCTTACAATTGGTTTTTGGTAAAGAGCCTAACATTTCCCATATATGAATTTTTGGATGTGCAGTATATGTTCCAATCCCTCCACCAAAACGCACCAAAATGGGTCCACAAAGAAGATTGGGAATATATGTTGGATATGAATCTCCATCTATAATAAAATATCTCGAACTATCAACAGGAGATTTATTCACAGCTAGGTTCGCTGATTGTCACTTTGATGAATCAGTTTTCCCAATATTAAGGGGAGAGAATAAACAACTGGACAAGGAAATTCGTTGGAATGAATTGTCACTTTCTCATCTTGATCCTCGTACAAAACAATGTGAACTTGAAGTTCAAAGGATAATATAATTGCAAAATCTAGCAAAAGAATTACCAAATGCATTCACTGATCCTAAAAGAGTGGCTAAATCATATATACCGGCTGCTAATGCTCCAATCAAAGTTGATGTCCCTGTTGGACAACCTAACATTGCAAATGATCAGTCTCAACCATGCATGAAGCGTGGTAGACCTATCGGTTCTAAATATAAAAATCCTTGATCAAGAAAAGGAGCTAAAAGGATAAACGGCCCAACTGAGGATATAGAAACTCCAAGTGAGGATACAAAAACTCCAAAGGGTTCTTCAGACATAATTGTTGAATCAGTTCCAAAAGAGACTGATCAGGTACTTGAATATATTGAAAATGAAGAGACCACAATTAACTATGTCATGAATGGAGTACGATAGAACCGAAACATAGTCAATATTGACAATATTTTTGAATATAATATAGCACTAAATGTGATGAGTGATAATGAGGATCATGAACCAAAGTCCATCAAAGATTGTCGACAAAGAAATGACTTGACAAAGTGCAAAGATGCAATTGAAGCGGAATTAAACTCACTTTGTAAGAGAAATGTTTTTGGACCTGTGGTCCGAACACCTGGAGGTGTGAAGCCAGTTGGATATAAGTGGTTTTGTACGAAAACGAAATGAAAATGGTGAAATTGTGAGATACAAAGCTCAACTTGTTGCTCAAGGATTTTCACAAAGACCTGGCATCGATTTTGAAAAAATGTATTCACCTGTAGTGGATGCAAATACTTTTCGATACTTAATTAGTCTAGTAGCACGTGAGGGGCTAAATTTACATATGATGGATGTGGTTACAGCATATTTATATGGTTCACTTGATAGTGAAATTTATATGAAACTCCCTGAAGGATTTCATTTTCCTAAGACAAACAATCCAGGCTCTCGAGAAGATTATTCGATCAAGTTGAATAAGTCTCTCTATGGACTTAAACAATCTGGACGCATTTGGTATAATCGTCTTAGTAAATATTTATTAAAGGAGGGATATAAAAAAGACCCCATATGTCCAAGCATTTTTATGAAAAGATCTGAAAAAGAAATTGCTATTTATGTAGATGACTTAAATATTATTGGAACTCCTGAAGGGCTTCCAAAAGCTATAGATTGCTTAAAGAAAGAGTTCGAGATGAAGGACTTAGGAAGGACAAAATTTTGTTTGGGATTACAAGTTGAATATTTAAGGACTGGAATTCTTGTACATCAAGAAACTTATATAGCAAAAGTACTAAAACGGTTTTACATGGACAAATCACATCCACTGTGTACACCAATGGTTGTAAGATCATTAGATGTGAATAAAGATCCATTTAGACCTCAAGAAAATGATGAGGAACTACTTGGTCCTGAAGTACCATATCTCAGTGCAATTGGCGCACTAATGTACCTTGCTAATTATACATGTCCTGATATATCATTTGCTGTCAATTTATTAGCAAGACATAGTTCTTCCCCTACACGAAGACATTGGAATGGAGTCAAGCATGTACTTCTTTACCTTAGAGGTACAATGGATATGGGTTTATTTTATTCAAATGAATCAAAGTCAGATTTAACTGGTTATGCAGATGCAGGTTATTTATCCGATCCTCATAATGGTAGATCACAAACAGCCTATCTGTTTACATGTGGTGATACAGTCATTTCATGGAGGTCTGTAAAACAGACCATAACAGCCACATCATCTAACCATGCAGAAATTTTAGCACTACATGAAGCAAGTCGGGAATGCATTTGGTTAAGGTCAGTCATTCAACATATACAAGAAACCTTTGGTTTATCTTCTGAGAAAATGATGGCAACAACTATGTATGAAGATAACACTGCATGCATTGCTCAATTGAAAGAAGGGTATATCAAAGGAGATAGAACAAAGCATATTTCACCAAAGTTTTTCTTCACTCATGATCTTCAAAAGAATGGTGATATTGACATTCAACAAATTCGTTCATATGATAACTTAGCAGATCTTTTAACAAAGTCATTGCCAAGCAAAACTTTTGAACAACTAATACGGAATATTGGTCTTCATCGTCTCACAGATGATTACATAGTTGAGGGGGAGAAATAAACATGTTCTGCACTCTTTTTTCCTTCACCACGGATTTTTCCCAATGGGTTTTCCGGGGTAAGGTTTTTAACGAGGCAGCCCTCAAGCAAAGGATGTTGTACTCTTTTCCTTCTCTAAGATTTTTTCCCACTGGGTTTTTTCTTATTAAGGTTTTTAATGAGGCATATCCTTAATAGACATCCAAGGGGGAGTATTGTGAATAAAGTGGATGTCTAGGCATTATTCTTTTCCATTATTGTATATATTAAATGTATGTCATAGGTTACAAAACTTGAGCCTACAAATAGGACTCATATATCATTGTAGTGGGAGACCTTCAAGAGTAATATACAAGAGATACTTCTTCTTCTCTCATTGTCTCATTTGGTTGTTCTTATTCTTGCTCTAGTTTTAGTCCATTTCACAACAATATGAATATTATTTAATTTATGATAAATTATGATTTAACAATTGTTCCTTTAATGTTCATTAATTTTTGTTCAAGACTAAATGTAACACCCCGATATTTCTAACAAGTAGAATTACCTAAGTGTACCAACTGTAACACATCAGAGATATAAATTCTTGTTTAAATACTGAACACCACTATAAATTTTTGCTGAATAACACCAAAATAGTCTTAATCAAAATAAGACCACAACGGTTCCCTAACCATCAACCATCAGCAAGATTTAGTGTTCAATACCATAATGTTATGATACAAAGATAACAAGGGAAAACATAATCTTAAGCATAAAAGCTAAGTCTTCAGCAACCATCCGAGTACAACCTACTCGTACCTCTTGGATCTCCTCTTTCCCTGTTTCTCTGTAAAACAACAACATATAAACAATGAGATACAATCTCAATGAGTTCTACCGAGACCCGTAACAACGCACTCGGTTCAATTGTGAATCCTACTTAACATGCCACCGACTGCAATCCTGTGCTAAATCCCGGTGAACCGTATTATAGGACTCTCTTTCATTCGTGGTT
The DNA here is from genome assembly GCA_039519185.1 of Astragalus membranaceus. Lineage (NCBI taxonomy): Eukaryota > Viridiplantae > Streptophyta > Magnoliopsida > Fabales > Fabaceae > Astragalus > Astragalus membranaceus. The sequence continues at coordinate 89,810,049 of CM076854.1, read as the reverse complement.
TAATTTATAACCACGTGCATTTTATTTCAGCACGACACCGACTGCAATCCAGTGCTAAGTCCCGGTGAACTGTGTTATAACTCAGTACGACACCGACTGCAATCCTGTGCTCAATCCCGGTGTATCGTACAACAAAACTTTTAACATAACACCGACTGCAATCCTGTGCTAAATCCCGGTGAATCCCCTTACCAATAGTACTTTCCCTAATGGTATACAGGCCTAGGTTTAAGGATCATGACTTCCCCGCCTAGTATGTTAATCTCGTGGGTCGTCACCCACACTCGATATAATATATATATCCACCCGCATTGGGCTAACTCCTATATTCGATATAATTTATACATCGTGAATCATAGACCAATTTAGATGAACAAATAATATTCATTCCGCGTCAGTTATACAATGTTAAGTTGAACATATAGTTCATTTTATTTTCAAAGGTATATGACCTCACACGTGTTCTATTGTTCGGTTTTTTCGAAACACTTTCAACTTCAAGAGTATTTTATAAAACCCTTTTGAAACATACCCAAAATCATGGCGTTATAAGCCTAATTTCATTGGAAAAGTGTTAGGAAAGAATTAGAAAAGGATTGGAATCGAACGGGATCATTTCGGGCATTTTTCAAAAGTTCGGACAGCAACCTGCGCATGGTCCGTGCGCCCATACGCACGGGTCGTGCGCCTTTAAAATTTGTTTTTAAAGACACAGACAGAGCGAGACGCACGGTCCGTGCGCCTGGGACGCACGGTCCGTGCGCTCGAGACGCACAGTCCGTGCGCACGGGACGCACGATCCGTGCGCCCGGGACGCACGGGTCGTGCGTGTCTATCAGCACTTTGGTTTTGTCCCGTTTTTGCGTTTTTCGTCGTTCCGATCAATTCCGATACCTGTTCCAGTCCAGTCCCAACATAAAAACAGCCCAAAAATATATTCAAACAACAATGATCATCATCAAATCATCAATCAAACAATCCAAAAACCAATTGAACATAAAACGTGATTTTCGTACAAAATACTTTTTTGGCAACGAACCAAAAACCGAAACACATTTCACAGTTTAAGTTTATTAATTCAAAAACCTAAACGTGAGTAAAACTCACCAATTGTGATGAAAATCACAAATAACCGAGCATCCACCAAAACGCAATTTTCCACATAACCACACGAACGATCCCCGCATCAACTTCGACGCTCCGACGACACTCAAATCCGCTTCCAAAGCTTTCCGCTCAACCAAGAGACATATTTGAAGCACTTGCGTGTCGGACGACTGGAACCCATAACGCGCGAGAAATCTCCACTTAGAACCTAGGCACCAACCACGATCTCCTAAGGCTTCAAATTCATCCCAAAGCTTCAACTTTGATTCCTAGCTTCCCAAAAGCACTATTCATCATCTTCAGCCTCCAATTTGAGCTTCACTCTTAAAACCCCAAATTTGATTTACAAAACCTAACTCACCCCACATGATTTCTTCACTCCAAAATGGAATCCAAACTCTCCAATGAACATCCCAACACTCCAAAACACTTGAAGGAAGAAGACAACACAAGGCTTCCTCATCTCCCCCCTTAAGGTCGAAAATGGTGGAAAGAGTGAGAGTGAATGGATGATGTTATTTTTGGTGTCAAAATGAAGAGGAGGAAATGGTGATCATTTTTTGTGTAGGAGGGTTGATATTTTGATGAACCTATGATTCCCCTTTTCCTCTTCTTCCATCAAAACCCATTTCTTTTCTCTCTTCTCCATTTCCTCTCTTTTCTTCTTTTCTTTCTTTCTTTCCTACGGCACTCTATCTCTTCTTTCTTTTCCCTTTTATTTCTTTTCCTTTCTTTTTCTTAAATACTAACTTAAGTGATAATGAGGTCAATGACCGAAATAACCCTCACTTAATTCTAATTTCTCAACCAACCTCACTAAAATCCCTTATTTGATTTTAGCACCCAAAAATCAACTTCTTCAATTTATAATTTTACACCAATCAATAATTAATTTAGTACCCAATTAATAAAATTATTAATTAAGCACCAAAATAATCAATTGATTGGGTTAAACATCAAAATAATTGACTTAATTATTTTGGGGATGTTACACAAAAAGAAGGCGTTTTTGTTTATTAATAGATAGTGCATTTGTTTTCATATCATTATAAAAACTATAAAAAGTAAAACTAAATAAGTGTATAAGTGTATAAGTGTTTTATATTATCTACAAATTACAAGTTGACACGTCATTAAAGAAGTTAGTCAATTGGTAACCACCATATATGTCAATCATTCCATGAATTGTTATTGGTTATGGTTGTAAAAGTCTATATATTGTATTTTTTGGCATAATCTAAGTATTTTCTGCGCGCAACTGTAAAGACTAATCCCTTAAACCAAGTAAGACCACAATGGGCGGCAAAGCCTATTACATTGTATGTGTATGTATATAAATTATAAACTTATTAAAAGAGGGATTTAGAGGCCATGGATAAATCGCTCATTTTTAGTTTGTAACTGAACTTGTTTAATCGGCGGGTTTTTTTTCTACCCCCATCATATCCCTATATACCCCCACAGACCCTGCGAAAAGACGAAAATACCCTTAAATTTTTTACTAATTTACAAAACATTTATCATTTTTCAATTGCATCCGTTTGACCAGAAAATTTACTGAGAGAATCGGATTTACCCTTGAGAGAGCTATTTCCGATTTGGCATCGGATTTACCATCGGATCTACATAAATCCGATCTTCCTCAGAACACGCTGAAACAGTAAGTTGGAACTATATCCGATTTCGCATCGTATCTACCTATATCCGATTTCGCATTGGATATAACTAGATCCGATTTGTGTTTTTTGTGTTTTTTCTTTTTAAAATTTGTTTTTTTCCAGTGTCCAATAGGTATCGAGGGGAGTCCTCGGGTCAGGCCTCGCCATCTGCTCCCAGTACACGCACCCACCACAGGATTGCGGGACATGCGTCTACTCGGTGTAGCCGACAGCAGCAGTATCAGCAGGTGGATGAGGACCATTCTATGCCTGAGGACTACCAGCAGCAGTATCAGCAGTATCAGGAGGAGCCCTACCACCAGCCTCAGCAGCATGAGGAGCAGCCTCCTCTATTCACTGGGCTAGCATCTCATGTTTGTTCCGTTATATTGAGAGACTAGGTAAGTTTAATTTATTTATATAGCCTTCTTAGTTTAATTTATTTACATAGTCTTCTTAGTTTAATTTATTTACATAGCCTTATTTCTGATACTTTTATAATACAGACATATGAGTGGAAATTGAAGGTTACCAACCATGGTAACAAGCTGGCTCAGAGACTGCTTGGGTTTGCCCAAAACCACCGGTTGTGGGATTTTATCACTGGTTCCAGATTAGCCCCCCTTGTCTCGACCGGACATACAAAAGTGGACCATGAGCTGATGTCTGCTTTTCTTGAGAGGTGGCACTCAGAGACATCGTCATTTCACTTACCATTTGGTGAAATGACGATTACTTTGGATGATGTCTCATGTTTGCTGCATCTACCCATTACGGGGAACTAGTACAGAGCTCCACCTACTTCTGTCACCACTGATCAGGCCATCCACCTAGCACATGTTTATCTAGGTGTGACTATGGAGGAGGCGGGGCTGGAGTGTCGAGCTTCATCTGGCCCATATTACCGTTTTGAGTGGTTGTAGGAGATTGTTAGTAGAGGGTCCATAGGGAATGACATGCGTCCTGCTGTCAGGCCTTTATCCTTCTGATCCTGAGCTGGTCCATCTTCACAGTCAAGACCGGTGACAGGGCTGAGGCTAAGTGGCTGCTGCTACTTGAGGATGTCAGTGTAGCTGGTGTGGGATCATGTGCATGGGGGGCAGCAACACTTGCTTTCATGTATGACCAGCCGAACTACTCTTGCTTGGACCAGGCGCATCAGTTAGGAGGGTATGCGACCCTCTTACAGGTAATAATTTTAAGTTAATTTTTTCCGAGTTTGGTTAAATTTTTGTCAAACAGTTTTTAATTCACTATGTTGTTTATCTTCTTTTTTACAGAGCTGGAGCACTGTGCGGGCTGGAGCACTGTGTGGGCGTTGGAGGAAGAAGAAGACAGATGGAGTGAAGCTGGGGGTATACAGGCAGATGATTGATGCACTGACCTCGGATGATGTCTGTTGGCGACCGTTTGAGGAGCACCAGAGGAGGATAGAGACTTTGAGCAGGTCTCATTATACAGGGGTCACATCAGCTGGGGAGACATCACTGTTCCCTACATGCCTGATAGGTGCCTCAGACAGTTTGGGTACGTTCAGGTCATCCCAAGTCACCCTCTTACTGGTCGTCCGAGCCATGCAGACTGCATTTTTCGGATTGCACATTATATGCCTGTGGTGGAGGAGGTTTTGCATACTACTTATCCAGCTGAGGAGTTGGGTCAGGTTACTCCGGACTACATACATTGGTATGTAAGAGCATCTAGTCCTAGACTCTTACAGGTTGCATCACCACCACCACCACCACCAGTACAGCCAGATTTGCTTCAGAGCGGCGACATTAGGATGGGTAGTAAGATATACGCTCGTCTCACCCGGTTACTGGATATGCTACCGGGGGGTGACTAGGGGGTTTTGTGTGATTGTATGCTTGAACTATTTTTTTATGACTTGATTCTTATTATTTCTGGTTTATTATATTTGTGGAGTTTCATTAAAATTTCGATTTCATTCATGCGAGTGAGGGTGAAATTTTTGAGTGAAAAGAATGAGGTTGGCAATGGGTATTTATAGAATTCGTCAATGATTGTCAACCGTTGATATGGTCGGTGCAATCTACACCGTTGATCAACATTGACAGTCAAATCCTACCCGTCGAATTTAACTCAAATCGGATTTACCTATCAGGGAGGTAAATCCGATTTGAATTTTAACAAAACGGACATACCCCCACTGATAGGTATATCCGCTTTGTTAAATGCAAAGCGGATTTACCTATATCCTCTTTGTTAATTGCAAAGCGGATTTACGTACCTGATAGCTACTTCCGCTTTTATATTTTAACAAAGCGGATCTACCTCACTGAAGCTATATCTGATTTCCCCCCCACTAATTCTAATCGGATATACGTAAATCCGCATTTTATTTTTGTGAATCGGATCTACCTCCCCAAAGGTAGATCCGATTCCGATTTAAGTCAATTTTACAAGAAGTATTTTTGTCTTAAAATTTATTGTGGGGGGTATATAGGGAGATTATGGGGTAAAAATAAAACCCCTTAACCGACAAATACAATTAGCCCATTGTTTTGGACTTTGGACCCAAGAATCATGATCCATTCCTTTTGGGTTTTGCTTTTCCCACACCCCCTCCTACTCTTTCACACCCCTTAACAAATTTTATTCCAAAAATAACCTCGCGTGAGACGCTGCGAGGACGTGTTTTATGACTGTTCGAACGACCTTGTTCGAACCGGTTCGCATGACCTCATGCGAACAGTTTAAAAACGCCCAAAAGGGTGTGAAGTCAAAATTTAACACACTCGAACGATGTCGTTCGAATGTGTTCGAACGAGGTCATGCGAACAGGTTCGCATGACCTCATGCGAACAGGTGAAAAACGCCCAAAAGGGTGTGAAGTAAAAATTTAACACACTCGAACGATGTCATTCGAACCTGTTCGAATGCCCGTGTTCGAACATGTGAATATTCGTGAAAAAAAAGAGGTTTGGCCTGGCCTTTTGATCTTTTCACACCCTTATGGGGTGTGTTTCGAGTAGGAGGGGGTGTGGGAAAAGCAATACCCTTCCTTTTTGATAGGTTCACGCTTCACACTATGTTGTCATATCATATGCCTCTTCTCCAAATTCTACTATATAAACAAATAAAAAGACCTTTTTTATTTTGGGAATTCCATTTTCTTCCGTATTTTGTTTCCTATCTGCATCCCCTGGATTTTTGCAGAGACCAACCCCAGAAGAAGAAGAAGGAACAAAACAACTAAACATAAAATTCAATCCCCCTTTTGTAAATCCCCGCCTTCAGTTCTTTTCTAAACATTCTATTTTGTCTCATTTTATTTATTTATTAATTTATGCAATTTATCTTAATGGATTCTAATTGGGGATTGATCTTGTTGTTTTATGCGTATGTTTTTTTTTTGTGGTGTTTGCCTTTCTATTTTGATGTTCCTAATAAAATTCATGGTTTCTTTTGGTCTGATGATTGAATTTTGCATAGGGTTTGGTTTTGGGGGTTAGGCTTAGGGTTTGTTTTGAATTGGTTTGGTGATTTGATGTTGATTTTGGGGTTAGGTTTCATGGATGACATTTTTGTGATTTAAACTGGTTTTCGGTAATTGGAACTCAGTTTTTCCCTTAACCTCTTGTGGGATTCCGTTCCATTTCTTTATTATGGTTGGTTTTGTTTTGTTTTTGTGGGATTCCTTTGCAATTGGAAAGTTCTACAATATCATTGAAACATGGATCTTCGTATGGATGGAAACCATTTGTACTTTTCTTGATAGATGTCTTGTTTAGGCAATTGAATGATCCCCTAATTTGGTTCAAAGTTGTCTTATGATATGTCTATTGTTTTACTATATTTTTGTGGGATTCCTTTGCATTTGGGAAGTTCTACAATTTCATTGAAAGGAGGATATTTTTGTCTGGATGAAAACCATATGTGCTTTACTTGATAGATGGCTTGTTTGGGCAGTTGAATGATCCCCCAATTTTGTTCTAAGATGTCTTATGATATGTTTGTTGTTTTGCTCTATCATCTATGTCCAAAGAAACAAACTTGGTATTTTATTTCTAAGGTGTGATCCATCTCTATTTGTTTGATTATATAACTCTAATGGTACCTAATGCTTTCATATTTAAGGTATTTAGGGATCCTTTGTGGTGGTATTGGACATGATTTCTACTACCCTGCGAACTCGCATTTTTTGTGGCTATTTACATTGCCCTTAGTTGTTAATTTGACTTGCAAATCTAGAAATCGGCCTGATAATTTCCTCTATATTTTTCTGTCCCCAAATAACCAAACCAACACCGACTCGGGACAGGAGGATGTCTCAAAGTTCTTGTGTTTCTTATTTTCTATTTTGATTTCCTATAAATTCCACTGGTATAATTAGACAATATCTATCTCATGTCCCCATCTATCCCATTTAATGGTGACCATAGAACCACACAGATGTTGGAGTTTCTTGTCGAGTCGTGAGTGTCAGTTTGATTTGTACTCTCTCGTAGGTTGAGACACATTGATACAGCCAACTATTGTTTTGTATTATGTTCCTAGGCATGGAATAACCTAAATGTGATTATTTGATTGCATAATCCATGTGTTGCGATCTAGGACAGTAGGTGATTCATTGATGAACATCATAGAATAGAAAACTCTCCCAATATTGTCTTACTCAAAGAATAGTGTTGAGTTTATGAATCAGTTTGGTTGGAGTTTTCCTTATTTATTTCTTTCTATGGTTTTATCATTAACTGCTGGTCCCTATATTT